>OW121704.1:18417500-19162439 GCA_933228785.1 Lasioglossum pauxillum | reverse complement strand
GGGCTGGTGAACGGTTCGATTACTCCCTCCTTGAGCATCTTATCAACTTCCTCGTCGATGATCGCTTGTGTTGCCGGGTTCCGTCGTGTGTACCTTTGTTTGATGGGTTCGGCGGTGCTCACCCGGATGTGATGCTCGGTGCGGTGTGTGGGGCCTCGGATAGCCTCGAACCGGGGTAACTCCTGGTCCAGGAGTTCCTGGAGTTGTTTCTCCTGTTCCTTGGTGCATCCTAGAAGGCCTTCGGGCCTGTCTACCATGTCCGTTTCCTCTTAGAATGCCCACCGATGTTTCCCCAAGAGAAGGATTGCTCCTAGTGCTTGTAGTGCATCGACTCCTAGTAGCACCGCTTGGGAGAGCGTGGGAAGGACCGGGCAGGTAAGTTCGATGGTCTTTTCGTTGACCCTGAGGGCGATTTCGAGCTCGCACTTCAGGGCCACGAGGATCCATCGGCGATTCGGACGGTCCGGTTTCTTTCCCGGGCGTAGGCACCATTCCGCTACGTCCTGTCGTATATATGACCGGGTGGCCCCGGTGTCTAATAAGGATAGTTTCGCGCCGATAAGGATGTAACCGTTACACTGTTCGTCCTTTTATTATGAAATCTGTTGTCTTAATTCTCCTTTCCAGTAATTTTTTCCGAAATTTACCAAGAGGTACTTTCTTTTTCTTTTTCCATTCTACACTGATTACACCTATTAAAACATGCCCAAGTCCAAAATCAGCATGTTGAGTAAAAACAAAGTAACGCGTTTTTGTGCCGAATTTTTGATTCTATTATGTTCCTCGTGCTTGTGAATGGTCCCGGTTTACATTCCTCATTAGAGATAATCAATTTTCTTTTAATAATATATTTGCGTGATATCGCCTATTTAAGGAAGTGTACGGAATATTATATATTCGTGCAGCTTCTCTTATTGAGCTTCCAGTTCTGAAACACGGAAACGGTACACATAATTATCAAGAGCCGATTCCTTCCTGGATTTTAATTTAAAATAAGGTATATTACTTTACTGCGGTCAGTGCTTGAAGCATGATTTCTTCAGTCCACCCTGGTTTTCTTCCTGGTTTGGTGGCTGCTGAAATTATACAGTCAAACATAAATCGTAGATGAAAATAGCGTGAAACAAGATCATACCTTTTTTCCGATTTGCGGCGAGCGGCGTAACGCGGGGTGTAACGCACGGCGATACGCGAGGCGATGCGCGAGGCATAACGCGCGTCGTTATGTGCGGCGTTACGCCCGTCGTTACGCGCGGCTTCACGATGGCGCACGGCGTCTTGTTCTGCGTCCCGGGCAGATAAACATCTGTTATGTATTCCTACAAAAATAAATAAATTATACTTTTACAAGTGATCATACGGGATTAGACATGTTGATGTAATTGAACAAGGGGTAAAGTGTATAGGTCTAACTGATAATGATGAAACCGACAAAATTGTTGAAAGTGTAAACCAAAATGAAAATGAATCTAGCGAAAGTGATACAGAACAAAGTTTCGAGTCAGTAGTAAGCGAAGAACTAGATACAAGCCGTAGAGCCGGTACTCTGGATGTTTTCCCCGGGTTTTCCTGTACGGCGGTACGGAGGGTGCTCGTACAGGTATCGGTCGGTGGTTCTACGGGTCCGGCTTCTGCTGGTCGTCGTGAGAGTGCGTCTGCTACTAAGTTTTGTTCGCCCCGACGGTACTCTACGACCAAATCGTACTGCTAGAGTTCTAGGCCCCAGCGGGCGAGTCTCCCCGAGGGGTTGTCCATCTTTTGTAGCCAGTTCAGAGCTTGATGGTCGGTGATTACCGTAAACCTGTAGCCCTCCAGGTAAGGCCTCATTTTCCTAATGCCCCAGACCACTGCCAGACATTCCTGCTCGGTAACCGAATAGTTTCGTTCGGCTCCGTTGAGCGTTCGGCTGGCGTACGCGATGACGCGTTCCTCCCCGTCCACTTCCTGGGTTAGGACGGCGCCTAATCCGCTTTGGCTTGCGTCGGTCTGTAGCGTCAATGTCCGGCTGAAGTCGAGGCATGCTAGAACGGGTGCGGTGGCCAGCTGGGTCCGCAGGACTTCGAAGGCTTTGTTTTCGGCCTCTCCCCAGTGCCATCCACGGCGCTTTTGCAGTAGCTGGTGTAGTGGTTCGGCGGTATCTGCAAAGTGCGGGATGAACCGACGGTACCACGATACTATCCCTAGGAATCGGCGGAGGTCCTTGGTGGTGGTTGGTGGTGGAATGCTACGTATTGCCTCCACCTTGTCGGGATCGGTCCGGACGCCTTGGCTAGTGACCAGGTGGCCGAGGTATCGAAGCTCGGTGCGGCAGAAGTTACACTTCTCAAGGTTTATCCTGAGGTTGGCTTGGCGTAGCAATTTTAGCACTTCTCGCAGGGTTGGCGAGGTGTTCCTCGAAGGTGGCCCCCAGTATGATGATGTCATCCAGATAGGTGAATGCTCGTGGCTCCATGCGTGGGCCGATGACGGAGTCCAGCAAACGCTGGAATGTGGCCGGTGCGGAGTATAACCCAAATGGCATCACCTTGAACTGGTAGAGTCCGCGCCCCGGTACGGTGAAGGCGGAAACCGGACGACTGTCTTTTGCCAGGGGTACCTGCCAGTACCCGTTAGCCAGATCTATTGTTGAGAGGTATCGGCCTCCTCTCAGTTTCTCTAACGTGGCCTGGGGTAGCGGATAGGCATCCCTTTCGGTGACGCTGTTTACCTTCCGGAAATCGATGCAGAACCGAGGCTTTCCACTGGCTTTCCGGACGATGACCACCGGGGAGCTCCACGGGCTGGTGAACGGTTCGATTACTCCCTCCTTGAGCATCTTATCAACTTCCTCGTCGATGATCGCTTGTGTTGCCGGGTTCCGTCGTGTGTACCTTTGTTTGATGGGTTCGGCGGTGCTCACCCGGATGTGATGCTCGGTGCGGTGTGTGGGGCCTCGGATAGCCTCGAACCGGGGTAACTCCTGGTCCAGGAGTTCCTGGAGTTGTTTCTCCTGTTCCTTGGTGCATCCTAGAAGGCCTTCGGGCCTGTCTACCATGTCCGTTTCCTCTTAGAATGCCCACCGATGTTTCCCCAAGAGAAGGATTGCTCCTAGTGCTTGTAGTGCATCGACTCCTAGTAGCACCGCTTGGGAGAGCGTGGGAAGGACCGGGCAGGTAAGTTCGATGGTCTTTTCGTTGACCCTGAGGGCGATTTCGAGCTCGCACTTCAGGGCCACGGAGGATCCATCGGCGATTCGGACGGTCCGGTTTCTTTCCCGGCGTAGGCACCATTCCGCTACGTCCTGTCGTATATATGACCGGGTGGCCCCGGTGTCTAATAAGGATAGTTTCGCGCCGATAAGGATGTAACCGTTACACTGTTCGTCCTTTTATTATGAAATCTGTTGTCTTAATTCTCCTTTCCAGTAATTTTTTCCGAAATTTACCAAGAGGTACTTTCTTTTTCTTTTTCCATTCTACACTGATTACACCTATTAAAACATGCCCAAGTCCAAAAATCAGCATGTTGAGTAAAAAACAAAGTAACGCGTTTTTGTGCCGAATTTTTGATTCTATTATGTTCCTCGTGCTTGTGAATGGTCCCGGTTTACATTCCTCATTAGAGATAATCAATTTTCTTTTAATAATATATTTGCGTGATATCGCCTATTTAAGGAAGTGTACGGAATATTATATATTCGTGCAGCTTCTCTTATTGAGCTTCCAGTTCTGAAACACGGAAACGGTACACATAATTATCAAGAGCCGATTCCTTCCTGGATTTTAATTTAAAATAAGGTATATTACTTTACTGCGGTCAGTGCTTGAAGCATGATTTCTTCAGTCCACCCTGGTTTTCTTCCTGGTTTGGTGGCTGCTGAAATTATACAGTCAAACATAAATCGTAGATGAAAATAGCGTGAAACAAGATCATACCTTTTTTCCGATTTGCGGCGAGCGGCGTAACGCGGGGTGTAACGCACGGCGATACGCGAGGCGATGCGCGAGGCATAACGCGCGTCGTTATGTGCGGCGTTACGCCCGTCGTTACGCGCGGCTTCACGATGGCGCACGGCGTCTTGTTCTGCGTCCCGGGCAGATAAACATCTGTTATGTATTCCTACAAAAATAAATAAATTATACTTTTACAAGTGATCATACGGGATTAGACATGTTGATGTAATTGAACAAGGGGTAAAGTGTATAGGTCTAACTGATAATGATGAAACCGACAAAATTGTTGAAAGTGTAAACCAAAATGAAAATGAATCTAGCGAAAGTGATACAGAACAAAGTTTCGAGTCAGTAGTAAGCGAAGAACTAGATACAAGCCGTAGAGCCGGTACTCTGGATGTTTTCCCGGGTTTTCCTGTACGGCGGTACGGAGGTGCTCGTACCAGGTATCGGTCGGTGGTTCTACGGGTCCGGCTTCTGCTGGTCGTCGTGAGAGTGCGTCTGCTACTAAGTTTTGTTCGCCCCGACGGTACTCTACGACCAAATCGTACTGCTAGAGTTCTAGGCCCCAGCGGGCGAGTCTCCCCGAGGGGTTGTCCATCTTTTGTAGCCAGTTCAGAGCTTGATGGTCGGTGATTACCGTAAACCTGTAGCCCTCCAGGTAAGGCCTCATTTTCCTAATGCCCCAGACCACTGCCAGACATTCCTGCTCGGTAACCGAATAGTTTCGTTCGGCTCCGTTGAGCGTTCGGCTGGCGTACGCGATGACGCGTTCCTCCCCGTCCACTTCCTGGGTTAGGACGGCGCCTAATCCGCTTTGGCTTGCGTCGGTCTGTAGCGTCAATGTCCGGCTGAAGTCGAGGCATGCTAGAACGGGTGCGGTGGCCAGCTGGGTCCGCAGGACTTCGAAGGCTTTGTTTTCGGCCTCTCCCCAGTGCCATCCACGGCGCTTTTGCAGTAGCTGGTGTAGTGGTTCGGCGGTATCTGCAAAGTGCGGGATGAACCGACGGTACCACGATACTATCCCTAGGAATCGGCGGAGGTCCTTGGTGGTGGTTGGTGGTGGAATGCTACGTATTGCCTCCACCTTGTCGGGATCGGTCCGGACGCCTTGGCTAGTGACCAGGTGGCCGAGGTATCGAAGCTCGGTGCGGCAGAAGTTACACTTCTCAAGGTTTATCCTGAGGTTGGCTTGGCGTAGCAATTTTAGCACTTCTCGCAGGTTGGCGAGGTGTTCCTCGAAGGTGGCCCCCAGTATGATGATGTCATCCAGATAGGTGAATGCTCGTGGCTCCATGCGTGGGCCGATGACGGAGTCCAGCAAACGCTGGAATGTGGCCGGTGCGGAGTATAACCCAAATGGCATCACCTTGAACTGGTAGAGTCCGCGCCCCGGTACGGTGAAGGCGGAAACCGGACGACTGTCTTTTGCCAGGGGTACCTGCCAGTACCCGTTAGCCAGATCTATTGTTGAGAGGTATCGGCCTCCTCTCAGTTTCTCTAACGTGGCCTGGGGTAGCGGATAGGCATCCCTTTCGGTGACGCTGTTTACCTTCCGGAAATCGATGCAGAACCGAGGCTTTCCACTGGCTTTCCGGACGATGACCACCGGGGAGCTCCACGGGCTGGTGAACGGTTCGATTACTCCCTCCTTGAGCATCTTATCAACTTCCTCGTCGATGATCGCTTGTGTTGCCGGGTTCCGTCGTGTGTACCTTTGTTTGATGGGTTCGGCGGTGCTCACCCGGATGTGATGCTCGGTGCGGTGTGTGGGGCCTCGGATAGCCTCGAACCGGGGTAACTCCTGGTCCAGGAGTTCCTGGAGTTGTTTCTCCTGTTCCTTGGTGCATCCTAGAAGGCCTTCGGGCCTGTCTACCATGTCCGTTTCCTCTTAGAATGCCCACCGATGTTTCCCCAAGAGAAGGATTGCTCCTAGTGCTTGTAGTGCATCGACTCCTAGTAGCACCGCTTGGGAGAGCGTGGGAAGGACCGGGCAGGTAAGTTCGATGGTCTTTTCGTTGACCCTGAGGGCGATTTCGAGCTCGCACTTCAGGGCCACGGAGGATCCATCGGCGATTCGGACGGTCCGGTTTCTTTCCCGGGCGTAGGCACCATTCCGCTACGTCCTGTCGTATATATGACCGGGTGGCCCCGGTGTCTAATAAGGATAGTTTCGCGCCGATAAGGATGTAACCGTTACACTGTTCGTCCTTTTATTATGAAATCTGTTGTCTTAATTCTCCTTTCCAGTAATTTTTTCCGAAATTTACCAAGAGGTACTTTCTTTTTCTTTTTCCATTCTACACTGATTACACCTATTAAAACATGCCCAAGTCCAAAAATCAGCATGTTGAGTAAAAAACAAAGTAACGCGTTTTTGTGCCGAATTTTTGATTCTATTATGTTCCTCGTGCTTGTGAATGGTCCCGGTTTACATTCCTCATTAGAGATAATCAATTTTCTTTTAATAATATATTTGCGTGATATCGCCTATTTAAGGAAGTGTACGGAATATTATATATTCGTGCAGCTTCTCTTATTGAGCTTCCAGTTCTGAAACACGGAAACGGTACACATAATTATCAAGAGCCGATTCCTTCCTGGATTTTAATTTAAAATAAGGTATATTACTTTACTGCGGTCAGTGCTTGAAGCATGATTTCTTCAGTCCACCCTGGTTTTCTTCCTGGTTTGGTGGCTGCTGAAATTATACAGTCAAACATAAATCGTAGATGAAAATAGCGTGAAACAAGATCATACCTTTTTTCCGATTTGCGGCGAGCGGCGTAACGCGGGGTGTAACGCACGGCGATACGCGAGGCGATGCGCGAGGCATAACGCGCGTCGTTATGTGCGGCGTTACGCCCGTCGTTACGCGCGGCTTCACGATGGCGCACGGCGTCTTGTTCTGCGTCCCGGGCAGATAAACATCTGTTATGTATTCCTACAAAAATAAATAAATTATACTTTTACAAGTGATCATACGGGATTAGACATGTTGATGTAATTGAACAAGGGGTAAAGTGTATAGGTCTAACTGATAATGATGAAACCGACAAAATTGTTGAAAGTGTAAACCAAAATGAAAATGAATCTAGCGAAAGTGATACAGAACAAAGTTTCGAGTCAGTAGTAAGCGAAGAACTAGATACAAGCCGTAGAGCCGGTACTCTGGATGTTTTCCCGGGTTTTCCTGTACGGCGGTACGGAGGTGCTCGTACCAGGTATCGGTCGGTGGTTCTACGGGTCCGGCTTCTGCTGGTCGTCGTGAGAGTGCGTCTGCTACTAAGTTTTGTTCGCCCCGACGGTACTCTACGACCAAATCGTACTGCTAGAGTTCTAGGCCCCAGCGGGCGAGTCTCCCCGAGGGGTTGTCCATCTTTTGTAGCCAGTTCAGAGCTTGATGGTCGGTGATTACCGTAAACCTGTAGCCCTCCAGGTAAGGCCTCATTTTCCTAATGCCCCAGACCACTGCCAGACATTCCTGCTCGGTAACCGAATAGTTTCGTTCGGCTCCGTTGAGCGTTCGGCTGGCGTACGCGATGACGCGTTCCTCCCCGTCCACTTCCTGGGTTAGGACGGCGCCTAATCCGCTTTGGCTTGCGTCGGTCTGTAGCGTCAATGTCCGGCTGAAGTCGAGGCATGCTAGAACGGGTGCGGTGGCCAGCTGGGTCCGCAGGACTTCGAAGGCTTTGTTTTCGGCCTCTCCCCAGTGCCATCCACGGCGCTTTTGCAGTAGCTGGTGTAGTGGTTCGGCGGTATCTGCAAAGTGCGGGATGAACCGACGGTACCACGATACTATCCCTAGGAATCGGCGGAGGTCCTTGGTGGTGGTTGGTGGTGGAATGCTACGTATTGCCTCCACCTTGTCGGGATCGGTCCGGACGCCTTGGCTAGTGACCAGGTGGCCGAGGTATCGAAGCTCGGTGCGGCAGAAGTTACACTTCTCAAGGTTTATCCTGAGGTTGGCTTGGCGTAGCAATTTTAGCACTTCTCGCAGGTTGGCGAGGTGTTCCTCGAAGGTGGCCCCCAGTATGATGATGTCATCCAGATAGGTGAATGCTCGTGGCTCCATGCGTGGGCCGATGACGGAGTCCAGCAAACGCTGGAATGTGGCCGGTGCGGAGTATAACCCAAATGGCATCACCTTGAACTGGTAGAGTCCGCGCCCCGGTACGGTGAAGGCGGAAACCGGACGACTGTCTTTTGCCAGGGGTACCTGCCAGTACCCGTTAGCCAGATCTATTGTTGAGAGGTATCGGCCTCCTCTCAGTTTCTCTAACGTGGCCTGGGGTAGCGGATAGGCATCCCTTTCGGTGACGCTGTTTACCTTCCGGAAATCGATGCAGAACCGAGGCTTTCCACTGGCTTTCCGGACGATGACCACCGGGGAGCTCCACGGGCTGGTGAACGGTTCGATTACTCCCTCCTTGAGCATCTTATCAACTTCCTCGTCGATGATCGCTTGTGTTGCCGGGTTCCGTCGTGTGTACCTTTGTTTGATGGGTTCGGCGGTGCTCACCCGGATGTGATGCTCGGTGCGGTGTGTGGGGCCTCGGATAGCCTCGAACCGGGGTAACTCCTGGTCCAGGAGTTCCTGGAGTTGTTTCTCCTGTTCCTTGGTGCATCCTAGAAGGCCTTCGGGCCTGTCTACCATGTCCGTTTCCTCTTAGAATGCCCACCGATGTTTCCCCAAGAGAAGGATTGCTCCTAGTGCTTGTAGTGCATCGACTCCTAGTAGCACCGCTTGGGAGAGCGTGGGAAGGACCGGGCAGGTAAGTTCGATGGTCTTTTCGTTGACCCTGAGGGCGATTTCGAGCTCGCACTTCAGGGCCACGGAGGATCCATCGGCGATTCGGACGGTCCGGTTTCTTTCCCGGGCGTAGGCACCATTCCGCTACGTCCTGTCGTATATATGACCGGGTGGCCCCGGTGTCTAATAAGGATAGTTTCGCGCCGATAAGGATGTAACCGTTACACTGTTCGTCCTTTTATTATGAAATCTGTTGTCTTAATTCTCCTTTCCAGTAATTTTTTCCGAAATTTACCAAGAGGTACTTTCTTTTTCTTTTTCCATTCTACACTGATTACACCTATTAAAACATGCCCAAGTCCAAAAATCAGCATGTTGAGTAAAAAACAAAGTAACGCGTTTTTGTGCCGAATTTTTGATTCTATTATGTTCCTCGTGCTTGTGAATGGTCCCGGTTTACATTCCTCATTAGAGATAATCAATTTTCTTTTAATAATATATTTGCGTGATATCGCCTATTTAAGGAAGTGTACGGAATATTATATATTCGTGCAGCTTCTCTTATTGAGCTTCCAGTTCTGAAACACGGAAACGGTACACATAATTATCAAGAGCCGATTCCTTCCTGGATTTTAATTTAAAATAAGGTATATTACTTTACTGCGGTCAGTGCTTGAAGCATGATTTCTTCAGTCCACCCTGGTTTTCTTCCTGGTTTGGTGGCTGCTGAAATTATACAGTCAAACATAAATCGTAGATGAAAATAGCGTGAAACAAGATCATACCTTTTTTCCGATTTGCGGCGAGCGGCGTAACGCGGGGTGTAACGCACGGCGATACGCGAGGCGATGCGCGAGGCATAACGCGCGTCGTTATGTGCGGCGTTACGCCCGTCGTTACGCGCGGCTTCACGATGGCGCACGGCGTCTTGTTCTGCGTCCCGGGCAGATAAACATCTGTTATGTATTCCTACAAAAATAAATAAATTATACTTTTACAAGTGATCATACGGGATTAGACATGTTGATGTAATTGAACAAGGGGTAAAGTGTATAGGTCTAACTGATAATGATGAAACCGACAAAATTGTTGAAAGTGTAAACCAAAATGAAAATGAATCTAGCGAAAGTGATACAGAACAAAGTTTCGAGTCAGTAGTAAGCGAAGAACTAGATACAAGCCGTAGAGCCGGTACTCTGGATGTTTTCCCGGGTTTTCCTGTACGGCGGTACGGAGGTGCTCGTACCAGGTATCGGTCGGTGGTTCTACGGGTCCGGCTTCTGCTGGTCGTCGTGAGAGTGCGTCTGCTACTAAGTTTTGTTCGCCCCGACGGTACTCTACGACCAAATCGTACTGCTAGAGTTCTAGGCCCCAGCGGGCGAGTCTCCCCGAGGGGTTGTCCATCTTTTGTAGCCAGTTCAGAGCTTGATGGTCGGTGATTACCGTAAACCTGTAGCCCTCCAGGTAAGGCCTCATTTTCCTAATGCCCCAGACCACTGCCAGACATTCCTGCTCGGTAACCGAATAGTTTCGTTCGGCTCCGTTGAGCGTTCGGCTGGCGTACGCGATGACGCGTTCCTCCCCGTCCACTTCCTGGGTTAGGACGGCGCCTAATCCGCTTTGGCTTGCGTCGGTCTGTAGCGTCAATGTCCGGCTGAAGTCGAGGCATGCTAGAACGGGTGCGGTGGCCAGCTGGGTCCGCAGGACTTCGAAGGCTTTGTTTTCGGCCTCTCCCCAGTGCCATCCACGGCGCTTTTGCAGTAGCTGGTGTAGTGGTTCGGCGGTATCTGCAAAGTGCGGGATGAACCGACGGTACCACGATACTATCCCTAGGAATCGGCGGAGGTCCTTGGTGGTGGTTGGTGGTGGAATGCTACGTATTGCCTCCACCTTGTCGGGATCGGTCCGGACGCCTTGGCTAGTGACCAGGTGGCCGAGGTATCGAAGCTCGGTGCGGCAGAAGTTACACTTCTCAAGGTTTATCCTGAGGTTGGCTTGGCGTAGCAATTTTAGCACTTCTCGCAGGTTGGCGAGGTGTTCCTCGAAGGTGGCCCCCAGTATGATGATGTCATCCAGATAGGTGAATGCTCGTGGCTCCATGCGTGGGCCGATGACGGAGTCCAGCAAACGCTGGAATGTGGCCGGTGCGGAGTATAACCCAAATGGCATCACCTTGAACTGGTAGAGTCCGCGCCCCGGTACGGTGAAGGCGGAAACCGGACGACTGTCTTTTGCCAGGGGTACCTGCCAGTACCCGTTAGCCAGATCTATTGTTGAGAGGTATCGGCCTCCTCTCAGTTTCTCTAACGTGGCCTGGGGTAGCGGATAGGCATCCCTTTCGGTGACGCTGTTTACCTTCCGGAAATCGATGCAGAACCGAGGCTTTCCACTGGCTTTCCGGACGATGACCACCGGGGAGCTCCACGGGCTGGTGAACGGTTCGATTACTCCCTCCTTGAGCATCTTATCAACTTCCTCGTCGATGATCGCTTGTGTTGCCGGGTTCCGTCGTGTGTACCTTTGTTTGATGGGTTCGGCGGTGCTCACCCGGATGTGATGCTCGGTGCGGTGTGTGGGGCCTCGGATAGCCTCGAACCGGGGTAACTCCTGGTCCAGGAGTTCCTGGAGTTGTTTCTCCTGTTCCTTGGTGCATCCTAGAAGGCCTTCGGGCCTGTCTACCATGTCCGTTTCCTCTTAGAATGCCCACCGATGTTTCCCCAAGAGAAGGATTGCTCCTAGTGCTTGTAGTGCATCGACTCCTAGTAGCACCGCTTGGGAGAGCGTGGGAAGGACCGGGCAGGTAAGTTCGATGGTCTTTTCGTTGACCCTGAGGGCGATTTCGAGCTCGCACTTCAGGGCCACGGAGGATCCATCGGCGATTCGGACGGTCCGGTTTCTTTCCCGGGCGTAGGCACCATTCCGCTACGTCCTGTCGTATATATGACCGGGTGGCCCCGGTGTCTAATAAGGATAGTTTCGCGCCGATAAGGATGTAACCGTTACACTGTTCGTCCTTTTATTATGAAATCTGTTGTCTTAATTCTCCTTTCCAGTAATTTTTTCCGAAATTTACCAAGAGGTACTTTCTTTTTCTTTTTCCATTCTACACTGATTACACCTATTAAAACATGCCCAAGTCCAAAAATCAGCATGTTGAGTAAAAAACAAAGTAACGCGTTTTTGTGCCGAATTTTTGATTCTATTATGTTCCTCGTGCTTGTGAATGGTCCCGGTTTACATTCCTCATTAGAGATAATCAATTTTCTTTTAATAATATATTTGCGTGATATCGCCTATTTAAGGAAGTGTACGGAATATTATATATTCGTGCAGCTTCTCTTATTGAGCTTCCAGTTCTGAAACACGGAAACGGTACACATAATTATCAAGAGCCGATTCCTTCCTGGATTTTAATTTAAAATAAGGTATATTACTTTACTGCGGTCAGTGCTTGAAGCATGATTTCTTCAGTCCACCCTGGTTTTCTTCCTGGTTTGGTGGCTGCTGAAATTATACAGTCAAACATAAATCGTAGATGAAAATAGCGTGAAACAAGATCATACCTTTTTTCCGATTTGCGGCGAGCGGCGTAACGCGGGGTGTAACGCACGGCGATACGCGAGGCGATGCGCGAGGCATAACGCGCGTCGTTATGTGCGGCGTTACGCCCGTCGTTACGCGCGGCTTCACGATGGCGCACGGCGTCTTGTTCTGCGTCCCGGGCAGATAAACATCTGTTATGTATTCCTACAAAAATAAATAAATTATACTTTTACAAGTGATCATACGGGATTAGACATGTTGATGTAATTGAACAAGGGGTAAAGTGTATAGGTCTAACTGATAATGATGAAACCGACAAAATTGTTGAAAGTGTAAACCAAAATGAAAATGAATCTAGCGAAAGTGATACAGAACAAAGTTTCGAGTCAGTAGTAAGCGAAGAACTAGATACAAGCCGTAGAGCCGGTACTCTGGATGTTTTCCCGGGTTTTCCTGTACGGCGGTACGGAGGTGCTCGTACCAGGTATCGGTCGGTGGTTCTACGGGTCCGGCTTCTGCTGGTCGTCGTGAGAGTGCGTCTGCTACTAAGTTTTGTTCGCCCCGACGGTACTCTACGACCAAATCGTACTGCTAGAGTTCTAGGCCCCAGCGGGCGAGTCTCCCCGAGGGGTTGTCCATCTTTTGTAGCCAGTTCAGAGCTTGATGGTCGGTGATTACCGTAAACCTGTAGCCCTCCAGGTAAGGCCTCATTTTCCTAATGCCCCAGACCACTGCCAGACATTCCTGCTCGGTAACCGAATAGTTTCGTTCGGCTCCGTTGAGCGTTCGGCTGGCGTACGCGATGACGCGTTCCTCCCCGTCCACTTCCTGGGTTAGGACGGCGCCTAATCCGCTTTGGCTTGCGTCGGTCTGTAGCGTCAATGTCCGGCTGAAGTCGAGGCATGCTAGAACGGGTGCGGTGGCCAGCTGGGTCCGCAGGACTTCGAAGGCTTTGTTTTCGGCCTCTCCCCAGTGCCATCCACGGCGCTTTTGCAGTAGCTGGTGTAGTGGTTCGGCGGTATCTGCAAAGTGCGGGATGAACCGACGGTACCACGATACTATCCCTAGGAATCGGCGGAGGTCCTTGGTGGTGGTTGGTGGTGGAATGCTACGTATTGCCTCCACCTTGTCGGGATCGGTCCGGACGCCTTGGCTAGTGACCAGGTGGCCGAGGTATCGAAGCTCGGTGCGGCAGAAGTTACACTTCTCAAGGTTTATCCTGAGGTTGGCTTGGCGTAGCAATTTTAGCACTTCTCGCAGGTTGGCGAGGTGTTCCTCGAAGGTGGCCCCCAGTATGATGATGTCATCCAGATAGGTGAATGCTCGTGGCTCCATGCGTGGGCCGATGACGGAGTCCAGCAAACGCTGGAATGTGGCCGGTGCGGAGTATAACCCAAATGGCATCACCTTGAACTGGTAGAGTCCGCGCCCCGGTACGGTGAAGGCGGAAACCGGACGACTGTCTTTTGCCAGGGGTACCTGCCAGTACCCGTTAGCCAGATCTATTGTTGAGAGGTATCGGCCTCCTCTCAGTTTCTCTAACGTGGCCTGGGGTAGCGGATAGGCATCCCTTTCGGTGACGCTGTTTACCTTCCGGAAATCGATGCAGAACCGAGGCTTTCCACTGGCTTTCCGGACGATGACCACCGGGGAGCTCCACGGGCTGGTGAACGGTTCGATTACTCCCTCCTTGAGCATCTTATCAACTTCCTCGTCGATGATCGCTTGTGTTGCCGGGTTCCGTCGTGTGTACCTTTGTTTGATGGGTTCGGCGGTGCTCACCCGGATGTGATGCTCGGTGCGGTGTGTGGGGCCTCGGATAGCCTCGAACCGGGGTAACTCCTGGTCCAGGAGTTCCTGGAGTTGTTTCTCCTGTTCCTTGGTGCATCCTAGAAGGCCTTCGGGCCTGTCTACCATGTCCGTTTCCTCTTAGAATGCCCACCGATGTTTCCCCAAGAGAAGGATTGCTCCTAGTGCTTGTAGTGC
This sequence comes from Lasioglossum pauxillum, assembly GCA_933228785.1. NCBI lineage: Eukaryota > Metazoa > Arthropoda > Insecta > Hymenoptera > Halictidae > Lasioglossum > Lasioglossum pauxillum. The sequence goes on along the minus strand of OW121704.1, from coordinate 19,148,225 downwards.
ATCGACTCCTAGTAGCACCGCTTGGGAGAGCGTGGGAAGGACCGGGCAGGTAAGTTCGATGGTCTTTTCGTTGACCCTGAGGGCGATTTCGAGCTCGCACTTCAGGGCCACGGAGGATCCATCGGCGATTCGGACGGTCCGGTTTCTTTCCCGGGCGTAGGCACCATTCCGCTACGTCCTGTCGTATATATGACCGGGTGGCCCCGGTGTCTAATAAGGATAGTTTCGCGCCGATAAGGATGTAACCGTTACACTGTTCGTCCTTTTATTATGAAATCTGTTGTCTTAATTCTCCTTTCCAGTAATTTTTTCCGAAATTTACCAAGAGGTACTTTCTTTTTCTTTTTCCATTCTACACTGATTACACCTATTAAAACATGCCCAAGTCCAAAAATCAGCATGTTGAGTAAAAAACAAAGTAACGCGTTTTTGTGCCGAATTTTTGATTCTATTATGTTCCTCGTGCTTGTGAATGGTCCCGGTTTACATTCCTCATTAGAGATAATCAATTTTCTTTTAATAATATATTTGCGTGATATCGCCTATTTAAGGAAGTGTACGGAATATTATATATTCGTGCAGCTTCTCTTATTGAGCTTCCAGTTCTGAAACACGGAAACGGTACACATAATTATCAAGAGCCGATTCCTTCCTGGATTTTAATTTAAAATAAGGTATATTACTTTACTGCGGTCAGTGCTTGAAGCATGATTTCTTCAGTCCACCCTGGTTTTCTTCCTGGTTTGGTGGCTGCTGAAATTATACAGTCAAACATAAATCGTAGATGAAAATAGCGTGAAACAAGATCATACCTTTTTTCCGATTTGCGGCGAGCGGCGTAACGCGGGGTGTAACGCACGGCGATACGCGAGGCGATGCGCGAGGCATAACGCGCGTCGTTATGTGCGGCGTTACGCCCGTCGTTACGCGCGGCTTCACGATGGCGCACGGCGTCTTGTTCTGCGTCCCGGGCAGATAAACATCTGTTATGTATTCCTACAAAAATAAATAAATTATACTTTTACAAGTGATCATACGGGATTAGACATGTTGATGTAATTGAACAAGGGGTAAAGTGTATAGGTCTAACTGATAATGATGAAACCGACAAAATTGTTGAAAGTGTAAACCAAAATGAAAATGAATCTAGCGAAAGTGATACAGAACAAAGTTTCGAGTCAGTAGTAAGCGAAGAACTAGATACAAGCCGTAGAGCCGGTACTCTGGATGTTTTCCCGGGTTTTCCTGTACGGCGGTACGGAGGTGCTCGTACCAGGTATCGGTCGGTGGTTCTACGGGTCCGGCTTCTGCTGGTCGTCGTGAGAGTGCGTCTGCTACTAAGTTTTGTTCGCCCCGACGGTACTCTACGACCAAATCGTACTGCTAGAGTTCTAGGCCCCAGCGGGCGAGTCTCCCCGAGGGGTTGTCCATCTTTTGTAGCCAGTTCAGAGCTTGATGGTCGGTGATTACCGTAAACCTGTAGCCCTCCAGGTAAGGCCTCATTTTCCTAATGCCCCAGACCACTGCCAGACATTCCTGCTCGGTAACCGAATAGTTTCGTTCGGCTCCGTTGAGCGTTCGGCTGGCGTACGCGATGACGCGTTCCTCCCCGTCCACTTCCTGGGTTAGGACGGCGCCTAATCCGCTTTGGCTTGCGTCGGTCTGTAGCGTCAATGTCCGGCTGAAGTCGAGGCATGCTAGAACGGGTGCGGTGGCCAGCTGGGTCCGCAGGACTTCGAAGGCTTTGTTTTCGGCCTCTCCCCAGTGCCATCCACGGCGCTTTTGCAGTAGCTGGTGTAGTGGTTCGGCGGTATCTGCAAAGTGCGGGATGAACCGACGGTACCACGATACTATCCCTAGGAATCGGCGGAGGTCCTTGGTGGTGGTTGGTGGTGGAATGCTACGTATTGCCTCCACCTTGTCGGGATCGGTCCGGACGCCTTGGCTAGTGACCAGGTGGCCGAGGTATCGAAGCTCGGTGCGGCAGAAGTTACACTTCTCAAGGTTTATCCTGAGGTTGGCTTGGCGTAGCAATTTTAGCACTTCTCGCAGGTTGGCGAGGTGTTCCTCGAAGGTGGCCCCCAGTATGATGATGTCATCCAGATAGGTGAATGCTCGTGGCTCCATGCGTGGGCCGATGACGGAGTCCAGCAAACGCTGGAATGTGGCCGGTGCGGAGTATAACCCAAATGGCATCACCTTGAACTGGTAGAGTCCGCGCCCCGGTACGGTGAAGGCGGAAACCGGACGACTGTCTTTTGCCAGGGGTACCTGCCAGTACCCGTTAGCCAGATCTATTGTTGAGAGGTATCGGCCTCCTCTCAGTTTCTCTAACGTGGCCTGGGGTAGCGGATAGGCATCCCTTTCGGTGACGCTGTTTACCTTCCGGAAATCGATGCAGAACCGAGGCTTTCCACTGGCTTTCCGGACGATGACCACCGGGGAGCTCCACGGGCTGGTGAACGGTTCGATTACTCCCTCCTTGAGCATCTTATCAACTTCCTCGTCGATGATCGCTTGTGTTGCCGGGTTCCGTCGTGTGTACCTTTGTTTGATGGGTTCGGCGGTGCTCACCCGGATGTGATGCTCGGTGCGGTGTGTGGGGCCTCGGATAGCCTCGAACCGGGGTAACTCCTGGTCCAGGAGTTCCTGGAGTTGTTTCTCCTGTTCCTTGGTGCATCCTAGAAGGCCTTCGGGCCTGTCTACCATGTCCGTTTCCTCTTAGAATGCCCACCGATGTTTCCCCAAGAGAAGGATTGCTCCTAGTGCTTGTAGTGCATCGACTCCTAGTAGCACCGCTTGGGAGAGCGTGGGAAGGACCGGGCAGGTAAGTTCGATGGTCTTTTCGTTGACCCTGAGGGCGATTTCGAGCTCGCACTTCAGGGCCACGGAGGATCCATCGGCGATTCGGACGGTCCGGTTTCTTTCCCGGGCGTAGGCACCATTCCGCTACGTCCTGTCGTATATATGACCGGGTGGCCCCGGTGTCTAATAAGGATAGTTTCGCGCCGATAAGGATGTAACCGTTACACTGTTCGTCCTTTTATTATGAAATCTGTTGTCTTAATTCTCCTTTCCAGTAATTTTTTCCGAAATTTACCAAGAGGTACTTTCTTTTTCTTTTTCCATTCTACACTGATTACACCTATTAAAACATGCCCAAGTCCAAAAATCAGCATGTTGAGTAAAAAACAAAGTAACGCGTTTTTGTGCCGAATTTTTGATTCTATTATGTTCCTCGTGCTTGTGAATGGTCCCGGTTTACATTCCTCATTAGAGATAATCAATTTTCTTTTAATAATATATTTGCGTGATATCGCCTATTTAAGGAAGTGTACGGAATATTATATATTCGTGCAGCTTCTCTTATTGAGCTTCCAGTTCTGAAACACGGAAACGGTACACATAATTATCAAGAGCCGATTCCTTCCTGGATTTTAATTTAAAATAAGGTATATTACTTTACTGCGGTCAGTGCTTGAAGCATGATTTCTTCAGTCCACCCTGGTTTTCTTCCTGGTTTGGTGGCTGCTGAAATTATACAGTCAAACATAAATCGTAGATGAAAATAGCGTGAAACAAGATCATACCTTTTTTCCGATTTGCGGCGAGCGGCGTAACGCGGGGTGTAACGCACGGCGATACGCGAGGCGATGCGCGAGGCATAACGCGCGTCGTTATGTGCGGCGTTACGCCCGTCGTTACGCGCGGCTTCACGATGGCGCACGGCGTCTTGTTCTGCGTCCCGGGCAGATAAACATCTGTTATGTATTCCTACAAAAATAAATAAATTATACTTTTACAAGTGATCATACGGGATTAGACATGTTGATGTAATTGAACAAGGGGTAAAGTGTATAGGTCTAACTGATAATGATGAAACCGACAAAATTGTTGAAAGTGTAAACCAAAATGAAAATGAATCTAGCGAAAGTGATACAGAACAAAGTTTCGAGTCAGTAGTAAGCGAAGAACTAGATACAAGCCGTAGAGCCGGTACTCTGGATGTTTTCCCGGGTTTTCCTGTACGGCGGTACGGAGGTGCTCGTACCAGGTATCGGTCGGTGGTTCTACGGGTCCGGCTTCTGCTGGTCGTCGTGAGAGTGCGTCTGCTACTAAGTTTTGTTCGCCCCGACGGTACTCTACGACCAAATCGTACTGCTAGAGTTCTAGGCCCCAGCGGGCGAGTCTCCCCGAGGGGTTGTCCATCTTTTGTAGCCAGTTCAGAGCTTGATGGTCGGTGATTACCGTAAACCTGTAGCCCTCCAGGTAAGGCCTCATTTTCCTAATGCCCCAGACCACTGCCAGACATTCCTGCTCGGTAACCGAATAGTTTCGTTCGGCTCCGTTGAGCGTTCGGCTGGCGTACGCGATGACGCGTTCCTCCCCGTCCACTTCCTGGGTTAGGACGGCGCCTAATCCGCTTTGGCTTGCGTCGGTCTGTAGCGTCAATGTCCGGCTGAAGTCGAGGCATGCTAGAACGGGTGCGGTGGCCAGCTGGGTCCGCAGGACTTCGAAGGCTTTGTTTTCGGCCTCTCCCCAGTGCCATCCACGGCGCTTTTGCAGTAGCTGGTGTAGTGGTTCGGCGGTATCTGCAAAGTGCGGGATGAACCGACGGTACCACGATACTATCCCTAGGAATCGGCGGAGGTCCTTGGTGGTGGTTGGTGGTGGAATGCTACGTATTGCCTCCACCTTGTCGGGATCGGTCCGGACGCCTTGGCTAGTGACCAGGTGGCCGAGGTATCGAAGCTCGGTGCGGCAGAAGTTACACTTCTCAAGGTTTATCCTGAGGTTGGCTTGGCGTAGCAATTTTAGCACTTCTCGCAGGTTGGCGAGGTGTTCCTCGAAGGTGGCCCCCAGTATGATGATGTCATCCAGATAGGTGAATGCTCGTGGCTCCATGCGTGGGCCGATGACGGAGTCCAGCAAACGCTGGAATGTGGCCGGTGCGGAGTATAACCCAAATGGCATCACCTTGAACTGGTAGAGTCCGCGCCCCGGTACGGTGAAGGCGGAAACCGGACGACTGTCTTTTGCCAGGGGTACCTGCCAGTACCCGTTAGCCAGATCTATTGTTGAGAGGTATCGGCCTCCTCTCAGTTTCTCTAACGTGGCCTGGGGTAGCGGATAGGCATCCCTTTCGGTGACGCTGTTTACCTTCCGGAAATCGATGCAGAACCGAGGCTTTCCACTGGCTTTCCGGACGATGACCACCGGGGAGCTCCACGGGCTGGTGAACGGTTCGATTACTCCCTCCTTGAGCATCTTATCAACTTCCTCGTCGATGATCGCTTGTGTTGCCGGGTTCCGTCGTGTGTACCTTTGTTTGATGGGTTCGGCGGTGCTCACCCGGATGTGATGCTCGGTGCGGTGTGTGGGGCCTCGGATAGCCTCGAACCGGGGTAACTCCTGGTCCAGGAGTTCCTGGAGTTGTTTCTCCTGTTCCTTGGTGCATCCTAGAAGGCCTTCGGGCCTGTCTACCATGTCCGTTTCCTCTTAGAATGCCCACCGATGTTTCCCCAAGAGAAGGATTGCTCCTAGTGCTTGTAGTGCATCGACTCCTAGTAGCACCGCTTGGGAGAGCGTGGGAAGGACCGGGCAGGTAAGTTCGATGGTCTTTTCGTTGACCCTGAGGGCGATTTCGAGCTCGCACTTCAGGGCCACGGAGGATCCATCGGCGATTCGGACGGTCCGGTTTCTTTCCCGGGCGTAGGCACCATTCCGCTACGTCCTGTCGTATATATGACCGGGTGGCCCCGGTGTCTAATAAGGATAGTTTCGCGCCGATAAGGATGTAACCGTTACACTGTTCGTCCTTTTATTATGAAATCTGTTGTCTTAATTCTCCTTTCCAGTAATTTTTTCCGAAATTTACCAAGAGGTACTTTCTTTTTCTTTTTCCATTCTACACTGATTACACCTATTAAAACATGCCCAAGTCCAAAAATCAGCATGTTGAGTAAAAAACAAAGTAACGCGTTTTTGTGCCGAATTTTTGATTCTATTATGTTCCTCGTGCTTGTGAATGGTCCCGGTTTACATTCCTCATTAGAGTTTTACCACTGATACTGAAAAAAGTGCTAAATTAACATCCTGTTCAATAGCGCCTATGTGCGGCTTCCATTTATGCTTGTGTGCTTTTCTAGTTCAGGTAGCCGCTATTAGGTGTTTCATCTATTTTGGTGCTATCCTTGTTTAATTAAACGGATACAACGTCGTCATCTGAAACTGCGAAGCACTTACGCAGTTTACACTCAACGTGCTTACATGCTACACTTTCTTAATTCTGGGAGTCTAACTTTTACCGATTTCTAAATATATTACCTATGATCTATTTATTCATCTCGTTATTCTATATTGCAGCATTGCGACAAATTATCCAAGTTTCCTGCGTCTACGATTCTCCTTAGTTTTCAGAGTATTTGAAGGTAATCTAACCTCAAAGTTTAGCCTTATCACTTTATTATTTCGATCCCTAATTTTGTATTTTTTTTTCCTTTTTTTCTTTTTAACAGTTTTTTCGGACTAAGCTGTCCTGGGACTGCCCGAGATCTGTCATACCGGATATTTCCTGTTTCGTGTAAGTTGTTACATTTTACCCTGCTGTAACAGACCTGTCATTTCGCAGGCCTGTTACTAAGTCCGCGCGCCGAGTGCAGCAGAACGAACCCGATCGGAGCCCACCCGGGAACGCAGCCGTGGCACACCGTTTCCGTAGACCTAGTCGGCCCGTTGCCGCGATCCCGCCGCGGCCATATCTGGCTGCTCGTCGCGATGGATCGATTCACGAAATGGATCGAACTCACGCCACTCCGAAAAGCCACCAGCGCCGCCGTGGCAGCGGCTATCCAGAAGGACGTGATTCTACGCCACGGTGCCCCGCACACCATCATCTCCGACAATGGTCGACAATTTATCGGTGAAGCATTTACTTGCCTACTGCAGGCGGCCGGTATCACGCACCGCCGTACACCACCGTACGCGCCCCACTGCAACCCAGTGGAAAGAGCAAATAAGGTCGTAAAAACGATGCTGGCGCAGTACACCGGGAAACACCACGACCGTTGGGACGAGAAACTCGATGAGGCAAGGTTCGCAGTCAACACCGCATGGCACGAGGCTACTGGGTATAGCCCGGCCTACCTGAACCAAGGAAGGGAACTCCGAGTACCAGGACAACCAGCGACCGAAGAATCGACAACCTCACCGCATCACCGCTGGAAGAACCTCCGCGAGGCGCAGGAACTCGCCAAACTGCATCTGGCACAAGCATTCAGCCGGCAAGAACGTTATTACAACTTGCGTCGCCGAGACTGGAGGCCAGCAGTGGAGAGACAACGTCTGGAAGAGAGAGGACACCCTGTCCGATAAAAGAGCAGGCATCGCCACGAAGCTCGCGCCGAAATACAGCGGCCCGTACAAGGTCAGCCGCATCGTGTCTCCGGTAATCGTCGACCTGCGTGACGCGAGTGGACGATGGACGCGCCATATCCACATCCAAGACCTGAAACCGGAAACGGGTCCAGACGGTAACGCGGAACCTCCCCCGGAGGAGACGGAAGACGGTCCGCGACCCAGTCCCACCGATGAGCAGCCACAGAGATCCACATCCCTTCCCGTTACCACACGCCGACGTGGCCGACCCCGGAAAGTAATTGGGAGCATTTCTCTTTGTCCTAGGAAAACAGCAGCGATGACCATGGAAGCGGATGATTTTTACAATGAGCTCTGCGGCCTGTTCGACGAGCCAGTCGAAGAAGGGGAACGACCCCACACACCGAGCACGCCGGTACACCTGGTTTCGACAGAAACCAACGGGGCACGAAGGGAGGAACCGGTGCCAACCAGCGCACCTCCAAGCCGAGCAGCGCTCGAAAAGCCGGGGCCCAACAAAACGGGGGCGACAGCGAAGGTCACCGAGGCGGCAAGCCACGAGACCGTGTCTAGTGACGTCGAAGCTGGCGGAACGAACGGACCAAACAATATAGGTATACCTATATAGGTATAACGTGTGGAAATGGGGAAATGATGTGATTTGAATTTACCGCCTTATTGCGATCTCAGACGCAAATCGATACATTTTCGGCCATTTGTCGTCTGCTTGTCTATACAGTCCTCACTACGGTGGTGACTGCCTAGGCAGCAACATGTAGTCACAAGCGCTCCTCTAATATTTTCTTTAAATGTTCTCTATTTCAATTTCTAATGTTTTCTTATAAAGTGTTTTAATTCACCGTAATGGTAAACAATTTTCTGTACACTAAGCAAGTGAGTATGGAAGTATTGTGGTTATTTCATTTCTTTATTAGGGGAAAAAAAGGATTCAGTTTTTGTGTTTATTTGGGACGGTTATATTAAATTTTTAAAAAAATGTTATATTTTAGTTTATTTTTTGGCTTAAATGCAATGATTAATGTTTTGTTAATTTCCATTACAGACACAATACATTTTTTGGTATTCTTTTGATAATGATCTAAATTGAGATCGAAACGTTGAGACAAATTATTGTGCCTATTTTGCAAATTGTGTAAATAGTAACATTTGATCGAACCAATGCGCCGAAAACATTTTAATTTTGCTTGGACCAAACAATGTCCGTACACTTCCTCGACTGACCGATACGGCCAGAAATTGATGTGCAGGACCTCGCACCTCACCCCAGCCACCGCGGCCGGCCGACAATCAAGAGGATACGGCCCGTCAACGGGTGGCCGACGACGAGCGACCGAGGCGTAATACGCTTTCGGACGAGGTCGGACGCAAGCGACGCGTCAATCCGGGTCCGCGACCCCAGTACCGACCACAATCGACGAGCACCGGGCGAAGAGCCAGAAATCGGGCGCCCGATGAGCCCGATCGCGCCAGTACAGTGGTGGGCAGACGAGCCAGCTGCACCTACCACTCCAAAAAGCAGCAGGAGACCGGCGAAAAGCCGAAGAAGGAGGGGGCAGGAAGACAGCAACCGGCGAGCCAGAGGACGAGCGTGCAGAAGAAGCACCCGGCCCAACAAACGTCGCCGCCGAAACGAGTCACGGTCGACGTCGGCACGATGACGTCGCCGATACGAGACGCCGCCGCGCCGGCAACCATATCGGTACCAGCCCCCGGGACCGGAGCAACGAAGGAGGGACCGCTAGTGCACGTGGTGGTGCCCAGGGACCCGAGACTCGCCTCAGGCAGGCCGCTGGACCTCATGGTCCCCATATGGTGAGATATAGAAAAGTTGTCGATCTCGCCCCGACCTGCAATAAGTCGCCTGACCGTCGGCCGAGGCCGACCTGTATACCGGCCGAACGCAGCGATGTGGCCGTAGTACGAGGACAGGCGACCAGCCGACCAGGCCCCACCCACGCCACTGGAAGTAGCGGCGCCGAGCGACGAGCCGCCAGCCCGCCAAACACTGGCCACGCCGGTTACACCAGAGGAAGCCAGACGGACAACACCGCAGGAAGGAGACCACCGACCCCGAGGACGAGCACTCCCCAAGGTACCCGAGGAGGAAAGGCCACAGAGGGGTGGACGACCGGTGTCACCGTGGCGCCCAACCACCAATGTGGTACAACGGCAAACATGCCCCATGTGCCACAAAGTGGTACATGCTGCCTACGGGAAGAATTCATTCATCATTTTTAATGAGGCCGGGCGACTTGTGCGGTGCCGTCGCCGAGCGACATAAGAGTACGCGAGCCGCGACCCCTCCGAGCCAGGAGAAGAGTGTGTAAGCCGAAAGTGTTTTCAGTGCGTTAATTTGTAAGTCGCGAGTGTTTTTGCGTTAGTTTGTAAGCTGCGAGTGTTCATGCGTTAGTTTGTAAGTCGCGAGTGTGTTTGCGTTAGTTTGTAAGCCGCGAGTATTCATGCGTTAGTTTGTAAGTCGCGAGCGTGTTTTTGCGTTCGTTTATAAGTCGCCAGTTTTCCGAGCGTTAGTTTGTAAGCCGCGAGTTTTCCGAGCGTTAGTTTGCAAGCCGCGAGTGTTTTTCCGTACGCTAGTTTATAAGTTGCGAGCGTGTTCTTTTGCACTAGTATGTAAACCACGTACGAGTTACAGTAGCTATAATTAACCAGTATTTGCGAGTTCCTGATTGCGCTAGTACATAAGTGGGAAACAGTGCCTGTTGTAAACCGTGCCATACTAATACGTAAGCGTGAATCACAGTATTAACTGTAACGTCAAAAGACTGACCGCCGAGCCGCGCCGGTCCGGCCCCGTAACGCAAAGACTGTACGGTAGGGAAAAACCAATCCCAGAATGCGTAATATATATATGTTTACCTTAAACACTGTGTTCGTCAGTACCCGACCAGATCCCTTCCCGTCTCACAAGCGTAGTCATAAGGAAAATTATGCGAAATTAGGTTAAGAATATTAGTGTATTCATTGCGTTTCTCTTTATTAATAAATGAGTCTCGCTGACGCTTGTTCGCCACCCCGAAGAGGGAGGGGGTGTAACAGACCTGTCATTCTGCAGGCCTGTTACTAAGTCCGCGCGCCGAGTGCAGCCGAACGAACCCGATCGGAGCCGAACCAAGTCGGTAACGAACCGCCGGCTCTCCGCTACCGTATCGAATCGCCCCGCACCGCGCTACCCCCGCGTCAACAAACCACCGAGTCGTCACCGACACCTCCGCGCGTGCCCCTCGCCTAGGAACCGCATTTGGCGGGAACCGGATACCGAATTCCTATACATCCGGCGGAAAACGGAAAACATACGTCACCACGAATACCCTTCCTCACTTCACCTCCCCACCTACAAGCTAGGCCTATAAAAGGCGCTGCGACCACGAGTCGCTCTCCTATTCCGTTCGAAGATTCCATATAGCAGACACCGACCTGGAATTCCATTCTCTTGTAAGTATATCCTGGTTATCGTGCTCCTGATCCCGAGCCTACGACGACGAGTTAGTATCGCTGCGCGAGCTTCTCCTTGTCGTGGGGCACCCCGATTTCCGCCGGTGACAACCGCGTCGCACCGAAGCAGAGGAGACGCGCCGTCCCTCTGGAACCTCGACAGCGTCGACATCCCTGGTTCCCGCCGATGACGGCCGCGTCGCACCGAAGCAGAGGAGACCCGCGGCCCCGCTGATATCCCGACCGCGTCGGAGTCGGCTCGACGGAAGAGATGCGCCATCCTTCTTCGTCACCGAATGTACTGCCCGGGAGGCCGTAATGTCAGGTACGCTACCGACATTACGCACCCGACAAATCAGACCCGGGCAGGGTATCCTTGCCGAAATCCTAATCCTGACCCGGAATACTTCGCGTGCACCAGGTCCTCGCGAATTACCGTCGCCGTAAAGATGACCGCCGTACGTCATCACGCGTAACCGTCGCGAATAGCATCTTCGAGAATGTTCGTCACCGGAAATCGTCGCCGCGAAGCGTGAACAGCGAGGTTCGGTTAAACTACGCTACGAGTTGTTATTTCACCCCGTGCACCAAGTTCCCCGATCCCGATCCGCTTCCTCGTTTCCGACACAACCCTGGCACGGCGAGCTTCCACGGCCGAGGAAGCCCCGACGCGAATTTCACCGCGTTCCGGAACGAGAACCGTTACACTGCTAGTTTGTTACAGCCCGCGGGCTATTCCGATTCTGACCTCTTTTTGAAAAGAGCGAGCTTTTCTACTAGCTAGTTTTCTAATTTCTAATTTCTACTTTTTGTTTTCCAGCCCACTGTCCGAAGAAATGGCACGTAGAGCAACCATGTCTGGGTCCTGTTCTCGTAGAAGCCCCTCACGTCCGGTAAAGTATACCCTACCTCCTCTGTAAGTAATTGTTATTCCTATTATTTTCTTATTTTAACTCTCTTTTTAGGTTGTACCTGGGGCTTTTACACGCGAGCGTGTACGTGCAATTGTGCATTTGCTGTACGCCTCACGTGTCAAACCCATGTCGGCGCTCACGCAGATTACAGAGGCCTACGGGCGTATTGTTTCTCGTTCCTCAATATACAGGGCGGCCCACATAACTCTGAACAGCTCAATATCTCCGTTACTTTTCGTTGTACAAAAAAACTTCGTAGGACAAAGTTACACTGTTTGAAGGGCCACATATAACGGTGTAAGAGAAAAAAAATTTCAAGGTCATTTTTATGAGATTTCAAGGTTATCGATGTTTTTTTTAATGGAATGAGGTATTTTTTAATACATCAATCGATGCAGCTGGACATTCTTGATAAAAAAGTACTAACCTATGTATGTCGAAAAGTTAGTAGTTCAGGAGATATTTCAATTTAAATAACTCCAAAATACCATTACTGTCGTACTAAGACGTTACACAAGTAAGTAAACACTAACGCCTCTGAGAGGCGTTAGAGACTGAGGAAAAGAGAAAAGAGAACGACGGATTCACCTTGGTAGATAGAAAGAAAAGGGAACAGGAGAAGAGGAGGAAAAAGAAGATGGACGAGGAACGAAGAAAGGAAGAAGAGGAGAGGCTTAGGAGAAGCAGAAAGCCTCCACCACAACCTAAAGCGGAAGCAATCTTAGTCAAGGCCACGGAAGGAAGAACCTACGCGGACCTATTCAAAAAGCTAAAAACCGAAGCAGCAGATAAGATGCAGGGAATTCAAATGGTTAGATGTACGAGACGAGGAGATCTTATCTTAGAACTAGATAAGAACTCTAACCACTTGACATTGGAGGACACAGTGAAGGCTACGTTAGGAGGCGAGGCCCTTGTGAGGAAACTCTCACCTAAGGTCACCTTTGAAATAAAGGAGATCGAACCCACCCTGGAAAAAGAGGATGTCAGAAGGGAAATAGCAAGAAACGCGGATATAGGTGACCTCGGCGTGACCTAGCGGACCCCCTTCATAATCCTGGACCATGGATCTTTGGAGGCGGAAATACTACTGCAATCTGGATCACGGGTATAAACGGAATACATAGATTCGAAGATACCGATAGACGGGACGAGGACTTCACCGCCATCCAGCTTGGAGAGTTCGTGCTGGTAAGTGTTTATATCTCACCCAGCACCTCTAATGAGGAATACTCTTCCAGATTAGAACGTATCATTCAATACGTTAAAGAAAGCAAGAGCAAAGGAAAAAAATAATAATCGGAGGAGACTTTAATGCACACGCAACACCATGGGGTTCCAAAAAGACAAATGAAAAAGGCAGGATACTGTTGGAACAATTGCTGAACTACGGCATACATCCAATCGAGCCTAAAGGAGGGCCAACGTTTCAACATGGAGCGAGATCATCAAAAATAGATTTCCTAGCAACTTCTTTCAGCGCCGAAATACACTCTAAGGTACTTGACATCGAATCAGATTGGGATCATAAATATGTGTTTTCAATTATAGAAACCGAGGCTAGCATCCCGAAAAAGAGCATCTTCAGACCTAAATGGAGTTCAACAACTGACACTATGGAGAAAACTAAAAGGGATTTTATAAGAACACTAGTAGAGGAAAATTTAGAACATATGCAATATTATGGTAAGGCAGAAAAGATAAGATTTCTAAACTTGATTAACGTGGTTTTAGATAAGAACCTCCCCAGAGTGGACAACAACGACGAAAACACAGATAGGAAAAGAAATGTGTGGTGGAATAAGGAACTAAGTACATTGAGAATAAAGGCTAGGAAAATAAAAAGAAGAATACAGAGAGAAAGAGGTAAAATTAAAAAAAAAGGCAAAGGGAAAGAAGAACTCGAAATCCTGGAAATGTTCTATAAGGACACTATAAAGGAGCTCAGGAAGAAAATCACCAAATCCAAAGTCGAGAAATGGAAGGAATATTGCGAAGAACTGAACAACGACGTGTGGGGGAGACCCTATAAGTCCATAATGAATAGAGTCAAATCGAAAACGCCGCCGGCAACGCTGTCCGGTAACTTTATGGAGGAAGTGCTGAGGGGCCTATTCCCCAGATTACCAACGGAGGAAATAGATACAATAAGCGAGTCTGGAGTGCAGAATACTCCCGTAAATGAGAATATAGAACAAGCACAAATGAACATCCCCGATGTGACCCTTGAAGAAGTCATTAAGGCGGCTAAAAGAATTGCACCAAAAAAGGCGGCCGGACTGGATGGTATTCCACCGGGCATTATTAAAGAGCTCGCTCTCTGTAGTCCACAGTCGTTTGCAGCATTATTCACGGGTATTTTGAGCAGAGGAGAGATTCCAGAAGAGTGGAAGATTGCAAGAACGGTGCTCCTGCGGAAACTAGGGAAGGATCCCTCCCTCGTCTCTGCCTACAGGCCGATTTGCATCTTGGATGCCGTCGAAAAACTCTTTGAGTATGTAGTAAAAGAGAGGCTGTTAGAAGCTCTTGGAGATAGCCCTTTCGAAACTAACCAGTACGGTTTCGCAAGAGGTAGATCGACGGTACATGCAATGTATGAGGTAAAAAATAAAATTAGAAGCGGTATCGACAGGCAAAAGTACTCGGTGATGATCGCCCTAGACATCAAGAACACCTTCAATACACTAAGATGGGATCTCATCAAAAAAGAGCTGGAAAGAAGGTGAATCCCGAACTATCTGCAAAATATAACAGCTAACTATTTTGTCAACGGGAAGATCTTTTGTAGTACTATTGGACAGGAAACGACCTTGGAGGCAGAGATAGGGTGTTCCGCAGGGCTCAGTGCTGGGACCGCTATTCTGGAATCTCGTATACGATTGCTTGCTGAGAACAAAATGGCCACCGGGATGTTCTGTTATCGCCTTCGCAGACGACATATTAATCCTAGTAGAGAGTAGTAAGCTGCACGCCTTGAAAAACAGAGCTGAACAGGTTACAGACTTAGTCGGAAATTGGTTGAAGGACGTTGGCCTCGAACTCGCAATACAAAAAACGGAGGTAATATTCACTAATAGAAAGAAAATTCCAAACGACTTTGCTTTCAGATTCGGAGAGGCTGAAATAAGACCAGCAAAAACGCTGAAGTACCTGGGGATACATTTTGATAATAAAAGAGATTTTAGAAAACACATTGAGGAAATCACAAACAAAGGGATCAGAGTGATGGCAGCGCTCTCGGCGACATTGGCTAATCAGGGTGGACTAAGGCAGGAGGCTAGACGTTTATATTTCAGGATCCTAGAAGCGATAGTAATGTATGGAGCACCTATCTGGGCTGGTGCCGCTAACATCGAGGCAAACTGGAAAATATTAAAGAGTACTCAGAGATTAGGTCTTGCTCGAGTAGCTTCCGCTTACAGGACTGTTCCGATGGAGACGCTTGCTGTCCTCACCGGAATAGTCCCATGGAATATTAAAATCAGGGAAGGGAAAATCTATTTAAGTGGGAGACAGCCTGGGATATCAATCCTACAAGTGAAACCAGAGGACGTCCACGCAGAAACGCAACCAGAAGGGTGCGGGAAGGCGATTATAGAGATCTTTCCCCCGAAGTTCAGGAATGTTTGGAAAACAACGCCATAATACAGGAGAGCAGAAACGTGCCAGAGATCGAGGATTTTATCAGGACAAGAGAGGCTGACGAACCATCAGAAGTCAGGAATAGAGCCATGAAGAGATGGCTAAGAAAAGAAGCTGCAGCAAGGTCTATGGTGGAGTGGCAGGATGAATGGAACAGTGCGAATGTGGGAAGGTGGACACATACACTCATACCGGAGATCGAACCTTAGGTCAATAGAAAACATGGTAACCTGAATTTCTATATGACACAAGCGCTCACAGGACATGGGGTTTTTAACACATTCAGGAAAAAGATCGGCAAAACAAACAACAGCGACTGCTGGTATCATCCAGGAGTTGAGGACATGCCTGAGCATACGATCTGTCAGTGCCAGAAATGGGAGGAGGAAAGAACCCTAATGACAGAGGAACTGGGACTGGGGCGAAGAGTACTTCAAATCCAGGATCTAATGGCGAAAATATTAGAGAAGGATAAGTACTGGAGAAGTTTTCAAAATTTCTGTACTGTTACCCTTAGGGAGAAAGAGGAGGAAGAAAGGAGAAGGAAGAAAGAAAGGGAGGAGGAGGAAAACGATAACGTAAATAACTTGTCTTTTCTCTATCTGTAATTCAGGAAACGGTAATGGGAAGCGAGAAGGAAGAAAAACGTGGAGCTGCAACGATGACCTAGGAATAAAAGGAAACGAGTAGAGGCCCGAATAGCGAAGGGAGTGAGAACCTGTAAACGGAGGAGGAAGGGACTGCGAAGGGCTCTACGAGCGGACCCGGCCCCTGAGTCCAAGCGTCGACGGGCGAACCTCATCAAAGCTAGACGGGACGAAACTCACCCTATCCAAGGCCAACGACAGCAGCATCCACCAAGAAGAATAAGGAGAAAAATGTCTTAAGTAGTAATCTAAATCACTTTTAAAAGCTCTCTCTAGTCTGTAGGATAAATTTAGAATACAATAGAGTTTTAGGTTTGAATTAGATTAATTTTAAACGATAACCTAAAATGTGAACGCGGCGCTCTCTCGCAGCTATAAAATCTCATTTGATTAAATCTAGTCAATCTCGGCATAGTTTGAGATAACCAGGAGCGTTTTAAATTAAAATCTAAATTGACGAATTAGAATATTAAAAGTAGATAAGTATGAAATTAGGAAATTAGAGATGAATTAGAGAAAATGTAGCTGCGAAAAAGCGGTTGTGTGAGGTACCTGAAAATAAAAGAAGATTATTGCTAGAAAAAGGGGTAAAATAAGGCGTAGACAGGTTTCTGTTTAAGAATATTTATTACAACATAGTAGTTAGAAAATATTACAAAGTTATTTCTAAATATATATCAGTATAGCGCATAGGACACATGTTTGCCGATATCGCTATCGACAGGACCGAGGAAATGGGTTAATTAGAATTCGCAAAAATAGGATAAAGGATACAAATACCCACCTAAAATTAGCAGTAGCCTTAGCTAAATCCCTGGAATATTAGACAGCAAATATACAGCTGAGGGAGGAATTACTCTGGAGTACAAAAGAAACACAATGTACCCCATCGTTTTTCCGTTATGCGGCCGAGGGTAGGGCTAAGGAGGCAGAAAGGAAGAAACAAGAAAGGAAGGAGGAAGAGAAGGAACGCGAGGAAGGGAAAAATAAAAAGAAGGAAGATAGAAAGGAAGCAGAGACAGGCCGGAATAACATTTATAGAATGGAAAACAGAACTGAAAGAGAAGAGGAGTCAGATATTCCGTCAGAAAAGGAGGAAGAATTCAGAACGATCGAAAGAAAGAAAAGGGCAGAAAAGAAGATGGAAACCAGGGAAAATAGGAAGAGGGCAAAGGAAGAGGAGGAAAAGAAGAAGGAAGAGGAAGCATTAAAGAGAGCTGAAAAGTACCTCAACCACCCAAATCGGAGGCAATTGTCGTGAAGGCAACAAAGGAAAGGACGTTTGCCGACCTCTTTAAAAAACTGAAGACAGACGCCCCGGACAAAATGAGCGGAATTCAAATGGTTCGCCGCTCAAGAGGAGGGGACCTAATAATAGAATTAGAGAAAGAATCAAATGCGAATTCTATGGAACAAACAGTCAGAGATACGCTTGGGAAAGAGTTTACAGTTAGGAAACTCTCTCCCAAGGTGTTAATCGAAATTAAGGACATGGACCCCACCATAGAAAAAGATGAAATTAAGCATGCAATAGCGGTAAGATTCGATCTAGGTGAGCAGGCAGAATCCGACATAGAAATCAGGTCTCTTAGATTCGGTTACGGAGGAACGAGGATGGCTATATTGGCGATACAAGCGGACCTAGCCTCGAAAATAGTAGAGGACAATAAAATCAAAATAGGTTTCACAATGTGCAGGATCAATAGAACGGCTAACGTCGTCAGATGTTACCGGTGCCACGAACTAGGACATATGACCTACGAGTGCAATGAAACACTGAAAGGAAAGGAGGTATGCCGAAGATGCGGGGTGAAAGGTCATTCAATCACTGGATGTCAAGCGATCAGATGCTGCGTACTTCGTACAAGAAGGGGGATCCCGGCGGCAAAGGCAGAGCATGTGGCAGGAGCTATTAACTGTCCGCAGTTTAAAAAATATGTAGCGGTTATAAATAAGAGCAATAAACCACAGAACTAATAAAAATAGTGCAGATAAACTTAAACCATGGCAGGAACGCGCAAAACCTCCTCGTACAAACAGCCATGGAGCGAGGAGCAGATATAGTTTTGATTTCAGATCCTCTGTTCAACCCTGGGCAATGGGTCTTCGGAACAGGTAACACGACAGCGGTGTGGGTGACCGGCCTTAACAGATTGGTAAGATTTGAGAACGCAGATAGAGCCGAAGAAGACTTCCCCGCAGTACAAATAGGGGAGTACGTGGTGGTAAGTGTTTACCTCTCACCCAGCCTACCAAAGAATCAATATGCTAACAGATTGGAGACTATCATGGCGTACGTAGCGGATCAAAAGAGTAAAGGAAAGAAGATCATCCTAGGCGGAGATTTAAACGCCCACTCACCCTCCTGGGGATCCAGGACAACCAACTCTAGAAGGAGAAAAGTATTAGACGCAATGATGAAAACGGGACTACACCCGATAAAGCCAGAGGGAGGCCCTAGGTTTGAACATGCAAACCGAAGTTCCAACATAGATTTCTTCTCTCTCTTCTTTCAGAAACACTATAGTAAGGTCGGAAGTCCTTGAAACGGAATCGGACTCGGATCACAAATACGTGTGGTCAGTTATAGAAACAGACGCAACTATACCAGTGAAGACACCGTTCAAACCCAAATGGAAAATAACGGACAAATCCATGGAGGAGGCTAAAAGAGAATTTACAAAACGGACGAATTTCGAAAACTTAAACAGACAGGAACCGTTAGGTGAGCATGACGAAATTAAATTCCTAAGCCTAATTGAAGATGTTTTAGATGACAAGCTCGAGAGGACGAAAATATGCACAAAAAAGGACGTGAAAACCAATATATGGTGGAAGAAAGAATTCGATCAAATAAGAGCGAAAGCTAGGAAAATAAAAAGAAATCTACAGAGAGAGAGAGAGAGAGAGAGAGAGAGAGAGAGAGAGAGAAAATTAAAAATAAAAACAAAAGCAGTATAGTGGCCGAAGAGTTGGAAATCCTATATAAAGAAACGATCAAAGAGTTGAGGCATAAGATAAACACGGCTAAAGTGGAAAAATGGAGAGAATACACCGAGGAGCTAAATAAGGATACATGGGGCAGGCCGTACAAAACCGTAATGTCCAGTATAAGGAAAACCATTCCACCAGCAACCTTCTCAGGGGATTTTCTGGAGAAAGTCCTGAACGGACTATTCCCAAGGAAGGTACCCGAAGAACAAAGCACAGACAATAATACAATCGATACAGATGAAGCGGATACAAATAGCAACACCGAATTCCAGAATATCACAAATGAAGAAGTAGCTGACGCAGCCAAAAAGATATCACCAAAAAAGGCGGCTGGAATGGACAGAATCTCTCCAGAGATCATTAGGGACCTTGCTATCCACGAACCGGGCCCCTTCGCGGCCCTGTTCAACGGGATTCTGAAAAGAGGGAAAATGCCAATCAGATGGAAAACAGCGAGGACCATTTTATTAAGAAAACCGGGGAAAGACCAAGATCTCATCTCCGCATACCGACCGATCTGTATAATTGACGCTATAGCCAAGCTTTTTGAATACGTTTTAAAAGAAAGAATAATGAAGCACCTAGGAGACTCACCTTTTCACAAAGAGCAATATGGTTTTACAAAAAGAAAGTCAACGATCCTAGCTATAGCGGAAGTTAAAAACGATATCAGGAGAGGTATAGATAGACCAAAATTCTCTGTAATGGTAGCATTAGACATCGAGAATGCATTTAACACGCTAAAATGGGACCAAATAATAAAAGAAATGAGAGAAAGAGATATTCCCAAATATCTAATAAAGATAACAATGGATTATTTCAAAGATAGACAAATACAATGCAGCACGGTAGGTAGAGAAGTTACAATCAAGGCGGAGATGGGAGTTCCTCAAGGGTCGGTCTTAGGACCACTGTTTTGGAACCTGGTATATGATGGCCTCCTGAGGATAGTAACAAAAAACGGATGCAAAATAAGAGCTTTTGCTGACGATATATTAATACTGGTGGAAAGTAGCAGACTACAGGCTCTAAAGAATAGAGTTGAACAGGTCGCGAAGGAAGTTGATGGGTGGCTGAAGAACGTGGGCCTCGAGCTAGCTACCCAGAAAACTGAGGTAATGATGACAAACAGGAGAAGGGTCCCTAATGATTTCTGTTTCAGATTCGGAGAGACGGACATCCGCCCAACACCTACATTAAAATACTTGGGCATAACTTTCGACAGGAAAGGAGACTTTAGAAGACATATCCAGAACACCACGGACAAGGGTATCAAGGTAATGGCCGCCCTCTCAAAATTGATGGCGAACCAAGGAGGCCTTAGACAGGATGCAAGAAAGTTATACTACATGGTTTTAGAATCGATTGTATTATATGGTGCACCAATATGGGCGGAGGCTGCCTTAATAGAATCCAATTGGCAAATCCTTAGGAAAACGCAGAAACTAGGACTAGCAAGAGTAGCCTCCGCGTATAGAACCGTAACCACGGAAGCACTCGCTGTCCTCACAGGAGTGCTTCCTTGGAACATTAAAATAAGAGAAAGGGCCAACCTTTTTAAATGGGAATCCACATTTTTAGACATTGACCAGGAAAAGGACACAAGGCCAAGGAGAGAGGCCTCAAGGAGAATAATAGAAGGAACATACAGGGAGGACCCGATAGAGGTAATGGAGCTGAGGGATCTAAGGACCCAGCACGAATGCCACGAAGAAATTAGAAGGCCCCCAGATGTTGAAGGTTTCCTCAGAAGCAGAGACCAGGGGGAAAGTAAGGCATTAAAGTATAAGGCAACCAAGAAATTCCTAAAAGAAGAGGCAGCCAAACAATCTCTACAAGAATGGCAAAAAGAATGGGAGAAAGCGGAAGTGGGAAGATGGACCTTCACGCTTATTCCTAGCATACAAAAATGGATTGATAGAAAACACGGTGTACTTAACTTTTACCTAACACATGTTTTTACAGGACACGGTGTCTTCAACTCATATAGGTACAAAATCGGGAAAGCTAACAGCGAGGTGTGTTGGTTCCAAGACGGGGAAAGGGACGATCCAGAACACACGGTATTTCATTGTAAGAAATGGGAACAGGAGAGAGGAAAATTAACGGAAGAGCTAGGAATTGACAAGGAGAGGATGACCAGAGACACAGTCGTGGAGAAGATAATAGCAGAAGAAAGACACTGGAAAAGCTTCTCTAACTTCTGTATAGAAATCATGAAAAAGAAAGACGAAGAAGAAAGGATAAGAAACAGGGAGGAGAGGGGGGAAATGGATCTAAGTGTAATGGATATCTAAAATGTTGTTTGTTTTTATGCACATGTAGATACCAAAGGGAAAAGAAAGGCGTCAAGGGGGCGAAAGAAGGGGACAAGGGCATAGGGACGAACTCCTCTTGAAGGACAGGGAAAAGGAAAAGGGACAACCACAGTATTCGGAGATTGCGTTAGGCTCGCTGAGCGGATCCGGGCTCCAGGATGCTGCAATCCCTCTTCATGGACCCTCCACAAAGAAAGAGAATTACAACCCAGCCAACCCCCATTCGCCACGACATAAGCCTTCAACGAACTGGAAGAAAGAAAAGCAAAAGAGAAGAAGCAAAAAGTAACTTAACAGTTAAGATAAGAATATATCAATCAAAACTCTCTCACGTTTAGGTTAAGATAGTATAAGAATAGGTTTAGAATAAAAATAGATGCAGATAGATATAATTAATAACGGTAGAAATAAGACAGATTACGTGTGCGGGATAGCGCAAGCTAAAAGGCTCCGAATAGGCAAAAAATAATTAGTTTTTTATAATAATTAGATATAAGATAAGTTATTGTAAAACGTGAGAGAGTATATAATGTGACAGAACGTAGGATAATCTTTTATTATAGAAAGAAATTAACAATAAACTAAAGGAAAAAAGTTGCTAAAGGTTAGGTTTAGCCTCCCGACCGGGGCTGGGAGATATGTTAGTACCTGACCTCTGTGCGTGGCAACACGCACATGTTTAACGTGGGAGAACCGCTACTCCCAGCTGACTGGAGTCTAGCCGGGGGTTGCAGCCGTGTTACCGGGTGCAGGAATGGAGGATTAAATGGCCAGTATTTCCTCATACCCTGTGCTTTGGGGGTAAACCAAAGCAACGTCTAGCCCGAAGTTGGAGCTATATCCGGTTCGGATCCGGTGCTCTTCTTCAATAGGGGTGACGCTAAACCTTTAATATCATATGGCGCGTGCCTATCCCGTTAAACTTTTGTAGAGTCATTTTACACGTCGATAGGCTTGGCCAGCTGATAAGTCGCTTCTCGGCTTCGGCGTGATTAACTAGGGTGCTTAACCGGCGGGGAAGTACCCCTACTGCGGTAGGGGTCCCATGATGAGCGAACCGTCGTTAATCATAACGAACTATGCCATGGAAGGACGATTTTCAAATTCTTGTGGTGGGTCGGAGGAGGAGGAGGAGGTCGCTCCCGTTCGGGAGAAACCTCGAACGCATTCGCGTTCTCGCACCTCGGGGAGGGGGTCGTCAAGGCCTCGTGCCACGGTGGAGGTGGGGACGGGCGCGTTGACGACGGAGGCCCTCGCGGGAACCTCGTCGATGGGGGGGCGGGTCTACCCGACCCGCTTCTGTGGGGGAATGCCCTGGAGGAGGAAGGGACGACGATGAGGTGTCGGTCGTCTCCAAGGCATCATCGCGGACGCCTGGGAAGCGTCCCGCGTTGTCCTTCGTAGATGAGGTCCCGTGGAGGAGGTGAAAAGGTCCCGCAGCAGTAAGGGCACGCCCTCTGTGGAGGAGTGCAGGATGGAACTGCGGGACATCCTCCCCGGAGAGATTGCCACTGGCCGTATGGTCGAGGCCACCGCCCACAAGAGCGGCAATCTGAAGGGGACGTTTGTGAAGGCGCTAAAGGACGCGGCGCGCCTCATTGAGGCAGGGATGAGGGAGCTGGAGTGAAGGGGGTGGCAGGGAGCCTCTTCCTCCTCCGCTAGTCCCAGCGCCGCGGCCCTGAGGGGACAACCGGTGGACCGCCTGCAGCCCTCTGGGAGAGGATGCAGGCGGAGAACCGGGACCTCAGAGCGCAGAACGCGGCGCTGAGGCGAGAGATGGGGGAGTTAAATGCCTCCCTGACCGCCATCCGTGGGGAGATGATGGCGATGAAGAGGCACCAGGCCGACTCAGTGCCTGTGCCCCCTTCGTCGCCACTTCCCCCCGCGGATGCGGTCCAACAGAGGAAGTCGCCGCCCCTTCCCTTCTCGGGGTGAGGCCTTCGGGGGATGCGGTCCTCCTGGCCCGGATCGGGGCCCTCATGGACGCCAAATTAATGGCGTTCCGCGAGGAGCTCCGATCGGTGCTGAGGGGCCGCAAACCCCCGTTAATGTCGTACGCCGGCGCGGCGAGGTTGGCCCGGACCCCCTCAGCGGTTCCCGCCCCCGTTGCACCGCCGACGTCGGCCACCGTCCCCCTGACCTCCGTTGTCCTTCCCGGCGGGGTGCATCCCCCCGCCGGGGGGCTGGAGGTGAGCGGGAAAAAGAAGAAGGGGAGAGGGAAGGGAGGACAGGGGGATGTCAAGGCCTCCCCTACCACCCAACCCCCCGTGTAGTGGCGTCGGTAATCGCCACTCCTCACCAACCCGGGGCATCGCTCCCCTCTACGGAGGAGACTTGGTTCCGGGTGGTGGGGAGGAAGGAGAGGCAGAGGGCTAAGGCCGCGTCCGCCCGGCCCCCGGTTCCCGCCCCTAAGGGTGGGACCGGGCCCGCCAAGAAGGCGCCTCCTCGTGTGGCGGCCCCTCCCCGCTCCGCGGCGGTGACGATCACCGTCCCGGAGGAGAGCAAGGCCACATATGAGGAGGCCATACGGAGGGCTCGCCAGGGCGTCGATCTCGGCGCCCTAGGTATAGAGACCCTCCCATGGAAGCGGGCTAGCACCGGGGGCCTGATCATTCAGGTCGCCGGTGCCAATGGGGGCGCGAAGGCGGACGCTCTCGCCGCCGGAATGTCTAGCGTCCTGGGGGACATGGATGTGAGGGTGGCCAGGCCCGTCAAGAAGGCGGAGTTCCGCCTGACGGGCCTGGACCTCTCCGTCACCCCTCAGGAGGTGGTGGCGGCGATGGCGAAGGCCGGGGGCTGCACCCCCGAGTCCGTGAAGGTCGGGGACATTAAGGTCCCGACCAGCGGACTCGGTACCATATGGGTGCAGTGCCCGGCTGTGGCGGCCTTGGTCCTGGAGAGGGCCAAAACCGTTAAGGTGGGGTGGACCCTCGCGCGAGTGGTCATTCTGGCCGTCCGGTCCATGCAGTGCTTCCGCTGCCTCGCCCTCGGGCATGTGAGGCAGCGGTGCACTGCTGCGGTGGACCGGAACGGCCATTGCTACCGGTGCGGGAGTCCGTCCCACCGAACGGCGGCGTGTGTCCGCCCCCCATTTCGCCGTGTGCGCGGGGGCGGGCAAACCCGCCAACCATAGGGCGGGAAGCAAAGCGTGCTCCCCGCCATCAAAAAAGAAGGGGTCCAAGGGGGCGGCGGTGTGGCCCTAGTGCCACAGGGGGTGGTGGGGGGACGGACAACCCCTCCCCGCTACTTCCCCCTCCAACATGGAGGTAGAGCCGGCCCAGGACGGGAGTGAGGTTAGCCCCCTTCCCGTCCCAGGGCCGACTCGTGCGGGAGCATCCACGAGCCCGACGTAATGGCTACCTCGGCTCGGGGATGCTCCCAGCTGATTCTCCAGGCCAACCTCAACAATTGCCGCCGGGCACAGGACCTGATGATCCAACGCCTGGCGGAGCTTGAGGTTGGCCTGGCAGTAGCCGCGGAGCCCTTCGAGGTCCCCGACCAACCACAATGGTTCGGGGATCTGGAGGGCTCCGTGGAAACATGGGCCCGCCAGTCGGCGAGGTTGTCCCCTTGCTCCGTGGTCGAACGGAGCCGGGGGGCGGTGTTGGTGAAATGAGGAAGATTTCTGGTCGCCGGGTGCTACTGTTCGCCGAACTGTGGCTCCACCGAACTCGGGGAGTTTTTGGACTGGTTGGGGGGGGGGGCATGCTAGCCCCCCAGTTAACCGGTCCGGTGTTGGTCCTGGGGGACTTCAACGCGAAGTCTACCAGTTGGAGGAACCCCAGGACCGAACCCCAGTTATTAAACCGGGGCTCCGTGCCGACATGCGTGAGGTGGAACGGTTGGTCGATTTTGGACGTTTCGTTCGCGACCGCTTCCGCCTCACGCCGTGTGTCCAGATGCGGGTCTGGGAGGGGGAAACCCTCTCGGACCACAGCTACGTCCTGATGGACGTGGCTGTGGTCTCGGACCCGCCGGTGGACACGCCCCTCCTCCGGCGAAGTAGCGCCCTTTTGGCGCCCAGATGGGCGCTGAAGCGGCTACACAAGGACCTGCTGAGGGCCGTGGTTATCGGCTCCGCCTGGCCTCTGGCCAGGGAGCGTGGACCTGACGAGGGGGCGGCTTGACTCCGGGGCACATTGCAGATGATCTGCGACGTAGCGATGCCCCGGGTCCGGGCCTGTCCCCCTCGAAAGTCTGTGTACTGGTGGTCGGGTGAGCTGGCCGAGCTTCGCAGCTTCGCCGGTCGAGCCCGCCGCCGGTACATCCGCGCTCGGCGTCGCCACTTTCGTGGTACTTCCGGGGGACTGTACGCGCCCGGTGCCGACCAGCGATTGGTCGGACGAACTCCGGGTCTCCGAGTGGGAGCTCGACCAGGCCATCCAGGAGTGCCGGGCTAGGGGCAAGAAGGCCCCCGGCCCCGATGGCGTTCCTGGCGGTATAACGGCCTTGGCGCTAAAGGTTCTTGCCCCGGCATACAGGAGCATCTTGGATGCGTGCCTGAGCCGGGGAATCTTCCCCAAGAGTTGGAAAGAGGCGTTCCTGATCCTCCTCCAAAAAGTCGGAAAACCCGCAGAGTCTCCCTTTGCCTACCGGCCGGTATGTTTACTCGACGAGGCGGGCAAGCTGTTCGAAAGAATCATTGCTGCCCGCCTCCGAGAGCACCTGTCGCGGGGTGGTCCCGGGCTGAGCGACAGCCAATATGGATTCCGGAGGGAGCGCTGAACTATAGATGCCCTTGAGTGTCTGCGCCTCCTCCGGGAAAGGGCTGTCGCCCGGGGCCGGGTGTTGATTGCTGTGTCGTTGGACATCTCCAACACATTCAACACCCTGCCCTGGAAGGAGATAGAGGAGGCCCTGGAATATTTCAGGGTCCCCCTCTATCTTCGGGAAGTGCTGCGGGACTACCTCCGCGGCAGGGAGGTGTATATTTCCAGCCGGTATGGCGCATATCTGAGGGAGATATGCCGCGGAGTTCCACAGGGGTTGGTCCTAGGACCGCTGCTGTGGATCCTAGCCTTTGACGCGGCACTGCGGGTTCCCCTCCGCCCTGGGACGGGTGTCATATGCTATTGCGATGACACCCTGGTCTATGGGGAGGGGAGGGACTGGGAGGAGGCGGGACGCCTCGTCGAGTCCGCCCTGGACTGCGTTGTTGGACGGATCCGGAGAATGGGGCTTGTCGCGGCCGCCGCAAAGACCGAGGCGATTTGGTTATACGAATCGTCTCGGCGGCGGCGGCCGCCCCAGGGATTCCGGATCCGGGTCGTTGATTCTCTCGTCGAGGTCAGGCTCACGATGAAGTATTTGGGCCTGATCATCGATGGTCGCTGGCGATTCGAAGATCACTTCGAGCTCCTGGCCCCCGACTCGAGAGGACAGCGGCCGCGCTTGCGCGGCTGTTGCCCAATATCGGGGGGCCGCAGTTGTTTGTCCGCCGCCTCTATTTGGGGGTGGTGCGGTCCATTGCCCTGTATGGGGCCCCCGTGTGGCACCGCTCTCTCGAGGCCAGCCGAGGCAGTATCGCGCTCTTGGAAAGAGTGCGGCGTCGGCTGGCCTTGCGGGCCATACGGGGGTACCGCACCCTCTCCACCGAGGTGACGGGCCTCTTGGCCGTGGCTCCTCCCTTTCACGTGGTGGCGGCGGGGCAGGCGATTATATATCGGATCGCCTGAGAATCCCGCCGCCCCCTGGGGAGGAGCTGACGGCCGAGGAGGATGGGGAGTTCGAAGTGCGAAGACGCCACGCCCGTGCGGACGTGTTCGAGCGATGGAGGCAGATGCTTTCGTCCTCGGCACGTCCGGTAGTTCGGGCCCTCCTGCCCATGTTCGATACATGGTGCGGGAGGCGAATCGGGTTGACCTTCCGCCTCACGCAGGTGCTCACCGGACACGGTTGTTTCGGTGAGTACCTGCATAGGATGGGGCGGGAGCCAGCAGCGCAGTGCCACCACTGCGGCGAGGAGGTGGACACGGCGCGGCATACACTCGAGGAGTGTCCGGCATGGGCCGAGCCGCGCCGTGTCCTTAGAGCAGCGGTGGAAGGTGGGACCTCTCGCTCCCGGTCTTGTTCGACCACTTGATCGGGGGCGGGATGTCGGCGAAGGCGGTGGCCTCCTTCCGTGAGACAGTAATGTCCCAGAAGAAGGCCGCCGAGCGAGCCCGGGAACGGGACCCGGGCTCCGCGAGGAGGAGAATGGCGCGGGGACGTCCCCGCGTCGTCGTGTGCCGCCCTCCCCTTCAGGGAGAGGAGGGAGGGGGACGGGATCGGGTGATGCTGCGCGGGGGGCTGAGGATGGGGGGGCGGGGGAGTGAGCTAAGTCCGGCCCCCGGGGGGAGTAAACTCGGGGTGGCACGGCACCCTGAGACTTTTGTCGTTGTGGCGGGGTGCCGGCCACACCCCAGAGGCGTGCTCTGGGGTGGGGCGCGTGGGGGTGGGGTGGGGAGGGTCGAGGCGATCGGATGCGCCTCTGACGACCCTTCCTTGCCGGTGTCGGCGCCTTCCTGTCCCGGCCGGGCGGGGACCCACGGGTCCCTGCTCGAGCGGGGCAGGAGGGCCCCGGGAGCTGTGGGTGGACCGAACTGGGGCTCGGGAAGCCCGATCCGAAGGCTCCAGGGATGGGGACACTGGGCGGGTCCCTCCGCTCAGGGTCCAGTTAGTGATAGGTATAGGGGGAGCTAACCCCTCCCCTTGGGATGCATGTAAAGCTAGGAGGTGTCCTGTTGAGTTCTCGCGAGATCCAGGCACCTCCTACATAGCTTAGGGGGGCGTGTTTTTAGTGCGGTATGCCTCGGGAGGGGATCGAGTCGCTTGCGAGTCGACCCCCACCCGAGGAGAGTCCCACATAACCTCGGTTATCCCCCAGGATGGCGAGGTATGCGTAATGCATTTTCACACGAAAAAAAAAACAAAAGGTTAGGTTGCGATTTTAGGGATTTGAATGCAGCCCTCTTATCACCATTAACATGAAGAAATTTTCTTATATCGTTGCTCTAATAGATTTACACCATGTTCCACTTCGCGGTAACATCTATCAGATGTACCGTGTTTCGCTCGCTATATGCGAGGCTAAAATTCAAGCTTGCCAAGAGGCCACTAACATGATAACTGATCATCAGGACGACCACCAAGTCCTAAATAATTCCTCCGATCTCATGAAGGTGTGTAAGGCACGCGCTATTCTGCCTGATGCTATGGCTCGGCCCATTAACGCTATTGGCAATGTCAAGATGTTCGATACGGTGTATTATCCACGTGTCGCCGCCGATCGATACGACCATGGAGGACGTTTCATCCCGCAAAGTGAGAGGGTTTTTTATTCGAATTTGCGCAGGACAGTCGAGGCCTTGGCTGATCCATCACCGCAGCGCCTGGAGCATCGTAGACGCTTTTACGATAACAACCCTATTCCGGGATGCATATGGCGAGATTATATCTTGCAAAATCTCGATGAGATTATGCCAGCTAACTATAGCCTTGATGATCTGTCTGATGATATGGACGATGTCCAATCTAAGATTTCTTTTCTAGCTCGGAAATCACCTAAATATTTCTCAGACGCTATTAGTTTTAATGCTGAAGGCGGGAAAGCCATTTTGTCGTCAAACTATCAATCGGGTATGAAAGTTAAAGATCGTAATGCAGGAGAGGCTCTCAATGAATATTACCAACGAGTTAGAGTCGACGGGGGTCCTAGGACCTTGGGCGCCTATAGTGGTGATTCAGATCCACTGTCGGCCCGTTCTCTCTATTTGAGGGATGTCCAAGGTCTAAACCCTCTCGCTCCACCTCCTCGTGGTGGACCCTGGAGCGCACTGCGGTGTGTGCTAACGGAGCGAGGGGTGCACGCGGGGGCATTCCCCACTCTTTTACCTGCGGGCTTCACCCGCAGAAGGGCAATGCCTCCGCGTGTAACCACGTGTCACGGGCAGCAAGATGTCTGCCCGGGGCCCCATACCGTGTCCGTGGTCATGTTTTACGGCACGGGGGGCTTGCCTTAATCGGCCGGCCCTGCGAGGAGGATAAACCTCTCAAAGTCCTTAACTCTAAGTTTTGGCATGCGGCGAGGGAGCACTCCCGGATTAAACGCCGGGAGTGGGTCCGGTGAGTACGCGGACCGGGAGGTCCGGGAGTACGCGCGCGAGCTGGAGGGACGCCTCCGCCGTCTGCAGGCCGAGAGGAACGACCTCTTAGACAAGTATGAGGGGCAGCCGACGCTCGAGTTGGCCAAGATGGGTCTCGAGGGGGGGGGGAGGGGGCAAAACCCGCGTCCACGGGTGGGTCACCGCCCCCATCTTTGTCGGGGAGAGAGGGGCTGCGGCCGAGGAAGATGCTGGGGAATCCCGCCGCGACGCGACGATTTCCCTCGACGATGTTAACCGCATCGTCGAGGGAAAGATGAGGGAGCTGGAGGGGCGCCTCCTCAAGGCGCTGCTTCCTCACGGTGGGGAGGAGGTCCCACGGGACGCTGCAAAGCAGATCATGGGGCCTTCTCCCGCCGGGAGCACGGCCCCCCGTAAAAAGGGGACCGCGAAGGGGGGAAGGGTGATAAAACTCCCAAACGCGGACGTCGGGCTCGCTCCGCGTGGCAGAGGTGGCCTCCCGGAGGAAGGCCGAACGGGCGGCCAAAGTGGCCGAAGCGCGGCCTACTCCTAGGGCCGCTGACGTCCAGCCCCCTGCTAAGCAGGGGAACGGCACTTGCTGGGCCCGAATGCCGCTCACGGCTGCGCGGAGGGTTGCCGGGGCCGGCAGAATTCGGCTGGGGTGGGCCTCAGCGCGGGTGGAAATACTGGAGCAACGTCCGCTCCAGTGCTTCCGCTGCCTGCGCCGAGGCCACACGTGGGCGCGCTGCACCCACACAGATGAGGCGAGCCGGCAGGGCCGGTGTTATAGATGCAGGCAGGAGGGACACCGGGCGGCGACGTGTACGCCTCTGCTCGGACTTAGGTAAGCCGGCCGACCATCGGTCTGGCTCAGGGGCATTTCCCTCCGCGCGGAAGCTCCGGTCAACCCGGAGCGAAAGTAGGGCCGGATAAAGACAAGGAAGACCCCAAGGCTCTCACCCATCCGGTCGAGCCTGCACCGGCCTTGCCTGCTCGCCCTCCTGGGGGAACGAGCGCGCCGCGGTTAACATGGGGAATGACCTCCTCCCACGACTCGGGGACGCTCGAGCTGCCGGAGGGGGTCGTGAGGGTGGAGGTACCGGTACCTCCTGGACTCATGGGAAGGGGGCCTGTTGCGGGGGTGTGCGAAATACACCCTTCCGAGGAGCAGGCCTTATCGCGAGCAGAGTTCCCCTCGTTCGTACCGCCGCACAGTGTGTCGAGTATATGGGAATTCGGGAAAAAAGTCATAACTCTTAAACTATGCAATTTTCGAGTAAAATATCTTAATACTTTTTGAAATGAAATGCAAAGGCGAATCGATTGGTATAAAAAATTTTTTTTGTAATTATTAAAAAAATATACTGTATACATTACTTATTTAAATCTTCACAAGGAGGAATTAAAACTTAGAAATCCTTAAGAGAATTCCTTTATTTTAACTTGGACGCGTTTGCGATTGACTATGTTTGGCATCAGTTTCACGTCTGATACTTCTGACCACGACAGATATCGTATAAACAATTGAAAATAAGGGACTGTATATTTAGAATAGCATAATGAGTAAACATAGTGTCTTATCGTTTCGCGCGGACTCAAGTGGGAACTCGATAGACTACGTTAAAGGCGTGAACGGCGAACGCACGCGTCTCAACGTCAACATTTTCTACTATTTTTAACATTTGTGTATATTTATGCACTTAAGATCGACCGTCATATCAAGTCCAATGTGCTTTAAATTAATATAATACAAAATCTCAAAGGATCCTTTTGATACTTTCTTTAATACTGAATTGAAAGATTGTAAATATTTAAACAATTTTGAAACTAAATATATATTTTATAAGAATAAAATTGATCACATATGTAAGTACTTATCAAATGACATGCGTCTAAAAATAATTGCAACAAATTTCTTCGAAAGACTACGCAGAAAGCTGCCAAGCGCGAACGTCTTAATATGGTTTTTTATTATTTTCTCCGCTTGAGCAAATGTGAGCAGATTTAAACCAACGCGAAATTAAAGTTTAATATGTCACCAATTACTGTACAAAAATTCACAGGGTTATCTCGGGGTACTTTTTTGAAAACTCTAATCAAAGTTGATAAATGTTAAACATAAAAAATTAGGACAAATTGCGATTATTTAAAAAAAAATGTTTGGGAGATTGAATGTCTAATAATGCTAAACACATAGTGTAAAAATCAAATTAAAAAACCAAATACCTTGCGAAGGACGCATGTTTTAAAAAATGCACGAAATTTGACAGTGAAGTTTCAGCCTCAATTTTAACAACAAATTGATTTATTCAGTTAAAATTTAAGGCAGTTTTAGAAACTACGTTTTGTTACGAACATTTTAGGATACATAAATTTGCCGATCTTACACTTTGATTTTCGGACTTTTTTCCATTGGACGACACACTGTGCGCCGGTGGGAGTTATTTTCCTTGACGCGCCTGATCTTTATCGCGCACCGGTATGGGCGAACGATGGGATCTCTAGGGTCATCGGGGCGTCGAGCTGGAACTCGGCGTCCCATCGGGTGACCCCGGGAGGGGGGAAACGCAGCCGCAGTCGCACAGTGGTCTGGTAGCTCGGTTTTTGTGGCCAAAACTATTGTAGCGTTATTTCAAGGTTTAATGTTATATTATTATATGTCGTTGGATTCGTCTTGATACTAGTTAGAATATTATGAAGTAAAAAATATATGTTAATATTTAAAACATTGAGGTGACCTTCAGTTTTTATAAAAAAAGTGATTTTTCTTTAACTTTTTGTATTGAAGTTTGTAGAAAAGTAAATACTGATTAACTTTCGTTGGAATAATTTTTTTGTCAGATCATCGGAAATGAAAAATCTTGTGAACAATTATCACAATGCATACTATTGTCTAGAAATCGCGGAAAAGTAGATAAGATTGAATTCTTCATAGGAATTATACGAAAACTAGTAATGGGAGGTTTTCGAGGTCTCTCACTGGCACAGAGAAAACATATACATACATTGTAATTCCAAGCTGCTATGCAAGATTCAAGTGGAACTGCGTATCCAGGCGTCGAATAATCGCGGGCCCGTATTTGTTAAAATCCGTTTATAGTTCAAGATTGCGGGAGATTGCAGTTAAAATTTACATGATCTTCTTAGTAAATGTTCAAGCTTTCATATAAAACAAGTCCGATGCTTAGCGGTCTTAAACGTTTTTGTATAATTCTTTTCAAAGTTTGAAATGTCATTAATTTACGCTATTCGTGTATGGACTAAATAATGCTTAAAAATGGATTAAATATTTGAAATGCGCTTACTAACAAATATAAAATCATCGTTAAAATCTATTTTCTGATATTCGGTCATTGAAATCTAAAACGTTTTATTTAACTTTGAATTTTCTGACTTTGTCTTTAGAACGCTGTATCTCATCACAGAATTATCTAAAATTAATAATGTTTTGGATTTGGGAGATTTAAAAGGTTGTTACTTTGTAGGAAAAAATTGTTTTTCAATGTATTAAAGTTGAAAAATTGAATTTTGGCCACGAAAACAGGGTCTCCAGACCACTGTGCGTCGCTGCGTTTCCTTGTTCGGGTTTAATCGTAGGGGGGGGGGCTTCTCTCCCCCTTCGGGAAGTCCACATAAGGACAGCGGGTGCGCGGATGTATACGAATCGGATTCCCGTGCACCACGCTAAATCCGGGACGGCCGCGGGGTTTTAGTCGGTGTGAGTCCGACATTGTAGAAAAGAACATTAAAAGGTGGATTGTAAACATGCTCAGCAACAGGAAAATACAGGCGCATAGAGGAAATGCGACAGTAACAGGAGAGGTGAAAAGAGGCACCCCACAAGGAGGAATACTATCCCCCCTTCTATGGTGCCTAGCCCTAGATTCGCTATTATGGGAATTAAAGAATTGTGGAGCAGAGATAATCGCGTACGCAGACGATGCGGCGATAATATACAGACACAAAAACAAGCAAAAATGCTTAGACGTCCTACAAACAACTTTGAACATCACCGAGATATGGTGTAACTCGGTAGGACTATCGGTAAACCCGGAAAAAATAGAAGTAATAGAATTCACAGGGGCTACAACACACCCCGAGGATAGTGGACTGACGTACATGGGAGCGTCACTCCCGCTCAAACAAAGTGTCAAATATCTTGGCATAACAATAAACAGAAAACTAAAATGGAGACAACATGTCTTTAGCAAAATAAACTCAGCAAAGAGAAACCTGGTCATGCTGAACAGAGCAGTTGGGTCAACATGGGGTCTGACTCCGAAGACAATGAAATGGATATACGAGGCAATCGTGGTGCCTAGAGTCGCATACGGTGCCATCATATGGTGGCAAGCAACCAACCTGGTTACAATAAAAACTCAGCTGGACAGCCTACAAGGCGCAGCAAACAGAAAAACTTTAGGATGTGCAAGGAACACACCTGCAAGAATAATGGAAGTCCTAACCGATACCAACCCATTGGATATAAGGATAAAAGAACTGGCTCTGAAAACAGCATACAGATTAAAGAGCTGGGGTCAATGGAACAAACTTGGCTTTGGCCACTCTAACATAATAGAAAGCGAAGGCAACGAAGCAATAAAGAATCTGGCTCAAATGCCTAAAGACAATGACCAAAGAAGATACATGGACCAAAAACTATATAAAACAGAGATCAGATTAAGGAAAGAATGGAAAAAAGGAACACCGAACGAACTAAAAAACACGGAACTCTGGTACACGGACGGCTCCAGAAAAGAAAACCTCATGGGAGCAGCATGGACAAACAACAGAGGAATAGACCGCTCTATCAAGCAAGGAGAATACCCAACGGTATACCAGGCGGAACTACTGGCCGTGCAGATGTGCGCCATGGAAATAAAGAACCGAGATTGTAATCAGGAAATGATCACCATCTGCTCAGATAGCCAGGCGGTGCTAAAAAGCCTACAAAAAATGGAAAGTAGATCAAAACTACTATGGGAAACGCATGAAGCTCTAAATGACCTGAGCAAAACGGGTAAAGTCGTGAGACTCACGTGGATACCAGGCCATTCCGGCCATACGAGCAATGAGAAAGCAGACAAACTGGCAAACATGGGCTCTGACTCCCAGCCAGAAGGTCCACAACCAATGATTGGAATTCCTACCACGATCTACGAATTGCAAGTAGAAAAATGGTCAAGAGAAAAAAAAGACAACAAATGGATCGAATCTAAAGGACTAAAACACAGCAAAAGCTTCTTAGGTGATGATTGTTGGCCAGCAAAAAGGGTAAAAGGTATTACCGGTCTTGAAAGGAAAAAAACTAGAAGAATGGTGGAAACCATAACAGGCTTTGCACCACTAAATAAGTATCTCGAGAAGATTGGTAGAGCAACAACAAACAAATGTACGTTGTGCGAAGAGAAACTGTTAAGAAACTGTCCGGCAACCATACAAAAAAGGCTGACGTACCTGGGCAAACACTCTATATAAGGAAACATTCTAGAAGAAGTGGGATGAAGAAAAATAAAACAGTACATGGAGGAAATTAATCCATGGAAAAACTAAAATGGAACATACCAAGCAAACGGAATAAAGGGAACACGAACTGGTACAAGGAAGAAAAAGAACTGTATGGGTGCACTGAGACCTGAAGAGTCAATGATGATTATCACCCGCTAAAATCAGTCCTTTCTCTCTCACAACAGACCACACAAAAAGCACAAAAGATTGGGGATGACACTGGCATGGTCCCATCCTTGGTGAAGCAGACGACCCAAGGGAACAAATGAAATCCGGGAATTCACCTGTAAACACAACAAAATCAAATAAAATCATCTGAGTAGAAATCTACTACACTGAAAACGTAAAAACGGAATGAAACAAATGATAAAAGGAAAAGAGGAAATATCTCAAAAAAGGGGAAACAAAAAGGAAAAAAAAATGTTTAAACAAAACAATGAAGGAAAATTATCTCAAAAAAGGGCTACAACGACACGGAAAGATCACAGAATAAGAATAAAGACACGATAACAGCAAATCACATCACTATCCTTCAGCAACAAGGGGAATAAAACCCACAATCACAAAACAAACACAAGACGGCCGGAAGCTCTTACGCAAAAAGAGAAAAGGAAGAATATAAATTAACACTTACGAGACAGTTTCTCAAAGGTGCGCCTCCCTCGACTGTGAACGGGTGCAGGACCGACTACTGGTTCTATCCCATAGCAAGGCTGAGACGGAGGTGCGCATCTCGCATACAGGAGACATTGGGATGTAAACCTGGGTGCCTCATGATCAATGAAAAAGAAAACACATAAACAAATAAGTTAGAATACAATTAAGCTCTACACCCAAATGGGAAAGAAATGGGTACTAAACGAGAACATCACGCAAGCAAACACGCTCATGACCAAGAATAGCTGAAGGGCTAATGACCCAGACTAAAACTCTCAATAGCGAACAAATCAGAAAGCAACGCTACGCACATGCCTCGGAAAACGAGTACTCAAAACAACAAACAACAAATAATCAGACACACATCACTGACAACATATAATATCAGCAGAAATAAGGAAAAACAGGTCAAATAGCCAAGTTTTAAGTAATTTAAAGGAAATTACCAGAAACAACGAAAACGACAATGAGGCAGTAGTACACTGTCTATCTACACACAACCAAATGATAAAAATTGCCTTATACAAGCATAAGAGTCAAAACGCAGAACGGTAAGGACATAGGCTCTCGTATACGAAACGAAGAAATGATAATGATCACAATACCGGAACAATGTGCATGTTCCCTAACAAAGGTGCAGCCAACAGTAAACACGTCTTGTCCACCAACGACAGCAAACCATGGGAAAATGAGAAACAACAAACTAATTACAAAAAGGACCATAACGCAATAAAGAAATGTATCAATAAACACATACAGGGGAATAAAGCAGAAGCGGAGAGGCTTCCAGCTAATTCACTTGAACAAGAGATAAGACATAATAATTAATAAACAAACACCATAAACAAACAAGTTAACATAATGACTCGGTTAATTGAACAACAATGAAGACTATGATACACAAAGAGAAGAAAAGAGGAAAAAATATATATATATATATATAAAAACAACAACAAGGTTATGTTGACACTAATCATCTATTTACACATGCTCGACATAATCGATATAAAAAAAAGGAAAATGCCAAAACACATCGAGAAGCAAAAAGGGAAATATAATATTATAATAAAATATAAGCAAAATCGACAAAAGGTAAAACAATAATATAAATATACTTAACTCTGGGATACACGCATGGACCTAAGGACTGAGCGTAAAGTAGATTTATGGGTGAGAGGGGGCAGTGATGCCAGAATCGTGGACGCGAGGACGTTTCCCCTCCGGCACAGGACCCCCCACTCTGACACCGTGGACGCACCGTCCTCGCCACGTTGCTTCTGCTGCGCACGCGCTACACACGAACGTACTTCTACTCTGCCTGTGTGAGTGCCTGCTCGATTGCACGCGCGCTACACACACAAGCGTACCTCTACCCTGTCCGTGTGGACTACCTGCTACCTGCTCGCTGGTCGACGCCGACGCGTCCCTGCGATTTTCACGTTACCGAAGTTTCGGAAGCATGAGTCGGAAAGTCGGCATCTGGAGACAGCGCGCATTTGAATCCCGGCCCGGCACGGCGCGGCGCAATCCACATTTTGCTATAACTTTTGATCTAAAAACGATATCGAAGCGATATTTGGACGAAATTTTTTTTTAAAAACCGGGTTTAATGGTCCATCCTAAAATATGTTTTGTATTTCTTAAATAATTTTCTTCGTTGATTTTTGAAATTAAGATGGTCCAGCGGGCCCCCAACACAAATTGATTTTTAGTCGAACCATGCTCAATAAACAATTACCAAAAAATTAATAAATATTCTACCCAATACCACACATGACTGAGATTTTTTTCAGATTTTTCAGATTATGCAGACATGTTTAAAAAAATCCAAATCAATTTTTTCGATACTTCTTTACTTTTTTGTAGATGTATTATGCAATATCGAATATTTTTATAATCAGAAAAGTAATGTACAGACTTAATAATTCAATATAAAATATTTTATTTACGTTATATTTCAATATGTGAGCAAAACTTCCAACACTTTCGGTTGGCGTAGGCGGTAAAGTCTTCGGCTGCGAATTTTTTGGCCCTTGATCGAATCCCGCACCGAATAATTATTTTTTTCCTTTAAACACTTTTTTTTGTTCTTTGTTTTTCATATAATTATAGCAATGGCATTTTACTTATATTTTTAAAGTGTTATTATTATTTTTAAATTGCGGGTGGAATATAGTAAAAATAATAGTAAATCTTTATAGTAAAAATTTATTATCATTTTAAAGAATTATATTCTTGTGAATTATACTCTTGTGAAACTGTATCCTTTATGGTTTTATTTCTAATTACCTGTTTGGATTACCATTGTTTGAACGATTGGCAAGAAGAGTTCGAATCTTTGTAGACTCGGTTCTATTTTTATCATTAAAATTGGAAATTTTCTGTTCATCTACCGTAATTTTAAATTCTGATTTAAAGACCTTTTTCTTCTTTTTATATACAGCTGTCCTTCTTTTATTAATTTCACATTTACATAATTGCAGCGATAGTGTATCTTTAGCAATGCTATCGTCGTCGAACGTTACGACTTCTTGTTTTGGCAGTTGCGATATTTTCTCTTCGACGCGTGCATCTTAAAATTCAATTGAATCCTTTTCTGTGGGATCGTTCAATATTAATGGATCTCTCCATATTTTTATCATATCGCTATCGGTAGTCTGAACATCCTTATGTTTTCTGTTCTTTTTAACATCATTGTAATTATCTGAGATTGTTTTACTTCACTTCCACTTTCTACTTTTTTGTCATCCGCAGAACCTGTCTTAGATGAATGATTGGAACTTGAGTCGGATTCATTTAATTTCCCATTGACTTCGTTGTTCGTCACATTCAAAGACTTCACTTTACACGCAAATACCATACATGACCATCTATCTATTTCTCCGTTGGTACTTTGCCGTTTCTTGAGTGTTACAACAGCTATAAATGGTTCGAAATCGGAGGACATCAAGCTTTGTGGACTTATGATACATCAGTTGCCATTGCGAAGATAACAAAACGCCAAAATGTCTAATGTTTGAAAATTAAGAGTTCTTCTAATGATAAATGAAAAGAAACTAACTAACATACGGCAATAATAAAATATGAAGTTGCATACCATTTCACATTCAGCAGAATCAATAAATGAAAATAGTACATAATGTGAAAGACATTGCAACTAATTGTGAGCCATTATGATGGATTTTCGTAGTCAGAGATACTATTGCATAAAACATTTTTAAAACATTTTGAAAATATATTTGAAATGTTACTACAACAATTTAATGTAAACAAAGAACAAAAAAAAGTGTTTAAAGGAAAAAAATAATTATTCGGTGCGGGA
Source organism: Lasioglossum pauxillum (assembly GCA_933228785.1). Taxonomy (NCBI): domain Eukaryota; kingdom Metazoa; phylum Arthropoda; class Insecta; order Hymenoptera; family Halictidae; genus Lasioglossum; species Lasioglossum pauxillum. The sequence continues at coordinate 19,109,273 of OW121704.1, read as the reverse complement.
TTCGATCAAGGGCCAAAAAATTCGCAGCCGAAGACTTTACCGCCTACGCCAACCGAAAGTGTTGGAAGTTTTGCTCACATATTGAAATATAACGTAAATAAAATATTTTATATTGAATTATTAAGTCTGTACATTACTTTTCTGATTATAAAAATATTCGATATTGCATAATACATCTACAAAAAAGTAAAGAAGTATCGAAAAAATTGATTTGGATTTTTTTAACACCGATACAATTTATAAAAAATTCTGAAAAAAATTAAGGACAATTATTTCAATAATATCTGACTACTGAATTTTTATAAAACTCGTATCTCGAAAAGTTCAATACGAAATATGCATTTTCTTCGAATGCTTGGAGATTTTCAATTTTTTTAAACATGTCTGCATAATCTGAAAAATCTGAAAAAAATCTCAGTCATGTGTGGTATTGGGTAGAATATTTATTAATTTTTTGGTAATTGTTTATTGAGCATGGTTCGACTAAAAATCAATTTGTGTTGGGGGCCCGCTGGACCATCTTAATTTCAAAAATCAACGAAGAAAATTATTTAAGAAATACAAAACATATTTTAGGATGGACCATTAAACCCGGTTTTTAAAAAAAAATTTCGTCCAAATATCGCTTCGATATCGTTTTTAGATCAAAAGTTATAGCAAAATGTGGATTGCGCCGCGCCGTGCCGGGCCGGGATTCAAATGCGCGCTGTCTCCAGATGCCGACTTTCCGACTCATGCTTCCGAAACTTCGGTAACGTGAAAATCGCAGGGACGCGTCGGCGTCGACCAGCGAGCAGGTAGCAGGTAGTCCACACGGACAGGGTAGAGGTACGCTTGTGTGTGTAGCGCGCGTGCAATCGAGCAGGCACTCACACAGGCAGAGTAGAAGTACGTTCGTGTGTAGCGCGTGCGCAGCAGAAGCAACGTGGCGAGGACGGTGCGTCCACGGTGTCAGAGTGGGGGGTCCTGTGCCGGAGGGGAAACGCCCTCGCGTCCACGATTCTGGCATCACTGAGAGGGGGTGACTGTGGGCTGGTCACTGATATATATACTATGGACCACGGTGTATTATAGAGGTGTTCTGGCTACTCTCGGGAAAGTGAAAAAGATAGCGCTGGGTTCTCTCTGGTCGCCGCCAGATGGATCCGTGTTCCGATTACAGTTTTCGTGTACGTGTGAGAATGAGATTGTGTGTAGCTGCGTGTCCATACCACGGTGTATTATAGAGGTGTTCTGGCTACTCTCGGGAAAGTGAAAAAGATAGCGCTGGGTTCTCTCTGGTCGCCGCCAGATGGATCCGTGTTCCGATTACAGTTTTCGTGTACGTGTGAGAATGAGATTGTGTGTAGCTGCGTGTCCATACCACGGTGTATTATAGAGGTGTTCTGGCTACTCTCGGGAAAGTGAAAAAGATAGCGCTGGGTTCTCTCTGGTCGCCGCCAGATGGATCCGTGTTCCGATTACAGTTTTCGTGTACGTGTGAGAATGAGATTGTGTGTAGCTGCGTGTCCATACTAAGATATGTACCTATGTACATGTTGCCTCCAGTTGCCTCTGGTCAGGGGAAGAAAACTCTTATGTATGGCCTTGGACTGCTTAGTATAGTTGAGGGAACTAGACTAGATGGCACCACGATCACAGCACATCACGTGATTAACCGTGATTGGACATGACTGATGTTTAATCCCTGGCGCTATTGGTCGCAATTTTGGCGCTAATATCCGCCAAAATCAACAGTCAACTGTCAATCTCTGTGCCTCGTGCTGTGATTGTGTAGACAATTGTGGACTGCAGAAATAGCAATTGTATATTAATACAGGTGGATCGAGTAGCTTGGGCTCGCGGCGGACGCGGGGACGAGGGTACTGTGTGCGAGCAGATCGATTGCTAATCGATTAGTTGATAATTAACCGAAATTCGGAAAAATATTTTAGTACGTGAACTCCTAACATTTCTTCGATCCTCTCATCCTACTCCTACCTAATATTATTATGTATTATTATATTATTTTATTATGTATTATTAATTACATTAAAATAAAAAAATTGTTAACTTAAACTATGTCTACAAAATTATTGTATCCTTGTACTTTGAGCATAGTAGGTATATTTCAGTATATCTATAGCTATAGAATCGTATAGGTATATATATATATAGGTTTTAGTTGAGGGAATTAGGATAGATGGCGGTGCTAAGGTCCATATTGTAGGAAACGGACTCTCGTTAGTCCACAATAATCTACTATTAACAGTGCATCTATACAGCCTACACTGTATGGATAGCACGAACACTGATGTATAGGAAGGAGGTAATTAATCGATCACAACAATATATGTTCAACGTGAACAAAACACTTTTTATTTCAATAACGCGGCACGAGGTCTGCCTCGTATAACAGCCGGATGAAGAGTATCAGCGAAGATCGCTTCGCGCTTCTTCTCCGCCTGGGCGCAGGGCGGCCAACTCATGGGCGGAGAGTACACTAGGCACGGCCTAGGGGAAATCCCTACACACTCCCCCCCGAGTGTGTACGGACGCAGTACAAACGTCTTAACAGTAACTTAAAACTATATATACATTGGTTGCGCAACTAAACTACAATACATAATATTTACACATGGTTGCGCACTTAATCTACGATACATGGTATTTACATATGCCATAGTGGCGGTGGGCGTATACGTTCACGCATTTGGTGCACATATACGCACCTTTTTTGCGCGTGAGTATGTTCGCGGCGCGTTGGTATGCACTACGTGTGGGGATTCACCAGGCGTGACCATAATGTCCTCACGGGTGGAGTACGCAGGCTTAACGTTCTCAATGGAAACGACACGCGGATTACCGTTCACCTCGATCTCTAACGCGCGATCATTCGGGCGTCTGATCACTCTGTGGGGTCCGGAATATGGTCGTTCAAGCGATTTCCTATTCGGCTCTGCGCGCAGGAACACATGCGTACAAGTGTTTATGTCCTTGTATAGAAATGCACGCTTCTTATGCCGCTGTCCCACGGGGACCGGCTTAACTTTCCGCATGTGTTCGCGGAATTCCTCAATAAATATTTGAGGGTCCGCGGCAACGTCGTCAGGGAGTACAAACTCGCCCGGAATTCGAAGCGTAACGCCGTATAAATACTCCGCGGGTGATGAGCCTGTATCCATCACTACGGTTCGCAGTCCAAGCATTATCGTGGGTAACACGCGTGACCATACGGGGTCAGCGTGGCACATGATCGAGGTCTTGAGGCAACGATGCCATCGCTCGATCATCCCATTGGCGGCTGGATGGTACGGGGTTGTTCGGATGCGGTGACACCCGGACAACTGCAGCAGTGCCGTAAAGAGTGCGGACTCAAACTGACTACCCTGGTCTGTCGTGAGGGTTTCGGGGGCGCCGAAACGCGAAATCCAACTATCCGCGAACGCTCTACATACAGTCGGTGCTTCTATATCTGCGAGCGGAACCGCCTCAGGCCATCTCGAAAAACGGTCCAGCATGGTCAGGCAGTAACGGTACCCCTCCGAAATCGGCAACGGGCCGACAATGTCCATATGGACATGTTTAAATCGAGCGTCGGGGGCTACGAATTCCGCTGGTTTCACGTGATTGTGACGCGCTACCTTGGACAACCTACAGTCTAAACATTCCCTCGACCAGTTGGTGATATCGCGATGCAAACGCGGCCAAACGTATCGCTTCCGGATCACGCGATCCGTGACCTTCGCACTCGGGTGCGCGACGCTGTGAAACTTGTCAAATATGGCCCTTCGCAGTGGGCCCGGAACGTAAGGACGCAAAACCTCTCCTGATAAATCGCATACGATCGCTATGTGTGTGGGTCCCCAATGAATTTTTCGAAGCGCTAGTGAGTGATCGGTGGAGGTCAATAAGCCTCTCAACTCGTCGTCGGTTTCCTGGAGCCTCGCGAGCTGTTCCAACGAGATATCCGCGGCGAGGTGCAAGGTGTCGATGCGCGATAATGAATCGGCGACTGCGTTTTCGGAGCCAGGAAGGTGCTCGATATGAGTCGTGAATTGTGAAATAAACGATAGTTGTCGTAACTGACGAGGTGATGCCTTGTCGGCGCGTTGCCGAAATGCGTAGGTCAGGGGTTTGTGGTCAGTCACTATTATGAAATTCTGACCTTCTAAAAAGTGTCTGAAGTATTTAATGGCTTCATAAACAGCGGTTAATTCGCGATCGTAAGCACTGTAGTTGCGTTGAGACGGAGTGAATTTTCGGGAAAAAAATGCTAATGGTTTCCAAATGTTCTGAAATTGTTGCTCTAATGATGCGCCCATTCCAAAATCGGATGCATCGGTAACGATGCGCGTTACTGCATCAGGGGCGGGGTGATTCAGTAGGGTCGCGTTAGCAAGTTCCTTTTTGACTCTCGAAAACGCTTCCTCAGAATGCGAAGACCAAACTATCTCGCGTTTGTCATTTTTTTTAGACTCACGGAGGTATTCGTGCAGGGGTGCTTGAATGTCCGCGGCGCGACGGATACTACGTCGGTAAAAATTAACCATCCCCAAGAATCTGCGGAGATCCATGACGGTCTTAGGCTTAGGGAAATTCTGAATTGCCTCCACCTTATCGGGCATCGGCAACGACCCGTTACTATCAATTAGGTAACCGAGGAATTCGAGTTTGGCTTTCCCAAACTCGCATTTGGCGAGGTTTAGTCGCAACGCGTAATCTTGCAACCGTTGCAGAACGATGCGCAGATGACTCTCATGCTCTTCGGGACTCGAAGAGGCGATGAGGATATCGTCTATATATGCGAAAACGAACTCGAGGTCACCGAGAGCGCGGTGAATATACCTCTGGAAGGTTTGTCCGGCATTCCGGAGACCGAAAGGCATGGATAGGTATTCGAAAAGTCCGAACGGGGTAATGACGGCAGTTTTGGCGATATGCATCGGCGCGACCGGAATCTGCTGGTATGCTCGATGTAGATCGAGCTTACTAAAAATTGTCTTCCCGTGCAAATTAACGGAATAGTCCTGCAAGTGCGGGACTGGGTACATGTCAGGGATTGTGACAGCATTTAAACGGCGGTAATCACCGCACACCCTCCAACCCCCATCCTTCTTCGGTACGAGATGGATGGGGCTTGCCCAGGGGCTACTAGAAGGACGGCAAATTCCTTCGGCAACGAGCCGTCGGAACTCGGCTTTCGCCACCAAGAGCTTGTCCTGTGTCAGACGCCGCGCACGTTCAGCAACGGGTGGACTCTCAGTCACGATGTGATGGAGGACATCGCGAGGTGACTGAGGCTGTACATGGGGTTGCAAAGGTCCCAGAACGTTAGGAAATTCGGAAAGAATTCCTCCATACGGAGATGAAGGATCTACGGATTTTACTGAGAGAATCGGAGAAAACTTGCTGTGACAAACAGCTGAGATCTGTGTCAGCGGGTCAATTAATCTGCGGTGTTGCAGGTCAACCACAAGGCCAAAATGATTTAAAAAATCCGCGCCTAAAATCGGGTAAGGGACCGCGGCGACGCAGAAATTCCACGAGAAAACTCGTCGGAGGCCCAAATTTAACTGGAGTCGTCTCTCCCCGAACGTCTCTATAATCGACTCGTTTGCCGCGTATAGCTTAAGGCTGGACGCGGATCTACTCGACCTCTTATTCGTCGGCAACAGGGAAATGTCCGCGCCCGTGTCAACCAAGAAGTTAAGTCGCGACTCACGATCATAAACATGGAGGCGGTGTGAATCCGCACTCGGCGCGCTCGCCTCCGCGCGGCTGGTGCTCATTCGTTTTTCGCCTGCCACGAGCAGGGTTTTGCACAGAAACGCGCGTCTTTGCCATATTTCCGGTGTAGACGGCAAATTTTATCATCGCGCGTTTTGGACTTCGGTCTCGAACGAAATTCCTCGCGGGATGGGGTTCTCCGACGAGCGTTCCGATTATCACGCCTGACGATAGTCGTCAATTCGGCGACTTGCTTCGCAAGGCGGTCGACCTTTTCTTCGAGCTCCCGGATTGAAGAAACGCGAGGGGCTATCGCGGAAACGTTAGGCGATATCGGCGATTCAATATGCACATCCGAAGGATCACGCGAAGAAATCGCGGCAACTGTGGTCGAACATGCGCCCGACGCCTCGACAACTTTGTCGGCCAATTCGGCAAACTCCTGGAGGTCATCAACCCTTGACATCGCCAGAACCGCACGAATTTGGGTCGGAAGTTGTTCTAAAAATATCGCGCGAATGACATCGTTGTTGCACGACCCGTCGTTTAAATTTCGTAGTCGCGTCAGGATATGGGACGGTTTTCCCGTGGCGAGAACATCTCCCTTCAGCAAGCGACGCAATCGCGTTTCAGCCGACGTAGAAAAACTTGTTATTATGCGATCCCTAATTTGATCGTATAAATCTACGGGCTGCGGTTTCGCGTACAATATGTCTCTGATTGTCGCGATTTCGTCGAATGACAACGCCGATACCACGACGTCAGCCATTGTCTTCTGCGTCGTGATTCGCGACACCGCCAAGGACGATTCCACTTGCGCGAACCATAGCGCGGGATCTTCCCGGAAAAACGCGGGTATCTTCGGGACGCGGTACGAATCTATATGTTTCTCAAGGAGGGTCTTGAGGAGATCCTCCTGCCCCGTCGACGCGCCCGGCGCGGTCATGTTGACTAACGGGAAAACGTAAACGCGACGACGATCTACAATGAATTACGGGCCACGAGCCCGCCGAACGCGCGAAACACTCGCGATCGGAATTAACACCATTCGCTCACGACACGGTACGCAATCCTAGGCACTTACTATCGTTCACGCGAATACGATATGTTGAAATCGGCCTCGCGAACGGCGGGAAACTTCAGCAAAGATGGCGGCTTGGCAGCCAACGACAGACGGCCCACGTTGAGCGTCCAAGATGGCGGCAAACGGCCCACGTTGAGCGTCCAAGATGGCGGCAAACGGCCCACGTGGGTAAACGGCGTCCTCGACAGGGTCGAACGATGCAGATCGTCACTGCCCGGTGACGCGACTTCCTTCCTTCTATTCAGATGTATGATGCGACGGAAATAATCACGTCGGGGTCACCAATGTAGGAAACGGACTCTCGTTAGTCCACAATAATCTACTATTAACAGTGCATCTATACAGCCTACACTGTATGGATAGCACGAACACTGATGTATAGGAAGGAGGTAATTAATCGATCACAACAATATATGTTCAACGTGAACAAAACACTTTTTATTTCAATAACGCGGCACGAGGTCTGCCTCGTATAACAGCCGGATGAAGAGTATCAGCCGTGTTATTGAAATAAAAAGTGTTTTGTTCACGTTGAACATATATTGTTGTGATCGATTCGTTACCTCCTTCCTATACATCAGTGTTCGTGCTATCCATACAGTGTAGGCTGTATAGATGCACTGTTATTAGTCGATTTTTGTGGACTATGAGAATCCGTTTCCTACACATACATTATACATGGGAGATTTCCCCCCCTGCCTCTGGTTGCCTCGCACAATCAGACTGAACAAGACTGAATCAGACGCAAACTCATAATAATTTGAAAACGCAAATTCATTGAATGGTGTTTCAGTTCCTGATGACGAAACGGGGAATATTTCTTCAGTTAATAGTGATGATACATGTACAAACAGCATTATTGAGGGACAATTTTTTGAAACTTGTTCTAATTGTCTCTAATATTACATCATCAAAGTTATGAAAAAAGCAGTACATATCACGACACAAGCTTTGAGGAGAGCTAAAATAAGGTGCCAAGTAATGAAAAACGAAATACGGAACACAAGAAATGAGATTGCGAAAATTTCAGAAAGTAGTTTGGAAGAGTGTTTAACGAAACATAAAGAAAAATATGATATTCCTCATAATCAGGTAAATTACTTGACAAAATTGTAAACAATACTATATATGTAAAGAAAAACTAAACTATATGAATAAAAACAGTTTTGTGTAAATATTTTAAGTTTTATTTTAGATACATTTATTTACATGTTCACAGAAATATTTAGGAATTATAAAATCTTGACAGTTTTTTTTTATTTTATGTGCATTTTTTGATGATCTGATTTTCTGCTTTCGCATATTGTCGCACGCGCATTGTGATATAGCTAAATAAACATTTACTAATTATTATGGTTTTATGTTCTTCGCATGGAAAGTGAAAATTATAATTATTAATTATCCTATCTATGGTCATATCAAGTATATCGAATCGTCTCGTTGAAATTGCCTCTATAACATATTTTTCGGTAATAGCATGTTTATGCTTCTTTTTGGGTGGATTAATCCTTCCCTACTTTTAAGGTGAACTAATTCTCCCTGGTATGGACACGCAGCTACACACAATCACATTCTCATACGTACACTGATTGTGCGAGGCAACTGGAGGCAACATGTACATAGGTACATATCTTAGTATGGACACGCAGCTACACACAATCTCATTCTCACACATACACGAAAACTGTAATCGGAACACTGATCCATCTGGCGGCGACCAGAGAGGACCAACCGCTATCTTTTTCAAAACTTCAGCCTTACAGAGGGCTTAGTCGGAACACCTCTTTAAGGGTGCTTTTACGCTGAGCTCGCCGCGGCCGGCCACGGGAAAAAGTCATAAAATTCGAGCGGGCCGACGGCCCGCTCGCTGTGCACCGCTGTGCGTGGCACAAAAAAAAAGGTCTCTATGGGATCCACGGTTTCACGGTTCGTTTAGGTAAACTACCGATAGCTTCTCTTTAAGGCGGGGTAGGATACCTTCAGATTCTAAGTAGCAAATAACTAGAATCTTATTAGAAAAATTGGGTTTGCGAATTTTCGCTTTTTGTCCTTATACCAGCAAACACACCATGTAAAAATTTCTTTTATTTGGTCATAAAGTAATTCATGCTCGTCAAAGCAACTAATCTTTACAACAGCCTCATTTTGAAAGTCAACCAGTAGCCGTTCTTACCCGTAATAAAATTGACGGGCTTGGGGCAGAGGCTAACGGACAAACGGTACAACGCCTTTTCTACCTTAATTATTGCCACGTGCCCCATACCTCGCCGAGTGGAAGAATTTACCTGAATAATATCAAGGCAATACTCCTTTTCGGAGCCATTGATTTTGAACAATGTAGGAGATAAATAAACTGTTAGGTCTTTGCGGATAGGAATTCTGATGTCGAATGTTTTCACTATAAACTCCAAAGAACCCATTTTCATCGATTTGCTAAATCAACATTTCATCAAAAAATCATTTCGCGTCCGGCGATTTCGGCAATTGTAAGTGCACGAAAAGAACAAAGTGACATGCACTTACTATGGACGATATTAACCTGTGCACCGCACACTCGGAGTGTACGACACCCCAACAACAAGTTAGATAAAATAAACGACATCTCGCGTACTCGTTCCCCGCGTTCTGTTTTTTCCCAATGTGAAAGTTGCGATTTTAGGACAAACGCTGTCCTAAAGAATATTCAGCAATCTTATGGACCCGGAATAACAAACAATTCAAACCTAACAGCTGTTTGTGATTACTGGAGTGTTTCACATCTCATGCCTGCCGCACAGTGGCCAATTTGGACGAAATCTGTGCCACAATCAAAGAACTTTCTATTAGAAATGAGATATAGAGCGATGAAATTTTTTTTCAAATTAAAACTGAAACTTTGCAGAATATAGGAAAAATGGGGAGAAAGTCCTTTCATTTTGACACAGATTTCGTTCAAATTGCTCACTGTGTACCGTATGAAATTTTTACATGGTGTGTTTGCTGGTATAAGGACAAAAAGCGAAAATTCGCAAACCCAATTTTTCTAATAAGATTCTAGTTATTTGCTACTTAGAATCTGAAGGTATTCTACCCCGCCTTAAAGAGAAGCTATCGGTAGTTTACCTAAACGAACCGTGAAACCGTGGATCCCATAGAGACCTTTTTTTTTGTGCCACGCACAGCGGTGCACAGCGAGCGGGCCGTCGGCCCGCTCGAATTTTATGACTTTTTCCCGTGGCCGGCCGCGGCTCGCCGTGGCCGGCCGCGGCGTGCTCAGCGTAAAAGCACCCTAATACACCGTGCTATGGACAGAGAGTATATGAGAGTGCTCACGCCCGGGTTTTGGCCGTGCCCATTATAGTGCTGCCCCCTACACTAGTGCTTAGCCTGGATCAGCTCCTGTCTCCACACTCAGTCCGGACAAGAACCGGTTTCCACACTCAGTCCGGACAAGAACCGGTTTCCACACTCAGTCCGGACAAGAACCGGGTCCACACTCAGTCCGGACAAGAACCGGTTTCCACACTCAATCCGGACAATGATCAGAACGAAAAGTTTATATCGTTTTATATAAAATATGTAACTAAGATATAGATCTAATATACAAATCTCTAATTAATATAAATTAAATATAACATTAACTATAATGATAGAAGAAGTATTTCCATTTTTTCCAATCTTTTAGTTGCAAACTCTAGTTGTAAAAAATAAAGAACCCGGAAGAATTCGAAGAAATACAGATTTCATATCGAGGCGTGAATGCGACCATCTTGAATATTATTAATTTAATAATGAGGTAATGTCATCAGAGTTGGGCAAAAAATTTAATTAGATACAAATTTCGGATCACTGATCATAGATAGAAAATTTTTAATTAGTTACTCGAAGATAAAGATACAAAGTAACTTGTATCCGAAGTTTAATTAGATACTTTCATATCCGAAGCTGAAGGATCCGAAGCTACGGATACATTTTTAACTAGTTAAGTATCTAATTCAAAAATCCTTTCGGATCCTTCAAGATTCTTTCGGGGGGGGGGGGCACGCAGTGGCTCAGTGGGCAGAACGCGCGCCTACGGACTCCGTGGTCGCGGGTTCGATTCCCGACGCCGGCACCTCTGGAATACTCCATGTGCTCTGTAGACTGTGGTGCCAAGGTGGTTCGGAACCCACCTTATAAAAACTGTAGGTCCCGTCGTGAAATAATTCCGAAAAGGAGTTCAAAAAGCGACGTTAAATAACAAACAAAAAAAAAAAGATTCTTTCGGATCCTTCAAGATCCTTTTGACCAGCTCGAGGCTTGAATGAACACGTTTCGAGGGTCGGGCCCCGAGGCCTGAGCCCAGAATACAATAGAAGTACAATAAACACGGCCGGGGGATTGCCGGCCGTGTTTATTGCACCATTTGGCCAAGGCGCCCCAGCCAACTCGTCGCTTCGTCGCCCTAGCACCGAGAGGCAGCAAAATTTTGATTTAGATACATTTTCAAAGATATGTTCACAAATAAAGGCAGTAAGCAGTGGCCGAATTCTATCGCGTTTGGACTTTTTTTAATCGGAAGAACGCCACGAGTTGGCTCGTGCCACTTTCGTGAGGGCATTACGAAAAATGAACAAGTTAAGGATGAACGTGTCAGGGGTTTCATGCCGAGCTACCTGGCTGGCCGGGGGATTGCCCGGCCGTGTTTATTGCACCACTTGGCCAAGGCGCCCCAGCCAACTCGTCGCTTCGTCGCCCTAGCACCGACGATGCAGCAAAATTTTGATTTAGATACATTTTCAAAGATATGTTCACAAATAAAGGCAGTAAGCAGTGGCCGAATTCTATCGCGTTTGGACTTTTTTTAATCGGAAGAACGCCACGAGTTGGCTCGTGCCACTTTCGCGAGGGCATTACGAAAAATGAACAAGTTCAGGATGAATGTGTCAGGGGTTTCATGCCGAGCTACCTGGCTGGCCGGGGGATTGCCCGGCCGTGTTTATTGCACCACTTGGCCAAGGCGCCCCAGCCAACTCGTCGCTTCGTCGCCCTAGCACCGATGATGGAGCAAATTTTTTATTTAGATACATTTTCAAAGATATGTTCACAAATAAAGGCAGTAAGCAGTGGCCGAATTCTATCGCGTTTGGACTTTTTTTAATCGGAAGAACGCCACGAGTTGGCTCGTGCCACTTTCGTGAGGGCATTACGAAAAATGAACAAGTTCAGGATGAACGTGTCAGGGGTTTCATGCCGAGCTACCTGGCTGGCCGGGGGATTGCCCGGCCATGTTTATTGCACCACTTGGCCAAGCCACCCTAGGCAACTCGTGGCTTCTTAGCCCTAGCACCGATGATTGGCAAAAAATGGATTTAGATACTTTCCAAGGGATTTTCACGAGTAAAACTAAAACCAGTAAGCAAAGCCCTAATTATATCAAGTTTTGTCTTTTCTTAATCGGAAGATCGAGGACGAAACGCTTGGGATACATAATTTAAAAATTTATAGGATTGTTTCAAGAACTGTGGCAGGATTTGATGGGTCATTCCTTCTAAGGATTGGGATTCAAAATTTACGAAAATATGGATAGGAAAAGATGAAAGGAAAATAGAACAAGGTGAAAACGGTTTATATACAGTATATATGATTTATTCAATTTTGAACAGTTCAATAAGACAGAAGGTACAAACATGTAACAGAAAGCAAAACCAAGATTTCAACTTTCAAGGAGTACGACCGAGAAAACAAAATAGATGACAAATATGATACATATTTTAACCATGTATACATATATTACCGCATTCATTACACACACTGCACAATATCTATCATACTACAAAAACAGTATTTCCAAAAACGGTAAACTGACGCCGTGTCGGAGCAGGCTTACATTGCCACGGAGCGTGTGAGAATACGGAAAATTCAATTATCTCGGAAACTAAGTCCCAGCGACGGGTAGATATACAGGGTGGGAGAATAACTATTACCATCTCAGATATATCTTCGAAACTATAAGTTTCACAGAAATATTTGCTGAAATGAAATTGCACAGTACGAAGGGGTCCATCCGGTGGCAATAATAGTTTTTTTTGCAGGTGGAGGTACTTCGGACATTTGAAGGTCATTTTTGTTTTTTTAAATGGAATGAGGTATTTTTTAATACATCAATCGATGCAGCTGAGCATTCGTTATAAAAAAGTACTAACCTATGTATGTCGAAAAGTTAGTACTTCAGGAGTTATTTAACATTTATTTACTCGAAACATCAAAGTTGTTCTAACATTTTTTAACATTTCGGGAGTCACTGAAGCGCAAGCGTCACGTATTCTTTGTTTCATATCCTCTTTTGTCGTCGGTGGTTCATCAAACATAACTTTGTCCTTTACATATATCCCCATAAGAAAAAATCTAATGGTGTTAGATCGGGGGATCGAGGAGGCCATTGACGAGGTCCCCCACGACCTATCCATTTGTTCCCAAATTTTTCGTTCAAAAATTGCCTGGTGATGATTGCAAAATGTGGAGGAGCGCCGTCTTGTTGGAACCACATTTCTCTTCTAACGTGCAGTGGCACATCTTCCAAAAGCGCAGGCAAATGATTTTTTAAGAAATCACAATAACTTGCAGATGTTACAGTTTCTTGAAAAAAATAAGGTCCAATCACAAAATCTCCTATTAGGCCACACCAAACATTTAAAGACCATCGATGTTGAAAGGGAACACATCGCATCCAATTTGGGTTTTCCACGGCCCAATAATGCAGATTATGTCTATTTACATGCCCTGAATTCATAAAAGTGGCCTCATCGGAAAAAAGTATTTTGCACAAAAAGTCATTTTCCACAACACCCTGCAGCCACTCACAAAATCTTACGCGGTGATCGTAATCTGCTATCGAAAGCTCTTGTGATAAAACCATGTGATATGGATGATACTTTTGCCGTTTCAAAATTCGTTGAATTGATGAACGACTAATATGTAATGTTTGTGCAAGTGTACGTTGACTAATATGAGGATTTAATGTAATTGCAGCAAGAATACTGGCACTATTATTTTCATTAGTGACAGCTTTAGGTTTATTGCGAGTTTTTTTACACAATTCACCGTGCTCGCGAATCCGCTTTTCTAAATTATGAAATGTTGCATGACATTTTTTGATACCATAACGTTCAAAAAACATCACTGCTGCACGCCGATAATTTTTTTGGCATTCACCTAACGTTAATAACATATTCACTTCTGTGTCAAAAGTAGCCATAATCGCAATGTTACTGCTTGAATAACAGCTCTAAACTGAAAACGTTTTCATAGATAAGTGAGTCAAACTCAAGAATTGTAAATATTATTGTTTGTGTTTCTTCATGAATAAGCAAAGGACTCAAGCGCGTATAATTCCATAACGCTATTTCCGAGCGCTTCAAGTACCTACAACTCGAAACTTCAAACTGTTATATCTCATCATGGAAGTATCTGACAAAAAAATGTTTCAGACAAAATTGACTTGTTTTTTCCGGTAGAATCTAAATATGTAACATTTTATAGGGGGTTCCATTTAAAATTATAAAGGTACCTCCCCTCCCGCGTTAACGGGGAAGGGAGGCCACTTCACGTTTATGTAGTCAGAAAGGCCCTTCAGTTCCATGCAATTTAATACTAAGAACTTTAAAATCGATGGCATAGTTTTCGAGATATTGAGCTGTTCAGAGTTATGTGGGCCACCCTGTATATTATATATAGATTCTAATTTTTTTATAATTTTTTCTTAATTTTGAAGATTTTGTACGTCTGAAAAAAGATGCATAAAAGATGTCCAAAAAGGCAACTTTTTTGCGTCTTAAAGATGCATCTTAAAGATGTCGAAAAGACCTGTGAGAGACGACTTTAAGTCGCACAGTTTTGTAACAAAGACCTGTTAAAGTTGTACACAGTACGTGGAAAAGACGTGGAAACGACGTGCCACAGACGTAACGTACGACTTAAAGATGTACGTTACGTCTTGCGTCAGGCAACTTTTAGAGCCCGTTCAGACACGGCGGAAACCGCGCGTTTTTGACCGCGCGATTTTTGTTTTTGATTGTTCAACCGCGCGGTCACGTGTGAACGCATCCATTTACGCCAATGTAAATAGGTCCGCGCGGTCGAAAACGCGCGGTTTCCGCCGTGTCTGAACGGGCTCTTAGACGTACTTTAAGATGTCTTTGTGCTATCTTTGTTGTTTCGCGTTTCTTTTATTTTCCAGTCCATAGTTAAATTCCGACTTTCAAACTAAATATAATTTCTAAAAGTCCTAAGTAAATAGTACCTTGTACATTTTCTAGTTTGTTGGAAGTAGAGCTTAAATGTTGTTCGATCTTTTTTGTTTAAATAAAAAATAAAATTAGTTATTCCGTACAACGTGTCTACTTCTGCAATCCTGTCTTTTATTTAACCTTATTAAATAATTATTTTTGCAGTTATTTTAATACAGGATATTTCCTTCATTTCGTGAAAGAAATAAATCTTAGTTACATATTTTATATAAAACAATATAAACTGTATGATGTAGGTTCTTGTCCAGACTGAGTGTGGAAACAGATTCTTGTCCGGACTGAATGTGGAAACCGGTTCTTGTCCGGACTGAGTGTGGAAACCGGTTTTTGTCCGGACTAAAAGATGATGGCAGCCAAAAGTGGCACGGCCAAAACCCGGGCGTGAGCCAGTGATGGGATATTCGTGGGCCGTGGGCCGCTCCCCTAACGCGCTGGTTTCCCCTTCCCTGACGTACCGTCGTATCCGTGTCGACCGCTCATGCCTGTGTTGTTGCCTGCTCGATTTTATGCGCGCTACACACACCAGCGTACCTCTACTCTGTCCGTGTAAACTACCTGCTCGGCTGATCGACGCTGAAGCGACCCTTCGGTTTTCACGTTTCCGAAGTTTCGAAAGCATGAGGCGAAAAGTCGGAATCTGGAGACGGCGCGTATTTGAATCCCGGCACAGCGCGGCGCGACGCGGCGCACATTTTGCTATAACTTTTGATCTAAAAGAGATACCGAAGAGAAATTTGGACTAAATTTTTGTTGAAAAATTGGGTTTAATGATGTAAAGAGAATAATATTTTCTATTTTTTAAATAATGTTTTCGTTGATTCTTAAGGTATATCCGGATAAGATGGTCAAAAGTATCCATCCAAATTGATTTTTAGTCACGTCATGTTCAACAGAAAATTATGAAAAAAATCATGAATATTCTACCTAATAGCATACGCGACTGAGATTTTTTTCAAAATTTTTGGTTGCAAAATCGATTTTTAAACAAATCGGAAAACATAAAATTGCCGATTTTATATCAAAGTCTTCAGTTGACCACATTTATATTATTACGTTAGTTGTGTCTCATCCTGATTATTAATGTGTATTTTTTTCAGATTTTTCAGATTATGGAAACATGTTTTAAAAAATTGAAAACCTCCAAACATTTTGAGAAAATGCATTTTTTGTATTGAAGTTTTAGAGACACCAGTTTTATAAAAATTCAGTACTTAGATATTATTGAAGTAATTGTTCTTAATTTTTTTATAATTATTAAGAGATTGCATAATCGTTCAAAGAACAGCCATACGGCCGGGATCTTCTGGCCCCGAATCGAATCCCGCACCTAATAATTTTTTTTCATTAAATACTTATTGCGTTGAGTTTTAATGAAAAGTTTAACCAAAAATCCATTTTTTAATTGTCTACATTTATTTTCAACTTAAAGGATTGATGCAGTTCGCGCTGTCGACTTTCGCTGTCCACTTTCTGTAATTGAAAAAAAAGAAACAATTTAAGTTATGATTGCGAAGTGCAGAATAGTTTCGCGGTATGTATTCGAAAATTCCGCTACAGGTGGTCCCCTGTGTTCCTATATTCGAAGAAGAAACAAACATAATTAGAATCATGATTCTAATTGCAATATTATAGAACACAATATTAACACAACGTATACTTATCTCATCTATTCATCGATGAGATTAATTCTTGAGCAAAATAAATGCCTTATATTATATAAAAAACCAATGGTCGAATTTATCATTCGACAATATGTGGATAGACAAGAAAACGCGGAACAAGTTCTTCGTTTCACGAACTTGCGTCGGCTGTGCAGCATTGTCAGATGTTTGCCGCATTCAAATGCCGAGGCCGAAAGGATATTCTCATTGACTCCCGGTATCAAGACGAAAAAAAGGAATAAAATAACCCATTCTAGTCTAATTCTAGTATAGTCACACCATGTCTATCGACGATAGACATTTATCTCTAATGACATCAAGCAATTTGTATGCAAGTTCGTCGCGTACGCAAAATTTGTAGTATTGTAGATCGTTTAATCTTTATTTCTTATTTTGGCGGGTACGCTATTTCGTTAAACAACCACAAATGTATAGCTATCTTTTATAACTTTTCTCTCTTTTTGAGATATTAATAAACAAAGTTTTTTCATAAACATTAGTATAAATATGCTATTGTAGAGAAATTGTACAACGAATAATATCCTGGTGTAGTAGCAACATGCTAGACTTACAACCCGCTGGGCTATGGTTCGATTCCTGTCCGACGAAAATATTTTGTTACTTATTTATTTATATTATCTATTCGCTGTGTAACATTGACTTGTTCATAAGAGATTACCATTTTTAATAAATTATAAATAAATTAACCGAAATTAATAAAATACAAACAATTATGTGCACTAATTTGTCAATCTATGCTGGAACATGCACGGTATGTAGCCGGATTTACAGCAGAGATAAATCTTTAAAAACGTCAATCATATCTGTTTTCCCATAAATGTACAAGGAAGCAGGTGCCAATGCAATAATACTGCACTTATTCGATGTGCAAGCTGTTTCTGTGTATTATGTTTCGTATGCTTTTACGACATGTACCACTGTTATAATTAAAAATATGTAATTGTAAGTACAATATTATTAAATTTATCGTATACCCTATTTTCTCTTCCTATATTTATTTTATTTCTTCTGTATCCAGACATGAGAGGGTAATTAACTATATTATTCATTTCGGTTAATTTATTTATAATTTATTAAAGCTTTTGTTCTTTGATTTGTAATGAATTTGTAGTCTCTTATGAACAAGTCAATGTTAGACAGCGAATAGATAATATAAATAAATAAGTAAAAAAATGTTTTTTCCCGAACGGGAATTGAACCCTAGACTACCGAGTTATAAGTCTAGCATGTTGCCACTACACCAGGAAATTATTCGTTGTATACTTCCTCTACAATAGCATATTTATAGTAATGGTTATGAAAAAACTTTGTTTATAAATATCTCAACAAATATTGAGTGTTTGCTCCTATAATGGTATATATTCGTAAAAGGGAGATCTAGATCTATAAGTATACACAATCTCAACTGAATCGGTGACCCGGAGGCCTTGCACTCTCCATGTAAGTACTGAATTTTTATAAAACTGGTGTCTCTAAAACTTCAATACAAAAAATGCATTTTCTCAAAATGTTTGGAGGTTTTCAATTTTTTAAAACATGTTTCCATAATCCGAAAAATCTGAAAAAAATACACATTAATAATCAGGATGAGACACAACTAACGTAATAATATAAATGTGGTAATAATATAAATTGTGTCTCATCCTGATTATTAATGTGTATTTTTTTCAGATTTTTCGGATTATGGAAACATGTTTTAAAAAATTGAAAACCTCCAAACATTTTGAGAAAATGCATTTTTTGTATTGAAGTTTTAGAGACACCAGTTTTATAAAAATTCAGTACTTACATGGAGAGTGCAAGGCCTCCGGGTCACCGATTCAGTTGAGATTGTGTATACTTATAGATCTAGATCTCCCTTTTACGAATATATACCATTATAGGAGCAAACACTCAATATTTGTTGAGATATTTATAAACAAAGTTTTTTCATAACCATTACTATAAATATGCTATTGTAGAGGAAGTATACAACGAATAATTTCCTGGTGTAGTGGCAACATGCTAGACTTATAACTCGGTAGTCTAGGGTTCAATTCCCGTTCGGGAAAAAACATTTTTTTACTTATTTATTTATATTATCTATTCGCTGTCTAACATTGACTTGTTCATAAGAGACTACAAATTCATTACAAATCAAAGAACAAAAGCTTTAATAAATTATAAATAAATTAACCGAAATGAATAATATAGTTAATTACCCTCTCATGTCTGGATACAGAAGAAATAAAATAAATATAGGAAGAGAAAATAGGGTATACGATAAATTTAATAATATTGTACTTACAATTACATATTTTTAATTATAACAGTGGTACATGTCGTAAAAGCATACGAAACATAATACACAGAAACAGCTTGCACATCGAATAAGTGCAGTATTATTGCATTGGCACCTGCTTCCTTGTACATTTATGGGAAAACAGATATGATTGACGTTTTTAAAGATTTATCTCTGCTGTAAATCCGGCTACATACCGTGCATGTTCCAGCATAGATTGACAAATTAGTGCACATAATTGTTTGTATTTTATTAATTTCGGTTAATTTATTTATAATTTATTAAAAATGGTAATCTCTTATGAACAAGTCAATGTTACACAGCGAATAGATAATATAAATAAATAAGTAACAAAATATTTTCGTCGGACAGGAATCGAACCATAGCCCAGCGGGTTGTAAGTCTAGCATGTTGCTACTACACCAGGATATTATTCGTTGTACAATTTCTCTACAATAGCATATTTATACTAATGTTTATGAAAAAACTTTGTTTATTAATATCTCAAAAAGAGAGAAAAGTTATAAAAGATAGCTATACATTTGTGGTTGTTTAACGAAATAGCGTACCCGCCAAAATAAGAAATAAAGATTAAACGATCTACAATACTACAAATTTTGCGTACGCGACGAACTTGCATACAAATTGCTTGATGTCATTAGAGATAAATGTCTATCGTCGATAGACATGGTGTGACTATACTAGAATTAGACTAGAATGGGTTATTTTATTCCTTTTTTTCGTCTTGATACCGGGAGTCAATGAGAATATCCTTTCGGCCTCGGCATTTGAATGCGGCAAACATCTGACAATGCTGCACAGCCGACGCAAGTTCGTGAAACGAAGAACTTGTTCCGCGTTTTCTTGTCTATCCACATATTGTCGAATGATAAATTCGACCATTGGTTTTTTATATAATATAAGGCATTTATTTTGCTCAAGAATTAATCTCATCGATGAATAGATGAGATAAGTATACGTTGTGTTAATATTGTGTTCTATAATATTGCAATTAGAATCATGATTCTAATTATGTTTGTTTCTTCTTCGAATATAGGAACACAGGGGACCACCTGTAGCGGAATTTTCGAATACATACCGCGAAACTATTCTGCACTTCGCAATCATAACTTAAATTGTTTCTTTTTTTTCAATTACAGAAAGTGGACAGCGAAAGTCGACAGCGCGAACTGCATCAATCCTTTAAGTTGAAAATAAATGTAGACAATTAAAAAATGGATTTTTGGTTAAACTTTTCATTAAAACTCAACGCAATAAGTATTTAATGAAAAAAAATTATTAGGTGCGGGATTCGATTCGGGGCCAGAAGATCCCGGCCGTATGGCTGTTCTTTGAACGATTATGCAATCTCTTAATAATTATAAAAAAATTAAGAACAATTACTTCAATAATATCTAAGTACTGAATTTTTATAAAACTGGTGTCTCTAAAACTTCAATACAAAAAATGCATTTTCTCAAAATGTTTGGAGGTTTTCAATTTTTTAAAACATGTTTCCATAATCTGAAAAATCTGAAAAAAATACACATTAATAATCAGGATGAGACACAACTAACGTAATAATATAAATGTGGTCAACTGAAGACTTTGATATAAAATCGGCAATTTTATGTTTTCCGATTTGTTTAAAAATCGATTTTGCAACCAAAAATTTTGAAAAAAATCTCAGTCGCGTATGCTATTAGGTAGAATATTCATGATTTTTTTCATAATTTTCTGTTGAACATGACGTGACTAAAAATCAATTTGGATGGATACTTTTGACCATCTTATCCGGATATACCTTAAGAATCAACGAAAACATTATTTAAAAAATAGAAAATATTATTCTCTTTACATCATTAAACCCAATTTTTCAACAAAAATTTAGTCCAAATTTCTCTTCGGTATCTCTTTTAGATCAAAAGTTATAGCAAAATGTGCGCCGCGTCGCGCCGCGCTGTGCCGGGATTCAAATACGCGCCGTCTCCAGATTCCGACTTTTCGCCTCATGCTTTCGAAACTTCGGAAACGTGAAAACCGAAGGGTCGCTTCAGCGTCGATCAGCCGAGCAGGTAGTTTACACGGACAGAGTAGAGGTACGCTGGTGTGTGTAGCGCGCATAAAATCGAGCAGGCAACAACACAGGCATGAGCGGTCGACACGGATACGACGGTACGTCAGGGAAGGGGAAACCAGCGCGTTAGGGGAGCGGCCCACGGCCCACGAATATCCCATCACTGGCGTGAGCCATGGACCTACAGGACTGAGCATAAGCAGAGAGTATATGAGAGTGCTCACGCCCGGGTTTTGGCCGTGCCACTTTTGGCTGCCATCATCTTTTAGTCCGGACAAGAACCGGTTTCCATACTTAGTCCGGACAAGAACCGGTTTCCATACTCAGTCCGGACAAGAACCGGTTTCCATACTCAATCCGGACAAGAATCTGTTTCCACACTCAGTCCAGACAAGAACCTACATCAGAACGAACAGTTTATATTGTTTTATATAAAATATGTAACTAAGATTCATTTCTTTCACGAAATGAAGGGAATATCCTGTATTACAATAACTGCAAATATAATTATTTAATAAGGTTAAATAAAAGACAGGATTGCAGAAGTAGACACGTTGTACGGAATAACTAATTTTTTATTAACTAATTTTTTATTTAAACAAAAAAGATCGAACAACATTTAAGCTCTACTTCCAACAAACTAGAAAATGTACAAGGTACTATTTACTTAGGACTTTTAGAAATTATATTTAGTTTGAAAGTCGGAATTTAACTATGGACTGGAAAATAAAAGAAACGCGAAACAACAAATATAGCACAAAGACATCTAAGAGCCCGTTCAGACACGGCGGAAACCGCGCGTTTTCGATTGCGCGATTTGAACCGCGCGGACCTATTTACATTGGCGTAATATATACTGTATATAAACCGTTTTCACCTTGTTCCATTTTCCTTTCATCTTTTCCTATCCATACTTTCGTAAATTTTGAATCCAAATCCTTAGAAGGAAAGACCCATCAAATCCTGCCACAGTTCTTGAAACAATCCTATAAGTTTTTAAATTATGTATCCCAAGCGTTTCGTCCTCGATCTTCCGATTAAGAAAAGACAAAACTCGATATAATTAGGCCTTTGCTTACTGGTTTTAGTTTTACTCGTGAAAATCCCTTGGAAAGTATCTAAATCAGAGTTGGGCAGTATTTAAGTCAAAACGTATCTAAATCCAGATCCAACTAAAAGATAAGTAACTAAGTTCCGTGATCTTAAGGTTCGGATCCAAAAGGATCTTGTATCCGAAGTTGAATTAGATAATTTCATATCCGAAGCAGAAGGATCCGAAGGTACGGATCCATTTTTACCACGTTTTTTTAATTAGTTAAATATCTAATTCAAAGATCCTTTCGGATCCTCCAAGATCCTTTTGACCAGCTCGAGGCTTGAATGAACACGTTCCGAGGCCCGAGGGTCGGGCCCCGAAGCCTGAGCCCAGAATACAATAGAAGTACAATAAACACGGCCGGGGGACTGCCCGGCCGTGTTTATTGCACCACATGGTCAAGGCGCCCCAGCCAACTCGTCGCTTCGTCGCCATAGCACCGATGATGCAGCAAAATTTTGATTTAGATACATTTTCAAAGATATATGTTCACAAATAAAGGCAGTAAGCAGTGGCCGAATTCTATCGCGTTTGGACTTTTTTTAATCGGAAGAACGCCACGAATTGGCCCGTGCCACTTTCGTGAGGGCATTACGAAAAATGAACAAGTTCAGGATGCACGTGTCAGGGGTATCATGCCGATCTACCTGGCTGGCAAGGGATGGCCCGGCCGTGTTTATTGTACTTCTATTGTATTCTGGGCTCAGGCCTCGAGGCCCGACCCTCGGGCCTCGGAACGTGTTCATTCAAGCCTCGAGCTGGTCAAAAGGATCTTGGAGGATCCGAAATGATCTTGAAGGATCCGAAAGGATCTTTGAATCAGATATTTAACTAGTTAAAAATGGATCCGTAGCTTCGGATCCTTCTGCTTCGGATATGAAATTATCTAATTCAACTTCGGATACAAGTTACTTTTTATCGTTATCTTGGAGTAACTAATTCAAAATTTTCTATCTATGATCCGTGATCCGAAATTTGTATCTAATTAAATTTTTTGCCCAACTCTGATCTAAATCCATTTTTTGCCAATCATCGCTGCTAGGGCGAAGAAGCCACGAGTTGCCTAGGGCGGCTTGTCCAAGTGGTGCAATAAACACGGCCGGGCAATCCCCCGGCCAGCCAGGTAACTCGGCATGAAACCCCTGACACGTTCATCCTGAACTTGTACATTTTTCGTAATGCTCTCACGAAAGTGGCACGAGCCAATTCGTGGCGTTCTTCCGATTAAAAAAAGTCCAAACGCGATAGAATTCGGCCACTGCTTACTGCCTTTATTTGTGAACATATATCTTTGAAAATGTATCTGAATCAAAATTTTGCTCCATCATCGGTGCTAGGGCGACGAAGTGACGTGTTGCCTAGGGCGGCTTGGCCAAGTGGTGCAATAAACACGACCGGGCAATCCCCCGGCCAGCCAGGTAGCTCGGCATGAAACCCCTGACACGTTCATCCTGAACTTGTTCATTTTTCGTAATGCCCTCACGAAAGTGGCACGAGCCAATTCGTGGCGTTCTTCCGATTAAAAAAAGTCCAAACGCGATAGAATTCGGCCACTGCTTACTGCCTTTATTTGTGAACATATATCTTTGAAAATGTATCTAAATAAAAAATTTGCTCCATCATCGGTGCTAGGGCGACGAAGCGACGAGTTGGCTGGGGCGCCTTGGCCAAGTGGTGCAATAAACACGGCCGGGCAATCCCCCGGCCAGCCAGGTAGCTCGGCATGAAACCCCTGACACGTTCATCCTGAACTTGTACATTTTTCGTAATGCCCTCACGAAAGTGGCACGAGCCAATTCGTGGCGTTCTTCCGATTAAAAAAAGTCCAAACGCGATAGAATTCGGCCACTGCTTATATATTGTCATCAGATCTGATGACAATACCTCATTATTAAATTAATAATATTCAAGATGGTCGCATTTACGCCTCGATATGAAATCTGTATTTCTTCGAATTCTTCCGGGTTCTTTATTTTTTACAACTAGAGTTTGCAACTAAAAGATTGGAAAAAATGAAAATACTTCTTCTATCATTATAGTTAATGTTATATTTAATTTATATTAATTAGAGATTTGTATATTAGATCTATATCTTAGTTACATATTTTATATAAAACGATATAAACTTTTCGTTCTGATCAAGGCCAAAGATGATGTAGGTTATTGTCCGGATTGAGTGTGGAAACCGGTTCTTGTCCGGACTGAG
Organism: Lasioglossum pauxillum; assembly: GCA_933228785.1. NCBI lineage: Eukaryota > Metazoa > Arthropoda > Insecta > Hymenoptera > Halictidae > Lasioglossum > Lasioglossum pauxillum. The sequence continues at coordinate 19,084,871 of OW121704.1, read as the reverse complement.
TGTGGAAACCGGTTCTTGTCCGGACTGAGTGTGGAAACCGGTTCTTGTCCGGACTGAGTGTGGAAACCGGTTCTTGTCCGGACTGAGTGTGGAGACAGGAGCTGATCCAGGCTAAACACTAGTGTAGGGGGCAGCACTATAATGGGCACGGCCAAAACCCGGGCGTGAGCACTCTCATATACTCTCTGGCATAAGGTAGGCTTTTTGGCGAGAGGGGGCTCCAAGCGAGCGGGGAGGGATGGTCGCGGTGCGGCCATGTTACGTAGAACCACAAGTGTTGCCATCTATATATAAAGTAGCGGGAACATTTAAAATGTACAAATGAATCACGTATATTCACCACATATTTTAAGGCGATTCTAATTGTAAGTCAATTGTGACATGCGTAATAATGTTATTTCTATTTACGTATGTCTTATCATAAAGGATATATAAATGTTTTGAAAAATTATCAGTGATTTTGTAAGAAATATGTAAAGGATCAATAACAACACGATGTACTTAATGGCCAGAAAACAATATTAATTTATTAAAATAATTTCTTTTGCTATTAGCAACATTGTTCTTTTGCTTACACATATAATTGTACCTGACTTTAACGTAATTATTAATGATACACTTGATCAGGTGTATCCAGGTGTGACGTCACACTGTCCGTTTATCTTTTCCGAGCTGCACTCTCGGTTTTCCTATACACATAATATGCCTATGCCGGGTCTATACGTATATATGGTCTAAGCGTGTATTGTACAGACCACGTGCTACAGACGCTACACTAGTATTTAAAGTCGCCTATAGAGCGCACCACATATGGTTCCGACCAAGATGGCCGACATGGTTGATACCCCTTCCGTCTTTTCTTACGCCCCCGCAGGCTTATGCTCAGTCCTGTAGGTCCATGGCGTGAGCACTCTCATATACTCTCTGGCAGGGTAGTGTCACTCAATGTACTTTTCTGTTAGCACGGAAATCCAGCGCCATCTGAATTTTGTGTTACACAACTAACGGGTAAAACGCGGGGATTCAAAATCCATACTACCCATTCCTTGCTAATTTATAATTTTTATTTAAAAATAAAACAAATTAAAACATCTTAATACATTTTAAATATAGTATATTGAATGTTATAGCAATTACAAACAGTATATGTACAACTTTTTACTTATTAATAAATTGAAACCATATTATCAAGCGCGATAACACTGTTTCATTACAAATATCGCAAGTTACACATTATTTACAAATTTTTTCATAATAAGACTACATCAAATGCATATCACAGCAATTAACATTGACCAGGCTCAAAGAAAAGCGCAAAACAATGTATAACACACATCGAGATCATATAATACACATCCACATACATCGTATATCTCGTAACACACATCGAGATCGTATAAAACACATCGTACATTTCGTAACGCACACCGTAGATCTCGTAACACACATCGAGATCGTATAACACACATCGTACATTTCTTTAATAATAACTTCGAAATGTGCGATGTGTGTTATACGATCTCGATGTGTGTTACGAAATGTACGAGATATACGATGTGTGTGGGTGTGTGTTGTACGATCTCGACGTATGTTTTGCGATATGCGATGTGTGTTGTATGAACTCGATGTGTGTAACACACACCGTAGATCTCGTAACACACATCGAGATCGTATAACACACATCGTAGATTTCGTAACACACACCGTAGATCTCGTAACACACATCGAGATCGTATAACACCAGGCTTGTGCGAGAACTCGAAATCTCGGGAAACCCGACGCTCGGGACGAGTCGGGAATTCTCGGGCGAGAACTGACGGGATCCCGAACGTATGATACGCTTCGGTTTCCCGAAAGTATCCTGCTGCCTATGTCTCTTCGGGATCCCGAAGCTATCCCACTACATACGAACGTATCGAGATCCCGAGAAGACACGGCGCGCGCCGCGGCGCTATATGTACCTACATAATATTTACATCTATATAGGTATACAATCTATGTACATATACAGTATACATACGATGCATATGATGAATCCCACAAGCGCTACATATTATTACGAACATATATATATATATATATATATATATATATATATATATATATATATATATTATATATGTATATATATATATATATTATATATGTATAAATTACATATGTGTGAATTGAAAAATATCAACAAAATGCAAGTAGCGTAATGATATTAATATTTATTTTATGTAAAGAAAAGAGATAATTACTTTCCAATGTTTGACAAGAAAAATGTAATCCACATAATCGAATTATGCATTACTAATTAACTATAATTAAATTAACAGTATATTATTCTATTGCGACAATAAGTTAACAAATTTGTTACACGAACAAATGTAACGTGAGAACACGTGTAACGTATTTACTAAATATTTAGTAAATTTATTAAATAGTAAATTTAATATTTATTTAGTAAATTTATTATTTATTATTATTATGTAAATATATAGTAAATACGTTACACGTGTTCTCGCGTTACATTTGTTCGTGTAACAAATTTGTTAACTTATTGTCTCAATAGAATAATATACTGTTAATTTAATTATAGTTAATTAGTAATTCGATTATGTGGATTACATTTTTCTTGTCAAACATTGGAAAGTAATTATCTCTTTTCTTTAGATAAAATAAATATTAATATCATTACGCTACTTGCATTTTGTTGATATTTTTCAATTCACACATATGTAATTTATACATATATAATATATAATATATAGTGTTCGTAATAATATGTAGTGCTTGTGGGATTCATGGATTCATCATATGCATCGTATGTATACTGTATATGTACATAGATTGTATACCTATATAGATGTAGATATTATGTAGGTACATACATACATTGTAGTTAGATCGTTTCGGCGTGTCAAAGACGCTGCGCTGCTGTGGCGAGCGCCGCGCCGCGCGCCGTGTCTTTTTGTTGATACTCGCTCTCCTTCTCGGGATCTCGATACGTTCGTATGTAGTGGGATAGCTTCGGGATCCCGAAGAGACATAGGCAGCAGGATACTTTCGGGAAACCGAAGCGTATCATACGTTCGGGATCCCATCAGTTCTCGCCCGAGAATTCCCGACTCGTCCTGATCCCGAGATTTCGAGTTCTCGCACAAGCCTGTATAACACACATCCACACACATCGTACATTTCGTAACACACGCCGTAGATCTCGTAATACACATCGAGATCGTATAACACACATCCACACACATCGTACATCTCGCAACACACACCGTAGATCTTGTAACACACATCCACGCACATCGTATATCTCATACCACACATCACATATCGCAGAACATACATCTACATCGTATAACACACTTCATATATCTCATAACCAGAGTAGGGCAATAATCAACTAATGTTTAAAAATTACTAATAGTCTTTGTGAATGTTAGTTATAGCAAAATAGTCATTGGTCAAAACTTTTTGATTAGTTAGTGGCAGTTAGTCACAGCTGTAGGTAATCATTAGCTATAGCTTATTAGTGAATTAGTAGTTGATGATCAGTCATCAATCTTTAGTCATCAGTCACTATTATGCGATTAACATACATTAATACTATTAATTAGTTATCACTAACTAATCAAAAAGTTTTGCCTTGTGACTATTTTGTTATGACTAACATTCAAAAAGACCATTTAATCATTTTTAAATATTAGTTGATTATTACCCTAGTTTGCTCATAACACACATCGCATATCGCATAACACACATCGCATATTGCAGAACATACATCGAGATTGTACAACACATACCGCATATCGCAGAACGCGAGGCTCGTCTGCCCTTCCTTTGCACAATCAACGATCGGCTCAGTGGCTAGACCACGACGAAGATCCAAAACACTTACCAAAGGCACAGTTGCACCAAAAGAAAGTCATGGTGACAGTTTGGTAATCTGTGGCCGCTTTGATTCACCACAGCTTCCTGAATCCTGGTGAAACCATTACAGCTGGAAAGGACTGCCACCAAATCGACGAAACGCACAAAGAACTCCAACGTTTGTGTCCAGCACTGGTCAACAGAAATGGTCCTATCCTTCTTCCCGACAATACCCGGCCACACGTCGCCTGACAGACTCTTCAAAAGTTGAACGAATCAGGCTACAAAACTCTACCTCATCCCCCATACTCACCAGATCTCTCGCCCACCGATTACCAGGAGAAATGCTTCAAATCCCAGAGAGATGCTGAAACGGCATTCAACAAGTTTGTCGCCTCCAGGATTCCAGAATTTTACCGGAATAACAAAATTTTCCAACCTAATACCAGAGAGGAAATGAGAGTGCTCACGCCCGGGGTTTGGCCGTGCCGCTTTTGTCTCCACATCATGTTTAGCCTGGAACAGCTCCTACATTATCTTTAGCATGGAACAGACCCTACACCATCTTTAGCAGGAAACAGAACCCACTTTACTGTTATTAAGTCTGGATCAGAACTAGCTTCAATCACCGACCAGATACTATTAAATGATATTAACTATTAAATAATAGTATCTGATCGGTGGTTGAAGCCAGTTCTGATCCATTACACAGATTTAATAACAGTAAAGTGGGTTCTGTTTCCTGCTAAAGATGGTGTAGGTTCTGTTCCATGCTAAAGATGATGTAGGAGCTGTTCCAGGCTAAACATGATGTGGAGACAAAAGCGGCACGGCCAAACCCCGGGCGTGAGCACTCTCATCACCGACGAGATACTATTAAAGACTGCCAGCCTTATGGGAGTTGGTGTGTCTCGAATTTTTCGGTGTTCTCTTACGCCCTCTAGGATATATTCTGCCTGGAGTGAGAAACAGAACGTTCCTTTCCCAACGCGCCCGCGCGCTACACACACGAGCGTACCTCTACTATATCCGTGTGCGCTGCTTGTGCGCTTGCGCCAGCCACAATCTATTTTTAGCACTTGCCGTGTTGTATTGCTCTACAGAAACGAAACTGAAATTCGGCTGTCGAGCCGTCGAGCGTATGAATCGCAATCTGGAGCTAGCCTTCGAATCCCTGTGCAGCGATTTTTATTTTTATTTCTCATTACTTTTTTAATTACATTTTTAACCTTGCAAAAAATTAAAAATGTAAAAACTATGTTCAAAATATGTATTCATTTTAAATAGAAACGTTTTGTTACTATCATAATTGCATTAATAAAAATTGTTATATGAGAACCGGTTGATGGTATTTATTTGGACTGATTGGAGAATACGAAAATGCAGAAAGTATTTTTTAGTTTATGAAACAATTTATAGATTTATTAGTTGTTAAACAAATAATAGAATAAATTGGATAATATATATAAATTGATTTTACTAGCATACACAAGTTTATTTGATCTTCTCTCTTCCTATAATAAAAAAATACAGTCATAATTATAATTATAATAGAATTTCGTAGAATATTGAGGTTATTGCAAACTCATCTTTTTTCGCAATGATGTTCTAATTTCATTGCTTCTCTCAAATGTCCATTTCCTTCCGAGACAGTGGCGTTTATAGGTGTAAATAACAAATGTTGATATTCATCATAATTAAACTACAATTATTCTAATAACGTGGAATATAGTACATATTAAGTGTTAGTTACCCGGATTTTCGTCTTCGACGTTAAGCACTCTTTACTGCTTCTCGTAATTTACGTATATGTAATATTAGGGTTGATCTTATTTTTCGACCATGAAATTTTTTTGGTCCCGTAAACCAGAATTGTAACAAATGTTGAGAAAATGATATGGAAAAATTTTGGGGCCGTTTTGATCATGGGAAAATGAGGCGCAGCAAATTTGAAAATTTTTAATTTTTTAAATCTTGTCATAAATAGACGTTATGATATATCGTTGAATTTGTCTTTTTTCTGTTTAAGAGTCCATATTAAGTATAAACAGTTGTTGATAGAGAAAAACATCCGTGACCTTAAAAACTTTAAATAATAACTTTGAAAAATTGTTTTTTCTTTGATACTATATCCACCTCCTTATATACTACAACTTTTGTTTGAAGAGTTTTTTCATATATACATAACTGACCGAGATATCAAGGGGCGGAATTTGCATTATTCGGAAGCATACAACTGCGCATGTAGCTATTTTTATAGATGAGAAGGTGAATCCAGCACCCTTGCAATCCTGGAAGTCTCTCTACTCCCTTAAATAAATTCATTAATACGCTCCAATCTACAAAAAAACAGTTCTAATATCGGAATAAGAAGTTATTATGAATAATAAGCAGTCTGATTGAAACATGGACTGAATGTGGTCAATGATACCGCTGAACGGGGCGTTAAACTTATGGAGGATCATAATTAAATTTTATCTAGAAACAAAGAGGAGAAATAATATATACTATACAAACTGTGATGGAATATCGAAAGCAGTACATCCTGACGCCACAAAATAGAATTTGTCAAAGGATTTTTAAATATTTTTTAATATAGAGAGAAACACCTGATTAATCCGTACACGATTAATTGCATTTTTAAGAGGCATTGAAGACTGCTTATTAACTGAGAGTTATTACATTTTTAATTTTCCTCAGAGTCAGTAAGTCCTTTATTTTTCTCGGAGTCGATACGGTCGTGATTCAGCATCAGAAGCAACATTGTAACGCACACCGTATTGGCATTTACTAACTAAAACCAATATTACTCATTATGAACGTTATCATAATGATATCATCACCTATCGATTGAAAATGTTTTCCCAATCAAAATAAGCTCAAGCACGGCATAAATCGGATAATAATAATATTACAGCCAGGTTGCACTAGAAAATATCAGGCGAAACAGTCATGTTTCAGGCGTACGAATCGTCAAATCGGAGCACTGACAGGACAGACAGTCGAGGCGTCGAGCGAGCTCAAGCGGACTCGAGACGGGTACGCGATACATCAGACACATCCGGCGGCCCATGACTCACCTTTGTCGGGCGGCTTCTAAAAGAATAGAACAAGATCGCGCGAGCGTGTTATCACGATATCCGGAAATCAACTCTGCGTTCTTATGAAATAGATAATGATAATAATGGTACGTATTTCTTTCATAACTTATAATGTGATTTTTAATGTATGTACTTGGATTTTTTAATAACTACATTATAGGTATATTCGGCACAAATGTGCATGATCTTCATTTGTATTAAAATTTGAAATAATGCACGTTTCACGTGAAAAAATTATCAGAAAATATTTACAACATGGTATGTAATAAGTTATGATAACTTTTTAGTGGGTGATGTTTTTATTAACTGTTAAGTAACCTACTTACTTAACTATCATTAACCTTACACAAATTCTTAAAAGATAATATATAATATACAATATAAAATGAAATAGAAACTAACTTAAAATAAAATCATATAAAATAAAAAATTATATAGAGCCTATAGATAATACAGAATAAAATATAAACACGAAATATAATACATATAATGTTTATTTTTATATTTCGTTTTTAATTATTGCCATACTTTACCATATTGTTATACCTTCTAGGTGTATATAACTCAGTAAAGATATTTTAAAGATATTATTGATACATATTTGAGTTCATTCGTAAGTTTTTCACGTGAAACGTGTATTATTTCAAGCTTTAATACAAATAAAGAGCAGGCACACGTTTGCCGAATATACCTAGTGTAGTTATAAAAAAGACCTAGTACATATATTAAAAATCTCGTTATAAGTTAAGAAAGAAAACCATTATTACCATTATCTATGTCATGAGAACGCAGAGTATTTAATACTCGGATATCGCAATAACTCGTTCGCTCGAACTTCGATTCTTTTCGAACCCGCCCGACGAATTCGAAGTCGAATCAACGGGCCGCCCCGCCTGACTTTCTGCGACCCGACCCGAACCCGAACATCGAGCGGCCCACACATCCCTAATATTTATAATTATAAATATATTATATTAAATGACCTATTATATTAAATGACCTATTATAATAACCTATATCATTGCGAGTTATGATCACGCTTTAAATAAATAAATGTGGCTCAAATTATGACGTATTTAGACTCATTTTAGTTAGAAGAATCTCACAAATACGTTGGTAATACCGTAAAAGAAGAATGAAAAATAAAAAACTTTTCTATGTGCATTGACGTAATCGGTACTCAGCCTTTTGAACTGTGCCAGCTGCCTCGTACCTCAGTCCCTCTTTGTTGTTTACGCGCTGTCGTAAAAAAAAGTTCTGGTATGTTGCTAGTCTAAAAATATGATCAATGCTATTTTTGAATTTCTCTAAAAAAACCTGCATTTGTCGAATTTTTGCGTATTTTCACTTTGTGTAAATAACATTTTGAACCAAAAAATCCGGAAGAAATCTCAAATATCATTTCAATTATATGCAATTAAATGATTAAATTAGTGCAAGTAAATGGGAAAAATTGACCAAAAATTGAATGGCGCAACGGCTGTTTGAATAATTCGAAGGACTACCTCATCCGGCTAGGCCCTTTATTCCAAATTGTAATATTCCAATATTTCAAATATATTAATGATAATAATATATTAGTGAGTTTTAACAACAAAATATTTTAAATAGAAAACTAAATTTTGACAAATAAAATACGATTATAACAAGCTTCCTATAAATGTCGAAACCTTGAGTCTGGCCAGAGACATCAATTTTCAGGAAACACTATTCTGTGATGACGAAAGGAGAAAAGGCAAGCGAAGCTCGAGGGCTTCGGTCGCCGTGGAATGGAGCGAAACATTGTAACATGATACGGGTTGGGTCGGGTATAACAGTGTGAGACTTCTAATCAAATAACAAAACTTAATTATTTATCATTATTTTTTTATAGGATTTTTCTTAACATATTTGGTGAATTCCTTTGGTCCTTCTTTTAAGATTTCGACTTCCGACTTCAACTGCTAGCTCTTCGCCTCGTCGCACAATGTATACAATGTATAAGCGATTCATATTTCAGGAAGTGGTGTTCAGTTCAGAATGAAACTAGAGGGCTATTGTTGCTCGCTCGCTTCGCTCGCTCGCGAGTAGGGTTGTTTTTGCTCGCTCGCTTCGCGAGCTCGCGGGTAGGACTGCTATTGCGAGAGGGTTAGTAATACGCATGACTAGTAGGGCCTACTGATATTAATGTTTTTTATTTGCTGTGTGACTCTCCAAGAGTCACACAAAGAACTTCCCGATTCGTTACTCCTTCGCCAACATCGCTAACATCGCTTTTTTTTGTACTTTCATCGATATTCTCCCAAAATGTATTCTTGGGACTAGAGATGATAAATTCACTGTTGCATTGGAATAACCTTTCGATTATTCCAAGCGGTAACATTAGCATCAGTTAAAAAAAAAAATTTTTTTTAAATCTAAAAAAAAATTTTTTTTAATCTAAAAAAAATTAAGAAAAAAATTTTTTTTATGTAATTGCGTTTGGTTCTTTGGTGGAAAATTTTCGTCCTCCCTTATAAATTGCATTGTAGAATCAACTCTTTTCGAAAAAAAACTAAAAATCTAAAAAACTACTTGACCAATATGGACCAAAATCTAATCAGCTCTAAGTTACGACGGGGCACTTCGATTGCATCATTCATCATCCTGATCGCGTTGCTACTTTTTCTGAAAACGTTAACGAAAAATTTGATACCATACAAACGGACATACGCACACACACACACACACACACACACACACAAACATTTTGATAAAAATAGTCTAAAATGACTCCAATGACCATGAAACGTGAAGATCTGCTAAAAAATCGATTTTCGATTTTCGGGGTAATTACAGTAACTTCCCTATGAATCGGGAAGTTAATAGAGTGTACTTTTTAATAAGATTATACGTTTTCAGGGAATTTCAATAGTTTTCTACTTATCAAAATGTTTGCTATATGGCGTCGCATTAAACGAACATCGCAGGCTCGTTGCTCATTTGGTTCCTTGTTATAGTATACTAATGTTGCAAAATAAATTGTCTTAATTAGTTTTTCGCAAACGATACAACTCCTGATTATCCGGGGTTGCAGTATTGATCTTGGTTTTCTTCGATACAGTTAATTTAAATTGTCCCGAAATATATAAACCGCGCTCAATTTTGAAACTCTGCTCAGTGCTACATACAACATTTGTAAAATTCGCCTTTCTGATTTTTTAAAATCCAAACATACTTTCTCGTATGTTTTTTATCCCTGACTTTTATGAATCGTAATCGCTCCAGCAGGAACCACTGGATATTGACTACGTGTGATTTGATATTTTTCCTCACTCGACATATTTACTTGATTCGATATTGTTATTATTGGTGTTAAATTTTGATCAATATTTGCATTTTTCATATAATTACGATAACGAGTTCTTACTTTCACTTCTACTCTGGCCGATTGAAAATCTAACCACAATATAGACGGAATTTTAGTATTTTCTTGAAAAGTAATAAATTTTAATATTCCGCATGTGTGCTCCATTAACCAATCCGTTTTCAACATCACTGTTATTAATAATTATCATATAGTTCATATTAATTTTCAATTTAATCTCAGTTAATAATTCGTTTTGAACTGATTGTTTTTTTAAAGATTGTAATATAAATTTTTTTTTGTACTTTCATCGATATTCTTTGAAAATGTATTCTCGGGAGTAGAGATGATTAACTCACTCTTGCATTGGGATAATTTTCGATTATTGTAAGCGGAAACATCATCGTAAGGTACAAAAAAAGATTTAAAAAAAAAATTTTTTTTTCTAATTTTAAAAAAATCGAAAAAAAATTTTTTGTGTAATTACGTTTGTTTCTTCGGTGGAAACTTTCCGTTCTCTCGTATAAATTGCATTGTTGAATGAACTTCTTTCGAAAAAAACTAAAAAAACTAAAAAACTACTTGACCAAAATGGACCAAAATTTAATCAGCTCTAAGTTACAGCGGGGCACATCGATTGCATCATTCATCATCCTGATCGCGTTGTTACTTTTTCTGAAAACGTTAACGAAAAATTTGATTACATAGAAACGGCTATACGCACACACACACATACGAACATTTTGCTGAAAATAGTCTAAGATGACTGCAATGACCATAAAACGTGAAGATCTGCTAAAAAATCGATTTTAAATTTTCGGGGTAATTACAATAACTTCCCTATAAAATCGGGAAGTTAATAAAATCATGTTACACGCACTTTTTAAATAGCGTCATGTTGCAAGAAATTTTCGTATAGAGTGAAATAGAATTATTTTGTTAGATATCTTCGTACGAAATACTGCCTCTAAATAACATTGTATGGATAGGAGCCGTCGAAAATTAGTTAATTAGTTAATACTTTTATCTTATTGTTACTACCTCTACTATATAATAATTGCAGTCAATTCTGTCGAGCATTACAAGTATGGGATAAATAAGTAAAAAAATTAATTTTCTGTTTCCTACTAAGGATCTTAATAAGAACGATTGGGTTTTGTCATTACATAACATAATAGAATATTTTTTATGAATCATTATTTTATATATAACGCAATAACGTTCAAATTACTTTTGAATTTCGATAAATTTGTAGAATATTACGTAGTAATTACTTTCATTTTTCCTACATCTATAAACTATCGATTATACTGTAAAACAATTATTACAATGGTAATAATAAGGAAATAAGAATGCAATAAGAGAATTATATATAGTATTATAAGGCAATTACAGAATGGGTAATGCCAGCATTCTACTATATCATTCTTCTTCAACTTGACGAATATCTCGTCGGTGGTGGAACTTTTGACTATGTGGTATATCAGCTCACTGTAAGCTCTACGTTATCCCCGCGCCCATCGCGCCCACTTACCCGTCTCGCTGTTTAACACAGGGGCTGGCAGTCTTTAATAGTACCTCGTCGGTGCTCTCATTTCCTCTCTGATAGTATCTCGTCGGTGACTGTGCCACCGACGGTATCTCGTCGATGCTTCGACTGTGGCTAAACCGTAGACAAGATAGGAGGATAGAGTTACTTTCATACGAATTCTGGTTCAATACAACTGCTTTATCGACTTAGAAATGTATTTGGGTAGAGTCGGCATTTTAGTGTTATTTTCTATCTTACCGGGTTTATGTTTAATAAAGATTAAACATAATCATCTCCAAATCTAACCCAGCCCAAGATAGAAAATGTTTTGGAGGTAAGGTAGAAAATGATACTAAAATGATATGAAATTTTTTTACGAGTCGCAAAAAATCCCATTGGAAAACATGTTTTGTAAACATTTTTGAGTAAACTTTTTCCTGCGTAACCAGAAATTTTTGCCTTTTTCCTATAAAGTTTTACCATTTTCCATGTTATCCAGTAGATTTGGGCGAGAATATGCCAAAAATCAAAGTTTCGATCCTAGAAGATCAATGGTTCAAAATTGAACGATTTGCAGTGTTTTTGACAAATGAGCGCAGCCGCTAGGTGGCACCACAAGGACGCGTTAATGATTTACTTGTAAAAAATTGTAATCACTGTAAATCGCTCAACTTGAAACACTCATAACTTTTGAACCATTGATCCTCCAGGATCGATACTTGGATTTCTCGCATTTTCTAGACCAAATCTACTGGATAACATGAACAAAGGTAAAAATTTATAGGAGAATGGTAAAAGTTTCTGGTTGCGCAAGAAGAAGTTTACCCCAAAATGAACCTATATGCAATATGTTAGCTCAATCCGATTTGACCGACTTTTGGAAGTTTAGCAAAAAAAAAAATACACAGCTTTTAGCAATGTTGACGACTCGTAGTACGCGAGATTACAGGGTAATTTGCGAATGTGAAGTTCTATGCAGTTTTGGCAAAGAGAGGGCACTGACAAGCCCAACGAGCCGAGTGTTCGCTATAATTTTTCAGGTGGGCTAAATCGTGTTACAGGTGCGTTGCATCGAAAAATTGGCGGACACCGAGGAATGCACCGGCGCTGACGGCTGACAACGATAACGATTTTTTCGTAGTTCCGGTCGGTAGAAGATTCGCGCGGCTCGTTGGCCAAACGGCCCTCGCCGGAACGAGCGAAAACAATGGGGCGTGCCGCACATCATTTCGCAACGAGTAAAGGACAAAGAGTCGGTAATTAGATCTCGCGTGAGCGGGATTTATTATTGGATACGAGATAGAAAGAGAACGAGAGAGAGAGAAAGAGAGAGAGAGAGAGAGAGAGAGAGAGAGAGAGAGAGAGAGAGAGAGAGAGAGAGTATAAAGCTGTTAGAATCGAAAATGATTTACAGTAACGGGATTTAACGGAAGGCCGGTACCGGTAATTAACCTATTACCGGGGCACCATGCGCTGTTTGCATGATAATTTTGAAAATCGATACGAGCAACATTCCTGCAGGCTACTATCATATTCACGATTCGCGCGCGGACGTCGAGCCGATGTGCTATGCCGGTGTAAACCATAATCTAGCGGTAAGCGCGGGCACGAGCCACGTGGAACGAGTTAACGCCACCCGGATCCCTCGAAATATCAATAATTGGACTGTGTACGCACCGTAGACCGTAGCCACGGCCACCGTACGCACTCTGTACGTCGTCGCGTTAATTATCGATCCGACAGCTTGCGGCCACCAAGCTCCCAGCTTTCCTGTTCGTCCCGTCTTGCTCTCGTCACTTGAAATTCATCTGTCCCGATGGTTATCTCGAAGGTAACCAAAGCACTTCGACAACGTGTCACTTCCAAACGAAATTCCACTCGCCTTCTCCGAAAATCCAGCAATTCGAACTGATTCCGAATTCGATTATAGAATTTGTACTACGTGGATTAACCCTGGACTATGATATGATGAACTGTATGATGCGAGTTTTCGTGATACCGCCCCTTAAATGTTTTTTCTTTAAAATAATCTTCCAGTGTGATTTAAAAGGATACGATCAATCATAAATAGTATACATCAATATCGGAATAGCATAAATTTGAAATTATTGAATGGTTCAAATTGTATTTTGATTTCGCTGACTCTGGATTAACACTCCTTGTGTGCGATCTTGTAAACATAGATCTTGAAAAACCAGAAAATTCGATTTCAGCTATAGTACGATCAAGAAACTTCGAATTTATTGGCAGAATATGTTGATTACTAGCCTATTACTAGGATCTTTACGCAAATTCAACGTTCCATGGCTTGTATTATAAAACTCAGGATGAGGAACGAGTTTAATTCACCACCTAGGGAATTCCTTATCACTAGACTGCGGATCTTTATGCATTTATAAAGAAATTTGTTGGGTGAAATATGAAACAGTAAAAGATTTAAAAAATTCAAGAATATTGTATTGTTGCTTTTAATATAACAAAGTTGTCAAGGGATGAAATAAATTTTTACGTTATCCCTGCTTCCCATAATCAATGCAAAACATTTTTATTTTGCATAAAGATCCGCACTTATCACTGCACCCTTGCAATCCTGAAAACGAGTCTATCCCTTAATTTTGTTTCAAACTATGTCGGAGTTATAATGGAAAAATGGTCTTACAAAACACTGTAACACAGGTAGAATATCATGTCCGCTTTTTGAAAGTCGGTCAAAAGGGCAATCGATGTTTCACGTCGAGACGAAAACTTGGCTTTCGGGGATTTTTCACGCGTCCCCCAGGACAAGGTTCGCTTCTCGCGAGGATAGCGTGCTCGTTCCACGTGCCATGCCAGTGTTCCCAGCTCTCCCCGGTTTTCCACCTACGAAATAATTTCTCGAAGGGATAGTCTGGAAATGGGTGAGTTATGTTGTCTGGAGTTTTATGTTTCCAACGGGCCGACTCTCGACTACGCTCTCTCGGCCCCTTTTGCTCGACGAGCTTCTCGAACTTTTCGAACTTCTCGAACGGCATAAAGCGGAGAGTAGAAACGTGACTGGGACAACAGCCGGCGAGGTATGGTGGAACGCAGACAACGACGGAGAACGTTTGTTTTCCTCGAGCATCGGACAACAACGATATCGGGCCAATTAAAAGTTCCGCGAGGACCGTTCCGTTCCGTTCCGTTGCTAAACACCAGATACTCGAACCGGTTCCGTCAAAATCCTCTCTTATCCGTTTCGCTGGCCGATCCGAGCGAAACGATGCACGCGATAAACATGCTTATCTCTTTCATTAGTTCCCCCGCGCCACTCGAATTCCGCTCGTTGCAAAACAGTAGCGAGGGAGGAGGGAGAACGGACTCAGACTTCCCCGTTTAAATTATTCTAGCATCGTTAATGGAAGGATTAAGCAGAACCTACGGCCGAACCGAAGGGATTCAATGACTCGGAAAGAAATAAAGCCACGCAAAGCACGCTTAATTTCACGCAGCAGTATCGGATAATACGCAGTTACCCTCTTGTAGTTTCCGTCCGTTTCCTAAAAAAAACTTTCACGAGTTTCGTTACTGTAGCGGCTGTTTCAAAATTATATGTCATCTCATTTCTTTCAAAATTCGTTTACATTCTTCGACATTATAAAGCTAGTTATCGAGGTTGAAAAAATTATTTTACAATAACCCAATATATACTTTCTGAATAAAACAAATATACTGGGTGTTTCACCTAAATATCTGTTTTATTTTTAATGGCACATAAAGATATTTATGGCATAATTTAAATGGTATCGAAGGAGAAATATCATAGAAGAACAATTTCTTTTGTCCGGTCATTTTTTCATAGTTTTCTTCAAGGTCATCGTTATTTTTTTATCGGGAAAACATTTTTTTTAATTACATCATATAGCGGCTGAAAAAATACATTTGAATATGCTTAAGTCATTAACAAGATGGAATAAAAAAATGTTTTCCCGATCAAAAATAACGATGACCATGGAAAAACTATGAAAAATAACCGGACAAATAAAAATTGTTCTTCTATGATACTCCTCCTTCGATACCATTTAAATTATGCCATAAATATTTTTTTTGTGCCATTAAAAATAAAGGAGATATTTAGGTGGCCTCCTTCAGCTGAGACACCCTGTATATAAATATAGCTTAATCTGACAAACGGTTCCCGAGCTAAACATTTGTAAGTGAGCTCCGTTTTCGCCGAAATGGACAAAAATTGCAAACTTCGGAGGCCTGTAATTTTTAAACAAATTCTAAATCGGCAAAATGATGATTTAAACCCCCATTAATTTCACATGAACTACAACATATTTCATCCAAAAGATGGTGGCGTCCAAAAGTGATCGATTTCGCATAGAATGTCCCTTTCACGTATTTGAATCACATTAGGGAAAAATGCCGCAGTAACAGGTATATTTACCCTATTGGTGCTTTCGCCTTGCTGCTTTTCGCGAATGTTATGTTCGCAGAGACTGAGGCAGGTTGCGATGGAGAATCCGGGGGCCCGATGGGATCGCGATCAATTCTGGTTGCGGGTGGCGGCCAGACGTAACTCCCAGATAAGAAAAACCGGTCGTTTAATATCTCCGGTGGCGTTTAATATTACCCGGTGCTGTCCGTGCATCGCGGTCACAGTTAACAAGCGCAACAATTCACCGAAGGATCCCCCGCGTAAATAATAGCCTCGCGTTAAAGCTCCTCCGCTGTTTATAAAACATTTTGCGCGCATTACGCGCGGGATATTTCGTTCCCTTTAAAAACGGACCGGAAGGAAGCACGCCCTCGCTGCCGTACAATAATATTGAAATTTATTGTTAGGAGGTCGCCACTTTAACGCCGCACCATCCACGATGGTCGAGTGCTGACTCTTTTTTGCGACGCTGCAATCTCCGAAAGAATCTCATCAGTTTTAATATCTCTCCTATAACAATCTGATTGTTTAGTCGTGACAAAAACTTGTCTAAATCTATCCCCCCAGATCTATTCAATGATTCAATATTATTCAGCTAAAGGAAAATTAACACTTTACTGTACGAAAATAACGAAGCCGCATTTGTTCAGATTTGAAGCCAGTTTTATCACGATACACATGCAGGGTGATTCTGGGAACTGGGGCAAGTTGCTGCTGTTTTTTAAGAAAAGTGATAGAGGAAAAAATCATACGTCATAATACATCTTAACTTCGTATAACCTTATTCTTTATGTGGATGCAATAATCGCACTTCGTTCTTTAATGCAACCCAATTTTTTTGTTAGACCAATCGATCCCTTTTATTATCCTACATATAAAAGTACTAACCCAAGGTCATCGAAATGTCAATACTTCTAATAATAAACAGGATAATAAAAGGGATCGATTGGCTTAATAGTTTAACAAAACATTGCGTTGCGTTAAAGAATAAAATGCAATTGCACCTGGCGGGTGCAAGAAATTAATCAATAGTTTTCCAATAATGTACCTTTGCAAACGCTATAATCGTCAATTTAAAAATGTCAAAAACAAGTTGAGAATAATATAACAGTATTTTCAAATTCTCCGAAAGTTTTAGCTGTTTCCAGTTACAGCTACTGATTTCTATGATAAACGCATAAGATCCGCCGTCTACCAATCCTCATATTAAATAAGATCTGGATCGTTCGTGACATAGGCACAGCGAAACGCGGTAACAATGACGACACCGTGAAACGTCGCGTCGACCCAGTTCTGGATCAATGAAGCGACAGCCGGAAACGAAGGGACAACAGGTTCGATCGTTCGCCCGGCGGATAGGCAGCAAATTGGTGTTGTCTCGGTGCATAAATCGGCCCCATAAATAAGACGGGAGGAAATCGATGGCACGCGATAGGTATAACGCATAACCCCGTAGGCTTTCGGAACCTTGAAATATCGATGGGAAAGGTTCGACGAGGGTTGGCGATATTAGACCGATCCCAACCCCGATCCCGAATCCCGATCCCGATCCTGGATATCGACGAAGCGGATGGCAAGAGAGAGAAAGGGAGAAAGGGCAAAGGAAAAAGCGGTAAACGGCGCGGCTCGGCGGGAATAAAAATGAAACGGGGCTAAGGAAAAACTGGTGGGAGGGTGTTACTGCCACTGGGTTTCATTATGCAGCCTCTTATAGTTGGCGTAACTCCCATCGGTCGTAAATATGAATTACGGCTGGCCGAAATAGCTTGGCGTACCTTACCGAATCCACGTACGAAAAACCCGTTCCCGACCCGAACGACGATAATTTATTCCCCGGGTCCCGAGGACCGTCCGATGAATGAAAATGGCCGACGCGAACACCCATGCGTTTCCACGACGATCCCCTCTCCCTCTCTCTCTCACTCGTTTTTTCTCGGTTAACAACCGAGCCACCGGCGAGTTTCACCAGTGACGAGACAGAAATTAAACGCGACTGCAGAAACGAAGAGAGAAAGAGAGAGAGGGAGGCCACGGCGAAATTGCTACGACGATTTGAACGCACTCCAAACGATCCCTCCCCCGTGATCGTCGCGGACGCTACCGTTCGTCCGTCTATCTTCCCGATCTCCGTTGGAACGTTCCTCTTCGACGGCCCATTCCGCCCTCGGAATCAGTCTCCCTTCATCCCCTTTCTACCCCCTACCTCTGACTTCTTCAACTACCTCGACCTCGTTCCATAGCATTCGCGAAAATGGGCCGTCACCACCCTGACCAACCATCTCGCGGGTCTACCCACTTTCCAAGTTCCTTCGCCGATTTTTCGGAAATTTCATGTCACAACGTCAATATGCCAAATCGCCTAAGGCATATTATAAAAAGTGGAGGATACCCAACAAAGTATTAAGTAATTTTTATCATATACTAACGATTTTTCTTCTTCCCAGGTATAATTGTTCTTTCATACTAACGCAATTATTAATAAGAAACAAGCTGTTTTTTAGGAATACTAATCAATTACTACACATTTACATTTATAAAATGAAAAAAATCATGTAAGGTGGCGTGGGGTAAGTCCGTCTACAGGGCAAGTCCGTTAATTAGTTATTTTTATTACAATATGAACGAAATTTCTCTAGCTTGTATTTATTAATGTAGTATAAGTTAGTATGAACTATTCGACATAGATGTCGTACAAGAATAAAGGTGTTTTCATCGCTTAAATCAACCAATGCCAAACAGTCAGGTGCGAGGTACACGTACAACTTTGAGGTTACCCTGGATGTGCAATAGTTTAAAAGTTATTAATATGTTTTGTGTTATTATTTTAGGTAAGTACAACAAATATTGATGTAGGTTTACATTAAATAAACCGTTTTTATTGTATTTTTTTTAATTTATTGAGAAAAACACTAAGATGATCTTGCCCCATAAATATTACTACACGGGGCAAATCCGTACTATCACGGTGGGGTAAGTCCGTACTGTATGGGTAACTATAAAACTACACAATGTATTTAATGCAATAAAAAGAATTTTGTAGTAGGCTTGATAATAATTCTTCTCTTGTTCCGTAGCACTTCAAACAAGGTGCGAAAGCATTTTCAAACATTGTTTTAATATCACTGTATTCCCTTTCATATTTCAGCATAAAAGTACTTGTTTGCTTATAAATGGATAACTAAAACTAAACAATATAATTTAATGCAATAAGAAGCATTTTAAAGCAGGCTTGTTAATCATTCTTTTCTTGCCCCGTAGCACTTGAAACAAGGTTCGAAAGCATTTTTAACTTTCAGAGACGGACTTGCCCCATTTTCGGGGCAACTTTTATATGTAAAACAAAAAATCTGGAACTGGTCATTTACACCGGTGATGGTAGGTTTAGTGTTAAGAAAGCATTGTTCTTCGCTAGGGCAAGATAATCCAGAATGCGCAACATCACGCTGACGCGAGAATGAATGCGATTTCGAATCGAATTAGGGAGAAGCTTTGGCGCCGCTGCTAAATAAGCCGATCAAAGACCGTGCAGTCGCGATCCAACAACAGCCTCCTATTATTTAGCCAGTCACGTCTTTCTCGGGGATTAAGCGAGGATGAACGTGATCGTCCCTTAATTTCACGCGGTAGGAATCGTTCACCGGTTCATAGTGCGTCTTGATTGCTCCGGGCATGCATTGAACCGCGAGACGGCGCACTAGTTTCGCATCGTTTCGAACGAGAACAGTTTTCAACGTCCAATCTCTCGATCGCGAGGCTCCGCGTTTCGAAAACAAAACGCGGCAGAAACAATATTTACGTTTACGGAATCGAAGTGGAACGCGAGAGGACCGTGCGAAAAACGGATCGACCACTCGAGGAAACACGGAAAAACTGGGAAACACCGTGGACAAAAGTTTTCCGAAAGTGGAAAGATGTCGACTTTACGCCCTTTCTCGTTGGGGATGATTCATCGAGAAACATTGCTTTCGTACTGATTCATCTTCCGCGATCGCTAAGAATGAATCATTCACGCTGATTGCGCGTGGCATGATCGTGCGCTGCGTACAAAGTGAAAAGTTGGAAAGTCGAGGATATATTATCTACATACAGTGGCCCGCGAATGCGTTCGAGCACCCTTGGGACACTAAACATAGATCATAGTGATCATTGGACTACGGATATTTATGCATTGATGGCTTATGAAAATGTTCAAAAACGGCTAGAATATCAAATTCGATAGAATTTTGTACAATTTCCAATTGTTTTGAATCTACAAAGGCTGTTTCCATAAAAAATATGATTTTATTTCATTCTACTTTCTTAAAATTTGTCGACAAAAATTGGAAAATGCATAAACATCCGCAGCGATCACAGTGATTTTTATTATAATTTTTGCTTGGCTTGCAAGTAGACTGGAGATTTTTTCACAGAATACAAATTGTAATTTCAGAAGACAGGAGCTGCGTAGACATCTCTTTTTACCACGCTTATATTAGCTTGCCGAGTTGTCGTTGTCGTTGTATGCGTCAAATCTTGTAATCGAATTTTATACTACTTCCCGATGAGCTAGAGACTTGAAACATCAAACATAGTTCAGAACTGGACGACAATGCAATATTAAAAAACAAATTTTTAAAAAAATCCGTCACACCTCGCCGCGCGACGCTCGGTAGTACGACATCACGTTTAGCGATTCCCACTCCGCGCGCCAGCGCTCCCTACTCCACTACGTGTACTACACCCACTCCACTGACCCACTTCGCACCGAAGGAGCTCAGTTCAGTGTTCCGATATCGTCGAGGATTTTTCGTGCAATGGATGGCCGCTGGCGGCGCTGCGCGGCCAAAACAGTAACGTATCTATATTATGATAATGAGGTAGCAGACCCCAGAGGCAGTTATATTGGCGGGAATGTACCGAAACAATGCATTCCAGACAAAAAGACTCCAGGACGTGTTCTACGAGTTACAAAATATACACAAACACACGTGCTATACATTCATTTTTCAGAATTAAATCATACAAATCTTTTAAAATTTTATGAGGTCCTCAAGGTACCCCATTTTATCGAGAATCTTACTTTACTGAGGCTGAAAGCGCCACCAGCGGCCATCCATCGCACGAAAAATCCTCGACGATATCGGAACACTGGCTCAGTGTGGTGTTTCGTTCATTCAGTTCCATTTCGGACAATTTTGGACTCTATCAAGAGACGTCGTCTCTCGGACTCATTCCCTCATTCTTTCTCGCGTATTTCCATATCTTGCGTTTCTATATCTTATTATTTCGTACCAGTAGTACTATATCTTGCGTTCCATTTAAAAAAGACTAAAAAATAGAAAATAAAAAAATATATAAAAAAACTTTTTAAAAACCACGCATATATTGAAAAGGAGAAAATAATCTTTTTAGGCATTAGTGACTATAAATAAAAGCGCGGAGCGCCCACGAAGATTACGTCGATATAGTTTAGCGCTCCACGCTTTTATTTACAGTCACTAATGCCTAAAAAAATTATTTTCTTCTTTTTAGTGCATTTTAATATAAGCGGGGTTTTAAATCGTTTTTTTAGTAATTATAGTGGGTTAGAAATAATACGATCAATAAATTCGCGTGGTAATTGCATAAAATCCGGAGTCTAGTTATAAACGCGAATTTCTTCGGAATAAGGAGTTCCCGAGCACCCGCTCGCTATAATAGTTTCTTCCGGGGGTTGATGCCTAGAAAAAACGTGATCGAGGTTCGTTCAGGTGTACCACACTCATTAAAAAATCTATTAATAATCGTTGAGCGGGTAAGGCGTCAAGATTTTCGCGTCGAGCGATTATCGAGTGACAAAAGACGCACGTCCGAGCGAACGCGATCGACGAAAGATAGAGAGAGAGAGAGAGTGAGTGAGAAAGAGAGGGAGACTTGTTCTCTCACAGCCGCGGGCGTCGTAGTTAATTTTCTCGCCTATGAAATTAGTTCCGTGGGAGAAGGAGGGCGATGGAGGTGAAAAGTTCGCGTCGAGCTCCGGCGAAATAAGTGCGGCCGAAGAAAAGTCAGCGCGACAAGGGAGACAGCCTATTACAACGGGAGACCTCGAGGCTCCCTGCGGGCAATCTACGCGCTGCGAGAGACCAGAAGCTGGTTTTCGCGAAATTAAAAAATTTTTAATTGTAACCGTAAACTAGCGGCAGCGCCGCGTCGCGTCGCGCCGAGGTGCGAGCGGTTGCTAATTATCGTCCAAGAAATTACGGGCCGCTGAAACACGGCCATGAATGGCGAATTCCCCGAATAGCGCAGAATGCCACGCTTCTTCTTTCTGTGCCCGTTCCGTGAATCGTTACACATTCGTTTCTAGCTTCTCCGGTTCGACGAGCTACGATTTTCATGTTGAATGGTGTTTGCAATTTTTCATTTGTGGCTGCAGTCGGTAGAATGACGAAGAACTGGAATCAGTGGAATGACGATTGACGAATCGAGTAGACAGCATTTGATCAAGAAGAAGTCATTCCAATTCGGTTGACGACGTGTGGCAGAGACGATTTAATTGTTCATGTGTCAAGACAGTTCTATTAACCTAGAATATTTTCAAGAGTACAAAGGGCTAATTGTTCCAGACATCAAGACAGCTCTATCAACCTAGAACAATATCAAGAGTGCAAAGGGTTAATTGTTTCAGGCATCAAGACAGTTCTATCAACCTAGAACATTTCCGAGAGTGCAAAGGAATAATCGATTAAAAATCATGTTTAGACTCTAAACTTTAGAGTCCAGTTTATGGAACGCCCAAGGTGCGCGGATTTTCGTAGGGATTTTTACACCGCGATACCGATCGCATGGCAGCTCCTCGCCTGGCAATTCCGTTGTTCGCGATGTTCCTTCCTGTTGGCGACGGTCATAATTGGAATCCCTCGTAATTTCTTGCGTTAACCGGCAGCCATTCTGTCGGAGAACGGTATTCCCGGTACGCGGACCGGTTGAAAGGATCTTCCCTCGTAAACGCATCCTGCGCCTCGCAGGACAATTCGTTTCGCACTCCCCCGCCACCCTTCCTCTGATAAATCGCGGACGACCGTGTCTCGCGAACAGCCATTTCGGCGTTCATCCGAATCGTGAGCCGAATAAAAGCGGCCTTACTCGCGGGAGCTCGACAATACCGATCCTACTTTCAATGGGACACTGGTGTTCGTCGACGGTAATTAGTCGCGACTCGCGAGTCTACGTACCCGAATCTATACCCGCGACTTGCCGGTAAACCGCAAAATTTTCGCGGACCTTCGGGAGAATCGCTTTTGTTCTCCCATGGCCCGTTGCCGGTGTTGCTGCTTTCTTCGCTGCTTCGTTGTTAGTCATTCTAAGAATCTGTAGACAGTTACGGAGATGTTTGTGTACACGTGAAATCGGGATCTCTGTTAATTCGGCACTGCTTGTAATTAGTAAGCTACGACTATTTATCGTTCGATCGCTACTTCGTTGCTAGTCATTCTACGAATCTGTATACGGTATTATCTCCGTAACTGTCGCAAAGGTGTGGGTTGGGTTTTGTCAATGGTTATACTTCTCTACGTTCGGCAAACTACGAAGGATGTATCTCTCGTATCTCATGTACATGTGAAACGGGACTTCTACTCTGAACCTATTAATCCGGCTCTGCTTGTATTAGGTGTGCAAACAAGTTCCTTCCCCTTTTTTTCCTACGATCATAACTTCTGACTGAATTCGAATTACTTCCCGACTGTGGTGCCATCTGAAAGAGCGTTCTTTTAGCTTTAAGAAAAATCGTAATGGGCGTTCTAAGAGTTTCCAATCCTATGCAACAATTTCAAAGAATATGGCGTGCGACAAACATCATTTGTGCCACTGCTACTCTTTGCATTCCAGCTTAGGAAATCAGGTGTCGAAGCTACAGAAATGGTTTGTGCGGCACTGGGAGAGAACGCTGTATTTTACACAACATGCAAAAAGTGGTACCAAAGATTTAAAGTAGGAAATTTTAATTTGGAAGACGACGATCGTTCAGGTGCACTGAGAAAGTTTGATGACGGTGAGTTAGAGGCACTGCTCAACGAAAATCCGACCCAGACGCAAGAAGAATTGGCAGAAAGATTGGGAGTCACCAGACGAACAGTATCTATCCGACTGAAACAATTGGGTAAGATTCAGAAGTTAGGGCAATGGGTCTCACATGAATTAAGCGAAATGAATAAGAAAAACAGACTCGAGATTTCTGCTGCCTTCCTTTCACGACATAAAAGGAAACGTTTTCTGCACAAAATTGTTACTGGCGATGAAAAATGGGTCTTACATGACAATCCTAAACGACGGAAATCTTGTGTTAATCCTGGGGAATCGTCGACTTCAGTGACAAAACCGAACTTGCATTGTAAAAAAGTTTTGCTGTCTATGTGGTGGGATTTCCGAGGAATCATCCATTATGAACTGCTTCTACCTGGAAGGACAATAACTGCCGAATATTATCAAAATCAATTAATGAATTTATACGACCAGCTAGACCAGAAACGGTCGTTTACTGAACAAGGAACAAGACACGTGATTTTGCAGCACGACAATGCTCGGCCACACGTTGAAAAAGGAACGCGGGACACAATTTATGCGTTGGGATGGGAAATCCTGTCACATGCGGCATACTTTCTCGACCTGGCCCTGTCAGACTATCATCTTTTTCGGAGTCTGCAACACCACTTGTTAGGGGAGCACTTCAGCTCAGAAGAAGATATCCGAAAATGTATTGATGATTTCAAAACCAGCAAGCAGCCGCCAATCTTCAAGGATGGAATTTATAAGTTACCCACCAGGTGGGAAAAGGTGATAGAGAATGAGGGTGATTACTTTAAGACGTTAATCTTGTAGAAAAAGGGGAAAGTACTTATTCGCACACCTAATAATTATTAAACTACGGATGGACCTATTTATCGTTCGATCGATTTATGCGCAAATTCTTTAATTGCGGAAGGAACAGTGGGAAATACGATTCGTCGACGAGCGAAAGAGAAAAACTGTAAAGCTTGGTCGAAATAAATCTGTCGGCAGGTCACGTCGCAACGAGCGCGCGTGCGCTCGAACTAGTAACTCGTAAATTTGCGCGTCGTGCGTGGGTGTGTTGCACGGTCGCGAAAATCGACCGGTCATCGGACGGCAGATTTTGTTGAGATTCTCGACGGGAACGATCGGGCCGCGTAAATAAGTACTCTCGCAGGGATCGGCGAGTGCGTGCGTCCGTGCGTACCGCCTCATGTTTCCATGTCACGTTCCCAGCGTTACAAGTTACAACGTGCGGCGGAAATGTGGCCCGACGCTCTGGGCCCTGCCCACGGAAACTTTAAGTCCGGGAAAAGTGAAACGTACGTGCCACACCATGCCACGCCGTCTTTATGAAACCGTATAAAATGGAAATTTCATACGCGACCGTATAGTGAAATCTACGTGCGAAAGGACAGGCCGCAACTCTCGCGCTTTTACCCGTCAGCTTCTCTTTCATTATCGATCGCGATATACAAGGTGGTCCACCTAAAGACCTAAATGTAGCCACCTAAATATCTCCTTCATTTTTGATGTCATAACAGATGTTTATCATGTAATGTAAATGGTACCGCAAGGTGAATGCTTTACAAATTTTATTTTCTTCGAAGGCAATTTTTTCCGGAGTTTTCAAGGTCATCGATATTTTGTTTCCTTGTAAATGTACATTTTTCCCTTGCATATTCTAGTTGACGTTAAGAGCCCGTTCAGACACGGCGTGATTATTTATATTGGCGTTTATGTATTCGTTCACACGCAACCGCGCGGTCGAACAATCAAAAACAAAAATCGCGCGGTTTCCGCCGTGTTTGAACTAGGGCTAAAACGCATTCAGCGATATTAATGGCCTTAATTGACCTTAAAGTAACCTCTGATTTCTAGAATTCTTATTATTTATGAGTTTTTTTAGTAAAAATAGCTCCGAGTGCGAAGGGTTGATGCTTGGAAAATTTACGGAACTTCTGTTGTATTGTCTCATCGTCTTTTTCCAAGAGAAAAAGGGGATTGGTCTTTTCTCAGCTATCGTTGAAAATTCGGAATTGTGCAACGTCAGCTCTGTCTTTGATCGTTTATCGATTTGCTCGTTTTATTTCTACGTTTGGAGGACGTTCCTCAGACGATGTTTTAAGGGTCTTCTGATCGATCTTCGAATGAGCGCCACTCGTGAAAAATGGCGTCAGAAATTCGACTGGCAGCGGGAAGATAATGGTCGAATTCTTCTCCGCTGATATACTGCTCAATGTCTGCAGATACCGCAGCTGTACACATAAACGTATACAAGTTAGGGCATACATGATGGTCTTCTTAAATCTTCTCCTTGCCTATAATAAGAGAACCTACCTGCAGAGCAGCAGGACTCGTGGAAATGACATCACTGGCCTCCTTTAGAGCACGGGAAGCCAGCATTTCTCCTTCCGCTGCAATCACTTTTGCTCTAGCCTCCCTCGTAGCTTCCGCTTCCGTGGCCATGGCTCGTTGCAATTGCACCGGAAGTCGAACGTCCTTTCTGAACCGTGAACATTCGTTTTGGTTAGAACAACGTCTATCAAATCGTACCCCAATTACTACAAATCTTGCTCTAATTACTACAACGACAAAGTCGTTCGAAGCTGAAGAATTTTCGTGCATCATGAACAATGATCGTGCTATATCTAAAATAAACTTGTAAGAATTTCTTTAGAAATGATTCTGCCGAAAGCAGTCGCTAAGTTTCATTAGTTGAAATAATAGCTGTTGAAGGACGATTTCACGGCTTTCTTGGGACGTATCTTAGTTGAAGGAGTCAAATTGCCTCGAAGGCCACGACACAACGTTTTTTTACACCCTATACAATCGACGTCCCTTTCTTCCTTCATCTACTATGCGTGCCACCCCTTTCGAAAGCACTCGAAACCTCTTTCTCCGACTTTGGTGGCGTGCCTGGCTATCGAAGCCGAGACCAAAGGGCTCTTCGATGGCTTTCTCGATGGCACTCGAGTGTCCGCGTTTATGCGCGTTCACGTACCCCTTCGGTAGCTAGCATGCCATAGTATAGCTAGTAACTTTAGGTACCCGGACCCTCGTACAGAGTCAGTTGCTGTCGCTGTCTTTCCACCCTTCTGCCCCTAATTCCGACTTTACACGTCAGTCGGAAATCGATCTGCAGGATTCTGTAGGATTTTCATGGCAACGTGTGCTTGAATAATGAAGTAGGGTAAAGTGCCCAAATATGAACCATTATTTGTTGAAGTCAGTTTTTTATTATTTTAGCATGCTCTTTTTCGTCCAAAAAATTACCAGTTGTAGATGCATTTCCTCCCTATAAGATTCTGGGGTCATGTTTGTTAAAAAATTAATACAGCTGGGGAAAAATATTTTTTTTGTGGTGTGTCATTTGCAGATTTCAGCGAAAGGGGTTCTCAATATAGTATACCTCGAGTCCCTAATATGACAGTGCCATATTCGGCACCCACACCAAGAATGTCAATAGCTATACTCATATTAGGGAACCCTTGGTAGTGCCATATTGGAAACTCAGAAAATGAATTTCAGCCCAAACCAACAGTTGGCAAACATTAATATAAATAAACTGAAACTACAGATATGGTCAAACATTTCAAAATCACTTACCTTCCTCGAAAAAGGTACTATCGAAAATGTAACCACAAAAATCTGTAGAATAGTGCGATTGCACTGCACACTTGAGTAAACATGGTAAACTATTGTTTAAGGATTCTCTGACTAGAGTGCGACTTCTCCTTTACAAGACATATCGTAGTGCCATAATAGGCGACCATACCATATTTGGGCACTTTACCCTATATTCAACAATTTCTAGAACTTCACGAATTGTAAAAGAAAAAGTCTGATCAATAAAATGTGATGAAAAAAATGTTCTATCTGCGAGAGATTGCGGAACTTTTCTGTATAAAAATCGTTCCTCTAGCTCGAACAGTTGCGGCAGGAAAAATGCTTAAAGTCGAATATTTGAGCATGTTTCTACAAACAGAGGATTATATAGAGAGACGACGTTTAAATCTCTCTATGGTAGGATAAACGGATCTGCCGACCCGATGATCTTCAATCTATAACGTTGGTCTCGTTTTCCGATACGATGCTCGCACATCGAGAAAGTCGTCGGCAATCTGCCAGCAGGAGTTTACGAAATTCTCGCAACATCAAGCTCGATAACGATAGTTCCGAAGCATATTATGTGTGCAGGTTTCCCCGTGCTTGATCGAGCTTCAAGTTCTTCTGGAGGGCGTGGAGTATTTTCGTCTATTGCAACCGTCGAGTAGAAACTCGGATGTCTACAAGTTCTATGCTGGAACTCACATTTCGACACGTTCGACCTTGACACCCCATGGATCCGTAGCTTCGTCCAGAGAGGTCTGCATGGTGTGAGAGATGTTCTCGCGTTCGGACAGGATCTCCGCCAAATTTCGAGTACCGAGGACCGTTCTCAGTGTGCTGGCAGCCAACAATCGGGTCGAATGACTGGAAAATAAACCGATGATCTTGTATGCTTCCGGCGGGGTCTGGGAAAATTGATTTCGATTCGCATTAAACTCAATGGAGCCAAACGTTACGCTTTTAACCATTCAAATAAATCCTTTCGATCATCCTGATAAAATAATCTACTTATTCAAAGACTAGCAAAGAAGGATTCAAACATTAAGCTGCTTTGCTCTCGTTTACATTTTTAAATATGTTCGTATCTAATCAATTACTACACAATTTAAGTATTGTATGAGGTATTGCATCAATTGTTCATATTTGTAAAATGCAGAAAATCATACACAGTGGAATTATTTTAGGTAGGATGAAATGTTTCATTTTCGAGTTAAAATAGCTGCGACTGCAAAGGGTTAATTCATAAATGGAATCCCTCGTCTTGAATGTTGTCATTCCAATATAAAATTAGTTAAAAGATCAAATAATATGACGCGAGAATGGATGAATACAATCACGTGAACAACACTCCTTTGGTGATCGACACAGAAGAAAAATGGTCTTATTTCTACCTTTTGTAAAGAATGTCTTTTCAAATCCTGAAATTATAAAAATATGAGAGTGGTTGGCAATCTTGTTTGTCTCGTCAACGAGAATACATTTTCATTGAATTGTACAAATTTCTTCAGAGCAAAATAGTTATTTTTACATACATTCTGTCAAAAAAGTACTGGGAATTGGTCAATGAAACACAAAATATGTATTATTCATCCAAATTTATTGTATCGCCTTCAAAGTAGGCCCCTTTCGAAATAATACACTTATGCCAACGAATAACCCAATCATCAAAACATTTTTTAAACGCATTTTTTGGAATTCAGTACTCAGTATAGAAAACTTTAACTTCAGTACAGAAAGCGGGTGCCTTAAAGTGGTAATTTGAGTTTTGGAAAAAGAAAAAAATCGCCTGGAGCCATATCAGGGGAATACGGCAGCTGCTCGATAAGATTTGTTGAGTTTTTAGCCAGAAATTCGTTCACAATGATAGTTCAGTTAAAGACGTTGATCAGAGCGAGGCAAATCTTCCACCACATCTCGACCGTTTTTAAATGCACTGTACCACTCATACGCACGTGTTTTTGATAAAGTCGATTCACCGTAATACTTACGTAACATTTTCAGCGCTTCGGCACACGAAATTCCATTTTCAATGCAAAATTTAAGACAGATTCTTTGTTCGATATTTTTATCTATTGTAAAAATCGCAAAACACACTTGAGATGAACTGACAAAATGGCGCACTGTAAACAAACTAAATGACAAGTGACACTCAAACTCCGCGTGAGTATAGAGGACAGTTGCGCCAACTTAGCGACAAAAAAAATTTCAACAATCCCTTTAAGCGGGTTTTTTAACTGATCGATTCCCGGTACTTTCTTGACAGAATGTACATCAATTGATCTATTAAAGTTCTTAACTCAATTTTTGATGGGCTACTTGACGATCGAAGATTAATAAAACAGTACATATTCTACATTTGGCTGATTTGATTGAATTTTCGGGGACCACTCGAGGATAGAACATTGTTCTGATTGTAGCTGTCTAGAACGGGTTGGTTAGGACGAATTTCTTTCTGAACCATCGAGCAGAGGCGCGCGACCACGTCCACGAGCCTGAAGAAACATGGTCGCACAACTTGCACGCGAAATAATCGAGTCGCTGGTACCGCCGCGTCGCGCGCCGCACCGTCACAAATTATTCAAGTAATTTGGTCACGCTCTCGTAACCCCTCGACGAGCCGTCCTCCGCATTTTTCTCCTCCATCGTCGCATTCGCTCTCGAGACGGAGCAAGACCGTGTCCGTCCCCACGGAGATGTTAATTAAAATTTCAGGGAATCGTGTCCGCGTTAATTAACTCGTTGGTTCCCAACTCTATAATTTCCGAATCGAGAGCGGCTGCTTCAAGTCCCACAGCTTTTTCGTTTTCAAACCGTTCGCGGACACAATTTCGTGCTGTCATTTGCTCACAGACTGATTTTCGTACAAAAAGTTAATTACCTGTAATTGGCGATTTTGACGACCGCGTTCAACGGTTCCTTGATGCGATAATAGACGACCGCGTCGACGGTCACTGTGACAGAGTCCTTGGTGAGGACTTCTTGAGGAGGAACGTCGAAGGACACTGTCCTTAGATCCACGCGAACGCAGGTGTCCACGCATGGCATTACGAAGAACGTCCCTGATTACAGCAACAGCTTGAAACGCGTTTGTATCATTCGCAGAAGAGCCATTCCATGCCAAACCGATCAGTTTTTGACGTCACCCACGTCGATTTCGTTCTAGATGAAATATGTTGTACTCCATGCGATAATTAGGGGCGGTTTAAGTTATTATTTTGTCGGTTTGAATTTTTTTAGAAATCACAGACCTTCAAAATTTGCAAGTTTTGCCCATTTTGGCGAAAACGGGCCTCACTTACGATTTTTATCTCGGGAACTGTTTGTCCGATTGAGCTACATTTTTTTTGCTTTATTCGGAAAGGATTGAATTATTATAAAATAATTTTTTCAACCTCCATAATTAACTTTATGATATCGAGAAATGTAAACGAATTCTTCTAGTAAGTTTTTTACTCGATGAGGGGCCAGAGGCGAGTCGAGCGCACCGCTATTATGATTAGTAGACTGCAGATCTTTATGCAAAATAAAAACTTTCTACCCGAATAGCAACGAGTTGGGCTGAAATAGAAATGTAATTTATTTCTTAAAATGTTTAATAGATTGAAAATAATGTAACAGTAGCATTAAATTCGTCTAATGATTTTGCTGTTTCAGATTACACCTACTAATTTTTCTTATAAATGCATAAAATCCGCAGTCTAATGATCAGTTGTTAACCGCTGGTCTCAAAACAATACCAACAGACCGTACACGACTAAATAACCCTATTTGTACCTCGAGGACAATATTAGTAACCACTCTTGGCCACGGTGTCGTTGGCGTGTCACGAGGGTGACGTCAAAAAGTGATCGATTTCGCATGGAATGACCCAGAACCGTCAATTGCGATCATAATCACCTGGACCACTGGCGTCGCCCTTCAACCGTCCCATCCTGAAGACGACAGCTCTCTCATACTCCTGTACAACCTTGAAGGTGAAGCACAGAGAGAATGGCAACGTAACCAGAACCAAAAGGAACGATCCTATGGTCGCGAGGATTTCAATGAACCTCGTAGCACGATCCACGCCGCTTCGTTCCGTCATCTGCGATCCAATGATCTTAGCAGACTCTTCTACAACCGATCAGAAAGGGAAGAATCAAGGAAAGTTTCATCGAGCAGAACAGGTTGTTTTTCGACTTTGTTCGAAGCTTCTCTACTGTCTTTCTCGAGAAGAGAGAGAGAGAAAAACAATCCATCCAGCAGTCATCGACGATTCTCCACGGTCGGAAAGAAGAAGACAAAGTCATTGTTGGGACGAAGAATGCTGGGACAATCGACGGAGACGCGTTCACGCGTGCAAGTTCACGGCAGAGCGTTCACGGTTCACTAAAAGGCGAACCTACTCGTAGTTATTGTCGACGGGAGACGTTTCACGGGTCCGCGATCAAACGGGAAGCGATTGTCCTCGAAAACAAAAGTCTCCGACGTTTTCCCACCCTTCTTCGTGTCTCCAGTGGTGGCTCGGCAGGTCTTCTAACCATTGTGTTAATAATCAGAGAAGCTTAAGCATTGAGACTTTGTGAGGATGATTTTTCAAAGATGCTCGGAGATGTACGATTTCAAATGGACGGTCCAAAAAATTTCTGGTCCCTACAGCGTCGAAAAACATCGCAGAATTTCACAATTATACTAATTGCTCTACTGTTTGAAATTGCACCTGCTCGTTCACCCACTCTAACCTAGTTCTAACATAATTAAAAAGGTACTCGATCACTAACACAACGATCCCGAAGACGTAGAAGACTTTCTGCATAAATTGGCAAATTTTGCAACAATATTCAACAATTCTCACTGAACTCTACGAAGCACTCGACTCCTCCACTGTCGGTTTTCGTGCAACCGTAGTGCACCATGGGTCGCTCAAGAGGAGCAACTTTCCCCGGCGTCCTTGAAGAAAACTCTTCAAGTTCTCTCCCTCTCCGGGATTCGTTCGACTTTTGGCAAAGCGTTGATTCCGAGGAAGGAGTTTAGCGGCAGCGATCTACGGATCGGTGAATCCGGCTTCGACGAACGCGGATCGCATACTAATCGCAAGAACAGTTGCGAGGGAGGTCCCGAAGACGGAACAGTCTTTCGAGAAGGCGGAACAGAGGCGATTCGATTACCGGCTACCGAAATAGCGAGCACAGGAGGATCCGCGTACGGGCGAGGAGATGATCGCTAGGCTAACCGGGAAACTGAGGAACACCGGGGGCTGAGAGACGCATCCGGTGCGAAATGCTGGATCTCAGCCCGGGGAATGGATCGGATCTGGTCCGCAGCGAACCTATGGCAAACTAATCATCCTGGCCACGCGGAACAAGCCCGCCTGCTGTTTATGTACTCGCATAACTGCGTAAACTCGCGCGACGTCTGGATCTTATCGTAGTTGCTCCTCCTCTCCCTTGATCTGCCTCGATGTATGCTCCAAGTTAGTCTTCGGCGAATTTTGAACGAAGTCCTTGAGAAATATTATCTACGACTCTTAACCCTTAAGGAGCCCCTAGACGATCAATAATATTGTCAATACGCCTATCACTAATATTAACTGGGCGCATTGAAAGGGCATATTGACCGTTTAGAAGGGGTTCAAACGCATTGTCAATTTATTGAAGCATATTGATAGAAACTTTGATTGAAGCTCATTGACTGGAGTCACATTGATGCGCCCATTGACGTTTAGGAGGTTTAGTTGTCAATATTTCGTCAGTCTCGACTCGGACGTCGTACAGGCAAAATGGCTGGCGCACCGATCAAAAACGAATCCGACGCGGAACGAAAGTTTACTATGTTGCTTATTACGTTATACCGAGACTGCCCAGAACGGTGGAAAGTGAAATCAAAAGAAGAAACACATTTCTCAGCAAAAAGTAGTTGACGCGTTGATTCAGTTCAAACCGGATTTGATCGTTGAAAAATTCAAGAAGAAAATAAACACTTTACGCGCCAATTTCAACAGACTTCAAGACAATTGAAAACGCGAAACGGTCAGGTGCATCAACCGACGGGAGATCCTAAAACCGAAGACCTGGTATTTCGACGATATAAAGGACGACGATAGAAAGAAGAAATAGTAGAAACTGAAAGTTCAGAGGTAACAACTCGTCACAAAATAGTGTACACAACCGTTTCTCAAAACAACAGTGTGTGTCTAGATTGACGACATTATTGAAGAGTATTGAGGGGAGCTTCAATATTATTGTCAACCTACATTGACAACATTATTGATCGTCTAGGGCAGAGTAGGGCAATAATCGACTAATATTTCAAAATGACTAATAGTCTTTTTGAATGTTAGTCATAGCAAAATAGTCATTAGTCAAAACTTTTTGATTAGTTAGTGATAACTAAATGGCAAATAATTAGTCACAGCTCTAAATAATCGTTAGCTTTTGCTTTATTAGTGAATTAGTAGTTGATGATCATGATCAGTCATCAATCTTTAGTCATCAGTAGACTGCGGAAGTTTATGCACGATAAATATGCAAAATGCATATGACATTTATGCACGAAAAACATGCAAATATGCACGAAAAATATGCAAATATGCACGAAAGATATGCAAATATGCTCGAAACATATACAAATTTTTCCGATATTAATTATATATTACATTAAGTGTTAGGCACAATATTGAGTATTAACAGACATTTCACAGTTACACTGGAGTATTGTAATTCGAACTACAATAAATTACAATCATTTTTTCTACATTTGATGGCGTCAATTGATGGCGTTTGGCGGTCAAAATTAATTTATACGCCGAAAATGACCGCTCCACATCACACGACGTTATCGGTGCATATTTAAATTTACTTATACTGTGTTGTGGTGTACATATTGGATCTTGTACAAATTCCCCGCGTAAAATTCGTACAATATTTGTTAACTCTTTGTGTCCTGCATTTTTTTCTAAGATAGCACTTATTTTCTTTTTAATCTTTTCCCCACAATCACCGGGGATATTTTGTAATTGATTTATACAGCTCATATATATTCCTATTGATTCATTTAATGATAAACCTATAGATTCTAATTTTTTAATCGTGACCGGCAAGTTGTTTAGATGAGCATTTATAAACATCAAATTTTGCAAGTTTTCAGTCTGTTGGAGCACTTCTTGGGCGGTATCAATGGCAGCAGCATCTTCCTTTTTTAAACTCAGGACTACCTATTAACATAACTTTACACTTTTATTGCACATTTTACAGTAAATACTACTTTCATTATTTTCGTCAATAATGAAATTGGGATCGCCGTCTATCCAGCTTTTCATCAGTGAAACCCTACTTTTCCGAACATTCGGTATTTTAATAATGATCGCACGCACTCTCACAAAATTCGCCTTACTACTTCGAGTATCAAACTGAGCTGTTAGAATTCTAAATACCAACAGCTACATGTGTTCCTAAAGCTAATTCAGTAAGCAATATAAGGTCGTAACGTTATAACCAGTTGAGGCTTTTTCAAATTATATCGGCGTATCACTATTATCGACGGTTATATTCGGTTATGATACGAGTGCTTATTAATAGATTAAATAAATTGAACAAGCTAATGATTCATATGAGCATGAGATATGCATATACATGCAAAATAATATGTTTTGCATATGTCTCTTTGAAAAACATATACATTATGCAAACAGTGCAAAATAAAAAACATATTTTTTGAATCCTCTAATCGCAAAACATATTCCTGTTTAAGTCCCATTACTTTATCAGATTTCTATATAAATATGCATTTGCATAAATATCCGCAGTCTAGTCATCAGTCACTATTGTGCGTTTAACATACATTAATATTATTAATTAGTTATCACTAACTAATCGAAAAGTTTTGACTAATGACTATTTTGCTATGATTAACATTCAACAAGACTATTAGTCATTTTGAAATATTAGTTGATTATTGCCCTACTCTGGTCTAAGGGCCCCTTTATACACTCTCCGGATATAATATTAGGTTATCACATAAGTTCGTGCTGTTTTTCGAGCGGTTGAATATGTTAATTTTGTATACATATCTTTAAGTTTGTTTTAGGTATTTTCAGAACATCTGACATCTCCTCAACTGATAGACTTCGTGATTTCTGTACAAGGTCTCGAATTTTACCTTCGGAGGTCGTCCGGAACGTTCCTCGTCTTCTAAACAAAAATTCTCATTTTTAAAACGTTGAAACCACTTCCTAATTGTATGAGATGAAAGCGCTCTTTCTCTGTAAATAGCACATATGTTGTTCGTGGCGATTGTTACTGAACTTCCTTTCCGAAATTCATATAACATGAGATGACGAAAATGGATACGCATTTCGCTTATGATTTTTCACTGCTAGGATTCACTGCGTTCACTAATTCACGATCTTATACCCACGAAAACCTTCTCTAGACTGTTCCCGAACAGCTGCACTTAAGTGCATTGGTCCCTTATCGGCGTAAAGTTTATAAATCGACGCGTGAAATGTATACGCAAAAGTCGGCACGAGCTTATGGGATGACCTAATATTTTAACCATTATTGTTTTACATTTTAAAGTGAATTACATACATGATGAAACTATGTTCCGTCGTTTCTTCGCCCGGCGCAAGACTATTCAATATTCGTGATCCAACAACACTAGAGACAGGTTATTGGGTAGAGCAAATTCGGCATTACCTCGTGTAATCTAAACGCGAGGCTTCGTAGTCGTTGGATGCGGCGTTGGCTTACCGTTGTATCCTGTGGCTGATTATTATTAATAGGCTGTACGCCTAAAGTCAAGCTGAACCCGCCCGCGGCACCGGATGTCGCAGCCGCGGAATTTCTTCGGGGATTAAAACAACAAATAAAATCAAAATTATGCGGAATATAATGGTTAGACAGCGAATTTTATGCATTTATGGCAAAAATGAGTAAGCGTAAATTAAAATAATAGTAATAACATTAGAAGATTTTAAAAACACTGTTATATTGTTTTAAACTTATTCAACATATTTTAAAAGAAAATAAATTTCTAATTCGCTCCACTCTGTTACAATGCAGATAAAACATTTTTATTTTGCATAAAGATCCGCCGTGTAATAATTATAGTAAGTTTTTTCGGGAACACATATGACAATTTATTACAACTAGACTATTACAACTTTCTACCTGAATTTTTTATTTTATTATAACTTTCTACCCAAATTGCAACGTACTGGAATGAAACAGAAATTTATTTTCTGTCGCAATATGTTTAATGGGTTCAAAATAATGCAACAGTATTTTTAAATTCATCCAATGTTTACACCATTTGAAATATTACAGCTATTCTTTTTTGTTATAAATGGATAAAGATCCGCTGTCTAATTATAACCTATAATATATGATATACAGGGTGTCCCATGTAACACTTTCACGATTTTTCAATTAAGTGCTTGCGATAATCTGACAAAAAAATATGTTAACCAAAAGTCGATCAGTTTTCGATTGTCTATACATTGCAATAAAAAAAGTTCGAAAATTTTCTTTTTTAGTGTTGCATTTTTTAAATGGTACTTCAAGGTCATCTGAAGGACATGGTGTACTAGGTCGTTGAATTCGTCTTGATACGGGCTATAATACTGTTAAGTCAAAAATACCAAGTGACATTTAAAAAAATGAAGGTGGCCTTGACAATACTAAAACAGACCAAAATTTCGAACTTTATTTATTGCAATGTATAGTCAATCAAAAACTGATCAACTTTTGTTGAAAATATTTTTTTGTCAGATTATCGCAAGTACTTGAAAAATCGTGAAAAGTGTTACGTGGGACACCCTGTATACGAATTAAAGGTGGAGGGAGCTAATTAAAACCTCGAGCAAAAATAGATACGCACAAGCTCCTCCCAACAGGAAATACGTATAATAATTCTTGAACCGAAAATCTTGCATTCTTATATTGATAAAATTGATTCGGAGTGGTCGACGCTGTCCACTCGTTCAAACGGATCTTCGTCGTCGTCGTTTTCGGTCAATTCAATTTCGCCTCGGGAAGAAGGATAAAACCACAGTTCCTGCCAACTAGCAGCCGCCTCTTAGAACAGTGTGCAAGCAGGTTTCAGAGAATGGCAGTCAGTAAAGAGCTGTGATGGCGTTGTTTCGTTCTGTGGAACAAGCGGCTTTCAGCACGCAGAGATGTTCGACCCTGAGTCCGTGTAGAGGCGAGGCTTTCACGCCGGTAGTTTATCGTTTATCGCGAAATTGCGATCCTTTACGCGTCGAGATTCGAATCGAGGAAAAGAAC
This sequence comes from Lasioglossum pauxillum, assembly GCA_933228785.1. Classification (NCBI taxonomy): domain Eukaryota; kingdom Metazoa; phylum Arthropoda; class Insecta; order Hymenoptera; family Halictidae; genus Lasioglossum; species Lasioglossum pauxillum. The sequence goes on along the minus strand of OW121704.1, from coordinate 19,046,764 downwards.
AGTCTTCTCGCCAGCTCGGCAACTGTAAACTCGACGTGGCCGCGTGCACGGGCGTTTCATTAGTCTAATGGATTCCGATACGGAATAAGAGAGACGGACGGTTGCGAAACAACCTTGTGCAAACTGTAAATACGCGGGAGCACGAGATCGATGCAGATGGCGATGGCGATGACGATGGCATTCGCGATGGAGAAAAAGCCGCGAGAAGATTAAAATCGTGATGCGCGAGTTGACGCCCTCCGGAGAAAAAGTAAATTGCAGCCACCCCGTCAACGACTTTCCCTCCAGAAAATCAAGGAGATACTCTTCCCTCGGCCAGTCAACCGCCTCTGCCTCCATCTTGTTTGCAACGATCATCCGGTACCGTCCGTTAATCAGCTAGTCTTTATCTTCCGACGATTATGTCATAATTAGATTGCGGACCTTCCTGAAAATTCCCATTTTTACAAATTATTTTATGGAAACCAAAAGGAAGATTCCTTCTGACAAGAACGAAATAAAATGTCGCATTATGCATAAAATATCATAGAGGTGTAGTTGGATCCCATACATTTTTCGAGCAAAATGAAAGAAAAATTCTGTCCGCATAAGCATTTGTGAAATTTTATTGATTTTTAAAACGTAAGTGTACAACACTGAAAAATTTTTATAGAGAATCTTTGAAAACTTTCCATTCCTCAACTTTTCATTTCCGCTTTCACTAGCCAACGGAGAGAGCACACCGTACATTCATATTTTTTCACTAGAAATAGAGTTTCGTCAAAGTAATCCAGTTTCATTAACAGAGGTATGAAACGTCTATTTTCGGTTAAAATAAAATCGATCATAATAGTTAATTAATATCACCGTGGCAGGGATGATGATTTGATATAAAATCGTCAAGTTATGCAAATGGCTTTGACATATTGATCGCCCACTGTATATTTAGGATGAATAAATACTCGCGGTGTATTAATCTAACTGGATGGTTGAAAATAAAATCGATCAGAGTAAAAGATAAAATAGCAGCAAGTAATATATTACATGTATAGTTGAATGATATTACTGTCAGAGGAATCACGATGTCCAGAGCCGTCCAATCAATTTCAGGACCAGCTAATTCGTTTCGGGAGTCGATCTCGATCCGATCGAACGATCGGCTCCTTGTTCCCCGTCCCTTTTCCCGCGTTGGAAAGTCAATTTGACCCACTGTCGACGAAATAGCGTGGAATAATCCAGACATGAATACATCGCTGATGGAAAAACGTTATCAATACGTTGCAATGAATGGTTGACGGTGACCGGGTATGTCGCGAGACTAATAAAACGCGTACATGTCACAACGTTCTCCCCCCCCCCTCTCTCTCTCTCTCTCTCTCTCTCTCTCTCTCTCTCTCTCTCTCTCTCTCTCTCTTCGGCTCCCTCTTCTCGCGGCAGCGCGATGAAAATTCCACACGCGACTGGTCCGGAGGCGATGGGAAACATTGAAATAGCTGTATTCCGAGTGTACACGGAAATCGAAAAAAATAAAAAACTGCGGAATACTGGGCCGGAAGTCGATAACAACCTGGCGGCGTATCTCTTGAATATTTTTCGGGTGCAATCAAATGTCTTGTGCATCCTGCCATCTATTCAACTACTAAATTGGAAATAACAAAACTATTTGGTGGTTCGGAAATTGATTACGTTTTTTCAAATTGCAAAATCGTGGTACATCATGACAGCTGACATTTCGAACATCATTTCCTGCTTCGTAGTGCTCTCTAACTATTCAATAATAATTCTTTTGCCATCGCATCAAATATGCAAAATCTAAGTACGCATTTCCATCTCCTTTTGTTTTTCCTGTGGTTGTAAGGTAAAGATAAAAAGAATTTAAAAACCTTGACCTTTACATTTTCCTTCGTAATTGTGACCCTATATAACATTAAAAAAACAATTATTTACACATCAGCTAGTAAATTTATCCTTCTAACATCTCAGAAAGAACTCAATCTGTTGGGTCCATTCTTGAAAAAGTTATTCATTTTTAAAAGATGTACGAATACTTTGTACACTCACTGTACTTTCACGTAAATACGTAAATCCTGTACTCTCCAGATCAATGAATGCATAAACTCAAACTTTTCGAAATTATAACACGCGGTGTTTGTCCTCGCAACCACAGAATTGTCTTACACTTCTCTTTTATGCTCTACAAGAGGATCAGAGGAACAAGTATACGATCAGAGCGTGGTAAAAGGGATCAGAATACGAAAGGATGAGAAAAGGAGATTGTAGGAACACGGCAGGGTTAAATACGAGTGTCCTTTGTGCCCGCGAGAGGTCGATCCTGTGGCCAGGAGGCCGCCTTGAAATCCTTTCGCGTTTCTGGATCTGGTCGGGCAGGTACACCGAACCAGATTCGCAGGAGGCCATTGAAAAGAAGGTACATCCTCTGGTTCTCCGGTTAGGGGCATTTTAATGCAAATGCAGGAACATTGGGATTCCCGTTGCGGTGGCGGCACCAGCGAATCACGCGGAAACAGAGGAGAACATCCCACCGGTAAGTCGTTCGCGGGTGAAATTTTCGCGAACCGAGCGGTCCACCCGGATGAACGCTTAACGGGCCGCATGAAAAATTCATGCGACCCCATCCGCCGCTCCGGGATTATGCCTCTGACCGGCACGGTGGTGCATTCTACGAAACCGCAGGTTTTCCCGAGATCCAGTGTCAAATCGAGGCCGACGGCTTTCCGAAATCGGCGATCCTTTGCGGCCACAGGTGCGAGAAAACACGTTGGTCAGCTTCAGCAATTTTTTTCGTCAAAATGCACGTCATATTTTCTTGCAACTTTTCGTACAGACCTAAACATTTTGTCGAACATTGCGCCGAACGACGCAGATAGCACGTTCATTTTACGTCCATTTTAGATCTGAACGTCTGGCGACCTAAACTGGACGTCTTTAACGTCTAAACGTCTGACATAAGACGTTCCTAACTGGTCGTCTTTAACGTCTAAACGTCTGAAATAAGACGTCCCTAACTGGTCGTCTTTAACGTCTAAACGTCTGACATAAGACGTCCCTAACTGGTCGTCTTTAACGTCTAAACGTCTGACATAAGACGTCCCTAATTGGTCGTCTTTAACGTCTAAACGTCTGACATAAGACGTCACTAACTGGACGCCTTTTGAACGTCCTAAATCAGAATTATGGCGTTACGAGTTGTAAACAATTAAAGATCGCGAAAATTGCAGCTTTTCCGCGATTTCCCACACTTTCGAACGACAACAGCAGCTTGTTTTCAAAAATTGCAATTAATTTGGAGAAAGAAGAAATGCAAAGAAATTTCTAAACAAAGAAATCGGTGATTTAAATTATCTGGAAGAAGTACTAAATAAGTAACACAAATAAATCATTTTAAATATTATTTTAAGGGAATAAAATTGAAAGCATTAAATAAAAAATTATTACAAAACATATATATCTATAACGATAATTATCAGTAGATAGGAATTTAGTAGATGGGACAAGAATTCAAGTCATTTAGTCTCGAAACAGATGCCTTTGAGACATCTTATTTCAGACGTTCAGGCCTAAAATGAATGTAAAATAAACGTCTTGTTCTATCTGGGTCGATTCTCCGTTCTGTTCGCCGAAATTAATGTCGATCTTCCGTTCGGTTCGCCGCGGCGTTCAGGTCTGTGCAAAGCATTAGAAAGCAGAATATGACAAATTTTCCCGATTTCACAAAAAGAATGTCGACCTGCTCGAACCGGGAGGTTCAAGGCAGAGGCGTCAAGTCGAGGAAGGTCGACTCGCTCGAAAATTTCATCATAATCCCAAAGTAAGAATATCGCCGGGATAATAACGCAGGCAGACGGAGTCGGCAGTCGTAGTTGGAAAGAAGAAGCTTGCACCCGGCTAATGTAAGGCAAGGGAATCTTAATCTCGTTGGAGCAGAAGGGAATAGATAGGGAGCAGCAGCCATGTTGAAGCGATTCCGCGGGGCGCGTGTAGCCAGAGCAGTGTACCAACCAACGCAACGCAACGAAACGCCAAAGGAAGAAAGAACCAGTGCTAGCGACTGAGCTCGGCGTTCGACTCGCAGATTTCCCATCCGGCGTTCGCAGCCCTAGGGTGTAATTCCAGTAATTTAATTCCTCGGCTTAATATGGGGATCCCGGCAAGTCGGGGAAACGGCCAAACAGAAAGAAATGGAGGAGAAACGTCGAAAGCATCGCCACGGACCGCCCCTCCACCGAATTGGCCCAAACGGGCGACCGTTTCCACGAAACGCGACGAAAAATGCGCACCGACTAAATAAGCTAGACATTTTCGGTGTTCCGAGCTAAACAATAGAAGACTGATTTTATGTGTTAGGTCATTCAGAAAGTAACATCGTTTTTCGCGTAGAGATAGCATTGCTTCCATTTATTATTACCAGACTCGTTAAAATACGGCAAGGGATTAAGAACGCAATCACTGCAATTCTAATCTTCTAATTTCCACTTGATTAACTACACGAATTCCGTGCGTTATTTTCGCTTGCAGAATAATCACCAATTCTACAGTAGCTCCAACAATATTTGTAAACCCGAAAACGGGAGAGTATACACGGACAAATTCGAGAACAGCGTACATCCTGCCTCCGTAGGAGAGTATGTTAGCCGACGCGGTGATCCTGTGGGAGTGCTTGAACTGAGATCTCGTTGTTAGCACTCCCACAACCCCTTCTCATCCTCCATCTTTGCGTATACGCGTTGCACCGAGGCTAAGGTTTGTTCTCGCTCAATTTCGTCGTTTTCATAACGTAACTAGTCGAAGCCTAACCGATCGAACGCGATCTACGAGCTCGATACGATCAATGTCCACCGAATTCGATTCTCGATTATCGGAGTCGTTAGCGATGACTCGCGATAATACTAACCGTCCGACCGTTTCGGCAAACGTTTGCAAGGCTCGGTCATCGAATGTTCACTGTGTTTCCCGATCTCGGGGCCTAATGGCTGGGACGTGCTGCTCGTTGCCAAGCCGTTCAAGATCTTCCGATTATACTCTCTCACTCGCTTTACACACGCGTGCGCACCCGTATCGCATCGTAAACCCAGATTAGACGCGACAAAATTAGTGGTGAAACGCCTCCAAAACTCGATTCCGAAGTTTCTATACTGTGGCGATCGAACCGATCGAGTTCGCTGCCAGTTCCCGAACGAAAGTCCTGCAACTTTTAGCACACGCGACATCCGCAGATACGTCTCCGAACCGTTCCGGACACCTGCGAGCCGCACATCTACTGCACCGGTTGGGGTCTCGTTCCGTTTTATCATCGTTCATACCACATCTGGCACTTTCGCATGAATAGCATATTAACACTGCGACGAAACAATTATTTTTGCAGTAATGGTTACATTTCATTTGAATTACTAGAAAATACATCTTTGAGGATTTACGGAGGATTCGATAGGGATACATTTCAACTCTGAACCGCGGGACTCGTTAAATCAGTTTCTCTTGTAATCCTTTTGATCATTCCGCTGTTCCAAACTGTAGCTACTTGATGTTTTCATTTTTGAAAATGAAAGCCAATTTTTTACCATTTGGGTACAGATATAGTGGAAAGGTGAAGATCGAGAACAGCGACGAGATTAACTAAGATAATTAATTGTGACTGTATACAGTTAGAAGCAAAACTGATCACACACACACACACACGTTAAATCAGAATAACATTTTTATGAATGGACCAGACGACTTCAATTTCTCTGTAAGGCTAGATGAATTAGTTTAGTAAATGACGTCTAAAACATATGTTGAAAAAATGCATTTGGTCAAAATTGTGAAAAACAATAGTAAAAATTGATTTTTACGACTTTTTTAACTGGGCCAATAACGAAAATTTAAAAGATGTGTTTGGTCAACCTGTATAAATGATATACGCTCCGAAATTTCATTGAGATTGGTTAATTGGTTTACGATTTATAAACGATCAAAAGTGGTAAAAAGGTCAAAAATCTTGAAAAATTTCAATTTTTACCACTTTTGATCGTTTATAACTCGTAAACCAATCAACCAATCTCAATGAAATTTTCGGAGCGTATATAATTTATACAAGTTGACCAAACACATCTTTTAAATTTTCGTTATTGGCCCAGCTAAAAAAGTCGTAAAAATCAATTTTTACTATTGTTTTTCACAATTCCGAGCAAATGTCATGTACTAAACTAATTCATCTAGCCTTACAGAGAAAACGAAGTCGTTTGGTCCATCAATAAAAAAGTTATTCTGATTTAAAGTGTGTGTGTGAGATCAGTTTCGCTCCTAACTGGATCGATGACGAGAGAATAAGAGTGCACATAGAAACAACAATCACTATATTCTCGTACTCAGAATAAGTTTTATGGCGTTTTGTTCTATGATCTTTTGCGATTTGTCAGGCAACTTAAAGATCCCATGCTCGTAGAATTTCTGTTTTCCATTAGGAACTTAAATTATTCTAATATTTCTACTGTTTTAAATTACACCTACTCATTCTTGTTATAAATGCATAGAATCGACACCACTTATAGCGGATTTCGAAATTATATTCAACAATTTTCGCACACACGCGGATCTACTATTCAGGATAAAATCCGTGCACCGTCGTCTTTCCGCAGACAATTTTTCATCGGATGTTCGCGGTAGCGTCGACTCCCGGTGGAAACTTTTGATCGTTAATGTATGTTCGAGAGGCAGAATATCGACGAACGCCGACGTCGCTGTTATCGCAGCCTCCGTCGTCGTCGTTGTCGTGTCTTCTCCTGGCGAAAAGGCTCCTTGTAAATTGTACCACGGGTATACTTACCGGCTCGACTTTGGGCTCGACGGCGCGCCATACAATGGGCTCCAAACGAGAGCAATTTTCCCGTCCTTTATTAGCGGCGAATCAAAACGTTCCCGGTCCCCTGGAACGCCGGAGAGTAAATGGCGGCGTAACGAGAGCCACGGAATTTCATCGCGTAACACGATACAGAGCCCACCTCTCCTCCCCCTCCCCGCCATCCCTGGTTTCCCTGTAATCCTCCCGAAAACTCCGTAGTAGGGCAGATTGCGAACGTATCCGGCTCCCGGCCGGAAACGAATCCTGGATCTGGGATCCGGTTTTCGGGGAAAGTATTTCGAGTTATCGGACGCACGCGCGCTACACCGTTCACGTTGCAAGATTATACTTGATTTCGCGGCTGCAGGGTAAACGGCAGGGGAAGTCGAAACTGCTGTTTCCGTTTCGACGGTCACGCGCCAGCCGTGTATCCGTTTCGCTCCATCAATCGCCATCGAGCTGAACCACGCCTGACGATGTCGCGATCGCAACCTAATCCGCCCCGAGGATGTCGCCACGCCGAACCGCACACCATTCGTTAATCGCGATCGTGCGCTCCCAATTGAGAGGCACGAGGAGTCGATATCCAGACTGCGGATCCGTTCCTCATTACACAAATCTGGCCCTCGGTGTTAAATTGACACCCAAAAATGTCATAGAAGAGGGAAGAAAATTTGGATTTTCTTTATGGCTACACACCAGAGTTAGGCAAAATGTAATTTCAATTACAATTACAATTACTTGCCAATTACTGTAATTTGAAATTACAGAAATAAAATTACAATTACTGGTTCAGCCAAAATAATTGCAATTACCAATTACAAATTACATATAAATGTAATTTTATTTCTACAATTTCCAAGTAATTTTAATGCAATTACAAGTAATTGTAATTGGTACTTGCAATTACAAGTAATTGTAATGGGTAATTGCAATTACAAGTAATTGTAATTGGTACTTACAATTGCAAGTAATTGTAATTGGTATTTGCAATTACAAGTAATTGTAATTGGTACTTGCAATTACAAGTAATTGTAATGGGTAATTGTAATTACAAGTAATTGTAATGGGTAATTGCAATTACTTAACGCTAGATTGACACTAAAAAAAGGTAATTAGATACCTACTCAATGGAAATGTCTAAAAAGAACAAACAAAAAGCGTATGTTAGGAAATATTTATTATTTATTAAATTACAACTCTTAAGAGATAGGTTCACTGGTCACTTACATTGACAATGTAGTTTTCACTAGGAAATATTTATTATTTATTACGCTTTTTGGAGAGCGGAGATAGCGCACCTGTGCAATATTTGTATATTTTTGGATTCGCAGATGACGGAGGTAGAGCCAATGCTGAATGTGAAAAAGAAACGAAAGCTTAGTTACAAATTAGTAATTATTTGTCGGATAAATCGATTTCTTATTCAATGCTTGGAAGCCTACCCCGCTATAAAGCAAACATTTCTTCGAACTAATACTGCTCTACCATCCTCAGCTCCAGTTGAAAGACTTTTATAGTTTGCTTCCATGACAAACACTCCGAAAGCAAATCGATTATCCGACTCCAACTTTGAAATGAGGGTCATTTTGAAAAGCAATGGTAATCGTTTTTGTGAAATATGAAATAATTAGCTACAATAAATATTTAATTAATAATAAATATTTTCCAATATATAATGTATTTAATAAATAATAAATATTTTCTAGTGAAAACTACATTGTCAATGTAAGTGACAAGTGAACCTATTTCTTAAGAGTTGTAATTTAATAAATAATAAATATTTCTTAACGTATGCTTTTTGTTTGTTCGTTTTAGACATTTCCATTGAGTAGGTATCTAATTACCTTTTTTTAGTGTCATTTTAGCGTTAAGTAATTGCAAGTACCAATTACAATTACTTGTAATTGCATTAATAAAATTAGAATTACATGTAATTGTAATTGGTGATTGAAATTACATGTAATTATAATTGGTAATTGCAATTACTTTGGCTCAACCAGTAATTGTAATTGCGGACCACAATTACAATTACAGTAATTGTGAAAGGTGTAATTGCAGTTACTTAACACGATTACAGTAATTGTAATCGAGTCTAACAATTACTTCAGTGTAATTGTTCTTTTAAACCACTAATTTTTATGTTTTGGACCACTTAGCCGTTTTCTTATTGTAATTATAGTCCACTTCTGCACATGCAATTGAAGATGTAATCATATACTCATGTAATTAATTACTACCCAACTCTGCTACACACACTTTCATTTGAATGCTTACGGGGTAGACTCGTCTCTAGGGTGCAGAGGTGCGGGATGCGTCTTCTCATTTCTCGATAATGCAAAGATGAGAGTCTGACCGATGGCTTTCATCTTTACATAGTTGTTCAAAATGTTGACTTTGACAACATATTTCAAGGGCAACGCGATCGGAGCTGGTTCCCCTTTTGCCAATATTTACATTGTGACTTACAATCGACGAAGACAATTTTGATATCGCCTAAAGATCCGCGGTTTGTCATACTACGATCGTCGTATTGAACTTGGTAAAAGTATCAGCACCTTTTCAACGATGAACAGTTACACCAACCGCAAGCGAAGTCGATCAGACTCGCGACGGAAAGGAGGATCTCCGAGGCAATATGGTGTGGGAAACTAGGTCGACCGAGGATCGGCAAGACGAATTCATTTCACGGAAGGGAAGTAGAAGAACTCGTGGCTCGAAGAACCCGTGGAACCGTGTAAATCCGAGCCTCGGGGCGCTGGTTACACAACACCGGATTTACTATCCCGCAAAGTTTACGCAGTCAAGTACGGGGAGGTTTAAAGAATCACCGTCGTACGAGCAGCCCCCGACCCTTCTCCTCGTTTCCTTCTCCTGTAACACCTAGTTATCCTCGGGATTTACTAGCGCAAAGAGAGAGAGAGAGGGTGTCTCTCTCTCTCTCACTCTCTCTATGTTGCGCGCAGAAGCAGGAACAACGGCATACATCGAGGGATGCATAAGGGTGAATGTGCCACAGCAGGATGCCGAGGGTCGTCAGTCACCGATCACCGAACCCTGGATAGCCGATCTACACCGCTACGTACTTTGCTCCGCAGGATTTACACTGTTCTTGGCTTTTCGCCCCTTCCAATCGATCCCGCGTCGTCGTACACGAGCACAGAGGCCCTCGAACCCCGTGTACACTTGCCCTCAAAATTATGGCTGCGATCTAGTGTCCTCCATAATGTTACCCATCCCTCTATCTTTCCATGGGATCAGCCGATCTTTTGTTGCTACTAACGCTGGGACTGAGAGGTTCGTCCGAAAAACGGATTTTTGATTTTTAACTTGTTCCTGACTATACGATTAATATTTTTGTTATTTCGCTGTAGATTCCCGAGGATTTAACACAGTCACAGTTATGAGAAAAAGAGAGTAGCTGAAGTTATTAAACAAACGTAGAAGTTCCACTGTACATTTTTATGAGACAGACGTAAATGAAGATTAACCTTTTCTCTGTGCACTGCTACTCTAATGTTAACCGTGTATAGGGGTGTAGTTGGACCCGAAACATTTTTCGAGCAAAATGTAGAGAAAAACTTGCCCGTATAAGTATTTGTGAAATTTTATCGATTTTTAGAAGGTAAGTATACAGGGTGTATAAAAACTAATGGTTATCCTTCCTAGGAGTGAATCTACGCCTCTGGATCGATGGACATTTGTAAGAGAAACTTGCCGCAAAATTGTTTATAACAATTAAAATTACGGTAAAGTTTGTTCTTACCATCAATACCTTCCACTCATCCAGAAGAGAACAATTTTGAAAGAAGCCACACGTCGCAAACAAATAGTTATTGAGATATAAGCTGTTAAAGCTTTTGCAAAATTTGGTTGTGTGGAGTTAATACGTATAGACAAAAGCATACTACCACAGTTCATCCGACCGTGTCGATGAGATAGAACATAATCGTCTATGTGCATCAAGCAAACGAAATTTAAAGAGACATTCGTCGCTAGGCTCGTATCCACTCGAATCCAGTCTCCCATTCGAATCATAAAGAAGTCGCAAAATGTGAAAGAATATCTTATATCCATTGTTACATATAAGAATATTAATCCTGGGCTATAAAATACTAATGTCAAGTATAGGTACATACTTACAAATGTTTCAGAATCTTCTCTTTCTCCGTCGGATGAAGTGGACACTGCCATTTTCACGAATACGTCTTATTAACGATAACGCACAAAACATCACACTTCTACACAATCACTGGATACTACACAACGCACTTTCTGAAATCGTGATAGCGAACGGGAAGGAGTTACTCCGATCAAAATAGTACTGTGTGACCCATTCGGATCATAAATTTGAAGTTGCAAAATATGAAAGAGTACCTTATATCCATTGTTATAAGATTAGTAATCCTGTACTTATTATAAAACGTTACTGTACCTCACCGTTCCTCCAGCGGATTAGGCATATACTTGTAAAGGACGTTATAGCAAGCAAAAAACAACACGTGCGACGGACCCATCGAAGCGACGAGCGGACTACCCTCATAAACACGTCATTGATGACCGTAAACAACGCCAAAAAGAAATTTCTGTGACTGTTTCCCCACTTCTAAACCTAAACTGCTTCCAACACACTCCCGTACAATTAACAAACGCAGCATTTCCCCACCTAAAGCCACCCTTAACCATTCATGAAAAACCGAGGTGACAACCGCAGTACTATTCTGACCGTGGTCGGAGTAACTTCTTCCCGTTCGCTGGCACGATTTCGGAAAGTGTGTTGTGTAGTGTCCAGCGATTGTGTAGAAGTGTGGTGTTTTGTGCTTCCGCGAAAATGGCAGTGTCCACTTGATCCGACGGAGGAAGAGAAGATTCTGCAAAATTTGTAAGTACCTATACTTGACATTAGTATTTTATAGCCCAGGATTAATATTCTTATGTATAAAAATGGATATAAGGTATTCTTTCACATTTTGCGACTTCAAATTTATGATTCGAATGGACAGGGAGACGATCACAGAATGTCTCTTTAAATTTCGTTTGTCTCGGAGGCACGCACACGATTATGTTCTGTCTCACCGACACGGTAGGGTGGACTGTGGTAATAGGCTTTTGTCTATATGTATGTATAATTATATATAAGCTTATATCTCAATAACTGTAATATTTGTTTGCGACATGTGGCCAGGGTTGTGCAGAATTACAATTGAATTACTCTAAGAATTATAATGATAAAGTAATTGAATTACATTGTAATTCAGTCATATTGTAATTTATAATTCAGATCTTCATTCAATTAAATTACAATGTCATTCGTAATTGCAATTGGAGTACAATTATAAAATAGCGTTACGTATTATGAAGGACGAGAAATAGAAACTACGCCACATAGACAGCAGACAAGTATATGAAAGAAAAGCATAAAAATATATCGCACTTCTTCAAAGTTCTGGGCTATAATTTGGAGAGCTGTATTTCAATTATATTGTATTTCAGTTATGTTGTATTTCAGTTATGTTATATTTCAATTATATTATATTTCAATTACACATCTGATTAAAATATTTAGTAATTTAATTAATTGAGAGGTTTGAATTATGTAATTCAGTTACGACGTAGTTGAATTACTGTATGTATAATTGAAATACAATGTAATTGAATTGTGTAATTGAATTAGCACAACTCTGCATGTGACTCCTTTCAAACTTCTTCTCTTCTCGACGAGTAAAAGGTATTGATGAAAGAACAAACTTTAACAACAATTTTCATTGTTATAAACAATTTTGCGGCAAGTTTCTCTTACAAATTTCCACCGATCCAGAGATGTAGATTTATCACCCCCAGGACGGATTACCATTATTTTCTATACACCCTGTACAATACATAGAAATTTTGAAACATATCACAGATCGTGGCAATGTCCAGAGTATGATTCAGAACGAGGACACTTGTTTGAACTGCTCCTCAATCGTAAATACTACCCTCCCTACATTATTAATTTTGTTCTAAGCGTGTATCAGTACAGATATACTATACTGCGAGATATACGATATACGATATTCATTGTTAATTGGAAAGTGTCATACTAATGTATGCTATATTGAACCAAACACGGCTTACTGCATCAATAAATAAATCTCACAGATAGCATTCCTAGAAAAGCTTTGGAAACTTTCCACGCGTCAACTTTTCAATTCCGTTTTTATCAGCCTAGAGAGAATGTTAAAGAACGAGTTGATGTGGCGACACAGGAATTGCTACGTTGATGAGGCAACGTATGAAACATAGACTACCGATCGACAAAGGAGTGGAGGATGGTAGTCGAGGAACGCGATCGAACAAACGTTTCGTGTCCAAAGGACAGAGCGACGCTTTCGATGCCAATATCGGCGAATGACGTTTAAACGCGAATTTAAACCGACAGGTTTCTCTCGCGTGGTGCGATCGGTTCGGGGCTTGACGAAAACTTCCTCGGACGCGTTAAAACTCGCTGCGCTGCCTAAAGGGAATGCTCGATCGCGTTTATCGATGTTTCCTGACTCGTTCGATCGGTGAATTACTCGGGAATCCAACATTCTAGATGCTAGACGAATGTATGTTATTCGGAACAACTGGCTAGCAACATTATAAACTATTACTTCCACTTATTTCAACCATGAACGGTCAGAAAATTTTTTATCTAAGTATAGTCGATCTTTCTACAGGGTGTCCCAAAATTCGTGAATTTCCCGAAAGAGGGTGGTTCCTGAGACCATTTCAAGCGACATTTTCGTTTGCAAAAATGTTATCCGCGGTTTTGTTTAGGAGTTATTAACGAAAAACACGGACCAATCAGAGCGCGACCTAGACGCGAGTTGCCACAGTCGGCCAATAGACAGTTGGCGCGCCGAGCCGACTGTGGCAACTCGCGTCTAGGTCGCGCTCTGATTGGTCCGTGTTTTTCGTCAATAACTCCTAAACAAAGCCGCGGATAAGATTTTTGCAAAGGAAAATGTCGCTTGAAATGGTCTCAGGAACCACCCCCTTTCGGGAAGTTTACGAATTTTGAGACACCCTGTATAACACGGTTCATTTGTTTTATGTTGTATGAAAACTGTGTTAAGCTAGAACTATAGTGAAAACAATATGATGGAAACATTCGTGTTATACGAGGCTTGTTTACGTTTATTAAGCTGTGCTATATGAAAACTTTGTAATAAGAGAGTTGGATGCATAAACAGGATCATGAAACGAAGAATTTTACAGTCTTCTTGCTATTAATCCTTGCAATTTACCTGTTTGATCAGTTTGTACAAAAATGAAGAAGACTTCCCTCGAAAGAATCGATTTTCACAGAAACAGCGTAGCGAAGAACAGAAAATGCAGCCAAATCGAAATATAAAGTTCCAATTTTCGGAAAAGCCGATGTCTTCTTTATTTTAGCACGGTTCTACGTGGAGGTTCTTCCTTTATGCATCACACCTTATCCGCGTACAATATCGAATAATAATGGGTCGTCCGCATGATTCTTTCCTCGCGGACTGCCTACTTGGCGAATCGTTCGAACCCTACGCGAATATTGGCTGAGGAAACAGCCCTGCCATATTGGCTTTCGGGACGCTTTCGTTGTCTTATTAAACGAATTTTCGAGGGACACTGCTCTGTGTTGGTGACAGGAACAAGCGGTCCTTGTGGAGCACACGTCGGGAACATGTTTGATCCATTGGTAAAAGGCGCAATGGCACTCATGGTAACTCTTCGCCCTCCTGACGTCTTCGGGACAATACCCTGGAGCTTCATCGTGACCAGCATTTTCGATTCTGTCGTATACATTCGTTTTTTTATGCGGTAAATGGTAAATTGTCGAACGATTTACCTGCAAAAATTTGATTACGAGGTCTTCAATTATGGGTCCTACATTTTAAAAAATTATGACGCAATTCTTGGTAGATAATATTGCAATATCGATCCGGTAATGCGTCAGGAATCGAGAAGAGTTATGGAGCTTTTTAATAGATTCTATTTAAAACATGAAACTTCTCTTCGTCTTTTCTCACATTCCAAGTTTTAACGAGAACAGGAAAAGAAAGGTCCTTCAAAGCAAAAGTTTTGAGTTTGAACAGAAGTATATTTTGCTCGTCAATATTAATTAAACAACGATTGTACGTATTCAGAACGATGTCCTGGATGTGTCATTTATTTGTAAATTCACATAATATTATTAAAAGCATACACCAAGGCTCTGTAATAATTAGATATCGTTGGGGAACATTGTACCACACTTTATGAAAACTCTATTTATTACTCACCTTTGTCAGACACAATAAAAATTATGGATTCTAGTTGAGGAGAGGCGTTTTTTGCGGCGGTATGCGTCGCAGGCACGTCATCGGCAACCCTCGTTCCTTTTGTTCGTCTCGCTGCCATAACCGCGTCCACGGCCACCGTCACCGCTGCCCTCGCTGCTTTTTTTTCTTTATCAGACTAGCCTGGAAAACGAAGCTTTTCGAAGTATTGATCAATTCCATGCTGGCAGACGGTGTTACGCTGCCGGTGAAAATATATTGACTTCAGTCATAAGTAATTGCCCGTGCTGAATACTGGATCATAAAGTTTTTTTGGGACTTCCTAATGTCCTCAAATCCTAGTAGTTGTGGTGGATACTTTGTGTTTGGGACTGACGCAATGTCAGCACGGCGCACAGTGGACCAGATCGACGCGCTAGCTGATCACGCTTATTTCACCATTATTTCAAAACATAAAGACCACATTAAATATGGTCGTTGGATTCGTCTTGGCGTCAGCTATAACATTATTGAATAAAAAATATATAGTTATGAATAAATAATCAAAGTGACCACAATTTTAAACTAGAGGGCTATTGTTGATTGAATAAAAAATATATAGTTATGAATAAATAATCAAAGTGACCACAATTTTAAACTAGAGGGCTATTGTTGCTCGCTCGCTTCGCTCGCTCGCTCGCAGGGTTGTTTTTGCTCGCTCGCTCCGCGAGCTCGCGGGTAGGACTGCTCTTGCGAGAGGGTTAGTGATACGCATGGGTAGTAGGGCTTACTGATATTAATGTTTTTTATTTGGTGTGTGACTCTCCAAGAGTCACACAAAGAACTTCCCGATTCGTTACTCCTTCGCCAACATCGCTAACATCGTTTTTTTTTGTACTTTCATCGATATTCTCCCAAAATGTATTCTTGGGAGTAGAGATGATAAATTCACTGTTGCATTGGAATAACTTTCGATTATTCCAAGCGGTAACATTAGCATCAGTTAAAAAAAAATGAAAAACATTTTTTTTTATGTAATTGCGTTTGGTTCTTTGGTGGAAAATTTTCGTCCTCCCTTATAAATTGCATTGTAGAATCAACTCTTTTCGAAAAAAAACTAAAAATCTAAAAAACTACTTGACCAATATGGACCAAAATCTAATCAGCTCTAAGTTACGATGGAGCACATCGATTGCATCATTCATCATCCTGATCGCGTTGTTACTTTTCTGAAAACGTTAACGAAAAATTTGATTACATAGAAACGGACATACGCACGCACACACACACACACACACACACACACACACACACACCACACACACACACACACACACACACACACCCCCCACACACACACACACACCACACCCACACACACACCCACCCACACACACACACACACACACACACACACACACACACACACACACACACACACACACACACACACACACACACACCACACACACACACACACACACACACACACACCACACACACACACACACACACACACACACACACACACACACACACACACACACACACACACACACACACACACACACACACACACACACACACACACACACACACACACACACACACACACACCACACACACACACACACACACCCACAACACACACACACACACACACACACACACACACAACACACACACACACACACACACACACACACACACACACACACACACACACACACACACACACACACACACACACACACCACACACACACACACACACACACAACACACACACACACACACACACCCACACACACACACACACACACACACACCACACACACACACACACACACACACACACACACACACACACACACACACACACACACACACACAACACACACACACACACACACACACACACACACACACACACACACACACACACACACACACACACACACACACACACACACACACACACACACACACACACACACACACACACACACACACACACACACACACACACACACACACACACACACACACACACCACACACACACACACACACACACACACACACACACACACACACACACACACACACACACACACACACACACACACACACACACCACACACACACACACACACACACACACACACACACACACACACACACACACACCACACACACACACACACACACGAACATTTTGCTGAAAATAGTCTAAAATGACCTGTAATGACCATGAAACGTGAAGATCTGCTAAAAAATCGATTTTCGATTTTCGGGGTCATTACAATAACTTCCCTATAAAATCGGGAAGTTAAAAATTCCCAAAAAATTAATTAATTATTTTCAACTATAAATAATTAGCAAAAAATTCTGAAAAAAATCTGAAATATAGAGTGTATCTATATCTTTTATTTACCGTTTATCCCATGTCGATATATTTTCTCGTTTTAGCGCAAATTGCATTTAAATGCGGGGGAATTTACCTCAATATCACCCCTATCGGTGGGGGTAGACATTTCAAATTTTACACAATGTTTTTTTAGACATAAAACGATGTTTTAAGACAGGAATCAGGAAAATCGGAGCGGGGGCCGCTGGCCCATGCTTATCCGGCTATACCCTTTCCAAACTGGGATGAGTTGGGACGAGACCTTCGCACTTTATTAGAGTATCCAATTTTTTTTAACTTTTTATCTTATCTTTTGTCAAAGGTGAAAAACTTTGACGGATTTCTTCAGTTCACAAAGTATTTTTTTTTTAAAAAGTCATTAACAAAATTTTTAATTCCAAGTGCGTCGTAAATATAGACACGTATACTATCCATAAACAATGGGCTCATAATGTTTATTAGGTTTTCCAGGACATCGTTACGAAAAGAAGGAATTTTTTCGGTAAAAAACGGTATCGGAAAAAGTTTGATCTTTGAACGCTTATTGTAACGAGAGTTTTTAATAACTTTAATTAATTTTATCGTTTTCGAATGTGATGGGAATTTAAGAAACAGTGTACAGGGTGTCACAGAATTATATGTCGTGGACACCATAGTGCGATTCTACACCCCCGATTTAGTCCAAAATTACGTAAGAAACCCCTCGCAAAATTGACCTTGAACGTGAAAAACAAGGTAAAATAACCAAATTTTTTTGAGGATTAAGATTTGGTGTTTTTACCTTGTTTTTCACGTTCAAGGCCAATTTTGCGAGGGGTTTCTTACGTAATTTTCGACTAAATCGGGGGTGTAGAATCGCACTATGGTGTCCACGACATATAATTTTGTGACACCCTATACATTCGTTAAAAATCGATATGAGGACTTTGATTTTTTAGCTCATGAACAGCTAGCGTCCATCTGGCCCACTGTGTGGCGCTGAGGTCGGTGAGTGTGGATCGAGCCCTAGTGCCATTATCCATTTTATTAGACACTTTGCATTGGCAAATCAACGTTCTTTGTCAGCATGTTCTTGAGGACAAATCAGGAAATTTTCTTACTCGAAGAGTTGACCAGAGCCGTGCAATAAGGTAGACATTTCGGTTTAGATTAATTTATTCTTAAAATATATGTCTTGTTTCAAGATATTTAAAGAACATGAATATTTTGGCACTAAATAAATTTCATATAATGTTTGTTTGGGATTGGCTGAGCGTGTCGACAGCGTCAACGCGCCGATTTACTGCGCCGCCCCGCTATCGGCGGACCCGCACGTAACCGCGAGATCGAGAGTCGATAAGCAGCTAGCAGTAGCTTAGACCAGCACCGTCGAACGTCGATTGATATCGATTATCGACCCCAAAAGGGAGATTACTATTGGCGGATCGCGCTATCGATCTGCCAATCAATAGTTCGACGGTGACGGTAAACTGCCTGCTGTTCGACTCCGATCTCAACGTTCATCAATCGTTCTCGCTCTTTCTCACGTTAAACGTCGCGCGTCTCTGACCGGTTTGTCGCGAGTAAACTAACGATTCAATCTATCTGCATTCACGTACGCTACACGTGAATATCTCTCACGCTACAAAGGATAAACAACTGGTTTTATCTAACAACTATCTTTATTACACTTTTCGAGCCAAAACGAGCTTGTGTTTTGGCTTGTTACATCTCACCGTTGTACATAGTTCGTTGACAGATTTTTGAACGAACCCCAGTTGGGGAAATAAAGTTAATTCGAAGTGAAGTGCTTTATTCTACCCCTGTTACTCCGTAACAATGTTGAAATAACAAGTACTACCTAACGGTTTATTTTTGAAAATATCGAAAAAATTACATTGGATGTATTTAATTTAAAATAATATGATGTAAAATGACTGATAAACTCATTCTTTTTAAATATTGACTTACACCACTTTCATAATTATGGGCACAAATAAGTTGCTGACGATTATATTTAGCAATAGCTGCCAACTATATTGCAAAATATTGTGAAATAATATACACTATTCTCAGAATTGTATCATTTACATTCTACATCAATCTCGAACGATCGTGCAGAATTTTCGCGCAACTTGGAAAACACCATTCTTCGCTATTGGTCGGAGACATTTCGAGTTCTCGATGTAGGAACAAAGCTGAAATATAATCTTCCTTGGATCACCTGTGCGTACCTTCGCACCAGCGATTCTTCGCGATACTCTTTGTCACAGAGTGCTGTGAGAAATCTTCTCTCGTTGTCTCCGCGTTTCAATATCGAGTCGTGTCTCGCGATACAAGCCGAATCAACGAACTCCTTTCAACGGTGAAACAATTCGACGCTGCAGTCCGACGAAGTAGAAGAGTTATGCATTGAATTAATTGTTAGAAGAGAATGAACATTTCTAAAGAAACTATAATCAGAAAGTTCATTGTATCGATTACAAACAATTACAAAATGAATAACTGAAGAAAGTGGTTGACAAGTGATTTCTCAAGAAGTTCCGCCGATTCAATAATTTATTGATTTAATTCATCTAATTTTTATACTAAATGGATGACATTCAAGGTGATCGGTTATACAGGGTGGTCCACGTAACTTGCACACCTATAATAACTTCCAAAGTATGCGTTGCACGGAAATGTTTTGTATACAGAAGTTGCATGGTCTGAAGGGGTACATTTATGTAGTGTATTTATTTTTTTTTACAGATGGGCGCGTAAAGGACATATGAAGGTCACGAACATTTTTTTAAATGGAATTAGGTATTTTTTAATACATCAAACAATGCAGCTGGACATTCGTTATAAAAAAGTACTAACCTATGTATGTCGAAAAGTTAGTAGTTCAGGAGATATTTCAATTTAAATAACTCCAAAATACCATTACTGTCGTACTAAGGCGTTACACAAGTAAGTAAACACTAACGCCTTAGTACGACCGTAATGGTATTTTAGAGTTATTAAAATTGAAATATCTCCTGAACTACTAACTTTTCGACATACATAGGGTAGTACTTTTTTATGACGAATGTCCAGCTGCATCGATTGATGTATTAAAAAATACCTCATTCCATTTAAAAAAATGAAGTTGACCTTCATATGTACTTTACGCGTCCACCTGTAAAAAAGTAAATACACTTAAATAATGTATCCCTTCAGACCATGCAACATCTGTATACAACATTTTTTTCGTGCAACGCATACTTTGAAAGTTTATTATTGGTGTGCAAGTTGCGTGGACCACCCTGCATATGTTAAGTTAAGCAAAAATTTAATCAATGATTGACAAATAAATTTCGGCTTTAATCGCTAATCGCAATCAACAATTAATCTCCTAGTTTCATCGTTACTTAATAAGTATTTAATCATTAATTTCGGTTACCGATTTTTCTATTTTAGTCGTTAATTGCGATTAACGATTAAATTTCTACTTTAGTCGTTAATTG
This sequence comes from Lasioglossum pauxillum, assembly GCA_933228785.1. Lineage (NCBI taxonomy): Eukaryota > Metazoa > Arthropoda > Insecta > Hymenoptera > Halictidae > Lasioglossum > Lasioglossum pauxillum. The sequence continues at coordinate 19,025,808 of OW121704.1, read as the reverse complement.
CGATTAACGATTAAATTTCTACTTTAGTCGTTAATTGCGATTAACGATTAAATTCCTTTCAATTGTAATCGTCAATTGGATAATTGATTAATGATTAGTGGCGCCTCAAAGTCACCATTCGAGTTCTACGGGTTAAGGAGTTTTTCGAGTTCTAAAACAATCGGCTCTGACACAGTCGTCAGGGACACGGAGTACATCGTCGGTAGAGCGTTGATCTCGGTCGCATACGATGATCGTAAATTACGTTCGTTCCAGGTTGTTGAAGCGCGAGGCAAAAAAGACCGCGGAGCTTGTGCTTGGATCGACCGCTTCCTCCTCGACGAGAGCGACACAACGCCAACTTTTCAATTAACCCCCGCGATGCGTATATATCCATAACTTATCGAGCGAAAACCTCGTTGGAAAATCAAGAAGGAAGCCTAGCAAAACTGCCTCGAGCAGCGACTCGTTCCGACGAGAGCTGGCGCGCGCGCGAGACATTGTGCGCGAACAACGATCTCGAGAACTTGAAATCCGCGAGACTCGAAAGATCTCAATGTCCATTGAAGCAATGGCGGCAGATCGCGATTTTATCTAGAATTTAATCTGGAACAGCTGGGACGAGGAAAACGCACTTCCAGATTGGTTAACGTAGCAGTTTCCCGGACCCGCGAACATTCTGAGAAAATATTTGCCACACAATATTCATATTGGGTTGCACCACGAATTTCTTCAGTTATCTTCAATATCTTGTCGTTTATTAATAGACAGCGGATTTTATGGGTTTATAACAAAAATGAGTAGGCGTAAATTGTAAATAAATTAGAAGAATTTAAATACACTGTTATATTACTTTCAACCTATTAATAGACAGCGGATTTTGTGCATTTATTACAATTATTAGAAGTATTATTAGAAGAATTTCAAAATACTGTTAGGGTAAGGTTGCTCAAGTCGTACCCCTTAAGAAAAAAACCGTATAAAACTTAGAATTTGTCAAATAAATAGAAATTAAATGTGTTATTCAAAACATGTGTTAATATTGTTGTTATTTATTATAACGAAATTAGAAAATCCATATGCTTTCACGTAAAATAAACTAAATCTTTAAAAACTTACATCGGTACAACTAGAGTCACCGGTTAAGAATTCAATTAAGCAACAATGATAATTTAAACGTATTTTTCATTAATCTGTTTACATGACGCATAGGTATTCAGTTAGTACAAACATCACATACAATTTTTTTTGTTTTTTTGTCAACTCCAGCGCATACGTCGTGCACCCATGATTTGCATTTCATGCATTGAATCATGTTTTCCTCCCGATCTTCTCCACAAATAAAACAAAACCAATCGATTTTCTTCTTTTTAATTTTTAATGCCAATTCCTTTTTATTAATTACTACGTTTCTTTTACTTGCCGCATTTTTTATGTTTTCTTTATTCTGCGTTGACGTTATTTTATTTTACTTATTTATTTATTTTACTGACAAGGTAGTACGACTTAGCAATCCCATATGGGTACGACTTAAGACACGGCACAAGTTAAATTTAAGAATTAAACATAATGTAACTGAATCAAATTAATACGATTTCGTTCCGACCAAACGATTATGTAAATCCGACTGAATTTATATTTAATAAGGAACATAATTTTATAATAATTTACTTGCAAGATTAATTACCAAACATATGCAGAAAATTATAAGAAAATTGAAATAAACTTACTTGATGAGAGGATTTATAATGAGGCTGGTTTATGGCAGACAATAATACGTAAAGCAACTTGGTTGACTCGGATGTATACAGGGTGAATTCGATAAAGCAGGACACCTAAATATCTCCGCTACTTTTCGTTGTACAAAAAAACTTCGTAGGACAAAATTACACTGTTTGAAGGGCCACATATAACGGTGTAAGGGGAAAAAAATTTCAAGGTCATTTTTATGAGATTTCAAGGTTATCGATGTTTTATTAAATGGAATGAGGTATTTTTTAATACATCAGTCGATGCAGCTGGACATTCGTTATAAAAAAGTACTAACCTATGTATGTCGAAAAGTTAGTAGTTCACGAGATACATATTTAGATTTCAATAACTCTAAAACACCATTACAGCCGTACTAAGACGTTACACAAGTAAGTAAATACTAACGCCTTAGTACGACAGTAATGGTATTTTGGAGTTATTTAAATTGAAATATCTCCTGAACTACTAACTTTTCGACATACATAGGGTAGTACTTTTTTATAACGAACGTCCACCTGCATCGATTGATGTATTAAAAAATACCTCATTCCAATTAAAAAAAACATCGATAACCTTGAAATCTCATAAAAATGACCTTGAAATTTTTTTTTCCCTTACACCTTTATATGTGGCCCTTCAAACAGTGTAACTTTGTCCTACGAAGTTTTTTTTGTACAACGAAAAGTAACGGAGATATTTAGGTGTCCTGTTTTATCGAATTCACCCTGTATTTGGTTGCCGTTGTATGTGCTGTTGTCGCCGTAGTTCGTTCAAATTTCAAGTGGTACGACTTGACCAACCTTACCATATATTATTTTCAACCTATTAAACGTACTAACGGAGAAAATAAATTGCTACCTCGCCTCAGTTTGTCGCAATTCAGGTACAAAATTTTAAATTGCATAAAGATACACTGTCCTGCCTATTACAAAAATTTGTATTGTACTATTCTATTCTATTTATTAACGCTTACCGGTGAGACTATTTCATAGATTTCCCGTGAATCCAAGTCAGATTAGAACAAGAGCAGAGATTGCGCAGCCACTATAACAGCTCATTACTCTCTCAAGCAACACGATCCTAACATTTATACGATCCCATTAACGCTTAATAGCAAACACCACGAACTCATAACCACGTTTTCATTATAGAAGCCACGCTCTTCAACATTTCAAAAGAAAACAGATGTAGATCGACAACGAACGTTCAGCAGGTGGGAGTAGTGTAAACGATCTCCCGTTCTCGAATAAAAGTTAGGTTGAATTTCGGCACCGTCTAAACGCGTCTGGGTTAGGCGAATATATATGAACGCGACCTCTCGTCGCGTCCATTCCAGCGTGGCAGAGGGCCGGGAGAAAGAGAGCCGAGAACGGCCGCAAAAACTTGGAAACACGGAGCTTTATGAATGTTTAATGAAATTGGAATATTCAGGGGCGCGGCAGCCACCCGGCCAGGCTTTCCACAATACTTATTTCGCAATAAAACTTTGGTGGCCCGACGTCGAATCCCCGGGCTTCCAGACTCTGGCTTGTGATCTAGAGTCCGAGAACTCGCGTTTTTAAGACCTCGTATTCTAGACGATCGCCGACCGCAGACGCCCAGACTCCGAACATTTTCAAATCACATGTAATATCATTTTTTATTTGCTCAGGTATTTTAAAAGCATTTTTTAATGCTTCTTCAATATTTTTTGGTAGGTGTTTAACACTAAACCTACCACTGCCGTTAAAATGACCGATTTTATACCTTTCATTTCACAATTATTGAAATTATAAAGTTGCTTACATCGAAATTGATTTGATAAATTTCTTTATCCAAGCACATATTGTTATAAAAATTGCACAGGATCTAAAAATAGAGTCTTCTCATTTTTAACCGACTTCGAAAAAGGTGGAGGTTACTCAATTCGATCTGTATGTGCCTTTTTTTCTATGTAGTTCACCGATTACGCCGAGATGGTTGGACCAATCGGAAAGAAACCTTTTGCATCTTGTAGAGCATATCCCCGGGGTGGTCTTGTGAAAAAAAATGTTGCATTTTTTTATTCCTTACGATTTTATTTTCGAAAAATGAATTATTTCATGCATGTTCACCGATTACTCCGAGATGGATGGACCAATCAGGACGAAACCTTCTGCATCTTGTAGAGTATGTCTCCCGATTGGTCCCCTGAAAACAAATTTTGCATTTTTTCATTCTTTGCGGTTTTTATTGCAAATAACCAATAAGACCGAAAAACCATCCTACGGTGTTCTACAAATTCTGATCGTTCCACTAAAAAGTGTGAAATAAAAAAATTGTATAAAAAAAAATTTAACTGACTTCGGAACGCACTAAAAAATATGATCTAATTTCCATTTAATTTATGTGAATACACACGAACTTAAATACAATACAATCTTTTCGGGGGCGACGCAAACTTGAAAATTTTCGACACTGGAAATTACGAAAATCCCTAAATTCTTCTACATACTTTCACATATTAATGTATTTTCTCTTCCCACCTACTGATTTCCAAGTCCACCATATTCCAATGAAATCATAATCAGCAACATCTGTCATTTGGACAATTTTCAATTTTGAACCGCCTCCGAAAAGATTGTATTGTATTTAAGTTCGTGTGTATTCACATAAATTAACACGTTGATCGCCACGTCACCCATATCTGGGTGACGGGTATGCTTCCGTGGGGCCCCATCACCCATATATGGGTGATGCTCTTCTTATTTTATACAACATGAATTCCCGCTTTTCGCTCTGTTTACGTTTTGTGTACCGACGGTCAGATTTGAGCCCCGCAGGAAACTTAGTCGAATTGCGCTGGGCGATCAACGTGTTAAACGGAAATTATTTCATACTTTTTAGTGCGTTTTTGTAAGCAAAATCATTTTAATCGCTTTCAGCGGTCGGTAAATATCTTCCGAATGTCCTTTTTGACAAAACTAAGACGTATTTTTGTTTTAGAGTTTAAGGATGAGTTAAGGATGTAATCACGAGTTTATATAGTATTTTGCGTGAGAAACAGGAAGCTGGGTATCCACGAACAAAGGACGACTGTGCGACTTTTACACTCTCTGCGGAAGATGGATTATATGAAAATCGCCGGCTCGAGCCTCGCCATTGGAGCCAAAAATGGCCCCGATTGCGTGTGTGCGGGCTATGTCGAAACTAAATTTAATATCGAGTCAATCTATAAATTCGTTGGTGGTTGTAATCATCATAATTCCGGACGTAAAATCGTAGCGTTACCTTCAACCGCTACTTCCGATTTCTATGGAAATCGTACCGTCGTCGAATTATCATATTACCCGACGTGACGGAATAATCTTCGTCACGGGTCGCTCAAGTTATGCGACAGTGAAATTGCGCGATCCAAACGATTGCAGCCGTGGCACCAATTTTCTGACACCGAGTCGAATAAATCGCTCCAGTCCCATCTCGCTAATATGAAATGAATGTATTAAAAAGCCTGTTAGCTTTGGGACGTGAGTCTTTGGTTGAACCGCACGATTTTCATGTGGACCGGCCTGTAAGTGAATCGGAAACGTGCCGAATCGCGTAAACGAGGAATTAACGGCAGAAAATGGCGCGTTTCTCGGCGTGGACGTGTAACCGAATCGGAAACGCGTCGGCCGTTTCCGTTGTCGTCGATGTTTATTTCACGAGCCGGTACATAAGGCATTCCCGAGTCGGATCGCTGTCGAAAGCCGTAAAGCCCGTCGATCCCCGTGATCCCCTTGCACCGCGAGAAACTCGACGTCGAACGTTGACGTCGACGAGTCGAGGGGTGTGAGAGAAACGTGAAGCGGGGGTATCGACGGTGGAGGATGGTAATTCGCGAGGATCTAGCCCCGTCGCTCGACCGGAAACTTGGTATCCGGCCGATAAATACGCGGACGAAGTTTAATACAGGCTGAAGTGGTTCCCGAACACAAGGGCTGCAGTTTATGGCAGCGGCGTTGCGCGTTGCGCGCCTTGGCGGCGACAGCGTCAAGAGAAAGAGAGACATCCTGAAGAGCGACAAGCCGAAGAGAGAGAGAGAGAGAGAGAGAGAGAGAGAGAGAGAGAGAGAGAGAGATAGAGTGTGTGCGAGAGAGAGGTGGGACGGGGCTAACGGTAGAGACGCTAAAGCGTCAATCTCGACGGAAAGTTTCGGTCGTTGCATCGAGAAATTTCGCTCGCGTAACTTCGAGCTAGTTATCGAGAATCGAACACAATCGGCCGGGGACATGTATACGCGTTCTACGTGGCGCAGCCCCTTCCGACACTTTGCCGATTAGTTGGATGTATTCAAATTGTCGCGAAACTTGGCAGCAAGAGTGCCGGAAGCCGGACTCGCACCGGGAGCCTGTCCCGTGCCCGACTCCTCTTGTCTATCGACTATGAAATCCCCCACAGTCGCCAATTAAAAATGATCTACCGTGCTCACAGACGATCTGGAACTTTGTCGATTTATTCGGCCGTGTCTAATGAACGTACCAGAATTTTTTCCGCCGGCAATGTTCGCTCGAAGTTACACAGTCGTAAAGACAACATTATGGGAACGTCATCGCCTGTGGTTGTTTCGAACTGTTCACACTTTAGACTTGAAAACGACGGAATGGCTGTACATCCAATACGATGTTCAACTAGGCAACGTTCCAAGACAATTAACAAATAACCAAAAACTAGAAACGTGCATACTAGTTACGAGAACGGAAAGCGAAGGAGCGCTCGCATATTGTAAAACGGAGCCTATCTCATCGAAAAGACATATCCGATAGACTCTAAAGGGTCAAAGTGAGCGGTCCACGGGAACCCGAACGATCGATAACATGGTAAATGGCAACGATCGATACCGAAGGACAGAGGATCGCGTTCGTTCGACCGACGAGCAATAAGGTTCTTCTTATCTCCGCGCCGATAGCGCTGGAGAACGGGGGAAACGATGGAAAAACTGATATTCCAATTCCAGGTCGGCGGATAACGTTTTGGCCGGATGCTACCGATCCACATCGTCCCGCAACCGGAAAAGGAACGCCGGTTTTCATGGAATTCCTAATACCAGAACTCCCCGGAGAACTCCGAACGTTTCAACGGTTCGACGCCTATGCGCCGGTGATGAACCCATCCCTCTCAGCGTTGTTAAAACACCGACGGTTAAACTGAATTTCGTTTTTCGATCGATACACCATGTACTCGATTAAAAATGACACCCATTCCGAGAGCCGTCGCATCGACACGACCATAATAAACTCGTTCTTTCGATCGAACGCCCTCGCGTAATTGCAGCGCTGTTTGCCAACACCCTTCCACTACTGGCTCATTCTTTTTATGATTTTTAATGACAGATTGAATTTTTTAATTTTTGCTTTATCATATCCGATCAAACTATACTGCACGGTGGAGTGTAAAAAAATAATTATATAGTCACCGTTCTTTTGTAATTGTAGAAAAGAATGAATTGTAAAAGTATGCTTTATAAAATTTAACTTATGCATTCGACTAATATTTACATATAAATTGACTCTATTTTATCTAATTTCTGGGATCGTTCAGTCGATGCTCAGCATGCAGGAGAAACAAATAATAACATTTAATGTAGGACGGTTTCAAAATGAATTACGTTTAACAATCACGGATATGTACGCAAGCTTCACGATTCCGTGATCAATTCCGGAATTGAATTCAATCTTTATTTACTCTGTAAGCAAATTGTACGTGCAGTTCCTTTAGCGGCAGCGTTCAGTAGAATGGTTCAGCCTTGGCCAGCCATTTGGTTCGGCGTTTGTTTTACTACTTGTTTTCTTTAGATTCTCAGGTTGGTTAGATTTCTTAACCTCTTTTCCTCTTCATTTAGAACAGGCATGTCAAACTCATTTATCACCCAAGGACCTCATTAAGTATTATAAATTAATTCGAGGGCTGCAATAAGAAGAAGAGACTCGAAGTAAAGAAGAAATACATTTTTTTTATTAACGTTGCAGTTACACATACAAAATAACATAGTACAAACACAACAATATTACAAAAATACATATGAAATATAAAAGTTGTTTTCTTTTTCAAGTTTACTTTGACTATAGGTATACTTTATTTGAATAAAACTATTTTATTGTTTTGTTTCGAAGAAACTTGGCAACGGTTTTCAGTAACCTTTTCTAAATTCGGTTGAATTTGTTGAACTGTAATTATTTTATAAATTGATTGCACACGTTGGTCTGTTAATCTTGACCTTTCTTCAGTTTTATTAATTTTTAACGTTGAAAATAGTGAACATAATAATTGCACATAACATATTGGGAAATCGATCGACAGATAAATAATTATAGAAATGTGGAATCCCATCATATATATAATATATTTTAGTTTCAATACGGAATCACACTACATTTCGATTAATTCCAGTTAAAATCGTTAGCAACTGTTGGTTTTTGGGAAGCAAGGTAATTTTGTAATAAAGAAACAAGCAGATATATTTTGAACGATGTTATTATATTATTATACAGGGTATTTCACCTAACTTGACCATCTTGAATATCTTTGTTGTTTTTAAAGGTACGTCAAATGTCTGAAGGACAAAGTTGAATGGTAAAATGGGGATAATACGATACCAAACAAATGTTTGGTTTTTATGTAATTTTCTTTTGGAGGTATGAAGTGAGGTATGAAATGAGGTATTTTTTAATACATCAATCGATGCAGCTGGACATTCGTTATAAAAAAGTACTAACTCTGTAGTACTAAGACGTTACACTAGCAAATAAACGCTAACGTCTTAGTACGACAGTAATGGTGTTTCAGAATTATTTAAATTTAAATATCTCCTGAATTACTAAGTTTTCGACATATATACATAGGTTTTATAATTATTTATACTTTTTACATATAACGAATATCCAGCTGCATCAAGTGATGTATTAAAAAAATACCTCATTCCATTTAAAAAAATGAAGGTGACTTTTATATCTCTAAAAAAAATTACATAAAAACAAAAATTCTTTTGGTATCGTATGAGCCTCATTTTACCATTCAACTTTGTCCTTCAGACATTTGACGTATCTTTAAAAACAACAGAGATATTCAAGGTGGTCAAGTTAGGTGAAATACCCTGTATATGTAGATTCTCTCTCTTCCAAAGCTAGGCTTTGACTGCCTTGGTTTTCTATGTTTTCAAATCTAAGATATCGCGGAGTTTAATATAACAGGACCCGCAGATACGATTGCTGGAATTTATATACAACAGTTCTCGGAATCAGTATTAATTTCTGTATCATGCGTATAAACGCATACAGTGTGTTCGAAAAGTCTGGAAACGGTCGAATATCTCAAAAATAAAGCATTTTAGAGACAAATGGTTCAGACATATATTTTATGGTTTCGCAAGGGCTATAAGATGGCGCCATTGATTTGACTTCGAAGAATCATTTGAAGGTCACGTGAAGGTTACCTCAATTTTTTTAAATGGCACCCCCTATTTTTTATTACATATTCTTGTAGCTGATCTCGAGAGTTTTCCAAAACACTAAATCAAATGTTTTTTCATCAATTACTTTTCGAGTTATAAGGCTTCAGTTGTCAGGTACAATACCGCCGGCGTTGTCACCAAGCTAGCGGAATGTGATTTCGATAGAAGAATTGAGTTTTGGGATGAAATGATAAATCGCAAAGAGTCAATCGTCAAAATTGCCGCTATGGAGTGACGAGAATCCTCACTGGATGCGTGATCTCCACACACAGTATCCCCAAAAACTAAACGTGTGGGCGGGTTTTTGCAAACGTGGTATTATCGGGCCCTTCTTTATCGAAGGAAACTTAAATGCAAACATTTATTTAGATTTATTGCGAAATCAAATACTTCCTGCTATTGACAATTTGTTTGACGGAAATATACAAAATATTTGGTTTCAACAAGATGGTGCACCGCCACACTATGCAGTAATAGTGCGTCAATATTTAACTAATACTTTCCCAAACCGATGGATAGGAAGTCGTGGAGAAATAGAGTGGCCCTCTAGATCACCAGATCTTTCTCCATTGGACTACTTTTTATGGGGGTATGTTAAAAACAATGTATACGTAACGAAACCTGCTAATTTGGCAGACCTTAGGGAACGCATACTGCACCAAGTAAATCTTATCTCACCAGAAATGAGACGGAACGTATTAAATGAATTTTATCTACGATTAGGTCATTGTCAAGCAGCAGAAGGAAAACAATTTGAACATTTAATTCAGTAAAAACTCGTTTACACACATGCGCGCGCGCACACACACACGCACGCACACACACGCGCGCGCGCACGCACACACACACACAAGAGATGTAAATCCGACCGTGCAACCTCCACGTGGTACATCCCGGTTAACGCTAATGCCGGCGGTATTGTACCTTTGAAGCCTTATAACTCGAAAAGTAATTGATGAAAAAACATTTGATTAGTGTTTTGGAAAACTCTCGAGATCAGCTACAAGAATATGTAATATAAAATAGGGGGTGCCATATAAAAAAATTGAGGTAACCTTCACGTGACCTTCAAATGATTCTTCAAGGTCAAACCAATGGCGCCATCTTATAGCCCTTGCGAAACCATAAAATATAAGTCTGAACCATTTTTCTCTAAAATGCTTTATTTTTGAGATATTCGACCGTTTCCAGACTTTTCGAACACCCTGTATATCAACAGCAACAGTTTTAAAGTTTTTGGTTGGGCTGCAGAGTACTCGTCGACACGCCGCGTGTTTGACATGCCTGATTTAGAAGAACGTTTTGACTTTTATCATATTTAGTGATCGTATTGGCTCGTGACCGGACTATCGAAGCTTCCCATTGAAATTTATTCCGATAAATTGTTTAACACGAATGTAATTATTTGAAGATCTAGAGAAACTTTTATGATATCACTGCGTCGCCGATGCTGCAACGCGAAATTGATTAACTAATTCGTTTATATGAATTAATTAAGGTACTGCCATTCCAAAGTTCATTACCGAATGTCCTCTCAAGAGTTCAGGTAATAATCATATTCACCAGCCACGAAATTAAATCCATTTGACGCTACAGCGAACTGTTAAGTATGATTAATTCATGTCATTATATAAAAATGACAAAACTAAAAGTTAAAATCTTTTGCAATTACCTATAAAGCTGTAAAAATTGTTGGAAACAACAACATTGGAAAGAGATTCATAGCGCCAAGATTTAAGGGCTAACAGAAGAAGAGAAAATGTGTCTGAAAACTTTTCTACGCCATTTCGACGCGTCCTTTTCGCTCCCTTTGATCCAAGAGATCGCGTTCACCGGAAATGGAGGATCGGCAGCGTATGTCGCCCGCCGGAAGAGTCCGGGGCGCGTGCGCGAGGGCGCTAAAAATCGAACGCGGAAAGGAGGACGTCGGTTGCGGATATTTGTCGACGATGGGTAATCGGAAACGGCTCCCTGGAAATCGTTTCCGTGTACACCGGATGTTTGCGAAAGCTCGCAGTCGAGCGGAAAGGTTCCGGTGACGGTCCCGATCCTCTGCCGGAGGAAGAGATCACGGCAAACAACAGGGGCACACGCTGTGACAGGATCTGAAATCGCCGCCGCGCCGATGCGAACCGAATAAAATATTGTGATAAAGACACAGTGTACTGTGGTTTCGATGAGTTTCGTACAAACTAGTACGCAGTCTTTGAATACTCCACAGTAATGGGTAATTCGAAGTCGCGTCAATTCAGTTTGGATTGCTCCATTTCTCCGGGATCGATTTTTGTTTCTGAATTCTGTTCAGACTAGCAACGCAATCTTCGTTTTGCCAATTGGAATAGTTAAATTGAACTGTCTGCTACCGCTGGTATTACATTGTCGATTTCTGTGCTGCCGTTTATTTGCGTCACGTGTTTCAATCCAGCAGGACCTACTGCTATTACGATTTTTTAATTGGAACTGAGCGACACGGACAAGTTTTGTTCCTGAATTTTTTGCAGACGTGCCAGCAACGCCATCTTCATTTTATCAATTGGTGAAGTTTCGCTACCACTGATATTAATTTTGTCGATTCCCACGAAGTCATGTCTGTATGTCCTACGTTTTAATCTAGTAATCTACGTTTATTCTAAATGGATCGAAGAGGCGGGTTCAATTTAATTCCTGAATTTTTTGTAGACGTGCCAGCAACGCGATCTTCATTTTATTAATTGGGAAAGTTAGATCGAACCTTTCGCTACCACTGGTATTAATTTTGTCGACTCCCACGAAGTCATGTCTGTGTGTCATATGTTTTAATCTAGCGTTATCACGAGTTTCTAAATGAAACGAAGAGGCGGAATTCAATTTAATTCCCGAATTTTTTGTAGACGTGCCAGCAACGCGAACTTCAATTTATCAATTGGGGAAGTTAGATCAAACCTTTCGCTACCACTGGAATTAATTTTGTCAATTTCCACGAAGTCATGTCTGTATGTCCTATGTTTTAATCTACTAATCTACATTTATTCTAAATGGATCGAAGAGGCGGGTTCAATTTAATTCCATTTTTTGTAGACGTGCCAGCAACGCGAACTTTATTTTATCAATTGGGAAAGTTGGATGGAACCTCTCGCTACCATTGATATTAATTTTCTTCATTTTTCCAAAGTTCACATAGTCAAGTAATTGTTGAAGCAGACTTCACGCGACTTACAGGATCTTGCTGATTCGTCCGAATTGAAAATATAGATGTTCGCGCAGCGATTTATGGGGGTCGCACTCGATGGCGGACGCTCGTCTCCGTAACATATTGCAAAACGGTGTGTGGATCGCGGGGTCCCGTGTCTCGTGGAAAAACCTTCGGGAAAGTGTAGTTTTATTGCAGCTTTCTCGCAGCTCCGGGACGAAGCTAGCGAGCCGAATTGCTCGAGATAAGACGGAGTTTATTAGAACGGAGAAAGCGGGTCTCTGAAGATACTCTCGGCGTTGGGACGGTGCTTGGCGAGCCAGGAAAAGACCCTTATCGCGGGGCGAAAAGCCGGTGAATAAATACAGTTTCGCCGAGTTTCCCGAGCATCGCTGAACTTCCCGATTCTTCCTGAGCATCGGAAGCGAACGAGAGAGCAAAAGCACAAGAGAGCAAGGGCAGAAGAACTGCCGAACACAGACCGACAAGCGAGAGAAAAGAGGTCGGAGGCCAAGTTTCCACCTCTTTCCGCGATCCTGCTCCGCCTTCTTCTTCTTCTTTTTTCCCCCGTCATGCCGAACCGATTCAAGTCGAGCTTCTTTGACCGAGTCTCGATCAAAGTCCCTTTTCGACTCTCCCGGCCTCCGAGAGTTTCGGCGCAGATGAAACCGACCGCCAACCGCCGGGAAAAGCAACGCTTTTCGCGAGCGCCAATTACTTTACCGTGCGTTCTCTTCTTGGGAATTCGTAGATCGGTTAAAACAACTCTACCGTCTCGCCGATGATCCTCCAACTGGCACTCGCTCCGTCTCCTGATCCAGAAAAACATTTAATAAATCACTTTCCGTGGAACGAGTATAGGAGACCTCGGGATACGCGACCAGTTTTTCCACACCGTACTGCAGCACCGGGCTCCCGCGTATTTCAGTTCGAAAAATAATTTTCCGATGGGAATCGCGTATTTATCCTTCACTCGTCCGCCTCGTTCGGTTAGCTATTTATAGGCTCGGCGCGGCATTGTGGAGTGGTCGATACATTGTAACTGTATTTACAAATAAATGATTGCTGGATACGTATAGGGGAAGTCGTATCAAATTAAATGCAATTGTAGCTCTTTGCAGATCTAAATAGTCAACATCAATTAATACAAGATATAATAGATTTCGGACTAATGTAGCTACAATGACCTAACGTTGACGATCATTTCTATAAAATGTCGGGAAAGCAAGTGTTCTAAGTAAGATGGATTGGTTACTAGCAGGAGATCTAAGCTAACGGACATCCTTGATTATCGAGGGACGATCGAGAAATGAAGCAAGCCCAGGAGCTTCTAGTTGCGCGACGCATAGTAGCCGACAGGTAACGGTGAAGATTAGGTCGGTGGCATCGAACAGCCAGCTACCGTCAGACCTCCGACCTAGACGTCGCGTCGGACCGAGCATGCTAATGAACTCGTTCACCGACTACCGACACAGTTTACCGGCGACGCTTTAATCAAAGAGCAACCGGCAATTACAATTATCCCGGGGATTCGCTGGGATTCCTGGTGCGCGGCCGCCGGAGTCCTGGGCCCCTCGGCCGACAGAAAACTCCCTGTGTTTTATCGACGCGAACTTTTCTTGCTACGCGACCTGCTCGCGAGAATTTGCTACCTCTGTGGCGCTCCAACGATTATTACTAGACATCTAGTGTATTTTACACGAGCGCAGACAATTTTTATTTTGCACAAAGATCTAACAATAAACGACTTCTTTTGGGACAACAATGTTCTTAGCTGCTGCAAAACACCATTCCGCAGCAACTGCTGTTGCCGATATGTTTAAATATTTTCTTGTCGGTTGTACAATTTTCAGATGTTTCTTTTTCGTGTCTTTTGTTCACAGTTGCAGGATTCGAATTGTAATTGAATTTCAAACGTCTGCTACAAGATTTGGCAATACCATTCAATTTCATTATTAAAAACAGGAAACAAAAATAACAGTTATTCTAAAATTTTCTACGATGTATAAAAAGTTGATTATTATTGAAATTAAAGATAATGTACGCAAAATATAATAAAAAGAATTCGATTATCAAAATGATTAAGAAATATCGATTTTTATACTTTTTGATTACAAATAACAGTTATCGATGAGAGAAGTTCATTTCGATCACTCATAACAGTTATCAATGAAAGAAATTTATTTCTATCGCTCATAACAGTTATCGATGAGAGAAAATTTCGATTGCTCATAACAGTTATCGATGATCGAATTTCTTTTCACTTTTTCATAATGATTATTCATGAGAAAATTCATTTTGGTTGCTTATTTAACTATTGAGTTGTCTACTTTTTTCGGATGGAGCAAGCCTGTGAAAATCATTGAGAAGGTTTCGTACAACGAGACGAATCAATAGACCACAAGAACAACACAAAATCTGATTGTCACTTTGTCACATTAAATATTGAGTGTAGCTATTAGTTTTACGAATAAAAAATTTATGAAATTATTCAAGGGGTGGACGGATAAAGGTGTCAAGTAACAAATTGTTTGTTTTCTGTAATGTCTTGCTATTCTACGACTTTTTTTCTTTTTGGTTATAACAGTTATGATCCCCGATTAAAAATGATGTTTAAATTTATCGTTGTGCCAACATCCGCGGAATATGTGAAACCATAGTCCCAATACATAAATGAATATGAATGTTCTAAATATTGTTCAAATTAAAATGAGGACATACGTGTATACGTATACACGTGTGTGATTAATACACGTTCAAAGCGACGATCTCTAATTACATTGTCCAACAGCCAAAAAGTATTTCGATTCCCACTATACGATTCTTATAGAGTTTTTTGCACTGATTCCAAATCTGTCCTTAATTTTTCTCCTAGACGTACAGTTTTTAAGAAAATTGAGTTTTAAAAAAAGACATATTTTTCAACTTTGAACAAATATTGTGATGTTAATTGTGATGTTATTATAAAAGATATTGAATTGTTCGTTGCAGCAAAAGATTCTGTAGACTTTCTTGGATACAGTGATATCCAATATTAATACATTATGATTGTTTAAACATGTTTAAACAATGATTAAAGACGGAGAGACACCACTATTCATTGCGCCGAGCCGCGCCGTATCCCGTGGAACGCCCGTAGTAGTGGTGAGCGCCACTGGCGGCAACTCTTGTCGGGCGAAGATATTTTGCTTTCTGGTTCGAAAAAAACGTCGACCTTGCAAACTTGAAAGTGTGGTTGCTCCGATAATAGTCTGCTCTCGCGTGGTGTAGGTCGATTTTCCGTTGGACCCTTATTTTTTGAGATAAATTGAGAAATATCCGCAAAAATTGGTGCAATAATGGTGTCTCTCCGTCTTTAATCATTGTTTAAACATGTTTAAACAATCATAATGTATTAATATTGGATATCACTGTATTCGGGAAAGTCTACAGAATCTTTTGCTGTAAAGAACAATTCAATATTTTTTATAATAACATCACAATATTTGTTCAAAGTTGAAAAATATGTTTTTTTAAAACTCAATTTTCTCAAAAACTATATGTCTAGGAGAAAAATTAAGGACAGATTTGGAATCAGTGTGAAAAACTCTATAAGAATCGCATAGTGGGAATCGAAATACAACAAAAAAAGTTGAAATTTGTTGGACAGTGTTATTACCAAACCGATCCGGAGAACGGAATACATGATTGAAGACAGAATTAACAAGGCGAAATATAGGCGGAGAAAGATTGCATTTTCGGCAAACAGTATCGTTTTCGGAAACGAGCCTGTAGTAACGAGGCCGCGAAAGCCTTCTTTCGCTCGTCGACCGCGATCCAGAGGTTTTCCCGTCGTTTCCACTGGTTTCCACCTCGCCGAGATGGAAACGCGGTCGAAAACACTGGGAGAAAAGAACGAGATGGATTTCATTATTAAGAAATTGCTCCGGCGCGAGGCGCGAGGCGCTTTTCGAGGAGATACTCCGGCCAGCTGGAGGCGCGCGAAACCTTCTTTGAGACTGTGTTCGCTGCAGTTTGCTTTGAAACGCGGCGTTGTTGCGAAACGCGAGAATTTCCAGGGTCGTTCGAGCGTCCCTCGACCCTCTCCTATCTCCTAAAACCTTCGACAGACACCGAGAGCCGGGAACCAGCTCGGCAAAGCGCGGAGATCGATCCGCGAAACCTCTATCTCCCTCCTTCCTCCTCCCATAATTTTCCGTTAGGTATGACGATTTCTTCCTAATTTACCCGAAGAAAAATGGAAATTTTTCCTCTTCTTACAATATTAACCTTGAACGTAAAAAACAAGGTCAAAACTAGAGGGCTATTGTTGCTCGCTCGCTTCGCTCGCTCGCGAGTAGGGTTGTTTATGCTCGCTCGCTTCGCGAGCTCGCGAGTAGGACTGCTCTTGCGAGAGGGTTAGTGATACGCATGGCTAGTAGGGCCTACTGATATTAATGTTTTTTATTTGGTGTGTGACTCTCCAAGAGTCACACAAAGAACTTCCCGATTCGTTACTCCTTCGCCAACATCGCTAACATCGTTTTTTTTTGTACTTTCATCGATATTCTCCCAAAATGTATTCTTGGGAGTAGAGATGATTAACCCACTCTTGCATTGGAATAACTTTCGATTATTCCAAGCGGTAACATTAGCATCAGTTAAAAAAAAAATTTTTTTAATCTAAAAAAAAAATTACGAAAAAAATTTTTTATGTAATTGCGTTTTGTTCTTTGGTGGAAAATTTTCGTCCTCCCTTATAAATTGCATTGTAGAATCAACTCTTTTCGAAAAAAACTAAAAATCTAAAAAACTACTTCACCAAAATGGACCAAAATCTAATCAGCTCTAAGTTACAGCTGGGTACATCGATTGCATCATTCATCATCCTGATCGCGTTGTTACTTTTTCTGAACATGTTAACGAAAAATTTGATACCATACAAACGGACATACGCACACACACACACACACACACACACACACACACACACACACACACACACACACACACACACACACACACACACACACACACACACACACACACACACACACACACACACACACACACACACACACACACACACACACACACACACACACACACACACACACACACACACACACACACACACACACAC
The DNA here is from genome assembly GCA_933228785.1 of Lasioglossum pauxillum. NCBI lineage: Eukaryota > Metazoa > Arthropoda > Insecta > Hymenoptera > Halictidae > Lasioglossum > Lasioglossum pauxillum. The sequence goes on along the minus strand of OW121704.1, from coordinate 19,008,339 downwards.
ACACACACACACACACACACACACACACACACACACACACACACACACACACACACACACACACACACACACACACACACACACACACACACACACACACACACACACACACACACACACACACACACACACACACACACACACACACACACACACACACACACACACACACACACACACACACACACACACACACACACACACACACACACACACACACACACACACACACACACACACACACACACACACACACACACACACACACACACACACACACACACACACACACACACACACACACACACACACACACACACACACACACACACACACACACACACACACACACACACACACACACACACACACACACACACACACACACACACACACACACACACACACACACACACACACACACACACACACACACACACACACACACACACACACACACACACACACACACACACACACACACACACACACACACACACACACACACACACACACACACACACACACACACACACACACACACACACACACACACACACACACACACACACACACACACACACACACACACACACACACACACACACACACACACACACACACACACACGAACATTTTGCTGAAAATAGTCTAAAATGACTCCAATGACCATGAAACGTGAAGATCTGCTAAAAAATCGATTTTCGATTTTCGGGGTAATTACAGTAACTTCCCTATGAATCGGGAAGTTAAAAATACCAAATCTTTTTAAAGATTAAAATCTTAAATCTAACACAGTCTTTAATCTTAAAAAAAATGTTTACGTTCGAGATCAATTTTGCGAGGGGATCCTTGTGTCATTTTCGACTAAATCGGGGGTGTAGAATCGCGGTATGGTATCCGTGGCATACACTTTTGTGACATCTTGCAAAAATGAATTACTAGGCCTAGGACGAAACCTCAAAAAAGCATTCAAAGTTAGAAAAACTGGAACTCGAGAGGGTTAACGTGTTCGAATCCAACGAAATCCATGTCCTGAAGCAACGTGGCCATCAAACAAGTTCCGAATGTACTATCGTCGGATCGTATCGAATCGAATCGAATCGAATCGGCTCTTGGAGGATCGAGACGGTGGTAGTGAAAGGGTCAGCACCACGTAAAAGTATTACCTGTCGTGGTCCCGGCGTAATCTGTTTCGGAAGACAACGATTTCAAGGGGCCCGTCCCGGTCTCTCCGATAAAGCAACGATCGCTTCGCTTGCTTTTGTTTCGGTCGGCCGAACGAAAACGTAATAGAGAATGAGAGAAAAAGCAAAGGGAGAGAGAAAGAGAGAAAGAGAGAGAGAGAGAGAGGAAAAGGAAAAGAGAAGCGGCTGTCGAAGTTGGCTAACAGTTCTTTCGCGTTTTCCGTCGACACCGAGGCAAACTATTACCCGAGAACTTACCGGCTGTCGCGAACTTTGCGACACGGATCGACGAGACCATCGAGAACTTCCAATTTGCGGCATCCGCGTTTTTCCGAATCGGTTGACCGCTGTTATTCCAGCCCCCCCCTTTATTCACTTCTTCAGTCTTTCGTTTCATCGCCCATTTGGCCGGACTTCGGGAAAAAGAGCCCGCTGGACACAAACTAGTCACTTAAAGATAAGTAACTTGTTTTTGTAATCTGTATTTGTTGCTGTTCCCGTTCAACGTATGGGCTGCATCCATTCATAGTGTGCGCGCTTGTTTAGAATACGAGACAGCGTAATTATGAAAGTGGCCGGCCATCCGAGGATTGAAAGTGAAGAACTTAATGAAATTGAAGTAATACCCGTCGGAACTGTCAACATTTGAAGCTGATATTTTCTCGTTTGTTTCATGTTGTCCGCCACGAGAACTGCAGATGTTTACTATAAACTAACGAGGAGAGAAAAGCTTTCAATAACGAGGCTTCCATCATTTCCCGTCACTGTTAAACTGTTTCGTTGGTAAACAACTTAAAGTGGCTCTCGCGAGCAGCACCGGCAGAATTGTCCCGGGCAAAGTTTCCCGAAAAAATCGATCATGCTGCCGGCCAACTAGAACAGGAAAGTCGCAGGGAGGCGCAGGGCTGTACATATTTTCCGGACACGCGACAAAGTTCCGAATTAATAAATGCATCGCGCTCGGGCTCTCGCTCGCGTGAAAGCGTGCTTAGCCAAACGAGATTTCGAGCGAGCCACGAGCCCCGTCGCACCGTGGCCGGGAACAATAAAACTCGATGGAATTTACAACGAAATGAGACTTTTTTATCCGTACACCTTTGACCGCGCGCGCGTGCAGCTCTCGGTTACGAGCACACCAGCACCCAGAATCCAGAACCAGCTCTAGCAGCCCAGCAGTAGCAAGCAGACGAACGAAGTATGGCCCGTGAGTGCTCGCGTACCATCCACCAGAATGGAAACTTTTATTCCGTTCTACGAAATGGAAGGTTACATCGCGCCACTTTTCTGCCACCTCGTCCTTCCTCCTCGCCTTCATGCCGCCCGTTTCTCGTATCCATCACACCCCCTTCTCGCTTTATTATCCTCCTTTTCCAACGCCCAGCTTGGGATTTCTCTGCCGGGCGTCAAAGTTTTCTCTTATCCTGTTCTCTCTCTCTCTCCCTCTCTCCCTCTCTCTCTCTCTTTCCTGGCCTTTGGGCACAGTACACTTCGAATCGCTTTGATTCCCGCGCCATTTACTACCGCTTTCCGCATTACCTGCTCTCGCGTTTCGATTACAAGTCCTTTCCTGCGCTACCCTCGCCTCTGTTACGTTCGCTATAGTATTCTTTCGGTAACTGTCGTCGGGCTTCAAACCGTTCGAGTGGTGGGGTTAAAATGTTCACAGTTACGGTACAGATCTCTGCGTCGGTTATGGAGAGAATACTGTGTTGTACCTCTGTTTTAGTACTATTGTGCACAAGGATTCTGATTTTGACTGGTAACCAGTTGCGGTACTATGTCGAGCGAGACTCGACAGTGATTTTTGGTGCATTGACCTTATTTTTCATATTTATATTACATTCATTAATGATACCAGAATTGCATAGTGTGTGAAAGCAATTGTAGCATTCACTGTTTTAGTATATTCTTGTGTATTTTTGTATATTCTTGTGTATTCTTGTATTTTCTTGTATATTCTTGTATATTCTTGTATATCCTTATATATTCTTGTATATTCTTGTATATTCTTGTATATTCTTGTATATTCAAGTATATTCAAGTATATTCAAGTATATTCAAGTATATTCAAGTATATCCAAGTATATCCAAGTATATTCCTGTACATTCTGGTATATCTTGGCATATTCTGGTACATTTTGGTACAATCCGGAAAATCAAAATTGTCTGCCGGAATTGCAAGAATTGATCGAATTACTCGCATATAATCTAAAAGAGAACGACTTCTACAGGATGCATACGTTGGTATTATTGCAAATTCTGAAAAGAACGAATGATTTTGTTGGATGTTCCAGGAACCTCTGTTCAGTGTTGTCAGTGTAGTTGAAGCGTCGGTATTGTCCCAGCGTGTTGCCGGGGACAGCATTATTTTCGCATCAACCGTGGCCACGATTAAAAAGTTCCTACAGGACCGCGCGCGGGCTCGCGAAATGTTTCATCCCCGAGCGAGATTTAATTGGCAGTAATGGAGAAGCGGACGAGGTGAATGGAAAATCGTTAGCTGTTGTGGCGGGCGAGCGGCGCGCGTTGCGTTCAGTAGCGTTCTCTTCTGTTGCGAGACGTAGAAAATGAGAAATTCGAAACGACCGGTTGTGCTGGCCGAGTAGAATGAGACTGTAACCCGAGTTCGGACAATTCTGTTGCTGTCCGTAGACTACCGGCGATACCACCCGGCATTATCCGCGTAAGCGGTTCAATGGCAAAGTTGAACCATTTCCGGAACGAAATCGAGGAACACGAGAGGCGACTTTGTTGAGATCTTCGGATGTTCTCTTGGATGTCTTTTCACGTGTCCAATCACGTGTTCTCTCAGACTGATATTCTTCATAGATGTTTCTGAATGATGTTCAATCATTATGATGTTGATGATGTTGTTTTTGAACTAAAAGCGTGTTTAAAAAAGTGTGTAACCCTTTGTTTTTATCCCGAAAAATTTCGTAGAAGAGAAAAGAAAATTTATATTTTTTATATGGCTACATTTATTTGAATGCTTAAACATTGATTACAAACGAATCAAATTTTATTTCAGTTAAAAAAAAGGCGTAACATTCATATTTGTTAGACTTCATTCAAAATTTGGACAATTTTTATTTTACAATATTTCGTGTCTCCCGAAACGATCTAGCAGTTTGCCAGAGCAACATTCGGTGTTATTATCGTCGGAACGTGCACAGTGGTCCGAAAGCCCGAAAACGTGGCCGAAACCTTAAATATGAACTTTCAGCTAGGTATGTTTTATTTATTGGGTTGGGTACCCAGTAAAGTATTTACTTACCTTTTGATAAGATATCCACGAAAGTACATTTAAAATATCACAAAATAAAAAGGCAGAAGACGAAATAATTGATCAAAAATCATCAATAATCAAAAATATTCATTATTTTATCGGGTAGTCATTGGCCACCTGGGGCCTGGGACGCAGGTAAAACAAAAATTGTACGATTCTATTTTTGCATTATTCGTCGCCAGAAGTTCCGGTTGGCCCACTGCGCGGCGCGGTCAACTAGAATTTTCTGTGGAGGGCAGAGGGATGCGTTTGATTGTGGGATGAGGGTGTGGAGGATGGTTCGGCAGTTTGCTTCGTTTTTCAAATACGTGAGGGTTCGCACGCGATGCTGCCTAGAGGCCGGCTTTGCTTTTTCCGTGTCGATTGGAGTGCCGAGGATTCAAGGGGTAAACGGCGTCCGCGTAATTGGCAGGGAACAGGGCGTGCGCCGGTGGATTGATGAAAAGCCAAACGGGAAAGCGCTAAACACGATAGAGCGGAAGAGAAAACGCCGGGCACGGAAGGAAACTGGAAAGTCGGTCGGGATCGAAACGGGTCTTTCGCAATACTAGATCGAAACTGGTCGCCGCCTCTCGACACACATCCTGGAAAAATTCGAGGAAGCTAGAGGAAAACGCGTCGAACAATTTTTGTCGAACCCGGGCGCGAAATTCCGCCGGCGATTCCCACCGCGCGTGCGCTCGTTTTATTTTTTTCTTTTTTTCGTTACCCTGTCGACGAATTTCAACGAGACCCGGAGTCTCGGCAAGAGATTATTTACGATCGGCGGGCGCGCAGTCCGCGGTGAGTTAAACGTTTCCAAAACAAAAGGGACGAGAGTTACGGTACACCGAGCGACGCATTATTTTCGGAGTCGCGGCACGCGGCCGATGTTTCGACAAAGCCACTTGTCCGGAACAATATTTTGACGTTGTAACACACCGGCGAACAACGCGAGCGATTGGAAAGCCGACAAGCTTTGAATTTTTCCCTGGGAATCCATGCACGCCCCGGCGCGGCGTCCCTCGCTACTGCTGCTGCTTTTATTTTGTTTCCTTTCCCTTCTCGATTTTTATCCGACTATCCGCGTATCTACTTCGTTAACGCAGGACCAGATGTATTCCGCTAGCCGACGTTCATTTTCGACATTTAACGTCGGGGGTCGCGAGCCGGACTCTTCGACGCGTTGTTCTTCGGTTGGGTTTCCAATTTAGTATCGCGGCGTTATTACCCTCCGTAGCTACACTTATTTTTCGCATCTTCCGTTTATGTGCAATTTTACCACTTTTTTGTATATCATTTCGTAAACCAATGCTTCTAATTGATTATAAAAAATCAGGTTGTTTGCTACAATTATAAAAATGTTATTAGTTTTCAAAAAGTGTACGAATACACTGTACACCCACTGTAGCTCAGAACTGGATGACAATGCAATATTTTAAACAATTTTTAGAAAAGCCTATGCGTTTAGGAGATATAATTAACCGTAATATAATTACTCGCGTGACGCTTGTTAGTACTTACGTGATCGCGTTCAGCATTCCCCACTCCACGCGACAGCGCTCCCCACTCCACGCGACAGCGCTCCCTACTCCACTACGCGTTCCCACTCTGACTCATCCCCACTCCACTGACCCGCTTCGCACCGAAGGAGCTCCGTGCGGTGTTTACAAAGTTATTACGTATTATTATACTATAATGTTTGTTTACCAAGCGAAAGAACCGTTACACCAAGATTCTTGGTCGAACCTTTATTTTTACCACTGTTTACATTTGTACGTTTTTTTCGATATGACGCGGTCGCAATACCGTCTGAAATACACATGTCTTTGTTATAATCTCATCAAAATGTGTTTAAAATCGATTGTAAAATTTCACACACACAAGACTAAAAAGCAGAAAATAATTATTTAAATAAAAATAAATTTTTAAAAATACCACGTTTTTAAAATGGATTAAAAAGTGTAAAATAATTTTTCCTAGCCCCATGCAGGTGCTTAACCCCATACAGGTTCCTAACCCCATACAGATAGTCCTGAATATTTGTGATTGTGAATTTTGAATAACTATGAAAATACTTGTAAGATTTAAAACGAAAAACGTGGGGCGCAAGATAATAGTAAGGAGTGTAGAGAGTAGCTGCCGTTGAGAAAACTCTCACAACAGTTCATATCATTTGCAATTGCAATGCAATAAAATTATTAGTGACTTAGGTGAACTTATTAATACATCAATTATCTATTGCATGCGACCCACGTTTTTTATGGAAAAATTATTTTATACTTTTTAGTCCGTTTTAGAAACGTGGTATCAAAAAAAAAATTTTTTCAAATTGTAGGATACGTACTCAAGTTTCTGCTTTGATACTGTTATCGATAGACTGCGGAGCTTCATGCAATTATGGCTCTCGAAAATTTAAAAAAAACTGCTAAGTTATAAAATACGACAGAATTTAGTACGATTTTAATTTATTTCAGATTTAAAAAGGCTAATACCACGGAAATTAAGATTCTATTTGATTCGACTTTCTGAAAATTCGTCTAGAAAAATTGCAATCTGCATAAACATCCGCATTCTACTGATTGAATTCGGAAAATAAAGGTACATCTTTACTCTTTTCAAGTTCTATTTCGTTAAATAAATTATTTCGATCGTATGTTATAACTCTGAGGCAGCTGGCTGACCGCTCAAAATGCTAATAGATTTAATATAAATTCTAGATTTAGAGTCTAGATCCGAAAACTGGAGCGAAAGTGAGGTGCGTCGGACGCGCAGCGTCAGAACGGCTATTATTTACAGAAACATGCGATCCGTTGTATCAGTCTGGCCCAAGTCGTTTCTCTTCGGTGTACACGTGCTCGCCAGATGTTGCTGAGAGAAAACTCGGTGGGAGGGATTCGCCCACGCGCGCGTTACTTGACAATTAACGTAGGGATCTCGTACACCGGTGTAGACGAATACATAGTAGCAGTAGGTTCGTTTCGATTAGAAACAGAACGGGAAAGGCGGATCGATGGGACGTCGTTGAGATCCTTGTCAACAGGTAGCAAGCTTGGAAACCGATTAATATGTTCGGGGCTGATGACCCTATAATGCTATGTCACCGTGGTGCTACATTAACCGATGCTAACGCGTTAATTGGCTGGCAGTCTTTATCAAACAATGAGTGAGTATTTTGCATTTTGAGAATGTTGTTGAGATTTCAAAAAATTTTGCATTCGCTCGATCTAGAATTCGTTCCATTCGCTTTATGTTTGCAATTACTCCACTATCGTGTTAATGTTGTCAATCATGTGCAATCGAAACTGTTTACAATTGTAATATTAACCCTTTCGGTAATGAAGAGGTGTATATGCCTTCGAGACAATCACTTTGGGACAATACGCGGCACATATTGCGTCACAACTCAGTCAGTCTGTTTGATTGTACACTACTATCTCTGATTAGTAGCATTATCTGCGAATTTTAAGCATTTATGGCTCAAATTTCTCCGAAACATCAGATAGATTTAATATCACAGGTACATTGTCCACTCGAATGGTTACTCTGAGAGGTGCCACTAAAAATTGCGCTGTACCATTAAGGTGGAGTAGGGTAAGTCTGCTCTAGTTTTTGCAATATTGGACTTTAAACTGATTTATTTTCAGTCTGGTATGTAAAAACCGAACGTTCTTTTTATCAAACTCTTGCCACAGAGTTATTACTGATGAATTAGTAATATGTAGGATTTCAATTTTGCTCGAAAATTATCATTTTGATAGGATATTGTACAAAGTGTCAACTAGAACGCATTTGCCCCGAAAATGGGGCAAGTCCGTCTCTGAGAGTTAAAAATGCTTTCGAACCTTGTTTCAAGTGCTACGGGGCAAAAAAAGAATTATTATCGAGCCTGTTACAAAATGCTTTTTATTGCATTAAATATATTGTTTAATTTTATAATTATCCATACTTACCCCACCCTGTGTAGTAATATTTACGGGGCAAGTGCTTAGAGTTTTTCTCAATATATTTAAAAAAATACAATAAAAACGGTTTATTTAATGTAAACCTACATCAATATTTGTTATACTTACCTAAAGCAACAACACAAAATATATTAATAATTTGTAAACTATCACAAGTTCAGAGTAACCTCAAAGTTGTACGTGTATTTCGCACGTGACGGTTTGGCATTGGCTGATTTAAGCGAGGAAAACACCTTTATTAATAGTTCATTATACTACATTAATAAATAGAAGCTAGAAAAAGTTCGTTCATATTATAATAAAAATAACCAATTAACGGACGTGCCCCGTAGACGGACTTACCCCACTCCACCTGATTCAACATATTTAATTTTCAAGTTAAAATATCGCCGAGTGGTTAACCCCTTGCCGTACTTTGACGAGTCTGACTCGTGATGAGAATTTCGGGCCAAACGTAAACATTACGAGTCAGGCTCGTAGTCGTAGTATCATATCAAACATGAATGTCACGAGTCGACCTCGTGGACTAAGCGCACGGCTACTTCACTGGTAGTCGCAAGATATCAACACGTCTCCGCCGCTTCGGCTCCTTTTGCGAACATTTCTGTGGTTGCCAGGAAGAACGCCGCATGTCACATAATTTCACTTTCGAGATATTGCCGTTGGAAGTTTTGATCACTAATGCTTTGACATAGGACATCGGTTAAATTGCATTATTGTTTTGAGCCTTCCGAATTTATTTTCATGATTTTTTTCTGGCAAATACATAAATCCTATACTGTTGAGCTCAATTAATATGCAAACTCAAATTTTCTGAAATTGTGACATGCGGCGGTTTTCCTTGCAACCACAGATTTGTAGGCACCGCTTGGGCCCGAATTCTTCCAAGTTAAAAGGTACGGCAAGGGGTTAACACGTTCCGTACCGTTTTTGCTAGACAATTAACCCATTTCTTCCTAGCTAGAATAATTCCATTCTATATTATTTTTTTCATTTGAAGGATATGAAATTTGCTATAGTACCTCATATAATTAGATAAGTACCAAAACATTTAATAATGTAAACAATATTTTGAATAATGGTACAGAGCAGCTTTTAGTGGTGACTCTGAGTCACCACTCGCGTGCTAAGGGTTAATCGAACTTATGTACTTTGTTCTATACTGCACTTTTTATAATGCCTCCTTCTTTGGGTGGAAATATATTCCGCGGTGCTAAACTTGTAAAATACAGGGTGGTCCACGCAACTTGCACACCTATATAACCTCTAAAGTATGCGTTGCACGAAAAAGTTTTGTATACAGAAATTACATGGTCTGAAGGGGTACATTATTTAGTGTATTTATATTTTTACAGGTGGAAGCGTTTCGGAGATTTGAAGGTCGACTTTGTTTTTTTAAATGCAATACTATATTTTTTATACCAAAATATGGAAGAATGTCGAATTCTGAGTAAAAAAGTATTGACCTTCATTCGCACCAAACCTAATAATTAACGCGTAAAATTTTCAGGAAATAAAGTGAAATTACTCATTAATTATTAGGTTTAGTGCGAATAAAGGTCAATACCTTTTTACTCAGAATTCAACATTCTTCCATATTTTGGTATAAAAAATATAGTATTCCATTTAAAAACACAAAGGCGACCTTCAAATCTCCGAAACGCTTTCACCTGTAAAAAAATAAATACACTACATAGTATACCCCTTCAGACCATGTAACTTCTGTATACAAAACTTTTTCGTGCAACGCACACTTTGGAAGTTATATCTGTGGTTGTCAGGAAGAACGCCGCATGTCGCACACTTTCACTTTCCAGATATAGCCTTTTAAAGTTTTCATCAGTAAACATTAAATAAGACATATAGACATTAAATTGTATTATTTTTTCGAGCCTTTGAATTTGTTCTCATGACTTTTTTCTGGTAAATACGTCAATCCTATACTACGAAGCTCCAATGAATGCATAAACTCAAATTTTTTTGAAATTGTGACATGCGGCGTTTTTCCTTGCAATCACAGATATAGGTGTGCAAGTTGCGTGGACCACTGTATATGCTTTCAGCATATATATGTCACCTCACATTAAAAATTCAACATTTGGATAAATCATTTCAACTGAACACATTAAAATTGTACGTTTGGATAGATTGATTGAAATTAACACATTAAAATTGAATATTTGGATAGATCGATTGAAATTAACACATTAAAATTGAACATTTGGATAGGTTCTTCGACAGAGGCAAAGTCTAGTCTCACAGGATAACCTACATCTGAGGTAAAGCTAGTACCAAGTGAAGGGTAAGGGCCAGGAGAAAGCTGGCGCCAAGAAGAAAAGTTGGGACAAGAGTCAGAGAATTGGAGCTTTTCTAGATATCGGAAAAGAGAAAGCCTCGCCGCAAAGGGGAATCCGTGTCCGCAGCGTTGAGAGCCGGAGCTGGGGCAAGAGCCAGAGCAGGAGCCGGAGCCGATCCGCACCGCGGCCACAGCCGCAGCCACAGTCTCGGCACGCGTCGGCCGCATGCCGCGCGGTACACGCATGCCTGGCAAAATAGCTGTAGAGTGGGAGGCACTGCGAGGCAGCGGCGCGATAGACGTCGGCGTAAGAGGAGTCTGTCCTGCTCGGATCAGTTCAGTTAGTCGCAGTGACGAAGCGGCGGTGAGTAGGTCGTCACGGTGTGTTCTTCTCTAGATATCCTCTTCGTTTACCTCGTTGTCCGAAATTCGGTTTTCAAGAAATTGACGCGCAACAGACACGCGATCTCCGCAGACCACGATTCCTATAGCGTCTGACCATTTTCGCTCCTTTCCACTTGCTCCTTAGCTGTATTCTTGATACTCCATTCTCCGGTAGCCAGTGACAGTGTACAGAATCTCTAACGATGAAGAGGCACGGTGAATTTTGTTCGATAACCGAGGAGCCAGCTGCTACGTGATTCTGCCCCGTCTATAATTAACGTGGCGATCGTCGACGTTGTCGGACAGTTTTCCCGCGCCCGGTAGACCGCAGCATCGACGGACAAACTAACCGTGGCCCCACGAACCTTGACCGTGAGAGACTGCCCGGAGGTTTCCTCGAAACGACCTATAAACCCGGTGTATTCTCGTCTCGCCCCACGGGACCGCGATGCGCTCTCGCCTCGCATCGAAATACCTCGGGTGGACGGGGAGGACGCGGAGGAGGAGGAGGACCACGAGCATCAGCCATCTGTTCCAAAGAATGTAGAACCGCCGGCGAGTGCCGCGATCCACGAATCTCCAGCTCGAAGCTGGTCGATCCTGCATCTCGACGCACCTGAGCTTCCTCGAACGAGTGGTGACTCGCTACTTCTCAAGCTTCCGGTCAGTCTGAGGAGTTCAAACGGCTGGGAGACGAAAGAGAGAGAGATAGAGGGAGCAGAAAGATCCATGAATCTTCGGCTCGATCCTGCGCCGCAACTTACCTGAGCTTCCTCTAGGAATTGGCGATTCGCGTCACTACTTCTCAAGCTTTCGGTCAGTTTGCGGAGTTCAAACGGCTGGGAGACGATTTCTCGTTAACTAAGAGGGAGAAGAGAGAGGGAGCAGAAAGATTCACGAATCTTCGGGTCGATCCTGCGCTGCAACTCACCTGAGCTTCCTCTAGGAATTGGCGATTCGCGTCGCTATTTCTCAAGCTTTCGGTCAGTCTGCGGAGTTCAAACGGGCTGCGAGACGATTTCTCGTTAACGAAGAGGGAGGAGAGACAGAGGGAGCAGAAAGATCCACGAATCTCCGTCTCGATCCTACATCTCAACGCATCTGAGCTTCATCTGAGAATCCTCAAATTGCAACGTGGCTCGCCTCGCTTTGGAGCAGTCCGTGCAGTCTAAACAGCTAGGGACCGACTTTTCGTTGACGAAGAGAGCAAGAGAGGGAGGGAGAGAGAGAGAGCAGTGCCCGGGTATTATTGGAAGAGACGCGGTAGAACACAGTGCCGCGAGTTTCGGCGTGCGTCGAGCATCGGTCGGGTTCGACGATCTTCCCACGGCAGCTGCCAGTTTTGCAAGCGTACGCTAATCATGCGCGAGTAAAGTGGAGGTCGAAACCGAGGTAACCAACGAGGAGACAGGAGAGGAGGAAGGAGGGAGGCTACCGACAGCCCGGTGAAACGGAGCAGACAAAGGAGGGAGGGACGCTTTTAAACCGATGAGATGACAGTGTTGTGCGTGCTGTGGGCAACCTTGTCCACCGTGGCGTCGATTCTAGCCTGTTCCGGATTTTATCTGCCTTACTGGATTCAGGTGAGCGATTTACCGCGCATGCACCATCCACGTAATTGTTCGTTAGGCTGCGATCCAGCGATCTTGCGCTGTCGACGATGTGCGACTTCACGCGACGATCCAAGTGCGCGGAGGTTGATCAGGCTGTGATCATTGTTCCAGTGATTATACACCCTGAATACCGTAGGTATTCAGTTACTTATCAGTGATCAATTTTCCATGAACACAGTCGGTTTATTCGAATTATTCACTCAAATGAGTACATACATATAGTATGTACAATGTACATACAAAGCAGATCGTATTAATAACCTTTCAGCGGTGGCGCTATTCGACTTACGCGAAAAGCGCTGGAACGAATTAATCGTACTAGTCGAGGACTTACTGTAAATATACAAGGCGGTCCCTTTTTAAACAAATACTTTTTAAGATTGAGTCAGGTCTGGGTTAGGTTTAATATAAAATATATAACCGCACTTTTTGCAAGATATTATTCGCAATTATTACTAATAGAAACTATGAATAGAAAAATCCAGCTATTCTTGTATTGTCGAAATCAAAATTCCACTGCTCGGCCTTCGATTTCGAGATGTTTAAACTACGGATTCTCGCTACAGCGAATTCTGTCCTTTTTAATTGACGGAACACGTGTTTTATGGCAGAGGAGGGAAGGAATCTCCCTGCACCCGCCCACCACAAACCTAAACCAGGCCTAACTAAATTTCTTTTAAAATGGCGGAATTCGTTATAATCAAACTAACAGCCTGTTATTTGTATCTCAAAAAGTTGTCTATTTGAAAGTAGGAAAAGTTATATTCATTTTAGAATCGTTGATATTTTTGATCGAATCTTAAAATAAATAACTTCCCTATAAAATGGGGAAGTTAAAAATGACAAGAATTAAGTTTATATAGACTTTTTGCTAGTTTTACAACGCATGCCAGTCACTTTTAATACTCGGAAGGATTAGTGTCAAGCCAGGGATACGAACATTGATGCGTAAGGATTTGAACGTTGTTGTGGCTGCCATAACATCGTCAAACGTATCCGCCTTTAATGCGTCTCGATGGCTGTTCGATGACTCGATCGCACACAGTCAAATATAGATCGTCCCCGTTCGATCGCGTACGTAGCTCGATCAAACTCGTCTCAGTATTTTCCTGCAACGACTCGATCATCTTCGTCTTTACACGAGCGAGTCTAATCGAACGCATTGTTGTAAAAATCTGTTAAAAACACATTGGAACAAGCAAGATAGTATAAACAATAAAAACCGTATCCAGTATAGTTTCATGTTAATGGTGGGGATCGTTCGAGTTTATTTCACATCGAAACGCTGCGAATCGATGAACCCGCGGTATCGTTAGTCAAAGTAATATCTCTGAGGTTCTGTGTTGCGATCGTTCTCTATCGTTTCACTCGCTAATACGTTTCTTTCGATCGAAAGCAAGACGAGCATGCGAGCAAAAACCGCGTGGATCGAGCTCGATCGCCGCCACGACGACGCGGGAGAAACATAGCGATGCGAGAAGACTATGTTTTTACGCTTCCGTCCGAAATTGGATTCGGGTGGGATCGGTATAAATTCTAACGCAATAAAAAAGATACATTTATGTGGTTTCTTAAAACTTCACTCTTTGAAATGCAGAATTTGTGCGCGATTTGATTTTTACTTAAACTTTCTCTAATTGTAAAATACAGGGTGAGTCACCCAACGTTGCCACCTCAAATATCTTCGATCTTCGTTGTTTTTAAAGATACGTCAAATGTCTGCAGGACAAAGTTGAATGGTGACACGGGGCTCATACGATACCAAAAGAATTTTTGTTTTTATGTAATTTTTTTTAGAGATATGAAGGTGAACTTCATTTTTTTTAATGAATGGGATATTTTTTAATACATAGGTCGATGCAGCTGGACATTCGTTATAAAAAAGTTATAAACTTACACTAGCAAGTAAACGCTAACGTCTTAGTACGACAGTAATGTTGTTTTAGAATTATTTAAATTTAAAATCTCCTGAATTACTAACTTTCCGACATACATAGATTTATAATTATTTATACTTTTTTATAACGAATGTCCAGCTGCATCGATTGATGTATTAAAAAATACCTCTTTTAATTTAAAAAAATGAAGGTGTCCTTCATATCTTTAAAAAAATTACATAAAAACAAAAATTTTTTTGGTATCGTATGAGCCCATTTTTACTATTCAACTTTGTCCTTCAGACATTTGATGTATCTTTAAAAACGACAAAGATATTTGAGGTGGCAACGTTAGGTGACTCACCCTGTATATCTTTATAAAAGTGGGACACACCGAAAAATGATAATCATTCGATAGCCATTTTCTGTTTTCTAAGGTACTGAATTTCTAAGCAACAGAACAGTGTACGGTGTACGCAGCGCCCGCTCTAGCGGTTAAGTCGCCCCGGACAAAACGACAAATTGCCGCCATTTAAGAATATATACATTTTTTAAATAAAGGTACATATTTTTTATTTTAAATGAAAATCAAATCATTTTATTTAAATTTTAATAAAAGCGTATACATAGCTAGAAGGAAACATATAACATAACATTGATAACACTGTCCAACAAATTTCAATTTTTTTTATGTTCCCTAATTACTGTTGGGTCCTTCTTATAGAGTATTTTACGCTGATTTCGAATCTGTTTTTAATTTTTTTCCTATACGCACAGTTTTTGGGGAACATGGCTTTGAAAAAAAACATATTTTTCAACTTTAAACAAATATTGTGATGTTATTTTAAAAGATATTGAATTGTTCTTTGCAGCAAAAGATTCTGTAGACTTTCCCGAATACAGCGATATCCAATATTAATACATTATGGATGTTTAAACATGTTTAAAAAATCATTAAAGACGGAGAGACACCACTTTTGCACCAATTTTTGAGGATATTTTTCAATTTATCTCAAAAAATAAGGGTCCAGCGGAAAATCGAACTATACCACTCGATACAGCAGACTTTTATCTTGAGAAGCCACCCTGTCAAGTTTGAATCGTCGACGTTTTTTTCGAACCAGAAAGCAAAATATCTTCGCCCGACATGAGTTGCTGCCAGTGGCGCTCGGGACGAGATATGGCGCAGCGACGGGATACAGAGCGGCGAACGACCGTTGTAGTGGTGAGCGCCACTGGCGGCAACTCATGTCGGGCGAAGATATTTTGCTTTCTGGTTCGAAAAAAACGTCGACGATCCAAACTTGACAGGGTGGTTTCTCAAGATAAAAGTCTGCTCTATCAAGTGGTATAGTTCGATTTTCCGCTAAACCCTTATTTTTTGAGATAAATTGAAAAATATCCTCAAAAATTGGTGCAAAAGTGGTGTCGCTCCGTCTTTAATCATTGTTGAAACATGTTTAAACAATCATAATGTATTAATATTGGATATCACTGTATTTGGGAAAGTCTACAGAATCTTTTTCTGTAAAGAACAATTTAATATCTTTTATAATAACACTACAATATTTGTTTAAAATTGAAAAATATGTTTTTTTTTCAAAGTCATGTTTCTCAAAAACTGTGCGTATAGGAAAAGAATTAAGAACAGATTTGGAATCAGCGCAAAAAACTCTATAAGATGGACCCAACAGTAATTAGGGAACAAATTTGGTGTTGGACAGTGTAATCAAGCAGTACAAAACAGTAAAAAATAATCAAAATGCCATTATTTGGAAATAAAACAAGGTAACATCAACTATACGCTAAAATCACAAATAACTTTTTTCTTACTTCCAATTCTGTGAAATGTGAAATTTTCTATTTAATTGGGTATTTAGCACATCAATATTTTTCTCACACTTACAGCTAAAAAGGCGCCCCTAAATTTTGTCACCCCGGACAAATGTCCGGGTTGCCCGCCCCTAAAACGGGCCCTGAGTGTATGTATGTATATGTACATAATTTTCCTCGTACGTGCATCGTACTCGGGCACGCGCAATTTTCCTTTCGTATCTATACGCGTGTACGGTCTTCTTTAGGTACCCATATGTACATAATCGTAGATACATACGTGTACGATCTTCTTTATGTATCCACATGGGCTCAACTACCACGCCTATAAAATCAATTATAGTTTTCTAGCGCAAAGATACAGGCACACAGAACATTGTACCGCAATCAACATGAATAGAATGTAGCACTCGGGACTATTTTAACTTCAACATTTTCTGATGCGATTCTCGAATTTATCAGGATTCTCGAGATAATTTATTCTTTATATATTTATATATTATATATTTTGTATAATATAAATATTTAATTATTATAAAAAATTCTTTCCACTGAAAGATTGTTGTCCAAACATCACGAATTCATTTCAAGAGTGTTATTTTCTCGAAATTTTCGGGGAACCCGATTCTTTGGGGAATCTTGAAATTTTTGGGTAACTCGAACCTTAGGGGAATTTCGAAATTTTCGGAAAATCCGATTCTTTGGGGAATCTTGAAATTTTTGGGAAACTCGTACTTTGGGGGAATCTCGAAATTTTCGGGAAACCCGATTTCTTCGGGAATCTCGAAATTTTCAGAAATCTCGAAATATTTGGGTTTTCGTACAGCTCCAGTTAATACATAGATCTTGTGACGCAATGAAGCGAAACAATTGTTTATCGCATTAAAAACAGACTGAAAAACGAATTGATGTTATGGCACTCGAAAATTAACTTGTCATCCCCGGTCGAAGGGATAGGCATTGACAATGGGGGGGAATATTTCCCAGTTTAATTCAACAAGCATTATTCAAAAGAGACTATGCGTCAGATGAACGGATCTCGTCGACAATGAGGGAACATTTTCCAGTTTAGTCGGACAAGCATTATTCAAAAGAGACTATGCGTTGGGATCGACGGATCTAATCGACGGATTCTGTCGATTTCTCCGAACGACACTGCGGCTCGAGGGCCATAAGCGATGCGGGTAAAAGCGAGTGCGTGCGATGCGTACATCCCTACGCATGTGTACATGTAGGTACACATACATATCCTTGCACATGAACAAGCCACCCGCACATGCACACTGTTCATGTACACTGTTCATGTACACAAACGCGAATGAATCTGATGCCTCGAAGGGCGGTGCAGCGCGTCGAGAGGAGAGAGGGAGAGAGGAACACGATATCCGACACGATAAAATCAAATTTTCAATATCGATTGTATCGTGCGCGGCCGGAGCGGATATCGTTGGTGGAGTGTTTTCGAAATTAAACACGGTCATTTGGCGAGATTAATAAACAGCCGATGCAAATTGTTCTTTCGGGTTTGGCGAGGATACCAGGCAAATCTCTATATTGTGACGTTTCGGATGAACGCGCGCGATTCGCTAGAACCCGTCCTGTCCGTTCGATGCTCACCGATCCGAATCTCGCGCCGGCTTTTGCGTCCTGTATTCCGGCTTCGCATAGTGATCACGGGAATTTTTAATGGAGTCGAGGTCGACCTGCGAGAATCACCAGCGGCACGCCCCTCCGCGGAACTTAACGATGCGTTTCTGGCGTTTATGAATCAGTTTTCGACGGAGAACGCTCTTGATCGAGGGCAGAAAGAAGTTTGCGAAATGATTGATTATCTCTCCGTCAGAGGACGTTTTTAATTATGAACGTAGCTGGGCTCCTATAACTTTTTACGTATCAATTTTATTTTATGAATCATTTTGGGAATTCTGTCTGTGCTGGGACTACTGTTTAACCCTTGTGTAGGCAACCGCATATTTCTTTTAACAACTTGTTAACGGTCCTCTGAAAATATTACTCAATTTCTCTGAATGTCCATTCTCTGGAAGTGAGAATTTATAATAATGCTGAAACTTCCATCGAACTTTCTAAGTATCAATTTTCTTTCATAGATCATTTTATGAATACTGTGTATGCTGGAACTACTTCTTTCAACAGCCTGTTAATGTTCCTCTAAAAATATTACACAATTTCTCTGAATGACCATTCTTTGCTGGCAAATATATTAATTTATAGACTGAAAGTGAGAATTTCCGCAAATATGATAAATACAAAAGGTTTTTAATAAGACGGTCCAACAAATTTCAACTTTTTTTTATTTCCATGCTCACTATGCGATTCTTATAGAGTTTTTCGCGCTGATTCCGCATCTGTCCTTAATTTTTCTCCTAGACGTACAGTTTTTGAGAAAATTGAGTTTTAAAAGAAGACATATTTTTCAACTTTCAACAAATATTGTGATGTTATTATAAAAGATATTGAATTGTTCTTTACAGCAAAAGATTCTGTAGACTTTCCCCAATACAGTGATATCTAATATTAATACATTATGATTGTTTGAACATGTTTAATCGCATAGTGGGAATCGAAATAATTTTTGGCTGTTGGACAGTGCAAGGACTATACATTTTGCTCGGCTACATAAGGGTTAATGCAGAAACTTTTATCGAACAGTTATCGAGGCAATACCGTAGTTTTTCGTTCTCAAGCAACGTCGCTATTGTTGCTCGGAGAGGGAAGATGCCTCTCGTTTATTTTCATCCGTAATTGTGCCCACCGGTCGAGTCGCAGAAAGCTGTCGGTCGTTCGGAGTAATGGAGAAGAATGCGCCGAGGTCTCAGGGTTTCTCTTCGTTTGCTCGGTATCGAGATGAACGCGAAACTGTGCACTGGAGAAAAACACGAATGGCTATTTAAAGCAGCGACGGCGAGGGAGAGGTCATGCTTCGTGAACGGCGTCGTACTGGAGACTTTGGTGCTTCCCCATGGTAGTCGTCACAATTTAACACGCCATAGGCCAAGAAATTTTCTCGGTACTTCCAATAGCTGATATTTCTCAATAATACTGATTATGAACTCTGCCTTTCTTCTCTTAGTCCACAACACAGTCGCGTCATTCATTTTGTTCAAATCTGGATATGTTGTACTTTATGAGTGAATTTCAAAGGATTTTTCGATATCTTAAAAATGGTTGATTTTACAGACGTGTAAAATAAAGAGTCACCCTTCTCCCATTACATTATAAAACTAGAATTCACAAACCGATGGAAATGAGGTTTTGGGAGCTCATAATGAAAACATAAGAGTATCTACTAAAAATGTCGTTTGAAAAAAAATATTTTTTCCGCCATTTATTTCGCAATTGTTTGAAACACATGCAATGTTTTAATGGCGGGGCACTTTTGAAACAATTGAAAAAGACAGATATTTGAAAATTGACGAAATTAAAATTATTTGAAGTGGATCGAGACATTTGGTGACATTTTACTATAACTGTTGAACCATAAGAAATATTGTGATGAAATTTGCACTAAAATTCATTAAAAAATGATGACTATCTACTGATCATTATCGTAATAAATAAGCATTTATTGTTTAAATATCACCGATTTATTTGGTCGTAAATGTCTCTGTATTTCTTCAAATATTCATAATATGAAGAATAAATGTCGTTCAACGGTTGCATCATGGTTGTCTCAGATAGTTAAATTTCGCAAAAGGTACGCGAAAAACGTCAGACAAGCCGCGATAAAATGCTATTCTCTAAGTGGAGGTCGACATCGTCGATTTTTCTCGATACATCGTCGAACGCAGCGTTCAGCAACGTCTCCATGGAATCCACGAAATAAAACGTCTCATGGATGTTCCGAATAAGCCGTGCATCGAAGCTCGCGATCCATTCTGCCAGCTGGCTCCTCAACCAAGACGTGCGCGAGCTTTCTCCGTGAATTTCGTGAATTGCTGCTGCCTACGCATCGCGAATCGACAACTGACGGTAACACGCCGAACTATTATTCGTAACGACTCGTTCCTCCGATCCAAGACCGAGATCGTAAAACTTTTACGTCCGCGCAGAACGCTTCCGGTTTGACCTCGTGATCGAAACGCGCGTCCTGACCAAAAATCTCTTGTTGAAATGGATCATAACAGTGAGCAAATTCACTCTAGATTAAACAATCACGATTACGGCGTGAATGAAGTTTACATTACGACCTGCGACTCTACGATCACTGAGATATATCACGGTTGAAATCGAGAGAAACAATGAATACTTCATCGTTTAAAATAGTGAGAAAATCGAATATTTTCTATTTTTTATCATTAAATGAAATAAATTTAGTTCAATTTAAGCTACAGTGACCCGAATTAATATTCGGACGCTCTAAAAAAGGCGATAACTTTTTTAATTATAGATTTGAACTTTTTTGGGAAGCTAGAGCAATTAGTTTACTACAGGATGTGAAAATAAATTTTTTCGAAAATTGCCATTGGTCGGATTTGTAGAGAACATACTAAATGTTGCGTTTTACAACATTTTTATGTGGGCCTATATTGAGAATTTAAAAAATAAGTTTTGTAGATCTGTGTCAATTAAACATATTCTGAACATTTCGTAAAAATCGGTCGACGTTGCAATGAGCTACAAACGTTTGAAGATGGTCCAAATTGCAGATTTTTACGATTTTCGGCCTCTAACTGAAATAATTCTAAGGGTTCTTACATTTTTCAATGCCTGTCGTTTTTTCCCGCATCAACCGATTTCGATGAAACTTTCACAGTGCATATAATTGACACAGATCCACAAAACGTATTTTCTAAATTCTCAATATAGACCCACATAAAAAAAAGTTGTAATATGCAATTTTTAGTATTTTCTATACAATTCCGATCAATTGCAATTTTTGAAAAAATTTCTTTTCCCATCCTGTAGTAAGCTAATTGCTCTAGCTTCCAAAAAAGTTCAAATCCAATATTAAAAAAGTTATCGTCTTTTTTAGAGCGTCCGAATATTAATTCGTTTCACCGTATGTGGAGATATTTTTATGCAAGCTAATTGATGTATTTAAAAGAGGAATTAATTCAATCCAGAGGGAGAATTAGGATAACACTGAGCAAATTCATTCGAGATTAAAATAGCACGAACCTGATCGTGATTCTGCGATCGCTGTGATAAATCACAGTCAATGACGTACTTTGCGGTAGTTTTCGGTCGCGACAAAGACAATGACCAAGAGTAAAAATCATCTGTTAAAACGGGGACGGTGCGCGTTAGCCAAGATTTCTCGGAAAACCGTGGTAGCAAGCGAGCCGCACGCGTCCCGAGATCGAGGCGGGACGAACAGAGGCGAATGCACCGAGAAGCAAATGTAAATTTCCTTATGCATTTATTCATCCCGCTACTCGAGTATTTTCAAAGCCATTCAGAGCCCTCTTCTGCATTTTGCCACTCGAACAGGGTAAATGCGTGTGTACGTTTCGGGGAGACGTCGACGACGCTCGCGAAGAAGGGTCCAGCAGCCTCGACGTCGACGGTCGACGTCCACATTATTCATCGGCTGTTTTGCGCTCGTTTCTTCCTTCGTCGACTTAACAACGATCCCCCTGGCAAACATAAACAATCGGTACGCAACCACGGTAGAATTCCCTCGATTCTCCAAGAATATCGTTGAGAATCGTCTCGTTATCCGCCATATAGAATACCGATGCGAGTCGCGTAAGCAAATTGTCGCTTTGCAACAATTCTACTTGAAACTCTCGAACAAGTTCTACAGGCACACTCAAACTTTTCCTATCGCGGATCTCGCACCTTTTGCTATAGTTTCCCAGACCGCATCGCAGTGTTTCGATCGACAACAATCTAAATGGAAGTGTGTATTTTGTTCAACTCTCATCTGTTCCTCGTGTCAATTTCACAGTTTTCCCAAAATAAGTTATTAGGAGACTTCAAACAAGGCTCAAATATAAAATTCGATAGGATTTTGTAGAATTTTTATTTGTTTTAGATCTAAAAGGATGTTCCCACTAAAAATAGGATTTCATTGCATTCCACTTTCTTAAAATTTGTCTACAAAAATTGGAAAATACATACACATAAACAAAAATGCGTACAACGTGGTCAGATTATTTACGATTTTTCCACTCGCTGCGGAATTTTAATCGATCTCAACACAATCGTACAAAAAGAAACAATTAATTGTTTCAGTAATGTTCACTAATGCAGTGTATTAGATTAGATTGTTGCAATTGAAATGACCGTTTTTCACATTTGAAACTTCCCGCCTTTGTAGTTTAATTTTTCCACGACAGATGGGGTTGAAGGTGTACAATTTGGAAAGTACATATCTCGTACATGAATTTGCGTGTATAAGATTATTAATATTGTATAGTATGCATGATTCAAAATCGATTTTCGTTCACCATGGAAAAAAAGGAAATTCGTATAATTTACTTGTACGAGTTCAAACTTGGACATACTGCGATTGAAGGCATAGCAAGTGATCGGACCATAAGGCGTTGGTTTGAAAAATTTCGCTCCGGAGATACAAATCTGGAAAATGAGCCTCGTGGTCATAAGCTAGCAGCTATTAAAGATTTAGATTTAAAACAGATAGTTGAAAGGGATTCACGCGAAACCATAATTGCTGATAAATACTGTCAAGAAATTGATATAATGGACGAAAAACTGCGTGTTCAACAGTCGGCATTAGTCAATAGACGTGGTGTAATATTGCTTCGCGATAATGTTCGGCCACATATTGCGAAAGAAACAGTAAAAAAATTAGCAGAGTTGAAGTGTGAAGTTCTTCCTCATCCTCACTATTCGCCTGACTTGTCACCTACTGGCTACCATTTTTTCAAGCACCTACATGGCTTTTTGAATGGAAAAATATTCAAAGAAGAACGTGCTGTAAAAATTGCATTTGATGAATTGATTGGTATTGAAGGCATTGAGGCCTTGTATCACGATGGAAGAAGTGCATTGATGTCGATGGAAATTTTTTTAATTAATGGAATATGAATAAAGCTTGTAAAATAAATGTTTATGTTAAAGATTCAAAACGGCCATTTCATTTGCAACAACTTAATAGCTTTCAGTTATTCCAGATCCTACAGAATTTTAAACATCTCTTGTTGCAGTATGTTTGTCCGAAATTTATTTTTTCCACTCGCAAATATGCAGAGTTAATGCGCGGACTTTGGTGTAGCGTACGTAATTGTACGTGCGGTATACGATAACCATTCTTCCCATTCCTGTATGCTTGGAAAAAAC
The DNA here is from genome assembly GCA_933228785.1 of Lasioglossum pauxillum. Taxonomy (NCBI): domain Eukaryota; kingdom Metazoa; phylum Arthropoda; class Insecta; order Hymenoptera; family Halictidae; genus Lasioglossum; species Lasioglossum pauxillum. Next base: position 18,984,653 of record OW121704.1, on the reverse strand, counting down.
AAATTCCAGTGATCCCGGTTTTGTATCTCGTCCTTTCGAAATTGCATCAAAAAGTATTTAAATATTTATGTTGGTACAAAATATCCTGTACGAAAACGGGATTTCCAATTTATATTCACGCAGCTGTGCGCGTGTATAGGAGTGTATATTTACAGAAAGCAAATTCAGGAATTATTAACATTGAATCAAATATGTTAAACTTGCTTACGTCAGGAATGATTAAATGTCATTTAGCGAGTAGATGTATGTGTCGTCCAATGGAAAATGTTGGAAAATGAAAGTGTAAGATCTGTAAATTGGTCTATCGTAAAATGTTCATAACAAAACGTAGTTTAATTTATTATGAAAATTGAGGCTGAAACTTTACCGTCAAATTCCGTGAATTTCTCAAACACGGGCCCCTCGCGAGCCATTTGATTTTTGAATTTGATTTTTACAGGGTGCGTTTAGTATCATAAGACCTTCCAACTGAAAAAGAAATGTTTTTGAAATAATCACAAATTGTCCCAATTTTTGATGTTTAACATTTATCAACTCTGATTCGAGTTTCAAGAAAAGTATCAAAAATTTCTCCCGTGAATTTTTTACAAAATAGAGAAGATATCTTGATAAAAAATATGAGAGAATTTTTTTCTTTCTTTTTTAAAAATTGAAGATGTCAATATATGATTTCTTATCTGCTAAACTTATTAAGAGAAGAAAGAACATTCTATATTTGGCATCTTCATTTTGCATAAAGATCCGCACAGTCTGTTGATTACATATAAATCGAGTTAGAGAAATGTTCGCCTAACTGGAGCACCCTGTTATTCAAGGGTCGTCTGTAATTTCTCCAGTTCTATCAGGTTTCGAATCGTTGGTTCCTGGTTTCTAGACTTAATCTCTGGAGGCGAAGGAGTTTTGGCACGAGGTCAACGATTGTTGTTTCCGGTTCTAATCGGTGGGAGGGAAAAAAGCTCGTCGATCTCGTACGAGACCTCGCAGAGGTCTTCTGTGCAGGGTGCAAGCGAGGCTTCGGCATCTCGATCGACTTGACGTTCAATTGGCCGTCGAAAAGTTGTTGACCAGGCTCAAAGGGTGAGTCGAGGCGAAAACTGTTCGGACGCAAACGGTTTCGCCGTGAAATTAGTAGTATACTTACTTCCGGGGCGATGTTTAACCTCTTGCGGTCCCAAAGCTCTGGTTGGAATCCACGAAAGAGGATCCGAAACGTTGAAACTCTCCACTCTCTACCATCCCTCGAACCATTCCCCGTTGCAGCGTTGCATCTCCCCTGCACTAGCCCGCACACCGTCGTCGAAGGCTTTGTTCTCGTGCCTCGTTTTGTAGACGTGTGTTTTGCATTTCAGGGACGACTGTTGGGAAAAGCGGACGCGTATTTTAGTTCCTTTCGACGGTGCAACTATCCACGAATAAGGGCGCCGAACACCGCACCCGAAATAGTTTACGAGTGCGCCAGGTATTCCAGGTACGTAACCACCCCTATGCCCTTGTACACACACCTATGTACTACCCCCTCACGCGACTTCTGTGTCAATTGATACTTGCTTTGTGAAATCGAATTAGCTGGAATGTTTTTCGTGCGTCGATGGTTTTAATTCTAGTGGAAAATATTTCGAACATGCTGCTCTACATGGAAACGCTTTTTTAGTTTGTTTTAATTTTTTGAGATCCAGCGAATAGATTCGCTTAATTAATTAAGCGAATAAATATTTATTTTGATGTTAGAGAAGGACTCGATTGCACTTTTGCTGCGATTGATGAATACAGTTTTTATTTTGCACAAAACTTATATTTTTGACATCAAAAGTTGTAATGCCATCGTCATTACATCCGCAGTGAGGAAAATCATTTGTATAAATCATAATAAATATTTATTTTTGGTGTTAGAGAAGGACTTTTGCACAAAGTTTATATCTTTGTCATAAAAAATTCAAATACCACCATCATTGCATCCGCATTGAGGAAAATCATTTGTAAAAAATCATACCGAAAACCCTACAAAATCCCAGTAAACGTGGTTCTCTGGAGCGCATTAGCTAAAATTGCTTTTCTAAATTCGCTCGAAGTGGATCGGCCGATTAATCGGGATCATCGTGTTAAACAAGGGTAGATAAAGATGTTAATGTCCGAGAGGCAAGGACACAGCGATGGATCTCGATCCACGGGGACTTCGAGACGCCATCGGAGATACGCGTACGTAACGGTCGAACTTTTCCCTCGATCGCTTTCAGACGAGGATCGTGCCTCGCATCGCCTCGAGACCGGCGCTATCAAATTTGTAGTCATCTCGATAAGCACGAGCCTGGAAACTTCCTGTATCCGGGGTCTCTGTACTTATGTATAGTTGTGCTTTAAGTTCCTCTGGCCTCGTTACTACGTCCAAGAATGGCGCCTTACGAACGGGAACGCGACCGACGACGCCGTTTCACTGTTCTCAAACCTTGCGCGGTTTAATCCGAGCCCCGCAGATTGGATTCTTAGTTAGCCGGAAGTTGACAAATTGACACGCTCGTGGAAAGGTAAATCTTTGTTTTAGAACGGCGCGTCAACGTTGTTTTAACCCTTCGTTCGTCCCTTCCGGCAATTCATTGTGTATGGATAGCGAATGCATCGTGAACCTCGATTATTGAATAATTAACCCTCGTTGTTTGTATCGATCACAATTATCAGAAGCCAAATAAAAATATCTTGTTTGTTCGAAAAATTATCTACAGTTGGAAATACACAGTATATGTCCAAAAAGTAACGGAACTTCGTCAATTTAAAGCAAACTATTAACGCCGTCTATTGAAACAAAATATAACGTGAAAGATGTAACTATTTTCTACAAAACAAGACCACGACCACTGCAATCGATCAACGGATTGTCAAGCAGAGTTAGTGTTCATGATTTCTCAACATTTTTCATTTCTCGAGAAATGAAAAATAAGACTATATTTGAGAAAAAATTTGTGCAAAGTTTGAGATCGATCGATAAATTGAAAAGGGTATAGCCGGATAAGCATGGGCCAGCGGCCCCCGCTCCGATTTTCCTGATTCCTGTCCTAAAACATCGTTTTATGTCTAAAAAAACATTGTGTAAAATTTCAAATGTCTACCCCCACCGATAGCGGTGATATTGAGGTAAATTCCCCCGCACTTAAATGCAATTTGCTCTAAAACGAGAAAAGATATCGACATGGGATAAACGACAAATAAAAGATATAGATACACTCTATATTTCAGATTTTTTCAGAATTTTTTGCTAATTATTTATAGTTGAAAATAATTAATTAATTTTTTGGGAATTTTTTTAACTATCTTCCCCTGGGTTGACACCTACCAAAAAATTCTAAAATATTGCTATGATTCTAACCTATTTCGTAAAAAAATCTCAGAAGTGTCCGTTTGGTGAAACAGTGTCACAAAAAAATAAAGTATGCCGGCGAACGCTCAGTTTGATCAGTAACGACGCAGCGACCGATTCCCCTTGCGGCGGCTAGTGACGGGAGCGAACGGGAAGTCGGCGCTTGTACGGAAAAGCTGATACATGTAAAAATGCGACTAAATCTTCTAATACATGATTACAGTTGGAAGTCTAAACAATTATATTCTAGGAAATAGCTTACATTGAAGAAGAAAAATACATGTAAAGCTAGTTTGTTGCTGTCAAGTAACAGAAAGAAGTAGCTTCTCACAAGTATGTTGTATGGTCACGGTGTTAGAGGTTCTTCTCGATGCTCTGGAGGGCTCCAGTTCGAATACTCCTCAACTCAACTTTTCTTGTTAACTTCCCGATTTTATAGGGAAGTTATTGTAATTACCCCGAAAATCGAAAATCGATTTTTTAGCAGATCTTCACGTTTCATGGTCATTGGACTCATTTTAGACTATTTTTATCAAAATGTCTGTGTGTGTGTGTGTGTGTGTGTGTGTGTGCGTATGGCCGTTTCTATGTAATCAAATTTTTCGTTAACGTTTTCAGAAAAAGTAACAACGCGATCAGGATGATAAATGATGCAATCGATGTGCCCCGTCGTAAGTTAGAGCTGATTAGATTTTGGTCCATATTGGTCAAGTAGTTTTTAGATTTTTAGTTTTTTTTCAAAAAGAGTTGATTCTACAATGCAATTTATACGGGAGGACGAAAATTTTCCACCAAAGAACCATACGCAATTACATAAAAAAAATTTTTTTCTTAATTTTTTATATATAATACTCCCCAACTCAACTTTTCTTGTTTTGTTCTTTTTTTTATATGTATTTATAAGCTAAACAATTTTTGTTGTTTGCACTTCAATATTTTATAAAACAAACTTGCTGTAATGCAATATGCTGCTTTGTGTTTGTGCGCTCAAATTCTGAACACTGTGAAATAATAATATCTTGCGCGTGTACCAAGACCGCGAAGGGATGATTGCGTAACAACAATAATTTTTTCTTTAATATTGTAATCCAGCTCATGAATGGAACCGCACTCATTCTGATCGTGTCTAACCAAACGAATGAGCGTGTGACCAGATAACATTGTAACGTCGGCTAGCGGTCAAAGAATATGCCGACTTTGCGGCATGTTCAAAGGCGATATGCCGCGAAATGAGCGTAACGCGAGAACTCATTCAATTAATAATTATGTTTGTTTTATAGAATATTGAAGTGCAAACAATAAAAATCGTTTAGCTTATAAATACATATAAAACTAGAGGGCTATTGTTGCTCGCTCGCTCGCGAGTAGGGTTGATTTTGCTCACTCGCTTCGCGAGCTCGCGGGTAGGACTGCTCTTGCGAGTGGGTTAGTCATACGCATGGCTAGTAGGGCCTACTGATATTAATGTTTTTTCTTTGGTGTGTGACTCTCCAAGAGTCACACAAAGAACTTCCCGATTTGTTACTCCTTCGCCAACATCGCTAACATCGTTTTTTTTTTGTGCTTTCATCGATATTCTCCCAAAATGTATTCTTGGGAGTAGAGATGATAAATTCACTGTTGCATTGGAATAACTTTCGATTATTCCAAGCGGTAACATTAGCATCAGTTAAAAAAAAATTTTTTTTTAAATCTAAAAAAAAATTAAGAAAAAAATTTTTTTTATGTAATTGCGTATGGTTCTTTGGTGGAAAATTTTCGTCCTCCCGTATAAATTGCATTGTAGAATCAACTCTTTTTGAAAAAAAACTAAAAATCTAAAAACTACTTGACCAATATGGACCAAAATCTAATCAGCTCTAACTTACGACGGGGCACATCGATTGCATCATTTATCATCCTGATCGCGTTGTTACTTTTTCTGAAAACGTTAACGAAAAATTTGATTACATAGAAACGGCCATACGCACACACACACACACACACACACACACACACAGACATTTTGATAAAAATAGTCTAAAATGAGTCCAATGACCATGAAACGTGAAGATCTGCTAAAAAATCGATTTTCGATTTTCGGGGTAATTACAATAACTTCCCTATAAAATCGGGAAGTTAACAAGAAAAGTTGAGTTGAGGAGTATTCGAACTGGAGCCCTCCAGAGCATCGAGAAGAACCTCTAACACCGTGACCATACAACATACTTGTGAGAAGCTACTTCTTTCTGTTACTTGACAGCAACAAACTAGCTTTACATGTATTTTTCTTCTTCAATGTAAGCTATTTCCTAGAATATAATTGTTTAGACTTCCAACTGTAATCATGTATTAGAAGATTTAGTCGCATTTTTACATGTATCAGCTTTTCCGTACAAGCGCCGACTTCCCGTTCGCTCCCGTCACTAGCCGCCGCAAGGGGAATCGGTCGCTGCGTCGTTACTGATCAAACTGAGCGTTCGCCGGCATACTTTATTTTTTTGTGACACTGTTTCACCAAACGGACACTTCTGAGATTTTTTTACGAAATAGGTTAGAATCATAGCAATATTTTAGAATTTTTTGGTAGGTGTCAACCCAGGGGAAGATAGTTAAAAAAATTCCCAAAAAATTAATTAATTATTTTCAACTATAAATAATTAGCAAAAAATTCTGAAAAAATCTGAAATATAGAGTGTATCTATATCTTTTATTTGTCGTTTATCCCATGTCGATATCTTTTCTCGTTTTAGAGCAAATTGCATTTAAGTGCGGGGGAATTTACCTCAATATCACCGCTATCGGTGGGGGTAGACATTTGAAATTTTACACAATGTTTTTTTAGACATAAAACGATGTTTTAGGACAGGAATCAGGAAAATCGGAGCGGGGGCCGCTGGCCCATGCTTATCCGGCTATACCCTTTAAAATTGTGAAATTCACCTTAACCACGGAATATGGCACATCGTTGGATTTGTCTTTTTTTCTGAATAGGAATATAGAATAATTATATGACCTCCTTTAAATAAAAAATAACGATGACCTTGAAATTTCGAAATATGATTACTAAAAAATTTTTTATTTTGTCATTGAACAGTGCAAATTTCTCCTCTGACATTTTTTCGCATAATCACAAGTAACAGAGATATGTAAATACCTACATTAAAATGTAGCATATTTTGACTGATGGTAGGACATACGTATTTGTTCATTTCCGGAAATATGTTATAAAATAAATGAGATTCATAAGAATTTTCCTAGATTTAAATTTCTCGAGAAATATTGTAAGTTCTCGAGAAATGAGAAATAATCAATTATAAAATTTTTCGAGAAAGAATTCTCGAGAAGAAACATTAAGCAGAGTAGGGCAATAACCAACTAATATTTAAAAATGACTAATACTCCTTTTGAATGTTAGCCATAGCAAAATAGTTATTAGTAAAAACTTTTTGATTAGTTAGTCATAACTAATTTATAATATTAATGTATGTTAATCGCACAATAGTGACTGATGACTAAAGATTGATGACTTATCATGATCATCAACTACTAATTCACTAATAAGCAATAGCTAACGATTACTTAGAGCTATGACTAACTATTTGCCATTTAGTTATCACTAACTAATCAAAAAGCTTTGACTAATGACTATTTTGCTATGACTAACGTTCAAAAAGACTATTAGTCATTTTTAAATATTAGTTGATTATTGCTACTCTGTTGTCAAGTTATAGCTCATAAAGTGATAGTACCTTTAGTCTCCTCGTCACAAAAACACGATGAAACAAAGAGCAAATATTAAATTTTGTTTCAAGTTCGGTAAAACTTTTTTTATGGTGATTATTGCTTATCCCGTACACGCGTGTTCGAATGGTATAAGCGATTCCAGGTCGGCCGTGATATTTTGGAAGACGATCAAAATCCAGGCCGGCCAAAAAAGAAAAATCGCGACGAGTTGGTGGAAAAATTGCGTGAAATGATCGGCAATTCGTTTCACAGATTCAAAATGTCAATGGTGAATATTATCTGGGTGTTATGAAGCGTTTGTGGAAGAGAATCGTTCGAATGAGAGAGGCCCGAATATCGAGCGCCGCGAAGTTGGTTTTTGTTGCACAATAATGCACCGTCTCACAGGACCATTACTGTTCGTGAATTTTTGGTGAAAAAACAAATCTGTGTGCTCTAACAACAGCCTCCGTATTCGTCTGATTTATCACCGTGTGACTATTTCCTGTTCCCAATACTCAGACTGGCCATGAAATGAACGTTTTATGGCAATGTTATGCAAGTCCAAAGTGCCGTGACGAGGGTCATTGAAGCGATTCCGCAAAATTAAATTAAAAAATCTATGCTAGCATTGCTTGAACGTGCCCAGCGGTGTATTGATGCAGAAGGGATGTATTTTGAATAAAGGGGAATGATTTCGGCAAAATAACTAATTGATTTTTTGTTATTTAAAAAGTTCCGTTACTTTCCGGACATAATGTGTAATATACAGTTGAGCACAAAGTATTCGTACAGCTTCTAAAAACGAATAACTTTTTCAAAATTGAACCCCACAGCTAATTTTTTTGAGAAGTTAGAAGCATTAGTTTACTAGCTAGTGTGTGAACAATTTTTTTATTGTTATTGGACGCAATTGAGAAGGAAAGAGTAAAGGTCAGGATTTTTTAATTTTTTATCTGTGCCTGTAGTGAAAATTTAGAAGGTGCTAATCCCGTGACTGTTTCAAATTTCTACTTATTTTATTTTATGAAGTGACAGTATTATTAGTTTTAATAATTTCCTAGCAGAAAGTGTATTGATATTGTCGGTATGTCCACATTGAAATGAATGTACGCTCGAGGAATATAAATATACGAGTGGCATCTACAGAAGCAATGATTATAACGTTACCGGGCGTCGCAGCAACATTTTTGCTGATACACGAGCATTAAACAAACAAGTGGCTTTCCATCGTCGGCTCCAAACTCAATATGGACTGATGATTTTATTGGTTATTTTATTCCATTCGGATTTTCCTTTCATGTTTGCTTTTATTATTAGCGCCACAGTATTTCTGGTACTTTCTTGTTAATTACTTCTCCCAGGCATCAGGAGACTACTGTTAATAAATTATTATCATTATTATTATTATTATTATAGCAAACAACGTGCTGTACGCGACACGATTACAGTGAACTGCAGCGCGGCAAACAAAGAAGGAAACACGTTTTCCTCGCGCAAATACATACATACATATTATCGAATTATCGCAGTTTGTTCGAACGGTACTCCGTGTGAATAGCGTTGAATGGAACGCAGTTGTTCTCCGAAGCGCACGAAATTCTCATAAATACTGCCCGGAGTATGGGTGAGCTGGAGAATCAAATTTAAAAGCCAATACATAGGAAACACGGAGTTGAACACTGTTGCAGGTGTTTAGGTTTATTGAACTTTTATTTAGCATGCTAAATGGGTAATATCTTGAGTAATGGTAATGGTGAAATTAAGTTAACTCAAAAGGTTATAGTGCTGTCAAGCTGTTAACCTTTCGCAGTCGAGGGGTGACTCGGAGTCACCACGGCAAATTGCTGTACCATTGTTCACAATATTGTTTACATTGTTAACCCCTTGTCCTACGATTTATTTTACGGTTTCAGTGATTAGAACTTTTTTTGTAGTTTGTAATTTCCTAAGGAAGAAGAAAATTTATATCTATTGTATGCCTACATGTTCGCCATTAACTATACATTAACAAAGCCAAAATAGAATTTCACCTCGGCTTAGAGGAAATTAATAACATACAGTGGGTGTACAAAGTATTCGTACACTTTTTAAAATCTATTAACTTTTTTATAATTGTACCAAACGACCTGAATTTTTATAATCAATTAGAAGCAATGGTTTACGAAATGATATGCAACAAAGATTTTCCAAAAATTATAATTTACAAGGTTATATGCAAAAATAAAAAAGGAATTTGTTAAAACTTTTTTATTTGGGTCCTTAATGAAAAGTTAAAATATACGTTTAGTAGATCTATGTACACATGCTGAAAATTTCATTGAAATCGATTAACATACACACGAGCTACAAGCGGTTAAAAATTGTGAAAATCCTAGTTTTACACGACTTTTGATCAGTTAGTTTTAAATCCACAGAATCGTACATCTTTCGATGCGTGACGTTTTTTCCTGCGTCAACCGATTTCGATTAAAATTTCAGTATGTGTATAATTAACATAGATCTACAAAACATATATTTTCAATTTTTTTTAAGGGTCCAAATAAAAAAGTTTTAAGAAATGCCTTTTTTATTTTTGCATGTAACTGTAAATTATAATTTTTGGAAAATCTTTTTTTCATATCATTTCGTAAAACAATACTTTAACTTGATTATAAAAAGTCAGGTCGTTTGGTACAATTATGAAAAAGTTATTAGTTTTTAAAAAGTGTATGAATACTTTGTACACCCACTGTACATATTTATTAGACTCTGTTCAGAATCTTCATCACGAGTCTGATACGATATTGCAGGGCAAGGGGTTTAAATAATGAAATTATTAACTAACCAATGAACTACCAGTAGAATTATTCTAGGCCGGAAGAAATGTTTAATTTTCTAGTTAAAATGGCTCCGACTGCAAAGGGTTGGAGGACTTGCAGAGGAGGAATCCTGCAAGTCTTAAAATAAAGATATTGTTAACTTCGTTAGTTTATGTGGAGTCTAATTAAGAACCTGTCTGCGAAGTTTCCAGCAAATTGATTGATCGGCGCTCGAGTTATTGTACAGTTTCGTTTCGAAGAGTGTATTATAGAAAAAGAGTGCAGTCGAAGTTTGAACACGTATGTTTTAGTAATGAAATCGGGATTTTCAAAGTTAATTTAATTATTTTCAGAATACATAGTACAACAGTTCACTAACTTTTTTACTAGCTTGTTGCATTAAAAGTCAGTTTGTTCTTCGAGGCAGATCTCGTGGTCTCTAAAACATTAATTTATGGAAATTTGCGATAAAAAACTTGATTTTCGAAGAGGCACCTGTCCTCATTTAAGCCTACAGACGAAATTTCGTCGTCGCAGGAAATGGTTACGAGGTCGGATAATTTGGTCGCGAAAATAAGATGCACGCATTGCAAGCGGGGACAACTTACTTTCTGGACAAAAGTCTGCAAATTTTCATCATTGGGAAGAATTGTTCTAAACAATTCTGTTAAATACATCTGCGATTGTTCCTAAACACTATCAACTGCACAATAGCAGAAGTGGGTTCCCCTAGACGAGTATAAAAATCGACCTTTTTCATTTCCGCAAAGACTAACGAGTTAGGAAAAATGCAGTAGCTCGAAAAATGCATTTTAAAAACTGGTAAATAAATCTCCGAGCATTCGCAATCGTCATGAACCACACATGCAATAGGTCTCTCACCCACCATCTATACAAACATCGTAATTCGATATTTTCATTTTGTTTCTATCATTGAAACAATTGGCTTGTGATAGCTAAAATATGATATAAATATTCTTGATTCAATTTTGTCTAAATGTCTTGCAAATACTGCATCGAGAGTTGTTCCTGATCTTCTTGTCGCTTCATTAGGATTATTTACCATTTCCAATCTTAATTTACTTCTAAACATTACTAGAATGCAAGAAGTTATTTTTTTCTGAAAAAATCAAAAAACTACATACGTCATGTGGTTGGGCATACCTTATATGCTTTTGTTTGAGCCTTTTGAAAATTTCGCTATTTTTGCGGTAGGACGCACCGTTTCCGAGATACAGCCATTTTTATTGACTAGCTCGGCTAACCATCCCCACCACTTCCGTTACGCATTTTCGTGTCGCGAATTCCGTGACGTGAATTAGGCTTACACCATGCCAAAAGAAGTTACACTTCAAAAATTGATAAATAATTCGCGCCACACAATAGCAATATAGGTCCCTCACCCACCATCTAAATAAGAATCATTCCCATTTGAGCACTATGAGGCTCCGGCACGGTGCACCAAGCATCGCAATTCCGTATTTTCATTTTCGCAAAGACTAAGATAGTTACATGAGAAGTAGCTTGAAAAATGCATTTTAAAAAATTGGTAAATAAATCGAGCCACACAATACCAAGAGAGGTCCCTCACCCACCATCTAAACAACAATCATTCCCATCTCACACACTATGAGCCTCCTGCACGGTGCACGAAGCATCGTAATTCGATATTTTCATTCTATAACACGGTTTCGCACTAGGCGACTCTCCGCGGGAATCGGTGAGGAATCGCGATGGCTCTCGAAGAGCGTCTCGACACATCGTCTTCTTCTAATGGCCCGGTAATGGTGCCGCAAGCATCAGCATCAGCAATAGCATCAGCATCAGCATCAGCAACAGCCGATGGCACAAAGTTACTAGATACTTGCTGCGACCTGACCGAAGCGTCACAACGGGAAACGATGTTCGGAAAGTCTCGATTCGAGCTTGTATCGACGGGACGCGACTCGTGTAATCGGAAACGCGGACGTCGGTGGGCGACCGGATTTTCCCATTCGCTCGAATTTCGTTCGAAGCTCGTTAATTAAAAGTAGTTCGGAGCCGTTTCCGCGATGCACGGCCGCTTTTTTCGCGCGACCCGTATACGCGATGCATGCGCACGCTTTCATGTATACGTGTGTACTCGCTTCTACCCGTTTCCACCCGCTTCGGCCCGCTTCGGGCCGCTTTCGACCGTTCTAATGGAATGTGGAGCAACGAACGCCGGGAACACGGAAACGGTCTTTGTGTCGCCGCGATCCTCCACACCGCGTAAACATGGAAACCCTTCCATATTCTGAACGACGCACAGCGACAAGTTTCGTCGAAATCCTCGTCACAAAATTTTTCCTTTGCTCCAACCCTTTGCGGCTCTCTCTCTCTCTCTCTTTTTTCATTCAGAACTTGTTACAAAATTGTGTAGTTCGTTTATGATCCGATAGGTCGCCCTTTCAACTTATTTGGAACAGATCAGAAACATTATAATTTTGTTGTATGCGTGTATGAGAATTCTCTCAAGAGAATTAGATTTGAAGAGATGGTTCTTAGATTTCGAATTTTCATTCAGATGTTACGTCCTAAGGTGGACGTTTGAAAGATTAATAGTTTAATTTAAAGATCTGAATTGAGATACAACGCAGTTTCGAACCTACCTGCATTCACCGGCTTCGGTTAGGGTAATTGAGGATATGGATTGATGAAATCGATGTTGGGAAAACTCTTTTAAAAATGATTTGAAATTTCGATTTAAGTAAAAATGAACAAGAGTGTATTCTAAGTATCAAATTTCGGATACATTTGGTTATTATGATCTTACTGTAAAATATCAGTATTCACCGTAACGTAGTTTTCGCTTTTGGAGCTTTTGAATACAATCGCTTCGCACGCCTTAGAATGTTGTAGTGGTGTTGATTTATCAGTGTTGAAGTTGTTGCTGATGATTATTTTCCAACGTTGATGTTGTTGGTTGGTGGATGTCAAAAATATCCGGCGGGTTAACACGCCAATAAACTTCACCTTTGACCACACACACGATTGCCCCAGCGGGAGTACGCGCTTTCACGAACTTAACTGAACACTTTTGAATACTAACTTTAAACCGATTCCTTATGGTGACTGACTAACCGAACGTATTTCGTGAAAATCTTGACTGTCAACTATCAACTGAACTCCTGATGAGGAGCCATCCCTTCTATAGATGTATCAATCCTTTGTTCTAAGCTTAATCTTCATAGGTGAGTGCATCTTCACCAATTCCTCGTAATCGCTTTTCTTCTTAATCGTCTGTATTTTAACCGGATGTTGGTTTTCGATTTGTAGTCATCATCCTATTTTAGATCACATTACTCCGCACATCCTCCTAGATCGGGGGAACGATCCATTGCTCATCGATTCCTTTGTCCATTTCCTTTCGTAGTGTCTTTCCTAGTCTCCTCTGGACTATCTTCACATTCTTCAGTGATGAATAGGCTCCAACGGATGCTTCTTTTAATTATTCGCTCGTATAATATTTTGAATTATTTCATTTGTCTAATACAATAGATTTCGCTGTATTCTTAATTCGTACAGTTAAGGTTTTTATTCAAGATGAGTTTTCTTAATTCTAACGCACGCATTGTGGTACAATATACGATAGGTCGATATTAATTATTAATTATAATATTTTATATTTTATTTCTCGTACAACATTATTAGAACAAGTATAAAAAGGAATTCAGAAAATGTATGTCATGAATTATACATGATTGATTTAATCAATTACACTGTTCAACAAATTTCAACTTTTTTTATGTTCCCTAATTACTGTTGGGTCCTTCTTATAGAGTTATTTGCGCTGATTCCGAATCTGTTTTTAATTTTTTTCCTATACGAAGACATTTTGCTTTCTTTTTCGAAAAAAACGTCGACCATGCAAACTTGAAATGGTGGTTTCTAAAGATAAAAGTCTGCTCTATCGCGCAGTATAGTTCGATTTTCTGCTGGACCCTTATTTTTGGAGATAAATTGAAAAATATCCTCAAAAACTGGTGCAAAAGTGGTGTCTCTCCGCCTTTAGTGATTGTTTAAACATGTTTAAGCAATCATAATGTATTAATATTGGATATCACTGTATCCAGGAAAGTCTACAGAATCTTTTGCTGCAACGAACAATTCAATATCTTTTATAATAACATCACAATATTTGTTTAAGGTTGAAAAATATGTTTTTTTTTCAAAGCCATGTTCCTCAAAAACTGTGCGTATAGGAAAAAAATTAAAAACAGATTCGGAATCAGCACAAAAAACTCTATAAGAAGGACCTAACAGTAATTTGGGAACAAATTTGGTGTTGGACAGTGTTATTATTAACGGCTGAACCACTGGACGTGACACAGAACTTGTTACAAAATTATACATATAGTTCGTTTATGGTCCAATAGGTCGCTCTTTCAACTTATTTGGGACAGATGAGGAACACTATAATTTATGGTATGCGTGTATGAGAATTCTCTCAGGAGAATTAGATTTGAAAAGAAACATTGAAGAGATGGTTCTTAATTTTGACTTTCCATTCAGAACTTGTTACAAAATTATGTAGTTAGTTTATGGTCCGATAGGTCGCTCATTTAACTTATTTAGAACAGATTAGGAACACTATAATTTTATTGAACAAGTAATTCATTTTATCCACTTACGTATTGAAAGTCATTTACACAAACAACAATTATATAATTCATTTAAGACGCAATATTTAGCTCGTTCAACTTATTTAGAACATATAAGAAACACTATAATTTCATGGAGCACGTAATTAATATCATCTACTTACTTATTAGAATTCTCTCGGAAGAATTTAATCTGAAAAGAAACATTAAAGAGATGGTTCTTAGATTTCGTCATTTCATTCAGAACTTGTTACAAAATTATGTAGTTAGTTTATGGTCCGATAGGTCGCTCATTTAACTTATTTACAACAGATTAGGAACACTATAATTTTATTGAACACGTAATTCATTTTATCCACTTACGTATTGAAAGTCATTTACATAAACAACAATTATATAGTTCATTTAAGGCCCAATAGTTAGCTCGTTCAACTTATTTAGAATATATAAGAAACACTACAATCTCATGGAGTACGTAATTAATATCATCTACTTACTTATCAGAATTGTCTCGGAAGAATTTAATCTCAAAAGAAACATTAAAGAGATGGTTCTTAGATTTCGAGTTTGCAGATAGTTGGCGAAGGGGGAAATGGAATTAACGAGCGGCCCGAACGGTCCGGATGTGTTCCATAATGGAGTTTCGATTTAATTTCGAGTTGCGAGTTACGAGTTACGTTTCCCCCTTGGAGGGTGTGTTCGGTACGCGAGCGACATTCAATTATTCGCGGAATCCCATGAACGGGACCCCGTTTTAAAGCCACTCACTCCGGGTTTGATTCCAGTTTCTGGGACATACCAAGCGCCTGGTGGCAGGCGAGCACTGTCACGATGGGAATCGGCGTGGCGATCGCTGTGATCGGTGCTCTCACCTTGTTGGCAGCTGCTTCCAGCTTTCTGCCGCATATTTTGAAAACGCCGAGGCACACGAGAGTGCTCGGTGGACTGCAGTTGCTCGCTGGTGAGTATCAAACCTGTCCCATGTTTCGTTTTTTAACACGCCGACTCCGACGTCGGTCACAACATGGATAATAACTGGACAGCGGATTTTATACATTTATTACAAAAACGTGTAGATGCATTTTGAAACGGTAGAAACATTAGAAGAATTTGAAAATACAGTTAGTTGGAATAATAAATATTGTTGAAAATACATTTCTATTTCACTCCAGCTTGTTACAATTCAAGTGGAAAATTGTTATTTTGGCTAAAGATCCGCTGTCTAATAACTTTTTAAAAAATGAACCAAACGACTTGAGGTTTTTCGAAATGTTAGAAGGATTAGTTTAAAACAGAATTTTTACACATAAAGTGAACGTTACGTTTTTTGCAAGAAATAGGAGCGAAACGTAAATATCTTGAAATTGCAACTTTCCAGTATTCATTAAAATGGTCAAATCAATTTTTTCACTTCGTTGTTATTCTTTATCGATCACTGTTTGCGAATTCTCTGTCCTTACGCGTTTTATTCCCGCGCCGCCCGTCGATTTCCCAAAAAAACTGACGAAAATTCAAGTGTCACGGACAAACACTCGCGAATCGTGCTGTGGACATGTAGAATGTTTCGATATCGTGCGATCGTAAAAGCGAATAATCACAAACACGCGAAACAAAGCCGATCGACGCATTTGTGCGCACGAAGCGCTACAGTTTTATATTAATTGATAAAAGCTGCGGTTTAACTCTCATCCGCTGATTTCAGCGATTCAGTTGATCCTTCACTGTAGCGAAAAGATTTTTCAAATTATTTTCAATATGATAGAACTGAGCCATACATCAAAGTCTTACGTACTGGGAAAAGTAAACAGTATGGGCTTGTGAGATTGACGGTGATGTGTGGTCTCAAAGATTGTCTTTAAATTCGCACATTTTCAAATCGATAAAATATACAGTTTTTCATGGTTCCAATTATAAATATGAAATTCTTGGACTTGCTCCTGTTTCGTTCTTTTAGAAATATTGATATTATAAATATGCCTTTCTGAGAAATTTCTTTAGTGAACTTCTCTATCGAAGTATATATTTAAACAAAACTGATACGAAATTTTAAACAAATGCAATTTTGTCACTATTATCAGGTCGATCGGAAAATAATTTACTTTTTCGTGTCCGATTACCATTTTTCGCTTTTCTCAACATTTTCTACGCGGTGTAAATTTCATTTTAAATGAAATCATAAAAAGTCATTTAACTCAATTTTCTGCTAATAAAAAACAGAAACTCCACGAGAGAAAAGATCATAAAACAAAACGTGATGAAACTTATTCAAAATGGTAAAAAAATTTTCCCGTTGGT
Source organism: Lasioglossum pauxillum (assembly GCA_933228785.1). Lineage (NCBI taxonomy): Eukaryota > Metazoa > Arthropoda > Insecta > Hymenoptera > Halictidae > Lasioglossum > Lasioglossum pauxillum. Next base: position 18,967,881 of record OW121704.1, on the reverse strand, counting down.
GCTCGATGGTTCTAGTATTAGCTAATTATGTCAAAGCAATTCAATAATTCGTAACGAAATTTTTAATTAAATCCCGTGGTATGAAGGGTTGAAAGAATGAAGTTTCCTGATTAATTCGTATGACAATTGATTCAGAAGTTCATTAAAGGTTGAAGGTTTTTCAGAACAGAGAGTTCGAACGCGTATCGTCGATTGCGATTAGGAATCGATTGAAAGCGGTAAAATTAGCGTGTGCGACCAATCGGCTGTCTCTATAGAATGTGGGACGTCGTTAAAACTTTTGAGATCCGTAGGACGAGCGGAAAGCTTTAATAGGAACGTCTGGTGTTTGCAAAGCAATGGATAGGGAACGAGTCTGTTCGCATCGTTTCGCATCGCACGTCGCGTCGTGGGAGCAGCTAGACAGCAAACAGTCCACAAAGAAAATGGATATTACTCGAATATCATTCTTCTTTCAAACGTTGACACGTTCCATTTTCTCCGGCGTCGTTCGTCGTTCGTCTCTTGTCGCTCGGCGCTCGACGCGACGCGACGCTCCGGGGTTATCGCTTTTAAAATAGGTTTTCACCGAGCTCGGCTCTCCTTCGCCGCTGTTATTAACGAACACGCGGGAAACCGCGTGACGAGTCTAATTTATTTATTAGCTTGGAAAACATAACAGCGTTCATTCCCCTCGCTCTGGACCTCTGTCCACGATTCTCGCGATTGAATTTCTCAGACAAAACCGCGATATTAGTCTTTCTCTTGATCGTTTCTAGCCGGGAAATGTAAAACACGTAATTGATGTTTCTTATTTTTTAAAATATACATGTTTTGTCAGCTCGCATACTTCGTGGACACCCTGTACAATTCCTAGACGGTTCAATTTATGAACGGGACTATTAGAGACCGTTCAGACACGGCGGAAACCGCGCGTTTTCGACCGCGCGATATTTTTTTTTGATTGTTTGACCGCGGGGATGCGTGTGAACGAATCCATATACGCTAATGTAAATAAGGTCCGCGCGGTTCAAATCGCGTAATTTTTGTTTTGGATTTTTTCCCGCGCGAACACGTGCGAACGAATATTTTTTTATTGAGTAAATCGCATAAGAGATTTATTACAACATTAGGTACAAATAAAACCAAAGTATACAGAGCAAGTAACCCCTACATACTAAAAGTAAGGATATTTTTGCGAACGAATATGAAGACAATTTTTGTTTTCGTTTGCTCGATCGCGCGGACACGTGTAAACGAATACGAAGACGGTAATGTAAATAAGATCCGCGCGGTTTCCGCCGTATCTGAACGGGGTTTTAGAGACGCGAACATCCGAGACTATGAAGGCGCGAGATTTAAACCGCCGACAACGGCGCTGTCATTTTCTCGTTACAGCAGCGATGATATGCGGTGGCCTGGTGATGTATCCCATAGGATGGGACAACAGAGAAGTGCGGGAGTCCTGCGGGAAGGGTGCTAACGTGTACAATCTCGGTGAGTACTGTTCCATTGTCTAGATCAGGGTCGACAAACTTTTTTTGGAAACTGCCAGACCGTAAAATTTGCAGGCTCGGTGGGCCGCACATAAGGTCAAATTAACAATTTACGACGACAAAAATATAAAATAAGATTTTATTTGATATTCTGGTTAGAAATGCTTATAAGAAGACTGCTTAATAATTATCTTCGGCAAAGTAGCTACTTAGGGTTAATTGGGGTCGAGGGTCCATAGTATTCTAATTAAAAAAAAAACAATTTCACACTAAATTATTTCTGTACTTTGATTAGTGAGATATAATATCCAATAAGAATATTATTCTACATCCTCATTGTTATCATCATCAGCATTATCATCAAGCTCCTGACCATCGTTGCTTTCATTATCATTACTACAGAAAGTAGGCGTTTACTACCTGTAAACAATCCGCTCTATTGATCGGAAGGCCAAGAAGGGAACTCATTTTTTAATTTTTTATATTAGTTATGACATTTTCTCGAACTGGTAAAAAAAATCAGTCTACTATTGGGAACTTTTTGTATAACTCTAGCTAAAGTAAGCATATCAATATTTTTTCAACAAAAATAGTATTTCATAGAACGTAGTAGGGTAAGATTGCTCAGGTCATACCAATACTTAAGTCATACCACTTGAATTTTGGACGAATTACGGCGACAACAGCACATACAACGGTAACCAAATATACATCTGAGTCAACCAAGTTGCTTTACGTATTATTGTCTGCCATAAACCAGTCTCATTATAAATCCTGTCATCAAGTAAGTTTATTTAAATTTTCTTATAATTTTCTGCATATGTTTGGTAGTTAATCTTGCAAGTAAATTATTGATAAAATGATGTTCCTTATTAAATATAAATTCCGTAGAATTTACATAATCGTTTGATTGAAACGAAATCGTATTAATTTTATTCAGTTAGGTCATGTTTATTTTTTAAATTTAACTTGTGCCGTGTCTTAAGTCGTGCCAATATGAGATTCCTAAGTCGTACTACCTCGTCTGTCGAAATAACGTCAACGCAGAATAAAGAAAACATAACAAATGCGGCAAATAAAAGAAACGCAGTAATTAATAAAAAGGAATTGGCATTAAAAATTATAAAGAAGAAAAGCGATTGGTTTTGTTTTATTTGTGGAGAAGATCGGGAGGAAAACATGATTCAATGCTTGAAATGCAAATCATGGGTGCACAATGTATGCGCTGGAGTTGACAAAAGAACAAAAAAATTTGTATGTGATGTTTGTATTAACTGAATACCTATGTGCCATGTAAACAGATTAATGCAAAATACGTTTTAATTATTATTGTTGCTTAATTGAATTCTTAACCGGTTACTTTAGTCGTACCGATGTAAGTTTTTAAAGATTTAGTTTATTTTACGTGAAAGCATATAGATTTTCTAATTTCGTTATAATAAATGACAACAATATTAACAAAAGTTTTGAATAACACATTTAATTTCTATTTATTTGATAAATCCTAAGTTTTATACGGTTTTTTTTTCTTAAGGGGTACGACTTGAGCAACCTTACCCTATATTAATAGTATGTACAACTTACCTTTGTGTTAACAATAATTGCAGATGAAAGTACATACCTGATGCTTCAATATCCATGTAGAAAACTTGGCGAATTTAAATTGAAGAAAATAGGATAAACGCAATTACGTCGTCAACAATTCTGACGCTATTAACGGATATTGAAAGATAACTTCACTTTGCACACGCGCACCAACTACTGTGTTGCGTTAACAAAAAAAATTCTCACGCTACATTGTGGGTTGTATCTTAGAGTACGTTATGATGGTATTTGTCATTAGTTTACAGAAAATTTGTATATCTATTTTTGTCGTCGTAATTTAATTATTTGGCCTTATGTGGGCCGGGTAGCAAACTCGAAGATATTTACACGGGTAATTCTATTCATAGAGCAACAAAACAAACAGGTTCAACACTTTTCTATTATTAATTTGATTTATTTTTTCGCATTCATTAACCCCTGGTCTTGATCATTCCTGAAATACCTCAAAACATTCACATTGACAAATACTGATGACTAGACTGCGGATCTTCATGCGAAATAAAAACGTTCCAGGTCAATTGCGGGAACAGCAGTTAAATAAAGACTGATTTTCAAGTTTAACAAAAATAATTATGGCTCGGAAAGTGTTACTGACTTTAATGCTTTGTATATTTCTTATTCCTTTTTGTTAGGGATGGGATCAAGTTCAATATGTACTCACGAATCCGAGTCAATTTCAATAACCAAGTTTCATTTCATGGGTTTCGATTACTACAATACTTAAAAGCAATAATATTTCAATGATTATATTTGAAAAGTATTCATTTTATACAAACTGATATCGAACCTCGGAATGAGTACATACAAGTTTCGAAAAGATACTTATAAGTACTTCGATGTTGAAAGGAATCGAATCTTTCACAAGTAGTTCTCGAATCTTGGAAATCGGAACTGCATAGTAGGTTTTAAGCACTTCTTTATTAAATTAACTATTTAAAAATAATATTTCCGATGGATTATGAAATTATAGTTGTACATGTTGAATTGAACTACGCATTAGAGTAGAACATAATTGATTTTAAAGGTAAAAAATATAATGATTAGAAAGGTCAGAGAATTTCCGGTATGATATTCAGAAAAGTTTCGAATTTGTTCGACCAAGATTCGAATATACTTGCAAGTATTATTTCCGTTTACCAAAGTAAGTTCTTGTAAAAGGTTCGAAACTGTCTGGCACAGGTTCGAGTATACTTAGGAGTACTATTTCTGTTTTTCGAAGTACTTATAGAGAGTTCGAATTCAATCAATCACAGTTGGAACCTGTTCGCGAGGTACTTGATCCCATCCCTGCTTTTTGTTTCAAATGCATCAAATCCGCAGTCTACTGAATCGTTGAATTGTCGCGTTCGAATTTCACGTTTTTCTAGGCGAGTCTGTGAGCGAGTTTCTATTCGTTCGGTCGAATACTCGGGCGTCGATCTGTTTCAGGAAAGTGTTCGGTGTCCTGGTCGAGCCACTTGCTGATCAGCTCGGTGGCGTTGCTGATGTTGTGCTTCGGGCTGAGCTTCTGCGCCGCGCGACACAAACCGTCGAACCCTCGCACTGATCCGCTGCGCATTTGACAATCGAGATACTCGCAATCGATTGACGCGTACGCTTCGCCGAAGAAGACCACTCTGTCATTCGTGACCGTCTGCTGATCCTGACGATCGACAGACCGTGCTTCCTGGCCGGCTGGCTGGCCGGTTCCTCTCTCCTTTTTCCTATCTCTCCTATCCTCGATGATCCTCTCTTTCTCCACTCATAGATGAACGTTTTCGTGTGTAGCGTAGCGAGATGAGATTGTCGCCAACGATACATTTCGTCTCCTTTTCGGAAAAGGAAATATGCGAGACGAACGCTACCGGTGAATTCTTCCGGGAAAGAACATAGCAAACATTACCATAGTTTCCCTGCCGTGGCTGCTGGCCGATCTGGGAAGTTACAGTTTCAATCTATACTTCAATTCATAGTGCAATCCATTTTTCAGTCCACACTGGAATTTATACTTTAATTTTCATCTATAATTTAATTTCAGGTATATCTAAATACACGTGTGTCAACGTATATCCGCATTTCAATTCAGTTACTAATTTTCTGATGCAAAATATGGGAATTTAAAATAGATACAAAAATTAATTTGAAAGCCACTCTCTCCAGTTTATTAGAGAAGAATCTGATATGTTTTAATGTTCTGACAACAAACGACCTCTTGTGGAATAACAATGTTCTTAGCTGTTGGAAAACACCATTCTGGAGCAACTGCTGTTGCTCTGGTACGTTTAAGTATTTTCTTGCAGGCCCTACAATTCTCAGATGATTAGCTTTTCGGGTGTTTCGTTTTGCAGTTGCAGGCTTTGAGTTGTAATTAAATTTCGAACGTCTGCCGAAAGATTCGGCAATCTCATTTAATCCCATTGTTAAAAATGATGTTTGAATTTATGGTTGTACGAACAAACGCAGAATCTGTGAGTCAATGTTCTAAAAATTATACGAATTAAAATGAGGATGCATTAATGTGTACTAACATGTGTACTTAAAACGTTACGTATGCGCGCGTGTTATTAATAGACTGCGGATGTTTATGCAAAATAAAAAATGTTTAGGTTCATTGCAAAACACAGGAGCCAAATAAAAAATTTTCATTAAGCTGAAACTATTATACTGATGTCCTTAAGTCATTTTAATATGTTCACTGCTTTAAACTGTACGTACCCATTTTTGTCATAAATGTATAAAATCCGCAGTCTAGTTATTAATACAAAACCACGATCTCTAGTTCACGCGTCAATTCATGGTTCCATTCATGATTGAAACTTAAACAAACGGTTGGATGCAAAGTAAAAGTTGCACTCGGAAACTATGGGGTTAAAACTCAACGGTTCCGACAATCGCGAACCGATTTCCGGCTGTAATTCCGCGCGCCGGAGGGAACATCTTCGATAAAAAACGGTCTCCGGTATCTCGCCATCGATAATCGTCGAACGATGGAACGCGAACCGGGTCGAGTTTAATTCGTTAACCGACCGTGTCGAGCTCTTCCTCTTTGCTCGTGTGCGCGTGCGACTCGCGAATCGAATCGAATCGGCTCGCCTCCCTCCCCCCCCCCGAATCGAATCGTTTCGCGTTACGAGTTTCTCGACTTGGTAGCGAGGATAATAGATTCAATTACGAATTAGACGTAACGCCCGCGCTTCTGGCATAACGACTCCTCGATTAATTTCTATCGAGGGACTTAAACTCGAACGCCAGTTTCGCCCGAGTTGCGAGAGGAAACTGTCTTAGGATGGAAACTCGAGCCTAACCGGCCTGGACGGTTCTCCGATCATTTCCCGCGACTCGATTCGCATCTCACTAGGAACCTCGAGAAATTTTCCGACGATTTACCGAGCGAAAGCGACAAGGAGAAATTAACGCGTTTACACTGCAGCCGTTTTCAGCGAATTTTGCGGGATACAATTGGTTTCAATTTTAACGTTGCTCTTTTCATGGTAAATCTACATTGCATCAAAGACACCAGTGCGTTTCGATCCACACTTCGTTCCCAGTCGTTATTCGAAACTGTGCAGAAACGAAAAATTATGGAAACCTCATTAGCTGGTGGATCTTTCTGCAAAAGAACAATTGCATGGAACAGATGTTAAATGAAAGTGTATGTCCTCTGTAAACGGTTTTAATCAGTCGAGGACAACGTAACAACGCGGTGTGCTTGACTGAGCTATTTTTATCAGAAATTCATCAAATCCACGGTCTAGCGATGATGGCACTTCGCGAACGAATATTCATTAATTACTTTGAATTGGTTGCAGCGTTCAATTGTACAACAAGCGCCATTTTGACGCTTCCGCGCGCGTTTCGATACACCTTCTGTTGCACGTGTTGTTCGTGTGTAGGAGATAAAAATGTATGTTGTTCGTGTTGAATGAAACTTATCTTATTAAACGCAACGTTAAATGGAATTTGTAATCACTTTAAGCTTACGGTTTTGATTGCAGAGATTAGTACTTTGATTTCGGGCGATTTTTTGGGGGAGTTTGTGCAATAATATTCTCAAATGGGATTTACTTCGGGAAACTTGAAATTTTCGGGATATCCGATTCTTTCGGGAAATCCGATTCTTTCGGGAAATCCGATTCTTTCGGGAATCTTGAAATTTTTGGGTTCTCACGCTCCCCTAATCGGGCGGTACCGGGTCAAGATTCGTTTGTCAGTCGAACGGCTCGCATCGGACGACGCGAGAACGTTGTAAGAGCGCGGCGACTCTTGGGACTCGGTTCTCGGAAACGTTGAAAGGGTTCCTCGCGAACGAAATCGCATTGTTCGGACTAAATTCGCGCTGTTCGAACAACAGCCAAAGGGGTTCGTTCTGGTTGCACGCACCACCGGTTCCTCGCGAATCGATTTCGACGCGTCGGCGACGGCGTCGCGCGACATCGTTGAATTGGTCGCGGTTCGACGAGCTCCGCTGTCGGATCGACACCGAAAAAAGAATGTAACGCGCGAATGAAAATTCACCGTGACGGAGGGACGCAGAAAAACGGCCAAAAAGATCCAGCGGAAAGTCCTGTGCACGCTTTCGAGCGATGCGGAACGCTGCACCTGGAGAGTATGGTGCATTTATTGTTAGATCGAGCTGCTAAATCCTTCATATAAAATTCATTTGTAAAGAGCAGACATTACTTTACACGTTACTGTTCAACGCTGATTTTGTCTTTCAACGAGCAGAAAATTCTTGTAGATTTTGCTGGTTTTATCCTGATCTTTTCCTTCTTTGGAAACGAAGAGTGAAGACTACAACAATTTTTTCTACTTCAACTACAATAATTGTACTCTTCTTCGACTGTATGAAAATTTCTATTTCGTTCCTGTTGCTCAGAAATGGTGGAGAAAATTTTTCTGGAGAACCAAACGTTATAGTTCATTCGCCATTATCATCAATCCCATTATGGACCAGTAAACTCATTAACTACGGATATAGACAAATTAATGGGCGGATAAAACCGGTCTTTTTATTAGTGTTCACGCCAAAGGAAGATGTTCCTGAGCATCTTTTATGGTCGCTCTTATTACTTTTATCGTTCGACCATAAACGTTACAGTCAAAATCCTGTCTTAGACACCGTCAAGTAAAGCCCGTGAACTTTTAGCGAGCTATGAAACGGACGAGGTACACAGATCTGCGTCGTCAACAGTTGACGGAAAGAATGCGTTCTGCCTGTTGCACTTTTCGATATCCAGGTCGCGCGTATTTTTAAGATGACGAATTGAGATTAACAAACATCTCAAATGTCTCAATGACGAATTCAGATTAACAAACATCTCAAATGTTTCAATGACGAATTGAGATTAACAAACATTAAGACATCTTCACGTATATTGATTGTGCACAGGTAAATCTCGTTTTGGGACCACAGTACGAAAGTTTTCCCGGAGGAAATCAAGTCTCGGGGACAGCGAGATTTACCGTTGGGGATTTAAGTAACCGGTGTAAAAGAGGATTCATGGCGTGAAACAATCGGACCAAGTACTCGTCCGTTTCCTCGACCCGATTCGATCCCAGTCGAATCGAATCCGTGCTCCGCGATTTTTTGGTCCCTCGCATTTCTTTTCTCCCCGTGTACCGTCTCTTACGTCTCGGAATCACAGCGTGCACGTAAACGCCGAGAAAATTATTACGATCGACTTTCCTCCGTTTCTTCTCCCTCTCTCGTCTCCCGTTTTTCCGCTGGAAAATGTTTTGCCGTCGAATGAAAATCGATCGGTCCATTCCGAGCTGTAGTTTCGGTGGAAGCGGAAGCGAACTTCCGGAACTCGATTTACCAGTTTCGACCCCGGTTTTTCTTTACGCGGCCTCACTCCCAGCGATCTCCCTCGATCTCTCGAAAAATCGCCTCGAAATTTTCGGGCATGACGAACTAGGTTCTCTGGGATCGATGAAATCTTGCAAAAATAGGTCATCTTAATAAATACAAAAATACGTTTCTATAATAAATTCTCACAAATGATTTTCTTCGGGAAAACACGACGCCATTGAATCCCAGCGAATACCTTTCGAAGAGAGAACTGCGACAATACAAAATTTTATAGATATACGTACAAAGTCCGATAGGTGCAAATAAACTGATTTTCCACGAGGCCGAAGAAACGCGAAGCCACGATCGGTTTTTCGTAGCAGTTCGACTCGACGCGATGGGGAATTTGTAACCGTTTCTCGACCCTTCCTACCTTATTTGCATAGAAATTGCTGCACCCTCGGATTGCGCGAAAAAAAGAATGCAGAACCGTTGCCTCGACGACGACGCTGGTCGTATCGCCTCCGTGTCGCGACCACAGTGTTTAATAAATCAACTGACGTCGGTGTCGTGGCCTACGATTGCGTCGAGTGTCCATAAACACGATGCGAACGTAGGGAGAATGATCTCGGAGTGCAAATCGAACGAGATTGGGAACGAGATCGACGATCCGAGAACCTCCCGCGGAGGATCGAGCTCGCCGTGGAAAACGACTGTGTGCGAAGTACCTATGAAATCAACCGCGAACCGATTTTCTATCAATTTTCTGCGTTCCCAGCGAATCTATCGGTTTTCCCAGGACATTTTCACCGCTCGATGTAACACGAATGTGTACATGTTTTTACGTCGTCGTTAGATCGACGATTTCATGCACTTGTGCCATCAGTGTCTGGAAAATAAAACTTCAGGAGAATTTCAATTCTACTGGTAATACCTGTAAAATTTGATTGGTACTTCGCGTACGGTCGTTCACCGATTGATTTCGTTATGGTATAGCATTCGATCGCGATTCAAAGTGCGTGGACGGTTTGTCGATCGCCGTTCTGCTTCCGGATGCGTTTTGCGCAACGGAAATCGTCTCTAGAAGCGAATCGAGTCAGAATGAATGCGGAGAACCGGTGCTAGGCTGGTTTCGCATAATTGCGGAAACTATCGACGCACAATTGTTAATGATATCCGTGGAAACGAGACGCTGTATGATGATCTGGAACTGGAACTTGGCTGTCAGAATCAGAAGTGTAACTCTCGAACTAATCTAACTAATCGAACTAATTTTTCAATGAATTAGAAACTGCCATTTGAAATTCGAACTGCCAGCTTTCAACGTGGAAGAACGATCTTCATTTAAGAAGACAGAATTGACATTTATGAGGCAGTATAAATTCAATAATTGTTGCAATTGGAAAGTTGACTTTTCCAGCGAACGGACAGCTAAATTACAGTTCCAGATCATCAAAGTATCGGCGTGTTTCTCTAGGCAAACGAACCCCGTCGAAAGCGACGCGACTGTCGCGAGCGTCGATAACGGATGTTGTCCGCGCTCTTCCATGTCCTTTCACTTCGGTAAATCTTCAACGACTGTACATACTGCGTATACATATAGTACGTAAATATTCGACGTGGCATAAATGTTATCTATCATTACTATATATTTTATAATAAAACCTGGATTAAACGAACAATAGCGCAGACTCATTTCGCCCTTCTCGCCGTTCCGCAGTAAGCGTTGATTGATAGTCTGCGGATTTGTATTCTGCGTATTCAAGGACCATAACTGTTATAACCAAAAAGAAAAAAGTCATGGAATAACAAGTATTTCAGAGAAATTCATTTCGATCACTTATAACAGTTATCAATGAGAGAGATTTATTTCGATCGCTCATAACAGTTATCGATGGGAGAAGTTTATTTCGGTCACTCATAACAGTTATCGATGAGAGAGATTTATTTCGATCGCTCATAATAGTTATCGATGGGAGATGTTTATTTCGGTCACTCATAACAGTTATCGATGAGAGAGATTTATTTCGATCGCTCATAATAGTTATCGACGGGAGAAGTTTATTTCGGTCACTCATAACAGTTATCGATGAGAGAGATTTATTTCGATTTTTCATAACAGTTATCGATGAGCGAGATTTATTTCGATCGCTCGTAACAGTTATTGGCGAAGGAAATTTGTAATAGTTATTATTAAATAGTGCACCTTTCAAATGGTAGACAATCAATTATTTCATAAATTTTTTACTCGTAAAATTAATTGCTACAATCAAAATTTAATGTGACAAACAAAAACAGATTTTGTGTTGTTTTCATGGTCTGTTGATTCGCCTTGTCGCATGAAACCTTCTCAATGAATTTCACAGGCTTGCTCCATCCAAAAAGGAGTAGGCAACTCAATAATTAAATAAGCAACCAAAATGAATTTTCTCATCAATAATTATTATGAAAAAGTGAAAAGTAATTCGATCATCGATAACTGTTATGTGTAGACAGCGGATCTTTATACACAATAAAAATTATCCACCTTAATTGCAACAAATCGGAGTGACGTAGAAATTTATTTTCTCTCTTAATATGTTCAATAGGTTGAAAATAATATAAATGTATTTTTAAATTCGTCTAATGTCTTTAATGTTTTAAATTACACCCACTCGTTTTTGTCATAAATGCATAAAATCCGCAGTCTAGTTATGAGCGATCGAAATAAATTTCTCTCATCGATAACTGCTTTGAGCAATCGAAACAGTTTTTCTTCATCGATAACAATTATCGAGTACGATCTAATTTTTTGGACACTAATAACTGTTATTGGTAACCAAAAAGTGTAAAAATCGATATTTTTTAATAATTTTGTCCTTCGAATTTTTTTCTTTATGTTTTGTGTACATAATCTTAAATTTCAATAATAATCAACTTTCTATTAATGATTTTTATCGTAGAAAATTTTAGAATAACTGTTATTTTTGGTCCCTGGATGTATTTATTTCTTTATTACATGAAACTTGATATGACTGGAACATAAAGTTTATTCAATAAAATACCTTACCTCAACGCAAAACGAATATTTGCTATTGTAGACGGTAGCTTTGTTTACTCTTGAAACTCTAAATTTAATGTTTTGAGATTGCAAGTACTGTATGCGATTTAATTAAAAGTTAAGAAAAAGAAGTTCTTGCAATTGATGCATGCAATTTTTATTCTGCATAAGAATCCGTAGTCTAACGATCAAAGACGATATATCACAACGAGGATTAAGGGTGCATTCGCAATAATGGAAAATTGCATCGGAATATTATTTCTCGCGGCGCGGCGCTTCGAACGAAATACCTTTATCCTGGTAAATAGTTTCACAGCAGTATGCGGCGTTCCCGTCAAGGATCGAGAACTTCGATCATGGGGAATCGAGTCAGCCATGGATCGACCGAATCGTTCCCTATCGAAAACAAAAGGGGTATCCGTCAAATTCGAGCCGAAATGAATTCGAGCTCGGCGAACCACCCTATTTCCGTGGAAACCGGTACTGTTCCGCTTATCCATTGTCATCGGAATTCAGCGAAAGGGGCCCGTGCGCTCTCGATGGTTCCGATCCGAGGCTTTATTTCCGTCTCGCGGTCTACGGTGCCTCTGTTTAGTCGTAATTCTTTCCTGGTGAACCGCGAAACCATTCGAACCAGCGCAACGGCATCGGAACACGTTCGTCGAGCTATTTCTTCGTTCGTTTCAAACTCGGGACATTGGAACGATGCTGGAAACCACCTGAGGTAAGTGCACTGTCCCCATGGAAATCCCGGACGAATCTGTCTTTCGACTTTCAACCCAATCGCTAATTGGAACGTGTGGGAGGATACGGGTTTGATGTTCCGTTTCTGTTTGCTATCGATTTTCTGAAATTTTCTTGTAGAATTGTCTGTAGCGATTGAATAGAGATTTATTTCAGTTTTCGGAACGATCCAGCACCATCTTTGAAAATGTCGTATGTGCCCATAATGATGAAAGTGGTCTAAATCAAAATTAAAAAAAAATGGACAGTCTTCGCGAGGACACAAGAGATTAGAAGATTGAAAATCATTGTAGATACGTTCGGGCATCGTCAAATTACGGAACGCAAATAATTATTTGAGCTAGTCTAATAACAAATTCTAAGTCTATTGACAAATAATCAATTAAATTATATTTTTTTATAGACAGCTGGGCCCTCCGGACGGGCCCGACCATTGGCGTATACCTAAAAAGGTTGCTATACCAGACAAAAAACGCGCACGTGTTCATTGTGTATACAAAATACAAGAATTAAGAGAAGACCAAAAACTATTTATTTGATTTCCAACTCAATCCAAATAATAAATAATCTTTTATTTGCAAATAAGAAATAGAATTGTATTTAAATAAAAAGTTTAGTTATTATTTGCAATTAAAATCACATGTTTATTCATTATTTAAAGAAATCAGGGATGATACGTTCGGGCGTCGTCGAATTACGGAACGCAAAAATAATAAACGCTATTTATCGATATCCATCCATTACACCGCTCAATGACATTCACCGTCACGCTCCTCGCCGAACGACCACCTAAGAACTGCTCCCACCCCACTACCCCAAGGTACAACTTCCGTCATACATTTGTGTGACATCCTACGTCACGCTATTAGCCGAACGAAACCTACAAGATTTTCAATCTTAACACGAGTGTATCAGTTATTTCACGTGATATTTATTTTAAACGAAATTAATTCAATGTAATTTTTACGATATTGTTAGAAATGAACTGTTAGATAGTGCTTGTTATTTCAACATTAGATTTAGACATTATATTAACATTATATTTCAACATTATACAGGGTGTCTCAGGTGAAGGAGGACACCTAAATATCTCCTTTATTTTTAATGACACAAAAAATATTTATGGCATAATTTAAGTGGTATCGAAGGAGGAATATCTAGAAGAACAATTTCTTTTTTCAGGTTATTTTTTCATAGTTTTCTCAAGGTCATCGTTATTTTTTATCGGGAAAACTTTTTTTTATTCCAGCTTATAGCGGTTGAAAAAACAAGATGGAATAAATAAAAAATAAGTTTTCCCGATAAAAAATAACGATGACCTTGACAAAACTATGAAAAGATGACCGGACAAAAAAAATTGTTCTTCTATGATATTCCTTCTTCGATACCATTTAAATTATGCCATACATATTTTTTTGTGCCATTCAAAATAAAGGAGATATTTAGACTGAAGCCTCCTTCAGTTGAGACACCCTGTATAATAATTCATTTAGTGTTGATATCTTTATCCTTTAAATATCTCGAAACAAGAAATATATTCGAATTAAATAAACATTTAGTTTAAACATTAATAATTCTAAGATTCCTACTTTCGCGAAAATTTGATTTCTGTTTCACTCATAAGTACATAAAATCCACGAGTAACGTATCCAGAATCTGTACGGAAACCTGTACAAATATCCGTTGTTAAACATAACTGCAAATTACATTTGTAATTACTCTGTCGGCTAGTTTGCAGAAAGCAAAATTGAATAGGAATCCGCTCTGCTGAAGGCTCTATCGAATTACGAATAGAAGCAGCGTCGTGTATAATTTAAGGAGAATGGTTTCGAGGAGAATTTTCTGGTGAACGTAAGCTACAAACCATTTTCTAAAATTATTGTCTTATAATGTATGACAATATAAAAGTATTGTCTCTGTTACACATATTAAACGCAACATGTTTAATCGTGTTTAATTCATTATTCCAACTCATTATTATTAAATTCATTCAATTTCATTCAATCATTCAATTATCATATTCATAAAAGAGCTGAATACATTGCAAGGATATTTATCAATTGATTATAACAATAATTCATTTTCCAAATTTAATTTAACTTCGGCATGAAGCATCTGAATCAATTCAATCTAGCGGACAAACTAAGAGACCTTGTTGTCACAACAGGAAACGCACCGCAGGGCCACACATTGAATGCAACATCGTGTTTAATTTAAAAAACAAACACTGTTTAACTTATTACGCACCGTGATCTCCATTTGGAATCATAAGAATCATAAAAATAATTAATTTAACTTCGGCATGAAGCATCTCAATCGATTCAATCTAGTGGACAGACCAAGAGGACTTGTTACCACAACAGGAAAAGCACTGCGGAGCCAAAGAGAAGCAACCTAGCGTCCGCGTTCCGATTATCGAGATCTTGGAGCTCGATCGAATTAAGAATGCGAAAGGTGATCGCTTCAACGGAATAAGACGGTCTCCTTTGACCCGGACATGCCTTCATCGATCGGTCCGAAGGAAAACGAGAGAGAAAAAGTCGGAGAGAACAGAGAAAGAGAGAGATTCAGGGAGTTTAGCTCCCTGTGGAAATGAAATTTAAAGTCACAGGAAATCCACGTGAAACGTATGCAAGCTAGAGCGGTCTGTTAACTGAGCATGGACTTGTTTGAGTCGGTTGTTGATTCTCTGATTGCTTGGCAATTTCGCAAACCTGGAATTCTGCACTTTCTCGTCAACCACTAGTCACTCGACATTATACCATGTAACAGAGATTTGAACAGACTAGCAGTGGCCAGAAACATTAGGTAGAATTACTTGACATAGTTAGGCCAACATTGTAGCTAATCTCCTCGAAACCGACACAAAGAAAAAGAACAAGAAGATGTAGATAATACAGCAATAAGATATATCGTGTACTACGACGCACAGTGGAGTATTTGGCCCGGAAAGCTGGCCAAAACTATTGCAACGTTATTTGTGGTCTCAAGGTCATAATATTATATATCGTTGAATTCGTCTTAAGATCAGCTATAATATTATGAGATAAAAAATACATTTTAACATTTAAAAAATCAAAATGACCTTGATTATTTGTCGTAAACAAAATATTTTCGAAATTTTATGTATTGCAGTTTGTAGATGTTTGAACACTGTTTAACTTTTGTCCCAAACATTTTTTTAAACAAAAATGTTTTATTTGTTTTTGTTAGGCTAAAAGAACTTGCGACTGAAAGAATGCCATTATATTCTGCAATTAAAAAAAACGCGTAGAATGAAAACTTTGCAAACAAATTTATAATTTCATATAAATATATTTTTGTTTATATTATTTTATTGTAATTTTCCGACCAAATACTCCACTGTGGGCCGTGCAGACGCAATAGGACGCAGCATCTCTGGAGTGTCATTCTTACTTAAATTAGCTATAAAATTTCAAACCGGACGAATCCGGAACCAATTCTTTTTGGACTGTGATCACAAACCTTTACCAAATGTAACGAGACGAGAAAGAACATCGGGACTCATCGGGAAGAATAACAAAACCGTATTATAGGCGAAAATAATGTTTCCAAACTATTGGTTATTTTCAAATATTAGTAACTATACTAATTTGGAGAATGAAGAACTGAAACCTGTTCGAAAATGCTGTACATACCTAGCAGAAACATTTCTGCAGCGAAAACATTTACACGATTTCCCTAAAATACCTGATAATCAGTAATAAGCGAACGATGTTTCAGAGAATGGTTAAGAGCGAAAAATGTGCTGTAAAATCTCTTAACTCTCGATGAGATATGCTGTTTCATGAATTTTTAAATTAAAAAAGAATGCTGATACATTGTTCCTTAGACATTCAACTATCTCGAACAACAAAATTTGTACAGCTTGCGCAAAATTTTTGAAATCGACTTTTGGCCAGCTTTTTCGTGCAAATACCCCACTGTGCGACGTTCAAATGATAATTTAGTTGAAAATTCGGAACGTGAATTACACAGTTGTCGCACTTTCCAGGTGACGAAACTGTCACCGTACCACCTAAGGGTAAATGAAGTCAGTTTTGAAGTTCAGTCACTTCGCCGAGTGTCTCGTTTCTCTGTCAGGATTTTCATTCGTGCACGATATTCGCAAGAGTGTTTCGCGAGCGTACCTAAGCGCTCGCAGGTGCATAGGCACCGATAAGTGCCGAGCCCTTGGACGAGGAATCGGGTCGCTGTTCCTCTTTGATCCTCTTTCCCAGATGGTCCCCTCTTAAACATTTCCCTCGACGTATCTCCCGTTTATTTACGATTCTCTCTGCCTATAAAATTGAGCAGCGAGCGAAGCACGCCGCCAGGGAAAATAGAAAAGCGGGGGTGTCGTTCGGGCGCGGCGCAAGAAAATGGGCTGGCCGAGTTTCTCCTGCTCGATGGAGACGTTTCATCGCTTCCCTTATGGTCGCTTCACAGGCTCTGTACTATTACGCCTCGAAGAGCAGCAACGTTCCACAATGGCCGCATGCTTAGGTGTGCAAAGCTTCGTTCAAACAGTCTCTTTAAAAAACAACGCAATAAACACGAATTCGAAGCTGGCAAACACAGATTTTAACATTTCAAAATGCGATGTTTTCAGAGTTGAAAATCCACTAAATCTAGCAACAATTGAGTTAAGGAGGAGTGGAGTAAGTGTGCACTAGTTTTTGCAAAGTCGGACTTTAAACTGATGTATTTTCAGTCTGGTACGTAAAAACTTAACATTCTTGGTATCAAACTCTTGCCACAGTTATTACTGATGAATTAGTATTATGTAGGATTCTAATTTCGCTTGAAAATTATCATAATGATAGGATATTGTACAAAGTGTCAACTACTACGCCCTGAAAATGGAGCAAGTCTCTGAGAGTTAAAAGTTCCTTTAAACCTTGTTTCAAGTGCTACGGGGCAAGAAGAGAATGATTAACAAGCCTGCTATGAAATGCTTCTTATCGCATTAAATTATATTGTTTAATTTTATAGTTACCCATACAGTACCGACTTACCCCACCGTAATAATACGCACTTGCCCCGTGTAGTAATATTTACGGGGCAAGTGAATCTTAGTGTTTTTCTCAATAAATTTAAAAAACTACAATAAAAACGGTTTATTTAATGTAAACCTACATCAATGTTTGTTGTAGTTACCTAAAATAACAACACAGAAGATATTAATAACTCGTAAACTATTGCACGTTCAGGATAACCTCAAAGTTGTACGTGTTTGGCATTGGTTGATTTAAGCGAGGAAAACACCTTTATTCTTGGGTTACATTTATGTCGAATAGTTCATACTAACTTATACTGCATTAATAAATACAAGCTAGAGAAATTTCGTTCATATTATAATAAAAATAATCAATTAACGCACTTGCCCCGTTGACGCACTTACCCCACTCGACCTTACATCGTTTTCTAGTTAGGGTAAGATTACCCTAACCAGACGTTTTTCTTCAGGCATCGGAAGCAGGAGAATATTCATATCGATTAAATTCAATTTAGAGTTTCCGCCACCTGTCTGACCTCGATAGTATAAGCCAGGAATTTAAGGATACCCTCCTATTGAATCACACAGAAAGTAGGTCAGTCTTAAGCATCTTTTTCATTGTTGAATTTTAAGCATCCTGAAGGAGCAGCGGTTTTTACAGCTTCCTTTACAGCCGAACGAGCAACGTCCTGTATCCAAATAAATTTACCTACGATACTGAATTATGCTGAACTGTACACATTGCAAAAAGTTTCTTAACTCTGCCGCGTCTGGCATTTCCGTAATGAATTTTTGAAGTTACCTCTATGTTTGTTTGAACATCGCAGTATCGCAAGAGTTCGAAGATCTCGAGCTAATTGGTCCCCCGGCCCAGACCGAAATAAATTTATTTATAATATTGAATTATGCACAAACGCATTGCTAAAAGATTCGCAGCTCTGCCTCGTCTGGCTTCCCGTAATGAATTTTTGAAGTTACCTCTATGTTTATTTGAGTATCGCAGTATCGCACGAGTTCGAAGATCTCCGGCAAACTGGTCCCCGGCCCAGACTGAAATTTTATTTAATAAAATGAATCATGCACGAACGCATTGCTAAAAGATTCGCAGCTCCGCCTCGTCTACTTCTCGTGTAGTACATGTTCGAAGTCCCGTGTTTTTTTATTGGACTCGTTGGGGAGTTCGTTCGCGATACGCTCGCAGAATCCGAAGTTACTCGATCCGGACTTCGAGAGAACCGTCCGAAGATCTCCGGCTAATTAGTCCGGAGCAGAGCAAAGGTTTCCCTTGATTAAGGGGACGAGTCGCGTGATCCTGTTCCTGGTTGTCGGACGAATTGCGATCGACGAGTGGGTAGCCAGATTCGGGAATTAGTTTGCTGGTTTCGGTGACACGCACGCGACGAGAGGAGAGTACGATCTATTCCTGTCGGAGCGTATCTGCAACGTGCAGTTTCCATCTTTGGTGAGCAGAGATTCCATTGGTAAATTGTTCGAGAAGTATAGAACCCGATAGTATCTGGAATTTACGCGCGTTTCCGTTCTCTTCCGTCCGCCCGAGCTTTCGACTCTGTCTTTCTTGGTCGAAAAATCGGTAAACTCCTCGGCAGCGAAACAAGCAGCGTAGGAAACGACCACGGTTAAATAAAATACCGGTGTAACGGTTTTACGGTTTAAAATTTAAATTACGCGGATTTACGTCGGCCGCCGGCGAATTACGATGACCAGGTTGCCGGCGGAGGAGAAAGTCGTTTTAACCATATTTTTTCTCTTCCCCGTTTCCCGTGCCTGCCCGGTCTTACGCTTCTTGTTTGCCGCTTCTATTATCCGCCGCGCGGCTATACTCTCGCGCCCCGCGGAGCTTTCGAAGCTCCGAGGCCTGCATTTACTTCTGAAAAATGACTCGCCGAGGGAACCGGATGCTCGGACGCGAATTAACTTCGAACGGGATCTACAGTTTCGTTTGTGTATGGCTGCAGTTGATCCTTCCCCCTCTCCCGTCTCTCCCTCAAAGCTTGGTCGTTCCATTTCCAAAAATTTGTGTCCATGCATTAGACACACTCATAGCGCACCTAAACATTGAAGCTTGTCTTTGTATTAATTCTTTTTTCAAAGATTGTAATCTGCATATTTAGTATTAGATGATTGCATAAGTTCGTGCTCGATTTCAAAATAAAATTCAATGGTTAAGTTTTAAAGAATACAACTTTATTAATTAATTATACATATTGTCACCATTCTTTTCTAATTGTAGAAAATTTAACCATTTTTTAACTTCCCGATTTTGTAGGGAAGTTATTGTAATTACCCCGAAAATCGAAAATCGATTTTTTAGCAGATCTTCACGTTTTATGGTCATTGGAGTCATTTTAGACTATTTTTATCAAAATGTCTGTATGTGTGTGTGTGTGTGTGTGTGTGTGTGTGTGTCCGTTTCTATGTAATCAAATTTTTCGTTAACGTTTTCAGAAAAAGTAACAACGCGATCAGGATGATGAATGATGCAATCGATGTGCCCCGTCGTAACTTAGAGCTGATTAGATTTTGGTCCATATTGGTCAAGTAGTTTTTTAAATTTTTAGTTTTTTTTCGAAAAGAGTTGATTCTACAATGCAATTTATAAGGGAGGACGAATATTTTCCACCAAAGAACCAAACGCAATTACATAAAAAACTAGAGGGCTATTGTTGCTCGCTCGCTTCGCTCGCTCGCGAGTAGGGTTGTTTTTGCTCGCTCGCTTCGCGAGCTCGCGGGTAGGACTGCTCTTGCGAGAGGGTTAGTGATACGCATGGCTAGTAGGGCCTACTGATATTAATGTTTTTTATTTGGTGTGTGACTCTCCAAGAGTCACACAAAGAACTTCCCGATTCGTTACTCCTTCGCCAACATCGCTAGCATCGTTTTTTTTTGTACTTTCATCGATATTCTCCCAAAATGTATTCTTGGGAGTAGAGATGATAAATTCACTCTTGCATTGTAATAACTTTCGATTATTCCAAGCGGTAACATTAGCATCAGTTAAAAAAAAAAATTTTTTTAAATCTAAAAAAAAAATTTTTTTTAAATTTAAAAAAAAAATGAAGAAAAAAATTTTTTTTTTGTAATTGCGTTTGGTTCTTTGGTGGAAAATTTTCGTCCTCCCTTATAAATTGCATTGTAAAATCAAGTCTTTTCGAAAAAAAACTAAAAATCTAAAAAACTACTTGACCAATATGGACCAAAATCTAATCAGCTCTAAGTTACGACGGGGCACATCGATTGCATCATTCATCATCCTGATCGCGTTGTTACTTTTTCTGAAAACGTTAACGAAAAATTTGATTACATAGAAACGGCCATACGCACACACACACACACACACACACATACGAACATTTTGCTGAAAATAGTCTAAAATGACTGCAATGACCATGAAACGTGAAGATCTGCTAAAAAATCGATTTTCGATTTTCGGGGTAATTACAATAACTTCCCTATAAAATCGGGAAGTTAAAAATTTTTTCTTAATTTTTTTTAGATTCAAAAAGAAATTTTTTTTTTAGATTTAAAAAAATTTTTTTTTTTAACTGATGCTAATGTTATCGCTTGGAATAATCGAAAGTTATTCCAATGCAACAGTGAATTTATCATCTCTACTCCCAAGAATACATTTTGGGAGAATATCGATGAAAGTACAAAAAAAAAAGATGTTAGCGATGTTGGCGAAGGAGTAACGAATCGGGAAGTTCTTTGTGTGACTCTTGGAGAGTCACACACCAAATAAAAAACATTAATATCAGTAGGCCCTACTAGCCATGCGTATCACTAACCCTCTCGCAAGAACAGTCCTACCCGCGAGCTCGCGAAGCGAGCGAGCAAAAACAACCCTACTTGCGAGCGAGCGAAGCGAGCGAGCAACAATAGCCCTCTAGTTAAATTTTAATTTGACCAACTTTAACCAAATCTTTAAAATTTAACCATTGAATTTCATTTTAAAATCGAGCACGAAGTTATGCGATCATCTGATATTAACAGACATTGTTATTGTATTCACTTGTAGTTATTCTTGTAAAGCGAAATAAACCCAGAAGGGTTTAAAGTGCTTAGAGGATAGGATTTACGTATTTACCGGAGAAGAAGTCATGAAAACAAATTCGAGAGACCCGAAAGTATGAAGAATTCGTGATGAAAACTTTGAACAGCAATATCTCGATAGTGAAAGTATGTGACATGCGGCGTCCTTCCTCACAACCATGGATTCTACGTTGAAGAGTACGTCTGAACCAGTAGACGTTGGTACTTCTATCTTGGTCTGTACGAAGCTTTAGAATTGACTGTGTAGGCCGTTTTGCGCCAGGGATCCTGATCTCTACATATCCGCTTCGCGAGCTCGTCGGCGGTTATCGCGGAACGAAAGCGCCTCGAAACGCAACGGCCGTCTCCGGCTAACGTTCCTCCACAGATCTCTCCGCGTATGGAGTCGTTTGCGAGCGCGACTATGGCCGATAGTTCCGGTACGTTGCACGGTAACGGAACCAATTCGCTGAGGCTACTCAATTCCGAGCTGTGCAATGAGTACGACTCTATTTACGGCCGTCTATGTTCTATGTTTGCGAGCGTATCGCGTTGCCGAGAAAAGATTGCCTGATATGGTGAAAACAAAGAAACCACGCCTATTCAAGGAGCTGTATACTTCTGTGAACAAGGAGCAATGGAACCACGCCCACAGAAGATTCTACCGAGTGGAGAGATGGAAGCCACGCCTACGCATAGCAGTCTATATAGTGGACACAAAGAATTATAGAATATTCAGCCGATTGAATCACTTTCTGGGCATTCTGTGAGCAAGGAACAATGGAACCACGCTCATAGAGGATTCTACCGAGTGGGAAGAAGGATGTCACGCCTACTCGTAGCAGTATATATAGTAGACACTAAGAATTGTAGAATATTCTGGCGATTGAATCACTTTCTGGGCATTCTGTGAGCAAGGAGCAATGGAACCACGCCCATAGAGGATTCTACCGAGTGGGAAGAAGGATGCCACGTCTACTCGTAGCAGTCTATATAGTGGACACAAAGAATTGTAGAATATTCAGGCGATTGAGTCACTTTCAGGGCATTCTGTGAGCAAGCAGCACCGAAACCACGCCAACAGGAGGTTCTACCGAGTAGGCAGAAGGAAGCCACGCCTACTGATGGCAGTCTATATAGTGGACACAAGGAAACCACACTTGTTCTGTACACTCTATACGGAAGAAACAACGAATTCGGAATTACGCCTACTTTAGAGCACACTGTACAGTCGGGGCAAGGAAGCCACGCCTTCCCAGAGCACTCTACACGGAACTAACACTGAAAGCTCGCTGTCTGAAGACACACTGCCGATCGACGAGAGCCAAGAGACTATCTCGTCAGAAAATAGCGAGTCTCCTGATGACAGACTGGACGCAAAAGCGACGCGGAGCGAAGACGCGTCACCGCGAGGTCGACGAAAGCCGGTGAGCAGGGAGCGATCGTGTCTCGACTCCACAGGGGATGAATATTTGTTCGGCTCGGCCCTCCGGCTCGCGCGCTGCTATGTCGGCTATAAATACTGCTTTGTATGCATGCTGGGTGAGCGGACCGCCAAGCACAGATAATAGGAAGGAAGCCCCCGAGAAGCTACTTTGTCTAGCTCCTTCTCCTCTCTCCTCTCCTCTGCTCACCTCCCCTTTCGTACCGGTGGTGTTTCGTCCTTATCCTGGCCGTCGGCGCAACCTAATAACGCCGGACCTTTCTCGACTGGCGGCAGCTACGGGAATAATTATCAACGCAGCTACGACGAATTCGAATAACATCGTGCCGACCAGAAATTGTTTCACCGCTTCCGGATTCCCGCGTGAACAGACCCAGTCCGGACGAGCTGGATCTTTCAAACGAAATTACGGCTCTGTGGTGACTCTGATTCGCATATTCGAGTCTTCCATCTTCTCTAATGAAAATTGTGTTGTCGGGTGCGGGCTGTCGAATGTTGCGAGATGCTGGCGAAGGAGAACGTTGGTGAATAACCAACAACGACGGAATTGTGAATACTAGGTGATTCTGGGAACTGGGACAAGTTACTAATCTTTGATAGACGAAAAAATCATATGTCATAATACGTCTTAACTTCGTATGACCTTAATTTTTATGTGGATGCACCGATGCACGCGCCAGGTGCAATTGCACTTTATTCTTTGATGCAAACCAATTTTCTTTGTTAAACCAATCGATCCCTTTTATTATCCTACGTATAAAAGTACTAACCCAAGGTCATTAAAATGTCGATATGATTTTTTTTTAAATAATTTGAAAAAGAGCACTAACTTGTCCCAGTTCCTAAATAGAATCACCCAGTATATTGAACGGATTTAAAAGCACTTTTGCGTCACTTCTTAAAAGTATTAAAAGAAAAAGCAGACGTTTATTATTTCCTCCTTACACTCCTCTTAGGAACCTCCTTATCAATATCCTTGTCAATATTATGTTCGATTTCCGGAACAGTGCACAGGATTTAACAAATGTTCGAACGATCTAATTTTCCGAACGCGTTCTTCCAGCACCACTAGAACCAATCTAACAGCTCTTCAGCTCTTTTCAGCCTCCCCGCTGTAAAACTATACTTTACGCGGACAATGCAACTCGCCCACTAGATCATCGACACGTGTGTCGTCCCGCGAGATTCGATTTACCGGCGAAGGGAGAGCAAAAATCGCGATCCGATCCGATCGGAGGGTGACTAGCTCCAGAGAAAAATGTCGTCGCCAGACGTTGCGACGGGTAAAGAGTATGATTAATGGGAGTTTGATGCGATCACGGGGAACGTTTAGCGTCACCGACGATGAGGTACGATCCGCGGGGTTTGCGAGCATCGCCGATCTTCTTCCAGCACTTCGAGAGTTCGCGAAAGTACGAGCGAGAGAAAGACCGTTTCTGTTCCACGATATTCCGCTGTGATAAAAATTCGACTATCACTGACGACGAGGAGAACGAAAATGTTTTTCGCTGGCCGAGAATTATGAGCCGTCTGTGTCCGTCAAAGCTGGGGACAACAGCTCGCGTGACGCTCAGCTACAAAGGGCGTAGCGATCGACAATGCTCTCGCCTCGCCCGACGAATTCCATCCGAGGAATCTGAATTTCATACTGGCAAACGTCGAATAGTATGGCAGACATTCTCCTCTCGGTTATGGCTCTTGCCATGCGTGTTGAAAACCTTTCAAAAATCACAACGCGTTCTTCCTCTTTTGTCCATCGTTGCTTCTATACTGAGTTTAATCATTGAAAGAATGTGTTCCACTTCAAAAGAAATACTTAATGCGTAAAACTTTTGTTGTAATATGTTTCTCGATGAAGAGATTCTAATTTCAATACTTGCGAGATAAATATCCGATGGTTAGAAAGAGTTTGAAGACTTCTAACAACCAAGAAAAGCTCGCAAAAGACTATGTTCTAATTCGATGATCAAAATGATACCGTTGCCAAGCAGATTTGACCTGGTGAACCAATCAACGTGGAAATACGGCTCATCGTTGCTTCTATACTGAGTCTCATCATTGCGTGAAAGAATGTGTTCCACTTCAAAAGAAATATTTAATGCGTACAAGTTTTGTTGTTATATGCTCCTCGACGAAGAGATTCTAATTCCAATATTGGGGAGATAAATATCTGATGATGAATAAAAAAAAGATATATATAAACAAAACTTTTTAAAAACCACGCTTATATTAAAATGCATTTAAAAGGAGAAAATAATTTTTTTAGACATTAGTGGCTATAAATAAAAGCGTGGAGCGCTAAACTATATTGACGTAATATCATCGTGGGCGCTCCACGCTTTTATTTATAGTCATTAATGTCTAAAAAAATTATTTTCTCCTTTTTAGTGCATTTTAATATAAGCGTGGTTTTTAAAAAGTTTCTTTTTATATATTTCTTTATTTTCTACTTGTCAGTCTTTTTTAAATGGAATGCAAGATATGGAAATACGCGAGAAAGAATGAGGGGATGAGTCCGAGAGACGACGTCTCTTGATGGAGTCCGAAATTGTTCGAAATTGTCCGAAATGAACTAAATGAACGGAACACCACACTGACAAGGGAAGGACCCCAAGTGTCCGACTTCGATTTTGATAATTTTTTGTGAGATGATGGTATATGGATCCGTAATTATGTATGCAAAATATTAGGTGTAGTTACTCATCAGTTTTAAAGATATAAACAATTAAAGTTTCATACCTGTGAATCACGCAATTTGCTTACACGGCTAATGGAACTTCGAAAACTAGAGCTCAAATCATGGTAAATTAACAAGGTATAAAACTTTAATTGTTTATATCTTTATAACTATTGAGTAACTACACCTAATATTTTGCATACATAACTAGGGATCCATATGTCATCATCTCACAGAAAATGATCAAAATCGAAGTCGGACACTTGGGATCCTTCCCTTATGAGCTCCTTCGGTGCGAAGCGGGTCAATGAAGTGGGGATGGGAGTCGGAGTGGGAACACGTAGTGGAGTAGGGAGTGCGGAGTGGGGATCCCTGAACGCGATGGCGTACTACCGAGCGTCGCGCGACGAGGTGTGACGGTTAATATTAAAATTTTGTTTCTCCTTTGTTTTTTAATATTGCATTGTCATCCAGTTCTGAGCTATGTTTAAAGTTTTAAGTCTCTAGCTCATCGGGAAGTGGTTTAAAATTCATTTACAAGATTTGACGCAAACAACAACAACAACAACGACAACTCAGCAAGCTAATATAAGCGTGGTAAAAACAACAGGAGAGCTCATCAAACAGCACAATCTACATCAGAGCTCTGAACCGGACGAACATTTTCATTTGAAACTTTCACCGAAAGTGTAGAATATCATTCACTCATTCACATCGCTATCGCATCGCTACAAAATTATTTATAGCTTGTTAACGCAGATAATTTCAAAAAGGATCACTGTTGGTCACTGTATAACATCGGCGGAAATGTTCATCATTCGTCTCATTGCAACACAAATGAACTTCATTCGAAATGCCTATAATAAAATAATTATTTAAATAAGAAAAAATGTTTAATATACCACGTTTTTAAAATGGACTAAAACGTAAAAATATAAGTATAACTGAACGCACAGTTTTTTTAAAAATTTGTTTTTTAATATTGCATTGTCATCTAGTTCTGAGCTAGGTTTGAAGTTTCAGTCTCTAGCTCATTGCGAAGTGGTTTACAATTCGATTACACGATTTGACGCATACAACGATAACGTTAACTCGGCAAGCTAATATAAGCGTGGTAAAAAGAGTTTGAAGACTTGTAACAACCAAGAAAAGTTCGCAAAAGACCAGGTCCTGGTTCGATGATCAAAATAATACCGTTTCCAAGCAGATTTGACTTAGCATTGGGCGCGAGATTCGGTGGCGAGCCAATCAACGTGCAAATACGGCTAAACCGTCACTGTTTACGTTTTTCCGGGGCTCGGCCCTCTCTCCGGAGTATTTCCCGATGCAAATTCGTCTCGGCTCCTGCACGTTATACGATTTCGTCTGTTTTTATCCTGGCCGTGAAGCGCGAATATCGTTTTGAAGCGCGAAAACTCTTCGGATAGCAGCAGCTCTGGGAACGTTCACTGCCGGTTGTGAAATGAACGCTCGCAATTTGCTGGGTCTCTCCCGTGCGGAGATTATTCCGCAGCCGCCACCGATGTACGCCGCCCCCATGGTTTCTCGAAGAAAGTTGACGGTAAAGGCGGCGCTTTCCGCTCGCAATTTCGATGAGAGGGCCGTTACGGCCCTCTAAACGCGCGTAACGGTTCTAATCCTCGTGAACGGTCTCTTCTCTCCTCCGCAAAATTTTCGTTCGGTAGACCAATTAGGCGACGAGGTGGAATCGCCCTGGAAGACTATGAAGTCCTGGAAGACTGTGAACGCTCCCGGGTCTCCAGAAAATCATCGCCGCGTCGAAAATCCCGCGAGACACGCGCTCGAATTCTGTGCTCAAATTTCGTTTCGTTTAGATGACTGCTTCGTTAAAATTTTGCTTCGCTCCGATTCTGATTCGCTCAGATCTTGCTTCCCCGACTGCTGCTTTGCTCTTTTTGCACGAATGCTGCTTAACGCAAACATTGTTTCCTCCGAATGCTGCTTCCCCGGAACTCTGCTTTCCCAGAATTTTGCTTCCCTCAGAATATTGCTTCGCTCAAATTTTTCTTCCCCAGAATTCTGCTTCCCTCGAAATATTGCTTCGCTCAAATTTTTCTTCCCCCAAATTCTGCTTCTCTCAAATTTTTCTGCCCCCGAAATTTTGCTTCTCTCAAATTTTTCATCCCCCGAATTCTGATTCTCTCAAATTTTTCTTTCACCGAATTCTACTTCTCCCGAATTCTGATTCTCTCAAATTTTTCTTCCCCCGAATTCTACTTCTCCCGAGTTCTGCTTCTCTCAAATTTTATTTCCCCCGAATCCTGCATCGCTCAAATTTTGCTTCCTCGAATTCTGCCTCGCACAATTCCTTTTTGCTATCATTTTGCTCCGCGCAAATCCTTCTTCGTGCAAATTTTGCTTCGCACAATTTCTGCTTCGCTAAAATTTTGCTTTTCCCTAATCCTGCCTCGCTCAATTCCTGCCTCGAACCCTGTGTTTCCTCGTTTGTTTCTGCGCCGTCTCTTTCCCCATCGATATTCGCGGGTTTATTCGAGAGACAAGCCCTCTTTCTCTACCACTGTTCGCTTTTCCTGCGATCGGATTTATTTGAAATTAAAATCAATATCCAGCCCAGCCACCTTCAACCACGTTTATTGAAACCGCGGCCACGCTCTCCTGCAATTTCGCAGAGCTCTGCTTTAATCCCGCAGGACATGTCTTTACTCGTTCGTGATTCTCTGTCCTCTACTCTCTGTCCCTTCTAGTGTGATTCGTTGGCTCGTATTCGCTTCAGCCTTCGTCCCCTAGATTCTGATCGCGATGGACAACGAGATGCGTGCGTTTGTGTGTTGGTTTTAACCCCAGGCCACCCCAACTCGTTATCCTATAGTTTCACAAGCTTTTTGGATTGATGCGCACCCTTTACGGCTCTTTTTATACAAAGGACCCTAAGAGCTAACTGTTTGTGGCGGAATTTGTGAGTATGGCT
This sequence comes from Lasioglossum pauxillum, assembly GCA_933228785.1. Taxonomy (NCBI): domain Eukaryota; kingdom Metazoa; phylum Arthropoda; class Insecta; order Hymenoptera; family Halictidae; genus Lasioglossum; species Lasioglossum pauxillum. The sequence continues at coordinate 18,939,127 of OW121704.1, read as the reverse complement.
GGTGCATTGTCAAATGTTGACCCTCATATGATCATCAAAAATGGTTGAGAGATCCTGCTATAATTTTCAATGATTATAATTTGACCAATTGTGTTTTATTCGTAATTTTTTTATATTAATCCTGATATGTTTATCGAAATTTAAACATTGTATTTACATATTTATAAGATCTGAATGTATGTTAAAATAATATATGAAGGGGTGAACAAGTTCAATGGAATTTTCCTTATCGATGCTCGTCAACTTTGTGCCTTTGCAGCTCGACATTTTCCAAAAGAACCATAGTGAGATGTAACAGAAGAAACGCGACTTCGATACACAAAAGAAGTAATTAACGGGAAAAAGCCGGAGTACACAGTTGCTTACAATGGAAATGAAAATAAAAGATACGAGAGTGTAAGAATAACATCGAAAGAGAAGAACAAAAGAGAAACATGTTCAAAGATGTTTCCGCGAGACTGCAGCCGCGCGAATCTGTAAATATGCGCAACTCCGGATCGCGTAATTGTATTAAGCGAGTGGAAACGTGTGGATGGATTCATAATACGCGATGTTAAACAGAAATAATTTGCATTCTATGAAGACGCGGAAAGAGACCCGTTCTCTTTACTTCTTTTTGAATGAAAATCAGGCATTCTGGAATTATTCGTACACAATGACGTCTGCATTGGTTTAAATAATGCAATTGTTTTATGAAAAGCACTGTCCGAACGTTCGTTGTTATTCTACATTTGCAACTGCACGGACAATTATCATCGAAGAGCGTTTACAGTGGATATTTATATTAATATTCGTTCTAATGATCATTGACCCTAACCGTATCACGATTGGTGTCACATTTTTTACTTTATAATCATTGAAGTTGCAAGAATAATTCCATTAGAAATGATTAAATGAATTTCTTCATTCATGCACGTACAAGAAACTTAAATAAATTCAGTGTTCTCATTTTTGTAAGTTAGTGTTGGTCTTTTTGAAAAGGGGGATTTAGGGTAAACCGTACAATGATTGCTACCCTAAGCCAAAATCATAGTAACAATCTTTTTATCTTTTTTTGGAATGTTTAAGCGAGCTAAACTTGCTATCATTATAAGCTAACAGAGATTTTTCAGAAAAATCAAACAGTTTTACGAGCCATAAATCTTTTATTATAAAATATATTCCGTGAATAACAATCGTAAGACAAATAGTATAGTCATATGCACAGTAAAAAGTAAATATTAAACGGGTTACCATGGGTTCGTCGACAACTCATTTAACCGACACTGTTTTGATCGACACGATTGTACCGACAGTAACTTTCGTCGACACTATGTTTTCGTCGACATTGTGAAATCGTCGACAAATAATTTGACCGACACTATGTTTCCATAGACACGGTCAAATTGTCGACGTCTGCTGCTTTCATCGACAGTCCGTGTTTAGCGACAGGTTTGATTCGTATTTGCTAATGTTGACTAATCGTTATTATCACTGTTATGTTCTAGACGCATTTAGTTGCTTGTATAATAAAAAATAAAGAGAAGTACAAAGCATTTCTTCAAATAAACAAACTTTATTAATAGGTACACACAAATGAACAAAAATCATAATATTTCATTTAATTTCAAACATAATTGTGTAAATACTATAGGTGTGCGAGAACCCGAAATATCGTGTCGGGACGGGAACACGAAATTTTGTCGGGATCGGGACGGGTACCCGAAAATTTCGAGATTCTCGAATTTATCGGGATTCCCGAAAAAATTCGGGATTCTCGAATTTATCGGGATTCCCGAAAATTTCGAGAACCCAGTAATCATTTATATTCGTTTTAATAAATACATTCATAGTTTCGGATTTTTTATTCTAGATGTTTTCGAGATTGAAAGAATGTTGTCCATCACGAATTCTTTTCAAGAGTGTCTTATGTCATATTCTCGAGATTTTCGGGAACCCGATTTTTTCGGGAATCTCGAAAGTTTCGGGAATCTCGAAAGCTTCGAGAATCTTGAAATTTTCGGGAACCCGACCCGACCCGACTCGACCTCTTCTCGACTCGTCCCGACCATCGGGTTCCCGATATTTCGGGTTCTCACACACCTCTAGTAAATACATATACATAGTTTGAATGAACAGAACGAATGCTACGTTGTCGACGAAAACATAGTGTCGGTCAAATCATTTGTCGACGATTTCACAATGTCGACGAAAACATAGTGTCGACGAAAGTTATTGTCGGTCAAATCGTGACGATCAAAACAGTGTCGGTCAAATGAGTTGTCTACGAACCCATGGTAACCCACGTTAAAGAGGCTACAGTGTGCCCGCGATTGTTGTGAGAACCTTGGGGGTATCAAGTCTCAGGAAACGAAATGGTACCACGTTTTTACGTTTGCCAAACATGGATTTTTTCGATAATTTTTCCAAGTGTAAACGACGATCCTGGGTAAACAACGTGCTAAGCGGGAAATTGTTGTATTGTACTAATGCTATTCCATACCTGAGAATGATACATCAAGTATCATACAAATTAATTTCTTTGTAGCGCGATCGACCGCCCAAGGGGGAACCCCCTAGTAGTAGGGAGTAAGGGATAAAAACGTCACATCATCCGCATACCCGAAAGTCACATCAATCGCGGGAACACTGTATTTGTTTTATAATTAAACATATACGCACTTATTATATCTGTAGTACAGTCCGAAATTAAGTTATAAAACGATAGAGATGGGTTCAAGTATCTCGCAAACAGGTTCGAACTTTGATTGATTGAATTCGAACTCTCTATAAGTACTTCGAAAAACAGAAATAGTACTCCTAAGTATACTCGAACCTATGTCAGACAGTTTCGAACCTTTTACAAGTACTTTGGTAAACGGAAATAATACTTGCAAGTATATTCGAATCTTGGTCGAACAGATTCGAAACGTTTATGAATATCGTGCCGGAAATTCTCTGATTTTTCTAATCATTATTTTTTTTACCTTTAAAATCAATTATGTTGTACTCTAATGCATAGTTTAATTCAACATGTATAACTATAATTTCATAATCCATCGGAAATGTTATTCTTAAATAGTTACGAATTTAATAAAAAAAGTGCTTAACCTATTATCCAGTTCTGATTTCCAAAATTCGAGCACTACTTATGAAAACTTCGATTCCTCTCAACATCGAAGTACTTATAAGTATCTTTTCGAAACTTGTAAGTACTGATTCCGAGGTTCGACATCAGTTTGTATAAAATGAATACTTTTCCAATATAATCATTGAAACATTATTGCTTTTAAGTATTGTAGTAATCGAAACCCATGAAATGAAACTTGGTTATTGAAATTGACTCGGATTCGTGAGTACATATTGAACTTGATCCCATCCCTATAAAGCGATAAAGTATATTTACTCGTAACGAAAATTTTAATAAAACATTATTTACACTGCCGTTTACATCATCCGTCGATTTTACTGGATGCACCAGAGTTGTTACCAGTCATATGTGGAACTCTGTTATGAAAACTTACAACATTGCTTTGAAATATAAATAAGAAGCAATATAAAATAATTTTCTATACCAGGAATTCTTAATATTTGCCTTCTAAATCAAAAGTGCCAATAACTACTGCAGTGCCTGCAATAGTACAGTTTACCTTACGACAATAATACAATTTCAAAACTGTTCAGTCGTTCAGTGAGCATCGACCACGTCGTTATACGCGTCCTCGAATCTCAACGTTGTTATCTATTTCAGTAAAAATGGTGAAACGTGGAATTCGATGTTATCTGTCCTCTTTCGCGTCGAAATACGGAATAAAGTCTCTATCCGAGCAGTTGAGCAGCGTTTTCGGAAATCTTTGCGAGGCTATGTTCTTCAGCAATCGGCAAACGATTCTGGTTGCTCGTTCCCGAATCGCTATTGGGTGAGGAATTTCTCTCTCTCTCTCTCTCTCTCTCTCTCTCTCTCTCTTACGTGCCCCTCCAGGCACGGTTTTATTATTTTATTATCGGCCTCGGGTGCGGGCTAAACCGAATGGAAGCGAGGTCGTGGGCGCTTGAACAGGGAAAAGAGGAAGAAGGCCGAGAGAGCTAAGTGGGTTATAGGGGTGCGCGGCTGAATAATTCTGCTTTACGATCGAGAGAAAAGATTGGCCCTGATCGTTCGCGTTCTTTGCCGCGTGTAAACGGGACCATGAATCTGGGGAAACGTTCGTCCGGACCGCCGCACATGAAAAATAAACGGCCGCGTCTTCTCCTGACGATCTTCATTCACTTTTACCGAATTCCCTATCTTTTTAATCAAAACCGACTAGTATCTCCGTAACTGTCTATAACACAGTTATAGAAGAGGTATTATACTCTTCGTAGTGTGCCGAACGAAGAACGATAGCTCGGCGCTTCGACTTCTTTTCCGTTCACCGTTCTCTTTCACGTCTGAAACTATAAATTAAATCACGTTGGATATTAATCAGAAAAAGGAGACGAATGCGATGGTAAAAATTTGTTAAAAAAGGAAATAAATGATCAGAAAAGTTGCAATCTCTTGCTAAAAATATAATTTTTATAAAGTAATGCAGCACACTTACTTTTAGTGTCCCGTGAACCCAGTGCTGAAAAAGTAAATTTCTACTTCCTTCCCGTTTCTTGCAATTCAGAACATTTTTATTTCTCTTTTATCTTTTTAATGAGTACCAACTAGTATCTCCGTAACTGGCGCATAATCGGATCTGCAGACTCACAGTTCTAGAAGAGGTATTACTCATCGTAGAGTGCCGAACGTAGAGCGATAGTTCACGCCTAAAACTTTAATCACTTAATAAACGAGTAATTACATCAAGTTGGATATTAATCAGAAAAAGGAGATGAATGCGATGATAAAAGTTTCTCAAAAAAGGAAATAGAAGAAATAGAAGATCAGAAAAGTTGCAATCTCTTGCTAAAAAAAAAGAGAACTATAATTTTAATAAAGTAACGTAGAACACTCAGTTTTTAAAAAGTAAATTTCTACTTCACTCCCGTTTGTTGCAATACAGAACATTTGTCTTTGCATCTGAAAATGGGTCAGTCCAGGCCCAGCGTTCGCACGGGAAAGACAAAGGAACATGAAAATGTCGCGTCCTGGAGGCAGTTCTAGTTTTCAGCGTTCGGATTCGCGATTCTCGCGATCGCCGGGGGATAAAAGTGGCTTGGAAAGTTCTCGGGAATAAGAGACAGCGTGGCGCGATAGGAAAGTTGGACGGTCGGTAAACGAGCATACGATTCCGAGACAATCTTCGCGAGGTCCGGGGACACGAGGAACCGCGAAACTCGATCGGAAGACACACGGGTGCATCGTCGGGTCTCGAACCTCGAAACTCGCGGGCATACGGTGCGTACAACACGAGTATGCGAGGTCTCCGTTCGCCGGAGAACGCTGTGGCTCAGCTTCTCCGAGAAGTTTCTTCTTCTTTCTCGAAACTCGCGCAAACTCGTTACGATTTCCTTTCTTCGCGCGTGCGACGATACTTTCTCTCTCTCTCTCTCTCTCTCTCTCTCTCTCTCTCTCTCTCTTTGCTTTGCATTTCTTCCGTGTTTTTTCCTGAGATTTCTGGGACAGCTGAGTTCGCGAGGCACACGCCCGAACGACTATCATAATTTTCTCCGTATACATACATTCGCGACGAGCCACGGTCCACGAGCTCGACGAGTCGCTCGTTTCTGCGCTCGTTTTTCCTCGGCTCGATGCGTCCAGGAAACTGCGAACGCCACGGAATTCCGCGAGCCGAAGAAACGGAGAAGACGCGGAAACGTCGTAAAAGAGTATGCGGCATACATTGCCGAGAAGTTTCCTTCGACGGATCAACTTTCCTCTCGCGAAACAAAAGCTGTATGCACAAGTACCCCTCCCGCCGAATCGAACAACTAAACTGTTGAAGGATACGATTGGAGCGGAGTTCTTTTCTAATTAACAGTGTTAATTTAACACTAACCGTACCGGTTACGAAATTTGTCTGTTGGATTATTAATAAATTATCAGCACAATGAACTTATTGTTCGTTATCAAAAATGAATCAGCGATCACAGAATCGTATTCCTAAACAGAGATTACGAAGTATCGATGGAAAGTTCTCAGAATCGTATTTCTAAACAGAGATTTCGAAGTAACCCATTCTATATATACTTTCTTTCAAGAGCCGAACTGTGGGGGGCAAACCTAAACAGTCTGGAAATACGAAGGGACCCTGGTTTCCTTTTGGGGGTTCCAACGATTTTTCCTCTTAGAATCAGTCGAAGCTAAGACATCGTTTGGTAAAGAGCTTCCTCCCGCGCCGTGAAATAAAGACTTATTTTATTTTAAAAGTACATACCAGTGTGCATTTATTAACACCCATTTCCAATAGTGTCGGATATATATTATTTTATAAAAATTACAAGACTGAATTTATTTAGATTTTTCACAATTTTTATAGGCTAAACTTTAGAAACCCCCTCCCCCCTTCCTTTTGACATGTGACATACGTCATTCTATTCGTTTTGACATGCTGAACACAAAATGTATGTGTCATTTTTGGCTGAAATGAATAGTTTTCGAGATATTCGCAAAAAAACTAGTAATGGAAGGGGGGGCGTAGACGCATACGGAAATCCGAGAGTAGTCTTTCAAAATTGAAAGACCCTGTTTTCTCTCTTATCTCCGCAGCGTGTTTAGAAGCAAAATGTAAACAAACGCCGCGCCGGGACAGGCTTATGTTGCTACAGAGCGTGCAGGAATACGAAAAATTCAATACAGTATTAGCGATAGTTTTTTGCGAATATCTCGAAAACTATTCATTTCAGCCAAAAATGACACATACATTTTATGTTCAGCATGTCAAAACGAATAGAATGACGTATGTCAAAAGTCGAAAGGAAAGGGGGGTTTCTAAAGTCTTACCTTTTTATAATAATACGTGCTCGAATAAAGAAATTTATTGAATAATTTCTAATGGAAGCACACACATCTTTATAATTTCAAGACTTAAAAAATAAACAATGTGAAAGCAGTGATATGACACAGCCTAGTAGAATAGGTAACTTTAAAGTAAACTTTATTGTCAATGAAAACAACGTGCAACTCACGTCGACGCATACATTACATTGTAACAGCAGATACGCCACCGCAACCATTCTTCGATTTTAAGCTTTTCCCAGACCTGTATTATTTCAACATAAACGAATATTCATTCGCATCCCCGGAAACGCGCGCGCACGAGCGTTAAAATTCATAGAGAAATGTTCGAATAAAAATGCAGCGAGCAGCGTTCACTTGGAAAGGCTAACAGGTTCTACGCTCGATTAGCGAGAGTGCAAAGATCTCGTAGAATGGTCTGGCTGGAAAAAATGATTAAAAGCGAAACAGGGTCTCCCGCAGGGTGGTGGGGCGGAGCGATTAAGGTGGTTCGTTATCTCGGAGCGGTATCGCTTGTTCGTTCGCTTCCGGACACCGTAAATATTCGCCGTTCGAAGCGTTTAAAAATCACCGCGGAAATTTATTCGGTTCACGTTCGCCGATTTTTCCTCGAGAAAATGCAGGCTTGGTGTACATATATTCCCTGGGCGAAACCGACCGGACGACCGAGCGAAAACCTGGAATTCGGCGAACGGGTGGGGTCTCGCAATTATTCTCTCGCGAGCCGATATTCCCGAAGCGTACGCGTTTTCGCCAGCCGGAACAGTGTGTTTACGAGTAGTCGAGGCGGACGCACCAGTTTCCATTATTTATCGTTTTCCTGCGGAACAGCACGGCCGTTCTTTCTCTCTTTCTTTCAGGTTCGACGTCCCACGTCTCGGAATGAACCCGTTTTTTTCTTGCCGTTTCCGTCCCTGTATCGTGTCTTGGCCAGCAGAATCCGCCAACTATTTGCAATTTTCCGCTCGGCGCGGCGTGCCCATCCCCCTCCTCTACCTCTTCCAGGCAACTCCGACATTTTCCACCACTCGCATTCCTCGCAGTCGTCGACGCGTGCAAGATAAATCGAGGGTTGCGAACGTTCTGCCATTGCGCGATCGTCCACTTCCTTCGAGGAGGTCCGAGTCCTGCACGCTCGCCTCCGTAATTAATATTTGCGGAGACCCACTCGCCACCGACTTCGACAATCTTGATATACGATGTCTAAACTACTATTCTCCACTATTTCTCTGTGTATTCGTGAGTCTTGTTTCGACATTTTTCTGAAAAAATAGGACGACTGCTCGGTGTTGACGTTTTGCATGCATATTTTCTATTATTTTGACTGCACGATGGAATTTTTTCAAGTCGAAACACTCGAAATTGTAGGAATTATTCTTCCTTAAAGAGTGACCGACCGCATTGGCTAACACGATTGAAGTTGTGGCATGGCCGAAAGAAATAAAATACTTATATCATTATTTAACAAAATGGTTAATGATACACTGTACTAAGATGGAGTGGGGTAAGAGCGGCCTAGTTTTCGCAAAGTTGGACTTTAAACTGATGTATTTTCAGACTTGTATGTAAAAACTTAATGCTCTTGGTACCAAACTCTTGCCACAGTTATTACTGATGAATTAGTATTATGTAGGATTCTAATTTTGCTCGAAAATTATCATTTTGATAAGATATTGTACAAAGTGTCAACTACTACGCACTTGCCCCGAAAATGTGGCACGTCCGTCTCTGAGAGTTAAAAATGCTTTCGAACCTTGTGTCACGTGTTACTGGACAAGAAAAGAATGATTAACAAGCCTGCTATACAATGCTTCTTATTGCATTAAATAATATTGTTTAGTTTTATAGTTATCCATTTTTAAACAAACATGTACTTTTATGCTGAAATATGAAAGGGGATATAGTGATATTAAAACAAAGTTTAAAAATGCTTCCAAATCTTGTTTCAAGTGCTAGGGGGCAAGAAAATAATTATTATCAAGCCTGCTACAAAATGCTTTTTTCAATATATTGTTTAGTTTTATAGTTACCCATACAGTACGGACTTACCCCATCGTGATAGTACGTACTTGCCCCACTGTAATAGTACGCATTTGCCCCGTGCAGTAATATTTACGGGGCAAGTGAATCTTAGTGTTTTTCTCAATAAATTATAAAAAAATACAATAAAAACGGTTTACTTAATGTAAACCTACATCAATATTTGTTATACTTACCTAAAATAACAACACAGAATATATGAATAACTTGTAAGCTATTGCATGCTCAGGGTAACCTCAAAGTTGTACGTGTTTGGCATTGGTTGATTTAAGCAAGGAAAACACCTATACTCTTGGGCGACATCTATGTCGAATAGTTCATACTAACTTGGACTACATTAATAAATACAAGCTAGAGAAATTTCGTTCATATTATAATAAAAACAACCAATTAACGCACTTGCCCCGTTGACGCACTTACCCCACTCCACCTTATTTGATACCTTAAAATCTCAAGTAGAGGTTTGAGAAGATCTACGTTGACTAACTATTTCTTCTGATTCCACTACTAAACAGTTTCCAAATTTTTTAAATAAAATCCATCTTGTTCGAACGATTCTGGAGACACTGAAACATTTTTCTGAACATTGAAATTGACATGAATTTGAAGAGTGGAGTCTCCACTTTACAACAACTTTTAAAAATTTCGTGTACGATTTTTTATCGGTGTGTTATTGAATTTTGAATGAACCATTCCACAATTCCACGTGTTGTAGAAATGTGTTTGATGAAACCAACCAAGGGTACCATATTGAAACGAGCCTACAACAATCATCCTATGATTCCTTATCACATAAGTTTCAAGTATCAAAGAGATCAATGCAGAGGGACGGTCACACGCGTAGAGAAGAGCACGATCCCTCGTCCAGGATCATACCGATGAAATTTAACATGCTTCTAGATCAACGACGTCCTTTTTCCAAAGTGGAAGCTTGTGGAGGAAATTTCGAGGGTCTCGTTATCTTCAGTTTCCGCTTGAGTCGTGGTCGATGACGCTCCAATCCCATCTCCGGAAGAGGAACTTCCGGAATGCGCGAGGGATGGAAAGTTCGAGGCGGAAGGGATTAATTCGAGGTAGATTCGAGCGGGTCCGATACAGCCTCCTCGTCATTTCCGGCTTTTTTTCGAACGACCAGCCGGAAATTAAAGTTTCGCTGGGTCGAATCGGTGATCGACGCGGCCGCGCGCTCACTTGCGCAAGATAGAAGTCGAAGAGAGATTGGAAAGAGTGGGATTCGTTATAGTCGACTCGTTAATTGTGGCCATAATTGTGAAAGTGGTCCAAGTAAAAATTTGAGCTTTGAAAATTGAATTCAATGTATTTTTTATGATATTGTCAAAAATGAACCGTCAGGTAGTGCTTGTTATTTCAACATTATGTGGAATTCATTCAGTGCTAACCCTTAGCTAAGGCGCCAATAAAAATTGTTATATCATTATTCGAAATATTTCTTACATTATTAGTTTTGTTTGTATTTAACAAATTACTAAGCATTTCAGTATTTTACGAGCAAATTGCACCAGTTTCGTTTGTATATCATGAGAAAAAACAGTAGAAGGGAAATATTCTAGGTCGGAACAAATGTTTCGTTTTTGGAATGGAAATAGTTTCGATTGCAAAGGGTTAATATCCTTTTCCTTTATGGAGTTACGCCACCCTGAGGCGGTCGAAACGACATCAAAGTTTACGAATTTTTTTCTCCAAAAGTATGAATGTGACAATTGTTTTATTACGATACATGGATAGAGCATACATTGAAGGATATATAGCGTAAATTTTATATGAAAATATTAAAAAGTGGCGGAGTTATCCGTTGTCCCGCAACACTCCTCCGTCAGGACGCGCGCAGACGGTGTAAGTGATTCCGCAGTCCACGATTATCTGAAACAAAAAAAGTAATGATTTTATTGTTCCTTGATAAATTGCCTATCGTGTAGCGTAGGTGTTGTAAGAAAAAATAATTTTTGTAAAAAGCGTAGAAAGTGAAAATGAAAATTCAGATTTTACCACAAAAGTCCAACTTTAAACAACTATCATAAACAATTAGGATATCGTATCAAAAAAATCCTAAGCTACACGATAGAGAATGTTATTAAAATTATGTGTATTCAACTTGAAGTAAATCGGACGTTTCCGAGATTTTACTTACACCAGTTGTAAAAATGTAGTTTCGAGAAAAACGCAAAAAAAACGAACCTGCTCGGAAACGGCGACTGCTGCACAAACTTCTAAGCACTGCAACTTCGCTATTTTTTGGAGCTGTTGCATCTACCATGGCTTAGATCAGACCTGGGCGACACTGGTTCAAAAAATACATGTTGCTGCTATTCCTTTGTCGGAGTGGACGGGGGGGGGGCTCTCTTACCGAGCAAGAAAAGGAGAGCTTACCTAGCAAGAGAAGGAGAGAAGCAGCAACATGTGTTTTTCGAGTCAGTGTCGCCCAGGTCTGGCTTAAATTATTCCCTGAACCTTAAAGTAAAGGACAATTTTTAAAAAATCGATTTTTTTAGATCTCAGGGTGGCGTAACCCCTTAAATATTTCTAAACAAGAAACTTGGACCACTTTCATAATTATGAGCACAATTATTCGAGGTCAGTGCTGAGCCTCGATCCTCGGTAAAATTGTGGACACAGAGTTGGGCATTCTTTAAATACAAAATTATATAAATACCGATCCGAATAAAAGATACAAAACTTTTATTCGTTATTCGAAGGTTCGAATATTATTTAAATAATTTTGTATTCGCCGAGAATGTATTCGATGAATAATAGTTACAAATTGTATTGGAAGCGGATGTATTCGAAGCTTCGAATAATAGTTACAAATTGTATTGGAAGCGGATGTATTCGAAGCTTCGAATACAATTTGTAACTATTATCTGTAGCTATTATTCGAAGACTTCGAATAACTTTCAAATACTTTCGACCAGCTCGGGGCTCCAATGAACACGTACCGAGGCCCGTGGATCAAGCCCCGAGGCCTGAGCCCAGAACACAATAGTAGTTCAATAAACACGGCCGGGCAACCCGACGGCCAACCAGTTATATCGGCGTGAAACCACTAACAATTAAATTGCTAAACTTGTTTATTTTTCATACTTTTTTCATGGAAGTGATACGAGTCAGTTCGTGGCGTTCTTTCGATTAAAATAAGGCGAAACTCGTTAGAACTTGGACTATGTTTAGTGGTTTTATTCGTAGAAGTATTCGTGGATATTCGAATTATTTAAATAAAAGTCGAAGAAAAGATACTTCTGTAGTCGAACCTTCGAATAACGAATACAAATGTATCTTTTATTCGTTATTCGAAATTTGTATTTAAACTAGCTGTACTCGCAACTTTGTCCACGTGCAATAACAAATCCAAAAGTTATAAGCAGAAATGTGCCAAAAAGAGGGTGAAAAAGTCGTCTTTGGTCACTAACGACGTCACAACTTTTGAACGAATGAACATTTTCGAATGCGGATTTCTCCTAAACCTTCCCGAAGAAACGCTACATCTAATGGCTCAAACCCCAGTTTTCTACGTTCAGCCGTTCTCAGTTCATGCCGTCACAAACAGACCGACAGACACGATTTTATTATACTGTGCATAGAGATAGAGATAGAGAAGATGGAGAAGATGGAGAAGATAGGGAAGATAGGGAAGATAGAGAAGATAGGGAAGATAGAGAAGATAGAGAAAATAGAGAAGATAGAGATAGAGATACAAATTGTTCCCAATTCCACTGGACGGGAATCCTTCACATGTCTGTCTTGAAATGGCATGAATTACATAGTTTTTAGTATCAAATGATAAATGTCTGATAAAACACTGACCGTCTCCTATGTTTTCTAACCCATTGTTCGCGTCGTCGCTGGCTAGTGAATAACTCCGTTCTACATGGTCTCCGATCTTACTTTTTGACCTGGTCACCATGTAACGCAAGGATCAATATTATCGAAAGCGTCGATATTATCGAAAACACAGCGCGGAGGTGTCGAGTTCCCGCGGAAGATGAGTTTCCAGTCGGTAGTTCGCTCGTGTCAACGCCACATAATCGACGAACTGCCATCATTATGAATCGTGCCGGAGGCAGCCGATAACGCTGGAAGATTAATAGACCGTCGGATAGTTATAAAACTTCATCACCCGCGCTGAATATTCATGTCGCATCTTTTTTTTTACCGCTCGAGTGGCCGCCCGTCCATCGTTTCATCCGCGCGGCGCGACGGACTCGTGAAAAATTTACTTTTCCTACTGTGGTTCCTCCGTTTCGCTAATTTCCTCGCTGTTTCGACAGAGTTCCTATTTTTCGGGTTCATAAAGGTGTTACGAAGAAATATTTTCTAATATTTTTAGTATGAAGTAGAGTGTTAAGAACAACGTAGATCTACTTGGATCTAATACGAATGGTTAACGATCGTAACTGGGTACTAGAGAATTGATGACTAGATTCATTCATATTCTCGTGCATCAATTTATTCATTTAGATATTTTTTAACCTAGGAAAATTATTTTAGTAATATACTACAAAATACAATCTAAATCTTCTTGAATCTAGAACAGATGGGTAAGGATCTCGAATGGGGACTAGATTCATCGAAACTGTTTCTTTTAAGGAGGCGTTCTCTTCAGGATTGCAAGGGTGCGGGACGCGCCTTCTCATTTCTCGATAATGCAAGGATGGGGGTTTTCAGTAACCAAAAGCGCTACATAAAAGATCAATCTAGGCCTTGGTCGCCTTCAAAAGTCCTATTTTTACGTTTACGAGACAGAATTTTCATTATTCCGCAGCATGTAGCCTGTCATAGTTTACATGCTGTAAACCAGAAAATATTACGTTGGCAACTAAGTTCGCGACCTCCACTTTTTCTCAAACAACGTCATTTATATACAGGGTGGCCCACATAACTCTGAACAGCTCAATATCTCCGTTACTTTTCGTTGTACAAAAAAACTTCGTAGGACAAAGTTACACTGTTTGAAGGGCCACATATAACGGTGTAAGGGGAAAAAATTTCAAGGTCATTTTTATGAGATTTCAAGGTTATCGATGTTTTTTTAAATGGAATGAGGTATTTTTTAATACATCAATCGATGCAGCTGGACATTCTTTATAAAAAAGTACTAACCTATGTATGTCGAAAAGTTAGTAGTTCAGGAGATATTTCAATTTAAATAACTCCAAAATACCATTACTGTCGTACTAAGACGTTACACAAGTAAGTAAACACTAACGCCTTAGTACGACAGTAATGGTATTTTGGAGTTATTTAAATTGAAATATCTCCTGAACTACTAACTTTTCGACATACATAGGTTAGTACTTTTTTATAAAGAATGTCCAGCTGCATCGATTGATGTATTAAAAAATACCTCATTCCATTTAAAAAAACATCGATAACCTTGAAATCTCATAAAAATGACCTTGAAATTTTTTCCCCTTACACCGTTATATGTGGCCTTTCAAACAGTGTAACTTTGTCCTACGAAGTTTTTTTGTACAACGAAAAGTAACGGAGATATTGAGCTGTTCAGAGTTATATGGGCCACCCTGTATATTTTTTAAGCACGAGTATTTTATATCAAATTAATCAAAAAATTCAGAGCTTTCGAATGATATACAGTACAAAAGTAATGGTCACTGAATCAGGATATAATGATGCAATAAAAAAGTTACGAAACAAAAGGTCGCGAATTTAGTTGCCAAACTAATATATTGATCTTTTATCTATCGCTATTGACTACTAAAAACCCCCTTTGCATTGTCGATAAATGAGAAGGCACATCCCGCACCCTTGCAATCCTGGAAACGAGACTACCGCCTCAAGTAAACGGCAAGGTGGCAGACTGTGAGCCAATAGATCTCGCTCCCACAGCTACTAGACACTCTCGATTGCGTCCCAGTGTAATCCAGGATCGCGAACACGGTTCTAGGTAGCGGTTCTCGGTAGAACAGGATACATTGGCGCCCGAAGGCTGCCGACCCCTCGACTTTGACTCGCGACGAGTTAGCAAGCCAAGGATATTCTCCGCGAGCCATTCGTCCGACTCACAGAGACAAATATCGCGAGTGAAAATGACAAACTGGCACATTAATTTCGAGAATTTCTTGCGCGAACGCGTCGCGACCTCTTGCTCCGGCGCGCTCGGCGCGGCCCCCAGCCGCGAAACCAACCAGAACCATTGCACCAGCGCACCGGCTTCACCAACACAGTGCTCGTCGGTGACGTAGTTGAACGAAAACGAACAGGGACAGGTCCAGAACCAAAGTTCCCGGACGACGAAGTAGTTTTGGCCGGCTCGGCAACGGCAAACACAAAGTTTAACGTTTTTCCGTGGTCAAGCTCGTTTCACAGGCATGCGAAATTCTGGCGAAACGCGACGAGTCCCGACGGGTACGAACGAGTACGGGTGAACGCGGTTCGGGGAAACCGTCGCGATAAACTAATTAACGAGGCGGCGAGACCTTTGGTCCTGGCGGAAACCCGGCTAAACGAGCCGACGGCAAATCGTAGGTCGGAAATCGGATTATGCCCATCGCCGACGATGACTGCACGCCGCGCCGGGTTTGCATGGTTTGCACGGTTTGCACGGTTTGCAAATCAGCTGCACGCGCGTCGACGCCGCGAGCCTGGAACGCGTGCACGGTCTCGGTCACTCCATAATTCCGTAGATGGAACTTACTGCAGATCGACCCGCGACCTCGGAAATTCCGAAAATTATGAAACCTTCGGAATTTGCAAAGTACACCACGGCATGTTTATAGTGTCTTCTTTTGTAAGGAAAAGTCTCCCCGTCGAGAGTCCATCTATATTCCTTTTTATTAGGAAATCCTAATCCTAATATCCTTTTTTTATTAGGAAAGTAGACTCTCCAGGTTTTACGCATTTATAACGAGAGTGAGCAAGTGCAATTTAAAACAGCGAAATTATTAAAAGACTTTAAGAGTATTGATATATTATTTTCAGCACATTAAAATTATTAATCATGCTGACCATTATTGGTCAGCAGAAGCAGAATGGTCCAGCGGCCCCACCCACAATTTTTATTGAGATTATGTGGAAAACAATGGTTTTAGGTGAAAGATAACCCCCTAAAATTTTAAGTCGCCAACTCTTCATATAAGGATGATATGAATTGATGATATGAATTGATATGAACCCTTCGAGTGACCACTTTCAAAAAATTCAAGAACAATGTTCTGTTACCTATCTAATATATACAAAAGTTTCAAGATGATCGGATTGGTGGAACATAATAATAATAATAATAATAATATCTTTTTAAAATGGAATGCTATATATTTCTCTTAAGAAAATAATAATAACAGGTACTGAGACAAATTCAAAATCATAAATATGATATTATTCCGAGTAGATTAAAGGTAAATCGTTAGCTTACGTTCTGCATCGACCGACGTGACGGGCGACAGCCAGCAGCCGCTGCTGACAATAGCAATGAGTGGCTATCGAATCGGCCTTCGGTCGATGAAGAATGTAAGCTAACGATTTAGCTTTAATCAACTCAGAATAATATCATATAACACCTTTTTGGATTTGTCTCAGTACCTGCTATTATTTTCTGAAGAAAAAAATGTAGTATTTGGTTAAAAAAGAATTATTATTATTATTATGTTCCACCAATGCGATCATCTTGAAACTATTTATATATATTAGATAGGTAACAGAACATAGCTCTTGAAGTTTTTGGAAGTGGTCACTCGAAAGGTTGCTTGCAATCCCCACCCCCTAATAAGTAAATAATTTTTTTCTACCCTTAATACTTTGATCACAATTGTGAGAAAGATATATGATGTTGTTACGTACGGAGGCTTTGCCTGCGTGACTTTTGCTCCCTTCCTGAAACCACGTGTCCATGCAGGAGGTCCAGCTCGCATGCCCAAATAAACAGTTTTTCCCCTTATGGGAAAGTGCATACATCTGGGAAACGTAGACAATCTTCCAGATTTCCGTTTACCCCCACTACGATTTTTGAACAATCTGACTGGTATATAAAGGGCTCGAGCTTGGCCACCGCGGGCTTAGTTGAAGATTGAAAGAGAACCTGCACGCGACTATAGTGAGATTGGGTTTCATTCCCTCTCGATCGTTATAACTTAAAAGAAGTTTAGAAACGCGTTAAGAAAAAGGCAAGTCAACTCACTTACCCCCGCATATCTCAGTGCGTGAAAAACGAGAGTTCGGGAATTAGCTTCCGCGAAACCACAGTTTCCAATATCTTTACTACATCCTTTTAACTCCAGTAACTAGCATTGCACCCATATCGATAAACCTTTACCGCTCGAGGTTTATCAATTATTTTATATAGAGTTACGAGATCTGAACTTCCCAATACCTTACCTTTTTCCGAAATCCTGTGACACCCGGTGATGAAACAGGCACCGGCTAGTTCACGACCATCCTGTTCACAAGAACAAACCTCGGCCACGTCTATCCGCCAGCCCTCGGCTCGTAACAATGTGAAGGAGGTAAGTTCGAGGATTTTCGTTTTTTAAAATCTGAATATCTTCATTAAGAACCGAGAAAAAAAATGATACAGTTAAGGGTATTTACCCTCATATCATCCTTATATGAAGAGTTGGCGACTTAAAATTTTAGGGGGTTATCTTTCAACCTAAAACCATTGTTTTCCACATAATATCAATAAAAATTGTGGGTGGGCCGCTGGACCATTCTTAGTCTGCTTTATATTTAGCTTCTGCGTCTTACAATTGATGCACGGACTTTTTATTTTACATAAACATCTGGAGTCTACTTGTGCGACTTATTGCAACATAATGTACATTACAGAGTATTATATAGTATAGTGAGTAACGAGAACGTTAGTAACGCTGTGCGGAAGAAAAAGAAAAAAAGACCCCCCTTAGCTACGTAGGCTACATTTGTTTCATTTGGTTACTGTCTCCTGCAATTGCATTGGAAACCTAGTACAGTTTTTAAACAATATACAGGGCGTCCCTTAGCTGGTGGTACAACCGAGCAGGGGGTGATTCTACATGAAAAACTGAGTCGAAAAAAAGGAGTGACATTTTTTTGTTTGACGCTTCGTTTCCAAGACAATCGAGTTTGAAAATGCAGTGAATACACGTGCTATTGCATAAGAATCGTCTGACGTGTCTGACCATGATCAACCAATTCTACTTTGTGCATATACTAAAGCACGCGAACCTGGCGGGAACATAAACTCGATTTTCTCGAAAACGAAGCCTTGTATCAAAAAATTTTATTCTATATTTTCGACTCAGTTTTTCATGTAGAATCACCACCTGCTCGATTGTACCACCAGTTACGGGACACCCTGTATATCGCTCCAATACCAATTTACCGTTTGCATTTCCAATCCCACGTCAATACGTCAATGGATAAAATATCGAAATAATTGATTTACAAATTGCTGCGTTATACGAATCAATTTCCCCAAAACTGTTATTCATAGGCTCGCCAATATCTCACGAAAGAAGAAAAGGCTCCCAGTAAAATTAATCCGAGTTATCTCCAAAGTATAGAAGTGTCGTTTTCGTGTTCATAATACAGTCTAGAAACATTAACACTAAACCTACCACTGCCGGTCAAATAACACTGTCCAACACCAAATTTGTTCCCTAATTACTGTTCAGTCCTTCGTATAGAGCTTTTTGTGCTGATTCCGAATCTGTTTTTAATTTTCTTCCTATACGCACAGTTTTTGAGAAACATGACTTTGAAAAAAAAACATATTTTTCAACTTTAAACAAATATTGTAGTGTTATTATAAAAGATATTGAATTGTTCTTTATAGAAAAAGATTCTGTAGACTTTCCCGAATACAGCGATATCAAATATTAATACATTACGATTGTTTAAACATGTTTAAATAATCATTAAAGGCGGAGAGATACCACTTTTCCACCAATTTTTGAGGATATTTTTCAATTTATCTCAAAAAATAAGGGTCCAGCGGAAAATCGAACTATACAATGCGATAGAGCAGACTTTTATCTTGAGAAGCCCCGCTTTGAAGTTTGAAACGTCGACGTTTCTTTCGAACCAGAAAGCAAAATGTCTTCGCCCGACATGAGTTGCCGCCAGTGGCGCTCACCATTACAACGGTCGTTCGCCGCTCCGTATCCCGTCGCTGCGCCGTATTTCACCCGAGCGTCACTGGCGGCAACTCATGTCGGGCGAAGATATTTTGCTTTCTGGTTCGAAAAAAACGTCGACGATCCAAACTTGACAGGGTGGCTTCTCAAGATAAAAGTCTGCTCTATCGAGTGGTATAGTTAGATTTTCCGCTGGAACCTTATTTTTTGAGATAAATTGAAAAATATCCTCAAAAATTGGTGGAAAAGTGGTGTCTCTCCGTCTTTAATGATTGTTTAAACATGTTTAAACATTCATAATGTATTACTATTTGATATCGCTATATTCGGGAAAGTCTACAGAATCTTTTGCTATAAAGAACAATTCAATATCTTTTATAATAACATTACAATATTTGTTCAAAGTTGAAAAATATGTTTTTTTTTCAAAGCCATGTTCCTCAAAAACTGTGCGTATAGGAAAAAATTTAAAAACAGATTCGGAATCAGCGCAAAAAACTCTATAAGAGAGACCCAACAGTAATTAGGGAACATAAAAAAAGTTGAAATTTGTTGGACAGTGTAATCGGTTTTATATTTTCCAATTCATAATTATTGAAATTATTAAGTTGCTTACGTGGAAATAGATTCCATAAAATTCTGTATCCAAGCACATATTAATGTAAAAATTCCAGGAAATCTAAATAAATAGAGCCTCGTCATTTTTGCAAACTAAAACATGTTAATCGCTTTTAGTGCTCGGTAGGTTTATTGTTAATTGCCAAACAACTCCGCAATAGGAATCGATGAAATATATTTCTACGAGAATAGTTATTTATTACGCCGCTTACATGCCGCATAACAAAATCTCGGAGCACAATGTTCCTCGGTCTCCTCGAAAGGGTTAAATCGTTATTTTCGCATCCATAAAAGCGCCCGTTAAATTCTTCAACGCGACATTCATCGAGCGGAGGTGCACTCGTCCGTTTCTGACCGTTGTCCGTTGCAGTTTCTCACGACGGAAAATCCTGAGTAGGAAGGAAGGAAGGAAGGAAGGAAGGAAAGATGGCGGCAGAGAGAAAGAAAGAAAGATAGATAGAGTTCTCGAGGTGGCAGGAAGCCACACGGGAATTCGGGTTCGAGGTTGGCCCTTTCACTCCCGTGGGTCAATTCAAATTTCAAGTTCCGCCTCGAGAGTTCTTTGACGACGTAGCAAAGAGTAGTCGTCCGGAGGTCTTTTGTCCGTCGAGCAGGAATTTGGGAGGAATCGAACGGATGGAAGGGAAGAAAATGGGATGGAAAAACCGGAGGGTTGCCCGTGTTCGCTTGAAATCGCGTCTTGGACATGGTCTCATAACATTCCTGCGAAAAAAGTTCGTAGCCAGTGGAACTCGCAGAAACGCGTGACAGCGAGGCATCGAAGAGAAAGGATCGAGATATTCGGTGATCTTGGACAATCTTCTAAGATCTTAGAAGACCTTTCGAGTCGGCTATCTGTTCGTCCACCTCCGCAAAACCTTCGAATGCTTCTCGAAGGGCTCTCGTTCTCGCAACGTTCTCGCAACGACGGAGATTCGATGGAGCGGAAAGTCGCCTCGGCCACGTTCTCGCAAGCTCCGAGCAGAATCTCTTTACACGGTCTTTCGTCTCAGACTCTGCACAGTGTCGATTTCTCTCGCAACATAAATCTTGGTATCGCCGGCCTCGGTATTTCTTAATTCCCGCCTCGCACGCTATCGGTTTTCGATTTTCGGCGCGACCTCTTCCTTTTCCGAAAGCAGCAGACGATTGCGTGCTCGCCCATCGATCTATCCACTCACTTATCCGTATTCTCGTTCACCTGTCCTCCCCATTCCCCACATTTTATCCATGGTTAGCTGCCGGTCCAGAGACAGTCGAGAGTCTTATTGCTCGAATTTCATTCGTGCGCGAGTTTACGGACAGCTTAGAGCCACGACTGCGAAATTCTGCGTCTCGGTCGGCGAAATTGAATCCGACCTCCTGGGAAATAGTTCCCGGTATTCGCTCCCGTCCAGTCTCTACATCGGTCCAAGAAATTTGATTACCAAACGCTCCGAGAAACCGTCGCGCGAAATCCACCAATCGTGACCGCCGCTCGACGAGAACTCGTGAAACACATGCTCCCGCGCCGGGAACCGCTGAATTATAGTAACACTGATTCGGGTTTATTATACGCCCCTGCCGGGAGGCGATAAACACCGGAGAAAAGTGGAACGTCGGTGCTGAAACGAGATTCGAGGTTCAACGTTGGGTTCGTATTGTCTTGGAAAAATAATTCGATTTCTAGATTTCACCTAGTGGTACGTTTTCCTCTGATGATTCTGCAGATATTGTTCATTGGTTAAGATACATGAGGCTCGATTGATTTAGCAAGCTTGCTGTTAGTGTCCGATTTGAATCTCCAGAAATTACTTGACTGGATTTTTGTGCAAAACAAAAATTTGCAAGCAACAGGAAGCTGTAGGTGTCTGGTTCGAATCTTCAGAAATTACTTGACTGGATTTTTGAGCAAAACAAAAATTGAGAAAAAAGTCTAAATTGCTAGAGATACGAAGAATTTTCTATTAGACTTCTATTTCTCCGATGTATAGAAAATGATTTTGCAAAGCTTGCTGTAGGTGTCTGGTTAGAATCTTCAGAAATTGCTTGACTGGATTTTATTGCAAAATGAGCATTGGAAGGAATACGAACCCAGTAAAATTTCTAAATTGCCAGGGTAGCAAAGAATTTTCTATTAGGCTTCTATTTCTTCGATGTATAGAAAATGATTTTGCAAAGCTTGCTGTAGGTGTCTGGTTCGAATGTTCAGAAATTACTTGACTAGATTTTTGTGCAAACCGAAAATTGCAAAAAACAGTAAAAATGTTTAAATTGCCAGAGCAACGTAGAATTTTCTATTAGGCTTCTATTTCTTCGATGTATAGAAAATGATTTTGAAGAAATATCCGCGGTGTAGAATTGTGAAGCAATCTCGAATCAGGTAGAAAGCACTCGGAACGAAGTATCAAACATCTGAATCACGAGCTCGCTGTATCAACGAATGAGGAAACGGTACGAGTAGAGAAGCAGTAGTAGCGACACAGTAGTTTTGCACCGTATCGTCGCCGACAGTAGTGCGTTCCGACCAGAGTCAGACCGCAGTGAACGACTCGATGCTTTATCTCTATTTTCCATCGTAGCGTCGTTATCGCCGGAGCCAGACTGGCGTACGATTATCGTTACGAGCTGTACAGCTATCTTAACAAACGCATTACAATTTCTCTTAAGGTCGGATCGCATGCGAATAACCGTTTCCTCGTGCGCTGTCGAAGCTACTAAAAACAACCTGAAAATATCCGCCAACCTTTTCTCGCGGGCTCTGAAACGTTTCTATCCGGTGTCGGTCAGAAACCATAACGCCAATCATGTGAAAATTGCGAAATCGACAGAAGTTGAAATTCTTGAAATTTATTAGAGCTAACAGGGGAATGTTACCCCTTAACATGAATATCGGCAGTTAGAAAAAAATACGTGTCAAATATTTTTTGAAGTCTATATCATCCCAAAATTTCATTGAAATTGTAAGTAAAATACTAGGGTAAAGTGGCCAAATATGAACCATTTTTTGTTGATGTCATTTTTTTATTATTTTAGAATACCCTTTTTCGTCCAAAAAATTACCAGTTGTAGATGTATTTGCTCCCTGTAGGATTCTGGGGTCAAGTTTGTTAAAAAATTAATACAGCTTGGGAAAAATATATTTTGAACCCTTGGTAGTGCCGTATTGGGAACTCCACGTGGACTGATAATACTACTGACAAAGAGAAAATGAATTTCAGCCCAAACCAACAGTTGGCAAACATTAATATAAATAAACTGAAACTACAGATATGTTAAAACATTTCAAAATCGCTTATCTTTCTCGAAAAAGATACAATCGAAAATCTAACCACAAAAATATCCAACACGTGGAGACACAACTGGCGGAGGATCGATACTAAAATCTATAAAATGGTGCGATTGCACTACACACTGTTGAGAATTTTCTCACTAGAATGCGACTTCTCCTTCACAAGATATAAGGTAGTGCCATAATAGGTGACTATACCATATTTGGGCACATCACCCTATAATATTTCAAACAGTAACTATGTCCCAGATTATCGAAATAAAAACATTTTACTTTACGAACACTTATCACAGTGAAAAATATTAAAATATTATTTGGAATATTTTTCGCAGCTCTTTGAGAACTAAGTATCTTCTGAACCCTAGAAATTTTGTGCTTGTTGAGTACGATGCAGATTTAAATAATCCTTGCAGTCCAGTTAGCACGGTTTTGCTTAATTTCCCTAAAATTAGGTTGCAGGAGGGACGCGTCGCAATCACGCGTGACGCAACAATGTGCTCGTTAATTGGTTCTCGTTGCGTCGCGACGCGTCTCTCACCGACTATACGCGTCGCGTGGCAAACTATACGCCGACTGTTCGCCGAGATAGTCGGTCTTTGGACGTGGAATTCCGGCAGATAAATCGCCAAACTTTCCCGCGGCGGCGGAAGCAAGAAAATGTAAACATCCGCGCTTCCGATCCGTTATCCCCGCGACAGACGGTGCCCGACTCGTAAAAACGAGCTTCCTTTCGAAAAACTCCTGAGCAAAGTTCCTTCTGGGCGAAACGGGTGGAGGGATGGTTGGCAGTCTGGCGCTAGGAAACCGATATTTCCAGCGGATATCGGGCGCTACCCTCTTTCCTATCGCATAAGAGATTCCTTTGAATGCTAGCTGCCGGCAGAAAAATTACAATCCCCACCGCTGCTACTTGCCTGCCTGCTGCTTCCGAGAGAATCTCTTGCTCAAAGGTAGACGGAATATCGTCGCTACGTCCGACGACGTCTCCGCTCTTCTCTAGAAGCCTCGGCAGGCTGGTCCAGCTGCTGCCGCAACCCTAATACGATTTCAAAACCCATTCCGAGCGGACATGCACATTCAGACCTGCACGACTACATAGTAGTTCAGTTGCGAATCCATCTTTTTGGACGTTTCTGAAACGGTGCGGAACGTGTGGACTCTCGGAGACGGTTAAACAGTCGTCAACTAGAGTTCACAATTGTTATTTCTGCGTTTCACTCGCTGCACAGTGTGCTGTATCGATGATTTTAAGATGTCTAATCAATTAGCATCGTTTTTCGAGTATCCACTGACTTCTTCGTATTTTTTTACATTTATTCTTCATGTTATGAGTAGACTGCGGATTTTATGCATTTATGGCAAAAATGAATACGTAAGGGGGCTATAAAAAGTAATGGTTATCCGTCGTAGGGGTGAATCTACACCTCTGGATCGGTGGACATTTGTTTATAACAGAGAAAATTGTTGGTAAAGTTGTTTTTTACACCAACACCTTCCATTTATCCAGAAGAGAAAAAGTTTGAAAGAAGTCACATGTCGCAAACAAATAGTTATTGAGATATAAACTGTTAAAGTGTGTATGCAAAATATGATTGTGTGGAGTTATACGTATAGACAAAATCCTACTAAGTACTACAGTTCACACGACCGTGTCGATGACAGAGTTGTGCTAATTCAATTACATTGTAATTCAATTACGTCGTAACTGAATTACATAATTCAAACCTTTCAATTAATTCAATTACTAAGTATTTTAATCAGATGTGTAATTGAAATACGATATAATTGAAATACAGCTCTACAAATTATAGCCCAGAACTTTGAAGAAGTGCGATATATTTTTATGTTTTTCTTTCATATACTAATTTGTGCTTTCTGTGCGGCGTGGCTGCTATTCCTCGTTCTCGTTCATAATACATAACGCTATTTCATGTTTATGGTTGAAATTTAAAAATTGTGTAACGCCAAAGTTATTTCTGTTCAGATATTATAAATTTATAAATAATAAATTCCTTCTGTTCGAAACCTTCACATGGATTTTTCAACCTCTTCTTATCTATTACTTTATCATTCTTTAATTTTTAATTTTAATTTAATTACATCGTAATTTGTAATTCATGTCATTTAATTACAAAGTATTTTATAATTGTACTGTAATTGTAATTACGAATTGCATTGCCATTTAATTACAATATATTTTATAATTGTACGCAATTGCAATTACGAATTACATTGTAATTTAATTGAATGAAGATCTGAATTATAAATTACAATATAACTGAATTACAATGTAATTCAATTACCTCGTAATTATAATTCCTGGAGTAATTCAATTGTAATTCTGCACAATTCTGGTCGATGAGACAGAACATAATTGTGTGCGTGCCTCGTGACAAACGAAATTTAATGGGATATTCGTAGCTAGGCCCGCACAACGTAAATATGAAGTTGCAAAATATGAAACAATAGCTTATATCCCTTGTTAGAAGAATATTAATCCAGCGGATTAGGCGATATACCTGTAAAGGATGTTATAGCAAGCAAACAACGTGCGACAACACGTGCGATGGATCCATCGAAGCGACGAGCGGACTACCCTTATAAATCACGTCATTGATGACCGTAGACAATGCCAAAAGGGATTTCTTTGACAGTTTCCCCACTTCTCAACCTAAAGTCCTTCCGACACACCTCTGTCCTATTAACAAACGCAACATTTCCCCACCCTGAACCATTAATGAAAAACTGAGGTGACAACCGCAGTACTATTTTGACCGTGGTCGGTGTAACTTCTTCCCATTCGTTGTCACGATTTCGGAAAGTGTGTTGTATAGTGACCAGCGATTGTGTAGAAGTGTGGTGGTTTGTGCTTCATCGTTAATAAGACGTATCCGCGAAAATGGCAGTGTCCACATGATCCGACGGAGGAACAGAAGATTCTGAAACATTTGTAAGTACTTGACATTAGTATTTTATAACCCAGGATTAATATTCTTATGTATAAAAATGGATATAAGGCATTCTTTCACATTTTGCAATTTCAAATTGATGATTCGAATAGACAGGAACACGATCACTTGTTTGGTACGGGCCTATCGACAAGTGTTCCTTTAAATTTCATTTGTCTCGAGGCACTTTTTATACACCCTGTAGAATTTAAAACAGTGGACATATTAAAAAGATTTAGGGTCACCATGTATTAGTGTCGCCTTAATAAGATAATTAAAAGAAGAAAGGATTCATATTTGGTTCCTGTGTCTTACAATCAATGCATATATTTTTTATTTTGCATGAAGATCCGCAGTCTAATCATGAATATTTCAAAAAATACAAAGAACCTGACATAGCCAGAGACATAGTTGATTGAAATTATTTGGAAAAGTACTAGATAAGTAACGCATAAACAATTAAAAAAAATTATTACAAAAAATATATATTTAACACGGTAATTATCAGTGGACAGCCATAATTTTTCAATGAATTTTCAAAAGTTATAGTAAAACATCACCGAGTTTCTCAATCCAGCTCACTGTGTGCCGATGGCGCGCGCTCCAAACACATGTCAAACAGCTGCCGAATGGAATTTACAGCCATAGTAACGTCGATGTAAAGGTTGCGGGTACTCTGTTGAAACTGTTGAAACACCTGTGAGCTAGGCTTTACAGCAGATATGTCAAACCCTTTTACCACCAAGGGCCTCATTAAGTATTATAAATTAATTCGGGGGCCGCAATAGAACAAAACAGACTCGAAATAAAAAGGAAACACTTTTTTTATTAACATTACTGTTACACATACAAAATAACATACGTACAAAGATTGGTTTTTTTCAAGTTTACTTTATTTGAATGAAACTATTTCATCTTTGTTTCGAAGAATTTTGGCAATGTTTTTCAGTAATCAAATTTCCAAAATATTTTTGAAATTGTTCGTACACGCTGGTCTTTTAATCTTGACCTTTCCGCAGTTTTATTATTTTTTAACGTTGAAAAAAGTGGTTTGCACATATATGTGCTACCACTGCTACCAAAATATAGCTGAAATACGCCTAATTACATATAACATATGGGGAACTCGGTTGACAGATAAATAATTGTAGAAATGTGGAATCACAACATCCATATGTTTTGTTCTAATACGGAATCACATTTTTTTTCCTTCCTTTATCTCTCCTCGGGATGCTGGTGAGGACCGTTTCTTCCTTTCACTCACCAGCATCTATCCGAGAACAACCCAACCACTCGTGTTCTTGGCTATAAATACGGAATCACACTGCATTTCGATTAATTTCAGTTGTATAGGTTTTCCACTCCGAATTCACCCTTCTACAAGTAAATTTCACCTTTCTGTAAATCAATTTCACCCTTTTGCAAATAAATTTTACCCTTCTGCAAACTAATTTCACCCTTTTGCAAATCAAATTCAACCTTTTACAAATAAAGTATTTTTAAGTGTTTTTCTAAAAAAAAATCAGGTTTATTTATTGCAAAAATGTACATCAAATACCTATTTAAAAGTAATTACATATAATATGTATATTGATTGTAGCCATTTTCTGATTAATTAGAAATTAAAGTACATATTTATTGAAGCGTATTGAGTATTGAGTCTTCCCACTGACAATGAGTGCGTCCAAATAAATATATAATTTAATCGAAATAAATAAATAATTTTAAGTATTCCTAATGGGTGTTTATTTGGGAAAGGTTGAATTTGATTTGCAAAAGGGTGAAATTGAGATGCAGAAGGGTGAAATTGAGATGCAGAAAGGTGAAATTGATTTACAGAAAGGTGAAATTGACTTGTGAAAGGGTGAATTTGGAGTGTAAAACCTATAAATTGTCATCAACAGTTTCAAAGTTTTTGATCGGGCCGCAGACTATTTGTCGCATGCGGCCCGCGGGCGGCGTGTTTGACATGCCTGTTTTACTGTCACAATTACTAATCTTGTGGATGGTTGTTGATACAATATAGACGTACAGATCCAGTCTCAACACATCCATCATCATGAGCTACTCTTTTCAACACCTCTATCGCGAGAAGCACGCTGCATACCAGGAGAGTTTAACAGAGTTTCCTCAGGAAAGCAGCAGTTTCCTGGTACGACGAGACGTCTCTCGTCAGCAGCGATTGCACGCAACGTTTGCTCTCGCCCGCAAAAGAGGGTGTACACCTCCGGCACCCTTTGGCTCGCGTTCATTTTTAATGCGGCTTGGTCGCAACAGGTGCGTGCGCCCTGTCGCGCGCGATCCAGCAACGGCGTCGCGTCCCCTTTTGTCGTCGAACATTTGAAATTGAAATCGGGATTTCCATAAAAATACGTCTCGGTTCGAACCGCAGGCAAACGAGGGAGCAAACGAGGGTAAACGGTGAGACGTCGCGCGATGTATCGCGTCGTCAAACGCGACTCCTTCCTCGCAAATTCGTGGAAGTTGATTTTCGGCGGGTCACCTGGCGCGGCAGCTTCTTCAACGACCAAACTTTCACGAAGAGAACGCTGCGAAAGCAGAGACACGGGAGATGAACGGGTTCGAAGCAAGTTCGCTCCTCCAGGACGTTGTTTCTCCTCGGTTCTTGCCCTTTCGCGAGGTCTCAATCTTTCACGCGTCGCGCGAGCCGATCGTTATCGTTTGCTTGCGGCCGACCGTGGCCAGACTACTCTAACACCGCTCCAGAATTACGGATCAAAGAAACCAGGCGACAAATCCTCCCTTGAACACTGTACAACCCTTCCGCGATTTACGGAAACCGCCCGTTTCGCAAGCCCTTTTTTTGCGCCGAGGAAAAACGCTTAAAGGGAACCGCTGGTTCTCGGCGTCGTTTGTTTGGACAGTTTTCTAAAGAAATCGGACGACTGCTCGGTATCGACGGTTTGCGTGCATATTTTCTGTTATTTCGACTATACAATGGAATTTTTTCATGTCAGGGTACTCGAAATTGTAGGAATTTATTGTTCCTTAAAGAGGGATAACACGATTGAAGTTGTGGCATGAGCCGAAAGAAATAAAATATCTCATTATTTAACGAAATGGTTAATAATAAACACTTTTTTCCTTTTTTTACATACTAAGAACTGATTAAAGAAAACGATGCTTCCCATACATCGTGCCTTGAATGCGTTTTAATGTCAACTAGAATATGCAAGGAAAAAACATATACAGGGTTCGTCGCCAAAATCCGGAAAAAATTCAATTTGAATTTCCCGCCGTTTTATACCACTTACAGTGGCCGCCCTTGGCTTCCAAAATAGCTTGATGCATGTACTAATCATTCATAACCTCAAAACAGTCGCAATGTCCAAACCACGGTGTATTATAGAGGTGTTCCGACTAAGCCCTCTGTGAGGCTGAAGTTTTGAAAAAGATAGCGGTTGGTTCTCTGGTCGCCGCCAGATGGAATCCTAGTCATTATTACAGTTTTCATGTACGTATGAGAATGAGATTGTGTGTAGCTGCGTGTCCATACTAAACTAAGGTATCATTGAATCAGTGTAAGATATGTACACGTTGCCCCCATTGCACTCCATTGCTGCAAAAAAATGAGAAAATTCACAAAATGTTGCGTTTGCCTAGCATGTTTTGAAACCGAGGGAAGCCGTGTAAATGTCCAAGCTGAGGGAGAATTAGTTCACCTTAAAAGTAGGGCAGGATTAATCCACCCAAAAAGAAGCATATATAAAAATATTTTATAGAGGCAATTTCAACGAGACGATGCGATATAGTTGACATGACCATAGATAGGATAATTAATAATTATAATTTTCACTTTCCATGCGAAGAACATAAAACCATAATAATTAGTAAATGTTTATTTAGCTATATCACAATGCGCATGCGACAATATGCGAAAGCCAAAAATCGTACATTGAAAAATTCACATAAAATAAAAAAAAACCTCAAGATTTTACAATTCATAAATATTTCTGTGTACAAATCTCTGTAAACATGTAAATGTTGTATCTAAATAAAACTTAAAATATTTACAGAAAACTGTTTTTATTCATATAGTTTAGTTTTTATTTACATATATAGTATTGTTTACAATTTTGTCAAGTAATTCACCTGATTATGAGGAATATCATATTTTTCTTTATGTTTCGTTAAACACTCTTCCAAACTACTTTCTGAAATTTTCGCAATCTCATTTCTTGTGTGCCGTATTTCGTTTTTCATTGCTTGGCACCTTATTTTAGCTCTCCTCAAAGCTTGTGTCGTGATATGTACTGCTTTTTTCATAACTTTGATGATGTAATATTAGATACAATTAGAACAAGTTTCAAAAAATTGTCCCTCAATAATGCTGTTTGTACATGTATCATCACTATTAACTGAAGAAATATTCCCCGTGTCGTCATCAGTGACCGAAACACCATTCAATGAATTTGCGTTCTCAAATTATTATGAGTGTGCGTCTGATTCAGTCTTGTTCAGTCTGATTATGCGAGGCAACTGGAGGCAACATGTACATAGGTACATATCTTAGTATGGACACGCAGCTACACACAATCTCATTCTCACACGTACACGAAAACTGTAATTGGGAGTAGGATTCCATCTGGCGGCGACCAGAGTACCAACCGCTATCTTTTTCACTTTCCCGAGAGTAGTATTTTCTGTAATACACCGTAGTCCAAACCAAATGCAGAGTATAATCGAAGAGCCGCGATCATCGAAAGTGTTCGCGCTGGGCGCTCAGCGACAAAGATCATTCGATTCTTCGGTTACACTGTCCAACAGCCAAAAATCTTTTCGATTCTTACTATGCGATTCTTATAGAGTTTTTCGCGCTGATTCCGAATCTGTTTTTAATTTTTTTCCTAGACGCATAGTTTTTGAGAAATTTGAGTTTGAAAAAATTACCTATTTTTCAACTTTGAACAAGGATTGTGATGTTATTATAAAAGATATTGTATTGTTCTTTACATAAAAAGATTCTCTAGACTTTCCCGAATCCAGTGACATCCAATAGTAATGCATTATGATTGTTTAAACATGTTTAAACAATGATTAAAGACGGAGAGACACCACTTTTGCACCAATTTTTGCGGATATTTCTCAATTTATCTAAAAAAATAAGGGTCTAGCGGAAAATCGAACTACACCACGCGCTAGAGCAGACTTTTATCTTGAGAAACCACCCTTTCAACTTTCAGAAGTCGACGTTTTTACCGAACCAGAAAGCAAAATATCTTCGCCCGACACGAGCTGCCGCCAGTGGCGCTTACCGCTAGAATAGGCGTTCCACGGGATACGCCGCGGCGAACGCCCGTTGTAGTGGTGAGCGCCACTGGCGGCAGCTCGTGTCGGGCGAAGATATTTTGCTTTCTGTTTCGGTAAAAACGTCGACTTTGGAAAGTTGAAAGGGTGGTTTCTCAAGATAAAAGTCTGCTCTAGCGCGTGGTGTAGTTCGATTTTCCGCTAGACCCTTATTTTTTTAGATAAATTGAGAAATATCCGCAAAAATTGGTGCAAAAGTGGTGTCTCTCCGTCTTTAATCATTGTTTAAACATGTTTAAACAATCATAATGCATTAATATTGGATATCACTGGATTCGGGAAAGTCTAGAGAATCTTTTTATGTAAAGAACAATACAATATCTTTTATAGTAACATCACAATCTTTGTTCAAAGTTGAAAAATAGGTCATTTTTTCAAACTCAAATTTCTCAAAAACTATGCGTCTAGGAAAAAAATTAAAAACAGATTCGGAATCAGCGCGAAAAACTCTATAAGAATCGCATAGTAAGAATCGAAAAGTTTGAATTTGTTGGACAGTGTTACCCGAGATCGACGGTGTATGATGTTGTCGCGAAGTATAATGAGTCGGTGATGTCCAGCGAAGGTTCTGCAACACCGGCAAGGAAATGACGATATGGACCGTGACGCCTTAAAACGGGCCTGCGACCGTTTCAGAACAAGAATGGAGGCGGTTATTCAAGCAGAAGGGGGCTATATTGAGTGAATGTATTCTGTATGAACCAACAAACAATTTACAAAGAAAAAAGTTATAAACTTTACATGTTTCAAAAAAATGTTTAATTTGTCCGGATTTTGGCACTGCACATTTACGAGAAAACAAAATATCGATGACCGTGAAAACTCCTGAAAAAATTACCTTGAGAAAAAAGTAACTTTTGCAAAAGCATTCACCTCGCGATACCATTTACAGTTACTTGAATTATTAATATTGGACGAATTAATAATATTTGGACGCTTTAACAAATATTGTACTATACAATTTGAACTGTTTTGGGAAGCTAGAGCAATTGTTTTATTACGGGATGTGAAAAAACTTTTTAAAAAATTGCAATTGACCGGAATTGTTGAAAAGATATTAAAAGTTGCATTTCACAACTTTTTTCTGTGGGTCTATATTGAAAATTTAAAAAATACGTTTTGTAAACGTGTGTCAATTATATGCATTGTGAAATTTTTAATAAAATCGGTTGATGCAGAAAGAATCAACAGACATTGAAGGATGTAAGAATTCTTAAATTTACCGCCGTTATAGGCTGAACATCGTGAAAATCTGCAATTTTTACCATCTTTAAACGTTAGCTCATTGAAACGTCGACCGATTTTGACGACATATTCAGAATATGTTTAATTGGCACAGATATACAAAATGTATTTTTTAAAATTTCAATATAGACCCGCATAAAAAAGTTGTAAAATGCAGCTTTCAACATTTTTTCTACAATTTCGATCAATTGCAATTTTTGAAAAAATTTCTTTTCACATCCTGTAGTAAACTAATTGCTCTAGCTTCCCAAAAAAATTCAAATAGTATAGTACAATATTAAAAAAGTTATCGTTTTTTTACAGCGTCCGAATATTAATTCGTTTCACTGTACATTGTATTAAAAACATATGCTATATGTTTGTTTTAGGAAAGCAAGGTAATTTTTTAATAAAGAAACAAGCAGATATCTTTTAAACGATATTTATATAGATGCTCTCTCTTCCAAAGCTAGGCTTTGACTGACTATGGTCCGGAGCTCGCCGATGATACATTTTATACCAAAAACGTGAGTCGTGTCGGCATGGGGACCCAAAAGGGCCGCGACTCTATCTCTTATTTCAAACATATCACAAAGTTTAATGTAACAGGACCCGCAGATATGGTCCCTGGAATATTTAAAACAATAGTTCTCGGAACAGTATTCATTTCTGTTCATGACGTCATATATCAACACTATGTCGTCAAAAATAAAGGAGATACAGTTTAGGTGGCTGCATTTAGGTGGATCACCCTGTATTGCTAAGACCGGTGAAAGAAACTTTTCGATCGCGAGCCAAAAAGAGCTGGGGAACTGCGGACTTGTTGCAAGATGTCGCTTAATCTCTCTGGGTGAGCGACGCACCCCGAAATCTGGCGTTTCAGCAAATCCTTTCGATTTATCGGAGGAAAGCGAAACGATGAAATTATTCACCGATCCAGAAAGAGCCGGGACCCGTCGGTCGGCGTGTTTGGTCGACGAGAACCGTGCAAATCGGAAATTTTCGGAGAGGCAGCTGGGACGGTCTAATTGAAACGGTGGATCATCTTTAATTCAAGAAAATAATCTGGCAGGTCCGAAATAAAACCAGGCGAATAATTTGATTGGTTGACCGAGTCCGCGGCCTGGATTCTACCTCCCTCTCTCCCTCTCATTTGCTCTTTCATGATTTCCTGCAAATTCCCCAAGTTTCAGCAGTCAGAGGTTCGCTAAATCCGGATGGTCGTTTTTCGTTGCAAACACGACTGGAAAACCGCGAGTCCACGGTCGCGATACAGAGAGCTTGCTCATTAATTTTCACCGAACGAGCGCAGCGGCCCTTGTTATGTATCGATCTCGATTAGATTCGAGCTCGCCGGCACCGCGTTTGTTCTTTCCCGATAGAAGTTTTGCGCGCGTTTCATTAAAACTCCGCTCTGTTCGCTCGTTGAAGAGGCCGTACCGGTTTAGACCGCTTAAAATAAGGTGATTTTCCAGATTTTTTCAGACGAACTATGCGGGGGTTCGTTCCAAAACTTCACGGATATTTTATCTCGCAACTGAGCATCGTGTACACATTTTTTCGATAAAAAATGTTGCCATACATCTGCGCGAACGTGTTTTCGTTCCTGTCTGAATCGAAAGAAACTCGGAGGAACAATTAAATATTTACCTGTTCACCCCCCGCGAAACCTACGTCATCGCGTTCAGCGATCGCCACGCCGCGCGACAGCGCTCCCTACTCCACTACCCGTTCCCTCTCTCACTTATCCCCACTCCACTGACCCGCTTCGCACCGAAGGAGCTCAGTGTGCGTCAGTATGCGTTTGAGCTCCGTGCGGTGTTTACAAAGTCACTACGTATTATTATACTATAATGTTTGTTTACCAATCGAAGGGACAGTTACACCGAGATTTTCGGTCGAACCTTTATCTTTGACATTTTACCACGGCGTTTCGATATGATGCGGTCGCAATACCGTCTGAAATTTACTACATGTCTCTGTTATAATCTCGAAATAATGTCTACAAAAAAGGAGCAGTTCGTTAATGATGATTTTCACAGAGAAGTCGCCAAATCACCAGGTATGCCATTAAATATTTTACCACGTTTTTATTAGGTCGCTTTCTTGTATGTTTGTTTGTCTGTTCGGTACAAATTTTACAACTGATTTTAAACTAACTTCTCGATGAGCGAGAGACTTGAAATATTAAACATAGCTCAGTACTATATGACAATGCAATATTTAAAAAAAAATTTTTTTAATTTACAACAGCCTACGCGTTTAGGAGATACAAACTATTAAAAATTTAAACATTACACGTCCCCGCGAGACGACCGGTAGTGCCCACTCGGTTCCCACTCT
Organism: Lasioglossum pauxillum; assembly: GCA_933228785.1. Classification (NCBI taxonomy): domain Eukaryota; kingdom Metazoa; phylum Arthropoda; class Insecta; order Hymenoptera; family Halictidae; genus Lasioglossum; species Lasioglossum pauxillum. Next base: position 18,904,366 of record OW121704.1, on the reverse strand, counting down.
GACTCATCCCCACTCCACTGACCTGCTTCGCACCGAAGGAGCTCAGTGTGCGTTCGTATACTATAATGTTTGTTTACAAAGCGAAAGAACAGTTACACCGGAATTCTTCGTCGAACCTTTATCTTTGACATTTTACCACGGCGTTCGTTTTCGATATGACGCGTCGCAATACCGTCTGAAATTTACTACAGGTCTCTGTTATAATCTCATCAAAATGTTCAAAATCGATTGTAAAATTTCACACATACAAGACTAAAAAGCAGAAAATAATTATTTAAATAAAAATAAATTTTTTAAAAATACCACGTTTTTAAAACGGACTAAAAAGTATCAAATAAAATTTTTAAAAACGTCACGTTTAAAAAACGGACTAAAAAGTATAAAATAATTTTTTCACGCCCCATAAAGATTCCTAACCCCGTACAGATAGTCCTGAAAATTTGTGATTGTGAATTTTTAGTAGCTATGAAAATACTTGTAAGATTTAAAACGAAAAACGTGGGACGCATGAAATAGATAATTGATGCATGAACACCTAAATCACTAACAATTCTAATGCACTGCAAATGATATGAACTATTGTGCGAGTTTTCTCAGCGATAGCTACTCTCTACACTCCTTACTATGTATGTAGTATTATCTTGCGCCCCTCGTTTTTCGTTTTAAATCTTACAAGTATTTTCATAGCTACTAAAAATTCACAATCACAAATTTTCAGGACTATCTGTACGGGGTTAGGAATCTTTATGGGGCGTGAAAAAATTATTTTATACTTTTTAGTCTGTTTTTTAAACGTGGTTTTTAAAAATTTTATTTTATACGTTTTATTTGATTATTCGAATGGTCTATTCAAATACTTGAACGCGGAAAATTCATCTGAGTGATTCTTCCAAACGTTGAACACTGAATCGTTGAACCAAGAAAAATAATATAAGCAAGTGTCGAGCTAACAACTTCGAAAGAAGAAGACAACTCGGACAAATCTATGAAACCATCGGGTTTATAAGATTTTAGTTAAAAATTCTGTTTGGGATTGGCTGAGCGTGTCGGCAGCGTGAACGCGTCAATCTACTGCGCCGACCCGCTATTGGCGGACCCGCACATAACAGCGAGATCGAGAGTCGATAAACAGATCGCAGCAACATAGACCAGCACCGTCGGACTTCGATTGGGATCGATTATCGACCCCATCAAAAGGGGATTCCTATTCGTTGATCGCTCTATCGATCTCCCAATCACTCGTTCGACGGTGACGGTAAACTGCCAGCTGTTCGACTCCGATCTCAATAATAACCACTTGTTCTCAATGACGACTTATATCGCGACGCCGATACCGTTCGTATAGGGTCACAGATGTGTTATGACGCGACGCCGATACTCTTTGTACAGATCAGAGACGTGTTATCACGCGACGCAATGTCGCTTGCGCCGCACAGTGGTCCGGTTCGAATAAGTTGGTGTCATTTTGTTATAACAAAAATATTTAAAAAATAGTAATTCTTACCTAGACATAATTGAATATTTTTTGCATTTGTTACACAATAATTTTTACTAACTTTTTATTGATATTTTTTTACAACCTTTTTTTACTTGTTGTGAACAATAACTTTTAGTGTCGATGTTAATTTTGTAACACAAAAGAGTGTTCTTCATCGTAAACAAAAAAGAAATAAGAAATATTAAGCGATGTGATCAGGGCACCTCGAAGAAGAGCAGCAATTTTCTTGGTGAAAAGTACTGTCTCTAAATGTCTACGCTTTAAGTATTTGTCCTAATTACAATTCTTGGTAAACACACGCACAGTGGTCTGAAAACGCCAAAAAGCGGCAGAAACCCTAGGAAAGCTCTATTTCGGGGAAAATCTTGATAAAAAGTGTTTGTAACTGTTGTTGGGCACGGAAAATAATTAATTAATTAAAAGATATATAATAAGTTAGTAATATACAGGGTGTCCCACCCGATTTCGACATCTTGATTTTCTCGCTATTGTTACTCGTAGCAAAAAACGTTTCAGCAGAGGCTTGAATGGTATCGAGTGGAACATACTTACATGTTATTAGTTTTTTCGTGAGTGGACGCGTAAAGGTCATATAAAGGTCAACTTTGTTTTTTTAAATGGAATGAGGTATATTTTAATACATCAATCGATGCAGCTGGACATTCGTTATAAAAAAGTAGTAACCTATGTATGTCGAAAAGTTAATAGTTCAGGAGATATTTCCATTTAATATAACTCTAAAATACCATTACTGTCGTACTAAGACGTTAGTGTTTACTTACTTGTGTCCACTCACGAAAAACTAATAACATCTAAGTATGTTCCACTCGATACCATTCAAGCCTCTGCTGAAACGTTTTTTGCTACGAGTAACAATAGCGAGAAAATCAAGATGTCGAAATCGGGTGGGACACCCTGTATAATAAATTTTACACTTAAATTGAATGTAAAAAATAAATTTTAAATGAAATATAATTAAATATAAATCAAATATAATAAAAAATAAATCCTTTCTATAAAAAATGACTACTTAATTTAAAAATTGATAATTTCATGTAATTTATAACAAAATAAAATGAAATAAAAATTATACGCTTATGTACAAGATTTAATGGAACTTTATTATATACAGGTAACGTTTATTTACAGTTAGGCATGACAAATAATAAATAAACTAGAGGGCTATTGTTGCTCGCTCGCTTCGCTCGCTCGCGAGTAGGGTTGTTTTTGCTCGCTCGCTTCGCGAGCTCGCGGGTAGGACTGCTCTTGCGAGAGGGTTAGTGATACGCATGGCTTGTAGGGCCTACTGCTATTAATGTTTTTTATTTGGTGTGTGACTCTCCAAGAGTCACACAAAGAACTTCCCGATTCGTTACTCCTTCGCCAACATCGCTAACATCGTTTTTTTTGTACTTTCATCGATATTCTCCCAAAATGTATTCTTGGGAGTAGAGATGATAAATTCACTGTTGCATTGGAATAACTTTCGATTATTCCAAGCGGTAACATTAGCATCAGTAAAAAAAAAAATTTTTTTTAAATCTAAAAAAAAAATTTTTTTTAAATCAAAAAAAAGTTAAGAAAAAATTTTTTTTTTATGTAATTGCGTTTGGTTCTTTAGTTGAAAATTTTCGTCCTCCCTTATAAATTGCATTGTAGAATCAACTCTTTTCGAAAAAAAGTAAAAATCTAAAAAACTACTTGACCAAAATGGACCAAAATCTAATCAGCTCTAAGTTACGACGGGGCACATCGATTGCATCATTCATCATCCTGATTGCGTTGTTACTTTTTCTGAAAACGTTAACGAAAAATTTGATTACATAGAAACGGCCATACGCACACACACACACACACACACACACACACACACACACACACACACACACACACACAGAAACACACACACACACACACACACACACACACACGAACATTTTTATAAAAATAGTCTAAAATGACTCCAATGACCATGAAACGTGAAGATCTGCTAAAAAATCGATTTTCGATTTTCGGGGTAATTACAATAACTTCCCTATAAAATTGGGAAGTTAATTAAAAAATAAAAAATAAATTAAAAAAATAAATAATAAATTAATAATAAATAGTACATTTTACACTTGAATTAAATATTTAAAAAATAGATTTAAAATGAAATATAATTCAACATAAATATAACGCACGACGGACGTCAAATGTTCCAGAAAGCGGAGCGTTCTTTGACGCGTTTCTCACCGACATTTCATGAGGTAAAACCCAAAGCCGCAGGTTACCGCAGTTGAACCTTGCATTTATTGTTTGCTTCGATATCTACAAACGTTATATTTCCATGGGCACGTTGGCGCACGATATCGTCTTTCAAACTTCATTATCGTTACTCTTTTCCTCGTTTAATAGCGTTATCTGTAAAACTACTCGAAAAAATTAAAAATAAACATTTCTCGTGATTTATTCCGGGTCTTCGTACTTGAAGGAAGCCAGAAAAGAAAACATTATTTACATTACTATTTTTACAGACGCATACGGTTTCCTCAAACATGCGCTTGAATTTATGCTGAAAACTAGGTATGCTTAGCATGGCCGACTTTAAGACGTTCCACAACAAAATAAATTTGGATTTTGAACTGATTCATCCTTGAAACGTTTTGATTTATTCTCCTACTAGTCAAAAATATAAAAAATTTGTTTTTTTCAGAAACTTGAAAATTGGGGTTTTTGCCACTCTCAGACCACTCGGACCAGTGCGGCGCGGCGTCGCGTCATACCACGTCTGAGACCCTATACGAGCGGTATAGGGCGACATAATTATGTCGACGACATAACACGTTCGGGGGAACGAAGTGGTTAATCAATCGTTCTCGCTCTTGCTAACGGTAAACATCGCGCTTCTCTTGACCGGTTTTCGCAAGTAAGACAAGTCGATTCGATCTCCGGGATTCACTGACGCTAAACGTGAATATCGCTACCTAACAAAGTGAAACACTCATCTTGTTCACATCTAACGCTCTTTATTATACAAATCTCGCCAAACCAAGCTTGTGTTTTGGCTTGATACATCTCGTGTTTTGTACGGAGTTCGTTGACAATATTGAACGAACCCAAGTTGGGGGAATAAAGTTTAATTCTAAGTGACTAGTTCTACCCCTTCCAATCCGTAACAAATTCAATTGTTTGATTGTTGGATGATGGACATTTTTGATCATTGAAATGATCCGTTCTAATACAGGAACGCGGGAAATTCATCGGAAAGATTCTTCCAAACCTTGAACACTTAATTTAACTTAACTTAAAAAAATATTCAAGTGTCGAGCGAACAACTTCGAAAGAAAAAAACAACTCGGACAAATCTATGAAATCGTCGTGTTCATAAGATTTTAGTGAAAACTTAAATTGTTTGATTCTTGGATGATGGACATTTTTGATCATTAAAATGATCCATTCAAATATTTGAACGCGGAAAATTCATCTGAAAGATTCTTCGAAACGTTGAATATCTAACCGTTGAGTCTTCGTTTCCGCAAATATTTTCACAGAGAAATCAGCGGGACCGAATTCGTGTCGTTCGTAGCGACACGTACGAGAGAAACGACAGGATTTTGAAAACGGTTGTTACGTACAAAGATTTTCCTAACGAGAGGCACTCGGGTAGGTACGATAAACTCGCGCGCCTTGTCAAAGCACCGGCACACGGGGCACAAAGTAAACGGGCAGAAGTCTCGAGGACTCGAGGAGAATCCGTCGTCGAGGTAGGTAAACATCGAGTATGTTAATTCGAAGCGGTGGGTTAATTTAAAAAGCAATTATTCCCGTTGAATATAAACAATAAGGATGCAAAGCAAAAGCAGAGCCCCGAGCGACGCGCGATGAAATGGCGAAGAGTGGCGGAACGAGGCTGCTTCTTGTGCTTGTGCTTGTACCTCTCTCTCTCTTCAGCTGTTATGCGTTTCAATTGTCTTCAGAGTAAGGGAACGCGTATTTAGATCAGGAGCGCCTCCTCGATCTGTTTTTCTTTCCCCCGGTTGTCTGTTTGCGATTTCCATTCTGTCGAGCGGCCTGGAGACACGATTCGCCTCTCTTCTTCTTTTTATTACATCTGACAAACAATTTTTAACTTTATTCTTTACGTCGCGTCGCGGTAACCAGGAAATCATTCTTCTTGGTCCGCGTGCGGTCGAGCCGAATTTAGAGTTGTTTTTCACTCTGTTGCAAAATTTAACTTTCAGAAGAGATTTTCCACTTAAACTTATTCCTCGTTTTTCCTTACGAGTCGGGTGCTCTTCTATTCGTAGTTGATGAAATAAAACAGTTCTGGGGAAAATCTCGAAATCCAAGAATTGTTGCGGTATCGACGAAAAGATAGGACAATTTGAAATTTATGTAATTTCTGTTTATTAAACATTAGAAATTCAGTTTTTTATACACATATTTTTAGTGTGTCTTATGACACACTAAACATATATGAATGAAATGAAAGGAAGCTTCATTAAGTTATCTATTTTTATTGAATGAAGTAGAATTATTAACGAAATATAGAGGTACAAAATGCGCTTAACGAAAACACACTTAACACACTTAACGAAAAACTATAAATATAACAGAATTAATCGATAAAAATCAATGCTCAATATTTTGTAGGACCTTCTTTACAGCTAATGACTTTAATCATTTGTTTTGGTAAATATTTATACCATTTTTTAGTACTGTTTTGGCTAATATTCTCTCCCATTCGTCCAAAATGCTCTACTTTAAATCGTTAATATTTTGGAACTGTTTGCCATTTTGGTACACAACTCTGGCAGGATGTCCCCAACAATTGTCCCATACAATGTTGAGGTTGGAGATCTTGCTGGCCACTCCAAAACTCGAATAATTTTTGAAGAGAAGTATTTCTTGACCAATTTCGCCGCGTGGACAGCGAGATTATCTTGTTGTAAAAAGTGTTTATTTGCAGCAATTCTTACAGCGTAAGTGTTTAGTTGTTCATTTATCATTTCAATATACCGTTCACTATTCATTCGTACCTTTATAAATTGGATTTCTGTTTTACCCCAATATCCAATATCGGCCAAAATTATCACACAGCCACCATTCATTTGGGATTAAACCATCAAAATTAAATCTTCTTTCGTCAGTCAATATGACTCTTCGCCACTTTGTCCTCATATTTATATGCTTTTTGGCAAATTGTAAGCGGAACGCTTTATGCTCCTTCTTTAACCAAAGTTTCTTGTCCAATTTTCTTCGCGCTAAGTGCTTCCATTTTGGTAAAACACAACGTACATTCTTTCCGTTAGTGTTTACGCCAACACTTTCGGCGATTTGTCTCACAGTCATACTCGAATTTTATGCTGTTCTCAATGTTGCACGTTTTTCACGGGCAGTTAAACTTTGTGAGCGTCCAGAACTCTTCTTATACCCGTAAATTTTAGGATCTTTTAACAAGCTCATAATAATTTTTCGGCATCTCTTTACAATTTTTGATATTTATGTAATTTAATCTTGTTCTTCCGTTAACTTCAATATCGTATGTACTTCATATACACTTACATTATTTTTTTTCCACGACCCATTCTTAATACTTTAATATGTTATTTTATTAAGAAAGAAGTTAGTACAGTATTTTATCGATATAAGTCCCCAACACGGGTCTGCCGAGGAACACTTATACGCTAGGCATACAAATTCTTTGAGTTCTGCCAAACGTAGAGAAGGACAGCCGTGCTCGAGAGGCCTCGGTGACCGAGAAGTGTAAACATAACTAATCCGAAGACAAACTTCTTTATTTTTCATTACTTTTTTAATGGAATTTTCACCAACAACCGAGGCCTCTCGAGTTTCATGGCACCTTAAGGGGGTACACCCTGGAGTAGTGGGAATAGTTTTGGGACACTTACCGGCCAGACATTTGGGACATGTATGGATAAAATACTGTACCCACTTTATCAATTACGTTTTGCAATGAATGTTTGCTCTTCAGTAACTTCTGCACAACTAACAAATGTAAAACTGCTATTTGTGCTATCATTTTGCCCCGCTTGTGGGCCCCAATATTTACGTTTCCATTTCGAAAATTCTATTGAAGTAAATATGGTGCGCGATATTCAGTACATTGTACGTACATGTATGTCAGAATATGTCGACATATTAAAATATCCATTTTATTCAGTTTAATGTACCAAATCAGGAGGAATAGATCATGTACTAGCCTTTTGTCACGAAATGTACATCTGAAATACATAAGAATCGTATTAAATTCTGTGGAATTTTAAACTGTAGCATTTTTTGAAAATTTTTAGAAGCTATAAGTGCATAAATATCCGCAGTCTGGTAAGGTATAATAGTATGCGTCACCAGTCGAAATGACGATTTAGTTACCTTCAACAGTATTTAATTCGATATAATTAATATTATTTTTAATGTAGCAGCACAACCGTGGACTAGGGAATCCGAGTCACTTTTCAATAACCAAGTTTCATTTCACGGGTTTCGATTACTACAGTACTTAAAAGCAATAATGTTTCGATGATTATAATTGAAAAGTATTCATTTTATACAAACTGATATCAAACCTCGGAATAAGCACTTACAAGTTTCGAAAAGATACTTATAAGTACTTCGATGTTGAAAGGTATCGAATCTTTCACAAGTAGTACTCGAATCTTGGAAATCGGAACTGCATAGTAGGTTTTAAGCACTTTCTCTATTAAATTCGTAACTATTTCAGAATAATATTTCCGTTAGATTAAGAAATTATAGTTATACATGTTGAATTAAATTATGCATTAGAGGACAACATAATTTATTTTAAAGGTAAGAAATATAATGATTAGAAAAATCGGAGAATTTCCGGTACGATATTCATAAAAGTTTCGCATCTGTTCGACCAAGATTCGAATATACATGCAAGTAACTGTCTGGCATAGGTTCAAGTATATTTAGGAGTAGGGGAGAGTCGTACAGTACCGACCGCTCTAAGTTTTCTTGTTATTAGGTGGACTAGAATCGGTAAAAATTAAAATTAAAAAAAGGAATTTGTAACACAAAGGGAACTTAATAAAAGGCCAGAAATTAATTTTGTGAAATATAATAATTAGTATTCATTATTTGTAAGAATAAAGATATTAGAATTTGAAGGAAACAAAGAATTGTCGTCCAGTACCGACCAATTACGTATTTAGTAGATTTTTCAGTGTAAATCATTAATAATGTTAAAAAAAGACATTTAGATGTTAGAATACGCATTTTTATTCAAATTTTATTTATACATATAAGAAAATAATTATATATTTTTATATATTATGTCATTTTTTTGTTTAGTTTTTACATCTTTCGTTATTTCCTTTCCTTACTTGAGTTTCAACTTTTCTTTCTTCTGCTTCTTTGACTTTTTCGTTTCTTGCAGCTTTTCTTTTCTCCGCATTTATCTTTTTTCTTCAGCCAGGTTCTTTTTTTCTGAACTTCGTTTATAAAAACGGTCGAAGTTAAGATTTCGGATTGTTGCGTCCGTTGTCTTCTCTTTTTTGTTTGCAACTCTAATTGTCGTTTCTAGGAGAGATTGATTTCACTATTTCCATGAAATTTGAAGTTACACCAGGTAAAGAAGTTAATGAAAAAGTATCGTTAATATTTAAAGTGAGCGGTGATGATGGTTTTTTCTGCTTTGGAATTTCGGACATTTTTCTGTGGTAAAAGGTAAAAGAAAGATTAAATAAACATCTTCTAACTTCATTTCAAATGCTAACAGATTGAACTAACAGATAAGAAAAGTTTGGCTTATACTGGTCGACGATTGATTGGTCGGTACTGCACGACAGTTGGATGGTCGGTCCTGGACGACAAACATGAGGAAACATTTTAGGTTATGGTATACATAATATACAAAGAAAATTCCAAAACAGGGCCCGTTAATTACACTTAATAGACTAGATATAATATACATAATTCAACAAAGTTGTTTACTTATCTGAGAAACGAATTATCAGATCTAGAAAATAACTCTTAACACTCGAAATATCAACGCCCACGCTAAATGTGTCAGAACTGCGAAAACAATCGAATGACCAATGTAGCAACGAAACATATTACCCACAATAGTTATATTCATTTGTTTTCGTAAAGGAAGTGTAGCCAATTGACCTGGAAAGTCATAAACTAATTTTGGTCGGTACAGTACGCCGGTCGGTACTGTACGACTCTCCCCTACTATTTCTGTTTTTCGAAGTATTTATAGAGAGTTCGAATTCAATCAATCAAATTTCGAACCTGTTTCCGACGTACCTGATCTCATCCCTACCGAGAACCATACCAGGATCGACTGATGACATTTAGAAACGGACAGGAGAGGAAGGGAGTCCGAGAAAAGAGGCAGTCAGGAGAAATGCAAATAGCGGGGCCCTGACTGTCCTCAAGGACATTCGAGAGCGAGAAAAGGGCTCTCAGCTCTAGACGTGCGATTGTTTTAGTGGGTATTGGGGACACCGACCACCTGTGTCTCCCGAGTCCCACACTACCCCTTCTGGGTGTGCGTAAATGTATTATTTCCCACGTTTTTACAGAAAAAAAATGGATCGACTCATGACAAACAAGTACAAACTGATATCGCGATCGGTCTTTTCGCTCATCGATCGTGGGACTCGCGCGATAAATAACGAGGAGCCGGAACGGCGCGAAATAAAAATGCGAAATTTCCACGCATTCTTTACACGATGTCCGGCACATTGTTATCCGGTAGCACCGGCCAGATCAGCACTGCGGCGATTTTACGATTCGCTCGATTTTATTCGCGAGTCGCGTGGTACTGGAACGAACGGGTCCCGCGGGAGTTGAACCATGTTTCCCATCGGCTTCGATCACGATCGCGAATTACCGTAAACACGAGGAGGGGGATCGATGGGGCCTTTTATACGGTCGTAAATCGGTTTACATCTTTTACAGACGGTGGCCTTGTAATTTCACTTGCTCGTAAATCAGCGCAGGCTTAGTGCTCGTTCCCGGGCGTTTTATCGCTCGGAATTGCCAGCGTTTAATCGGTTATTACGGGGCGAATTCGCGATATCGGTCGCCGGTAATGGTTATCGGCGTGTTTCGAGCGAAAGATGAACGTAAAACCTTCCTTCTATTCCGGATGTTCCTCCCGTGGGAACCCGACGCGGTTTCGTTTTCGTTTCCGTTTTCACGAGGTGCGTGCAGGAGCGCCGCGGAAATCAGGACGCGTTATATTACGCAACAGACGGGGGGAGACCGTTAATTAAAATCAATATCAGCTTTTTCGGTGGGTCAGCTATTTTCTGTGTAAACGCTCCATTCGTGTACATTCTCGACGAATCGCACCGCCACGTTCGCAGGAAAATATAGAACGAATCCGAGGGAAAAAGCTGCATAATGAAAATCCCACGGTTCGCCGACCGTGGGAAAATCGAGGATCCCGGGAGACCTGCTCTATAATAGATTCGCACTGTTATCGCGCGAGTTATGGGAAGAGCCCGGCAGCCATCGCTTTCGAACTTGAGGAGAAATCGGCCTCAAAAATATCGAGCGTCGTTGCTTCCAGGTTACGCTGCTTACACTCCGGGACAGAAAGATAGCACATCGTCTATTTTTACTCATTTGGTACATTAAGCTGAAGAAAATGGATCTTTTAAAATCGTCGGCTGAATGTAATAACTAGGAAACTTACAATTCCTTATTTTAGAGAAATTGATGAAACAGTATTTTAAGGTCTTAAGATTATGGTAGGGAGACCGTTATTTTAAACACAATGCCAATATCTGCTTATATTTCTTTATTTTAAGTGGAAAAATACATGAAAAAACATCGTTTTAGATTTAAAAAATTAAAAAAAAGAGTTGCCCATTTATAACATAAATAGAAATCTGTATTTATTTTTTATCTACTTTGAACACTGTTCACTAGATGTCGTAGTTTACTTTGATAGGTAACCAAGGTTTTATATTAAATTCTACTTGATTTCTTCTTTAATACGAAGTAGATAACTCAAAATGTCCAAATTTCAAGTTACCAAGTTATTACATTCAGCCGGCCATATGTCGACATATTCTGACATACATGTACGTACAATGTACTGAATATCGCCCACCATATTTACTTCAATAGAATTTTCGAAATGGAAACGTAAATATTGGGGCCCACAAGCGGGACAAAATGATAGCACAAATAGCAGTTTTACATTTGTCAGTAGTGCAAAAGTTACTGAAGAGCAAACATTCATTGCAAAACGTAATTGATAAAGTGGGCACAGTATTTTATCCATACATGTCCCAAACGTCTGGCCGGTAAGTGTCCCAGAACTATTGCCACTACTCCAGGGTGTATCACCTTAAGGGTCCATGAAACTCGAGAGGCCTCGGTTGTTGGTGAAAATTCCATTAAAAAAGTAATGAAAAATAAAGAAGTTTGTCTTCGGATTAGTTATGTTTACACTTCTCGGTCACCGAGGCCTCTCGAGCACGGCTGTCCTTCTCTACGTTTGGCAGAACTCAAAGAATTTGTATGCCTAGCGTATAAGTGTTCCTCGGCAGACCCGTGTTGGGGACTTATATCGATAAAATACTGTACTAACTTCTTTCTTAATAAAATAACATACTAAAGTATTAAGAATGGGTCGTGGAAAAAACCTAATGTAAGTGTATATGAAGTACATACGATATTGAAGTTAACGGAAGAACAAGATTAAATTACATAAATATCAAAAATTGTAAAGAGATGCCGAAAAGTTATTATGAGCTTGTTAAAAAATCCTGAAAATTACGGAAGAAAGAAGAGTTCTGGACGCTCACAAAGTTTAACTGCCCGTGAAAAACGTGCAACATTGAGAACAGCATAAAATTCGAGTATGACTGTGAGACAAATCGCCGAAAGTGTTGGCGTAAACACTAACGGAAAGAATGTACGTTGTGTTTTACCAAAATGGAAGCACTTAGCGCGAAGAAAATTGGACAAGAAACTTTGGTTAAAGAAGGAGCATAAAGCGTTCCGCTTACAATTTGCCGAAAAGCATATAAATATGAGGACAAAGTGGCGAAGAGTCATATTGACTGACGAAAGAAGATTTAATTTTGATGGTTTAATCCCAAATGAATGGTGGCTGTGTGATAATTTTGGCCGATATTGGATATTGGGGTAAAACAGAAATTCAATTTATAAAGGTACGAATGAATAGTGAACGGTATATTGAAATGATAAATGAACAACTAAACACTTACGCTGTAAGAATTGCTGCAAATAAACACTTTTTACAACAAGATAATCTCGCTGTCCACGCGGCGAAATTGGTCAAGAAATACTTCTCTTAAAAAATTATTCGAGTTTTGGAGTGGCCAGCAAGATCTCCAACCTCAACATTGTATGGGACAATTGTTGGGGACATCTTGCCAGAGCTGTGTAACAAAATGGCAAACAGTTCCAAAATATTAACGATTTAAAGTAGAGCATTTTGGACGAATGGGAGAGAATATTAGCCAAAACAGTATTAAAAAATGGTATAAAATTTACCAAAACAAATGATTAAAGTCATTAGCTGTAAAGAGGGTCCTACAAAATATTGAGCTTTGATTTTTATCGATTAATTCTGTTACATTTAAAGTTTTTCGTTAAGTGTGCTATCATTTTGTACCTCTATATTTCGTTAATAATTCAACTTCATTCAATAAAAATAGATAACTTAATGAAGCTTCCTTTCATTTCATTCATATATGTTAAGAAAGACACACTAAAAGTATGCGTATAAAAAACTGAATTTCTAATGTTTAATAAACAGAACTTACATTAATTTCAAATTGTGCTACCTTTTCGACCCGAAGTGTACATTGTTATGCTTGTTACATATTCACACAGTTCTCCCGAAATAGTTCTTATCTGTAGATACATTTTCCCGAAACTCCGTCTTTTATTTTTTTAATGCGAAACATAAAACCTAAGATGTTGTGATAGTTCTAGCCATAATAGTTAGTGTTGTTTCCCTTCCGAACTATCTTCCACATTTTTGAATGATGAGTGGGTTTGGCTTGGGGTGTCCCAGATTGACAATCAAGAAAGCCAGACGTAATTCGAATATCGTCGCTCTCGAGTTCCACTCAACCTTTCTTCTACGTTCATTTAATTGGTTTGAGAATACCGTGAATATTTCCGCGAGTTTCATCGACCCACCGTCGTTACTAGTACCGCGAATAATCGATATACGTATGTCAGCCATGTTTCCCGCGCATCGAGCAGTCTATCTATAATTTAACTTCACTAATCTTCTTACCGGCCCACGAGATTAAACCGGCGAACGCGTGGTAACGCGCTGGAAGTCGATTGCTGGTCCCACCCGACGATCGGCTATCCGCCATTGCTACCTGCTAGTTTGTTTGACATGTTCATGTTTGAGAAATTCATTTCGCTATTTATTCAAACTTATTTTTCCGTTATTCCTAACGCAGAAGCTATTCATTTAATCACTGCTAGAAACTGAGTAATGGAATGACGATTTTTATACTCTGGGTCGAATTTGAGAAATTCATCTTGCAATTTATTAAAACTTACTCTTCCAGGTGATTCTTGTAAACACATACATCCATTATTCCTAATGCAGCAGCTGTTCATCTAATTAATTTGCTGGAAACTGAGCAATCGAATGACGGCTTTTATACTCTAGGTTGAATTTGAGGAATTCATTTCGCAATTTATTAAAACTTATTCTTCCAGGTATTTCTTGTAAACACATTCATCCATTATTACTAATGCAGCAGCTGTTCATTTAATTAATTTGCTGGAAACTGAGTAATTGAATGACGATTTTTATACTCTGGGTCGAAATAGATCCAGACGTCGGAACTAGGATTTCTCGGTCGCAATTTTCCTGTACGATCTCCAATTTTCAAGGATCAGATAATCGATCGAGAATCGAATGGGGTAACGCGAGCCCTGACCCGCGACCCGGTATTTCCGGTTGCTTTGTTCGCAGGCCGTGCACGTCTTCCGGCGAATTCACGAGTTAACGAAGCAATCCGCACTTTCGTCGGGCCAGAGGACTGCTGGAACCGCTAATTCTATGTGTACACGGGATCCGAGGGTCGGCTGGAAAGCGCTGGCCAACCATACAGAGGGTTGCGTCCTCGTCGTTCGGCGTCGCAAGCTCGGTTTGCATCTAACTCGATCAGCGAAGCCGTGCAATCAGCAAATACGCCGGCGTCGTCGTTGCACCCTCCACGTGCATTCGCTGCACTCGCTGCTCTGGTCCTCTCTTTGAGCCTTCAACTCGGCCAAGTTGCAGTCTCCACCCTGGGTCTCCGTTTTCAGTGTTGTGTGTACTTCCAGAACAGTAGTGTTAGGAAAAACTCTATTAAAGAATAAACAGACGGTTCTTCTCAGAAACAACACTATCAAATAACAAGACTGCGGATCTTCGTACAATTTTTAATTTTCACAGGAACAGTTCAAGAATTGAATTTCTGAAATGAATAAACATCGTAGACCATTCTGTGGAATTATATATTCTACTATTTTTTGAACATTTTTAGAAGCCATAAATGCATAAAGATCCGCAGTCTATAAATAATGAAAAAACGAATAAGGAAACAGAGCGTTCCTCTCAGAAAAAGCTCTATTAAATAACTAGACTGCGGATGTTTATGCAATTTTTAATTTTCGCAGGCCAATTTCAAAAAAGTGGGAACAAATGAAATTTTACTTTTCAGTGATAGTAGCCTTTGTAGATCTGAAATGAATAAAAATCGTATTCAATTCTGTGGAATTTTATATTCTGGCATTTTTTGAAAATTTATACAGTAACTCCCACTAATATTCGGACACTCTTAAAAACACCATAATTTCTTTAATATTGGACTATGCGAGTTGAACTTTTTTGGGAAGCTAGAGCAATTAGTTTACTACAGGATGTGAAAAGAAATTTTTTCAAAAATTGCATTTGGTCGGAATTGTAGAGAAAATGTTGAAAGTTGCATTTTACAACTTTTTTATGCGGGTCTATATTGAAATTTTAAAAAATACGTTTTGTAGATCTGCGTCAATTATATGCACTGTGAAAGTTTCATTGAAATCAGTTGATGCGGGAAAAAACGACAGGCATTGAAAGATGTAAGAATCCTTAGAATCACTGCAGTTGGAGGCCGAAATTCGGGAAAAACTGCAATTTTTACCGTCTTTACACGTTTCCAGCTCATTACAACGTCGACCAATTTCGATGAAATTTTCAGGATATGTTCGCGATTGTTTCTCATTCTGTCTGTGATCGCGAAATATCTCATGTGTGTGCCATTGCTCACATCAGCTGTCTTAAATCAGTGTGCATACGGATGCTAGCTTGTACGGACGATTCTTCTCGCACGCGTCGAAGATTTCCGTTCGCAGAAATCACACGACCTCAAGACGTTCGTTTCGTCTGTGAGCGAGTCTCGCGACGTAAATGAAGTTCAATAAAGTGCAGTGTTTCAACATTAAAGGATTACCAGTTCTTTACATTCTCCTCATTCTCCTCAGTAAACTTGTACTCTCTGTAAACTCTGTAAACGTAGTACGTGTGTATGAGATTGTAAATAGTGCTAGAGCATATGTGTGGTTTGTTCCAGTGTATTAAGTACGGTGTTATGAACAATTATAGCGCAGGATAAGGATTTGTGGATATGTGTGAGAACAATTCAAAAGTGAAAGGGCATTGACCCCTTCTACTCGATAATTTCATAGGGCGGATATTAGAAATGCTCTTGTGGATTTTAACGAGTAGGTAGGTACAATGTCGTGCAACGATTTGTTAAACATTTTCACTTCGCTAGGGCCCCAAATGAGAACCAAGGTATGCATGCATTTGTCACTTGATACGAGACTGTCGCGCGCCTGTGTTATGTACGCAACGTGCACCTCTGTTGAAAAGTTGCCGCTTTTTGGGCAGATTTTTAACTGTTAATAACTAAATAACGAACCCGAAATCGCAATTTTTTATTCTTCATTTTCGTCTTATATTATCGTCGAGAACCACCCCTTAAATTTTCTCCCATCTGTAGCTAAACACCCTGTATAAATAACGAACAGAGTGTTCCTATTAGAAACAATTTTATTACGCGAAAAAGATAGCGTTCTTCTTAGAAAATCAAGAAATTGGTCCAGAGTGCACCCAATTGTTTTCATATGTCATAAATGCATAAGGCTTTGCAGGTGTATCGATCATTTATTATTCGTTCCTATCTTGTCCGATAACGGTCGACTAATCTACTGACGAGCGTCGTTATACTCGGTCAGCACGTTATCGTTGAAATTTCTCTGCACTTGTTCATGCCCTCCGACAGTAAAGGACCAGTTAGCAACACACAACAACGACACGTGTCCCTCCAGCTCGAACAAGATATTTTTTGGTGTTTCCATCCTGAAGAGACAGCATCGAAGCTACAAGTCCAAAGAGGTCTCGGACCGTCCCGTCACACAGAACCGGAAACGGTCCGCTGCACGGGAAAGCTCGACAATCGGTGGCAACCATTTATCAAATTGAACGGTAATCTGGGAGCGGACTCGACTCACCGTGTTCTCTATCTCCCTCTCTCTCCCTTTCTCTCGAAAATTGGAAGAGCGAGTGCTCTAGTAGAAGTCGAACGAAGGCGAACCGGATTGTGGGCGAAAGCTGGAACAACTATTTGTAATTACGTTTCTTTCCAGACTACCCGCCGCTCAGTTGGAACCCTCTCTCTCGCTCTTTCCTCTCTTTTCATCCCCGAACAGTCCGGAGACTGTTTATCTCTTCTTTCTACCGACCCTCGTCCTTTTTTCTTTTCCAATTTCCGCTTCCGTTTCCCTTCCTCCATGAAACTTTTCTTTCTTTCACCAATAATTTTTGGATGCTTGATCAGATTGTAGGAGGTATATTTATCGATTCGCGATTAGCCAAGATTTCTTCTCTGGAAGCTTTTGTTTCGACTCTGCATGCAGTGACGTCGATCACGACTAATTAGACGAAACACGAAATACTGAAAACATCGAAACAGTTCAAGGGTTATCGTTGTATTATCATTAGACTGCAGATCTTTATGCAAAATCAAAAATGTTCGCATTGATCGCAGGACACAGAGGAGCCAAGTAGATATTGTATTCTTCTTTTAATTATCCTATTAAGCTGAAACTAATACATCGACTTCCTTAAATATTTTCAACATGTCCACTGCTTTAAATTGTACATGTAATCAACATGAAATTCAAAATTGTAGGAAAATTTTGAAAATTGGAAATGTCAATATATGATTTCTTATCTGTTCAAATTGTTAAGGGAAAAAATAACATTCTATGTGGATTCTACTTCTCGCACTCGACGCAGACAATTTTTATTTTGCATAAAGATCCGCAGTCTAATTATCAAATTATTCAAATGATGCAGGGAAGAAATAAGCAAGTATCGAGCGACCAACTTCAAAGGACCAAACAAAAGATTCCGAAATTTTGAGGACAATGTCGCCGACGACATCAAGCAAGTTCGCCACCGAAATCTTTGTTCCAGTTTCGCGAAAAGCAGTTCGTTTGTCGACCACGGTCACTGACGAGATACTGTTAAAGACTGCCAGCCTTATGGGAGATCGTGTCACTCGAATAATTCGGTGTTTTCTTACGCCCTCTAGGATGTATTCTGGCTGGAGTAAGAAATAGAAGACCATCGACATCATCTCGTCGGTGCAGAAGGCCACTGAGGAGATTCTCGTCGGTGAGAAGGCAAATCCTCACGGAATAGGGTTGCCAGAAATGTTTTATCCAAATATAGAAGAAGTAGTGAAAACTGCAATTATGTATATATGAGATAGGCTCAAAATATAGGAGTTCAAGTAAAAGAGGTACATAGCACATTTTAAAGGGTAGAGCCGGATAACCCCGCTCCGATTTTCCTGATTCCTGTCTTAAAGCATCGCTTTCTGTCTAAAAACACATTGTGCAAAATTTCAAATGTCTACCCCTACCGGAAGGGGAGATATAGGGGTATATTCCCCCGCACTTAAATGCAATTTGCTCTAAAACGAGAAAAGATATCGACATGGGATAAACGGCAAACAAAAGATATAGATACACTCTATATTTCAGATTTTTTTCAGAATTTTTTGCTAATTATTTATAGTTGAAAATAATTAATTAATTTTTTGGGAATTTTTTTAACTATCTTCCCCTGGGTTGACACCCACCAAAAAATTCTAAAATATTGCTATGATGTTAAACTATTTTGTAAAAAAATCTCAGAAGTGTCGGTTTGGTGGAACAGTGTCACAGAAAATAAAGTATGCCGGCGGACGCTCGGTTTGCGGTTCACTCGCAGTGGCTAGTGATGGGAGCGAGCTCAGCGAACGGAAAGTCGGCGCGTGTACGGAAAGGTTCTACATGTAAAAATACGACTAAATCTTCTAATATATGATTACAATTGGAAGTCTAAACAATTATATTTTTAGAATATAGTTTACATTAAAGAAGAAAAATACGTGTAAAGTTAGTTTGTTGCTGTCAAGTAACAGAAAGAAGAAACTTCTCACAAGTATGTGTATGGTCACAGTGTTAGAGGTTCCGCTCGATACCTCGGGGAGCTCGAATCGAATCCTCCTCAACACTCAATTTTTTTTTCTTTTTTTTTATATGTATTTATAATAAACTAAACGATATCACCTGACATCAGCCTCTGTAATTAATCGCTTCACTTTCCTCATGAATTTTTTGCTTGACACATTACAAATAATACAAGCGTTATTTTGAGACATGTCACAGTACACTTAAGACCAAGAAAGAAAATCTTATTTATATGCAGATACAATGCTTCGTATCACACTCCGTATAACACTACAGTTAACTTTTCTGGTCATCGAACAATCGAACAAGAAAAACAGTTCGAATGATCTCGCGTTTCGCGTTCCGAGCATTTCGCGGCAAGCCGCCTACGAACATGCCGTAAAGTCGGCATATTCCTTGATCGCTAGCCGACGTTACAATGTTATCTGATCATACGCTCATTTGTTTGTCAAACACGATCAGAATGAGTGCGGTTCCAGTCATCGGCTGGATTGCAATAATAAAAGAAAAAATTATTGTTGTTACGTAATCATCCCATCGTGGTCTTGGTACACGCGTAAGATATTATTTCACAGTGTTCATTTGAGCACAGAAATACAAAGTAGCATGTTGCATTATAGTAAAGTAATGAGGAGTAAAAATAAAAAGAATATATCCATTATATGGGCGTAAATAATAAAAACTAGATTTATATGTCCGCAAAATTAGAAACATGTGCAATATTTTAATCTATATGATAATTACAAATTAATAGTCATGTTTGTTCTTTAGAATATTGAAGTGCAAACAATAAAAATCGTTTAGTTTATTATAAATACATATAAAAAAAAAAGGAAAAAAAATTGAGTGTTGAGGAGGATTCGATTCGAGCTCCCCGGGGTATCGAGCGGAACCTCTAACACTGTGACCATACACATACTTGTGAGAAGTTTCTTTTTTCTGTTACTTGACAGCAACAAACTAACTTTACACGTATTTTTCTTCTTTAATGTAAACTATATTCTAAAAATATAATTGTTTAGACTTCCAATTGTAATCATATATTAGAAGATTTAGTCGTATTTTTACATGTAGAACCTTTCCGTACACGCGCCGACTTTCCGTTCGCTGAGCTCGCTCCCATCACTAGCCACTGCGAGTGAACCCCAAACCGAGCGTCCGCCGGCATACTTTATTTTCTGTGACACTGTTCCACCAAACCGACACTTCTGAGATTTTTTTACAAAATAGTTTAACATCATAGCAATATTTTAGAATTTTTTGGTGGGTGTCAACCCAGGGGAAGATAGTTAAAAAAATTCCCAAAAAATTAATTAATTATTTTCAACTATAAATAATTAGCAAAAATTCTGAAAAAAATCTGAAATATAGAGTGTATCTATATCTTTTGTTTGCCGTTTATCCCATATCGATATCTTTTCTCGTTTTAGAGCAAATTGCATTTAAGTGCGGGGGAATATACCCCTATATCTCCCCTTCCGGTGGGGGTAGACATTTGAAATTTTGCACAATGTGTTTTTAGACAGAAAGCGATGTTTTAAGACAGGAATCAGGAAAATCGGAGCGGGGGCCGCTGGCCCATGCTTATCCGGCTATACCCTTTTTTGTTCAAACAACGATTTTTGAAAATTCCTATAGGTACGTAACTATCAAATGTAGAAGATCTGGCAACCCTCTCACGGAACCATATTTACTATCATGAATTGTTACATTCTGCACCGAATCACCGACGAGATTTTCGTCTAGAGAATATGAGAAAATATGAGATCTCGAGAACAATAGAGAAAAATTAATCAAGTGGCAATTACCACTATCTGTTGATATTATTCAGACAATTTTTATTTTGCAGGAAGATCCACAGTCTACTGATTATTTATTAATACAGCGTCTCGAGCATTTGCGGCAAGTGGTACTAGCGGGTTTATCCATCGGCTGCCGCAGCACAGGCGAGTTATAGCAGTATAGTAGTATAACAGTGGACTGAAGATCATTTAATATAATTGTCCATACCTCCCTGCACTGCAGTATTATACTAGAAGTCTGACGGAGTGCCGAGTCTCTCCGAGCTAGTCAACATTCGTGTTATATATGTTTACAATGTAATATACATAAGTTATGTACATGTACAGTATACAAACACTTTGTGTATGAATTTACAATGAATAAATAAAGACTATATATTGAAAAGAATATTTGCATATTATATTCATTGAACCACCAAGTTTTCCTGAACGTCCCACCTGTCGCATAGTTATACTACTGATATCCGCAAGATTGTACTTGTCATTGAGTTACTGTACCGATTTGGAATTGCAAAAATAGCGAAACTTAGAAAAACAAAAATATTCCAGCGTCGGGTTTGTGGTTGAGTTGTACTACTGAATTTCGTGCACCTCCTGCGATATCATGTTCTTCTAATACAAAGTTCAATTTTCGAAATTTCCGAAAATTTTCGACCGTCTGACTTGTCGTTGAGTTATACTACTGAATTTCGAATACCTCCGTCAATATCATGTTCTCCTGATACAAAACACAATTTTCAAGATTTTCGACAATTTTCGCCAATTTTCGACAGTCTGACTTCTCGTTGAGTTATACTACTGAATTTCGAATACCTCCTTCGACGTCATGTTCTCCTAAAATTTTCAATTTTCGAAAATTTTCGCCATTTTTCGACCGTCTGACTTGTCTTTGACTTATACTACTGAATTTCGAATACCTCCGTCAGTACAATGTTCTCCTCATACAAATAACACAATTTTCAAGATTTTCGAAAATTTTCGACAGTCTGACTTGTCGTTGAGTTATATTACGACAAAATGAATTTCGTGCCACCTCCATCGACATCATGTTCTCCTGATGCAAAACTCAATTTTCGAGATTTTCGAAAATTTTCGCCACTTTTCGACCCTCTGACTTGTCGTCGACTTATACTACTGAATTTCGAATACCTCCTTGAATATCATGTTCTCCTAATGCAAAACTCAATTTTCAAGATTTTCGAAAATTTTCGCCAATTTTCGACCGTCTGACTTGTCGTTGAGCTATACTACGAGATTTTCGAAAATTTTTTGCAAAATAGAGTTTTGTATTAGGAGAACATGGTATCAAAGGAGGTATTCGAAATTAAGTAGTATAAGTTAACGACAAGTCAGAGGGTCAAAATTATCTCGAACGCCTCGAAAATCAAGTTTTGTATTAGGAGAATATGATATCCAAGGTGGTGGTACGAAATTCAGTAGTACGACTTCACAACAAGTATATGAGGCGGCCGAAAATTGTTGGGAAATGGAATCTTGTTTTGTGTATCAAAAATTTTCGAAGATGTTAATCTAATTCTATTATCGAATATTCATGTGCATGGTTGAGAAAAAAGAACACATTAATTGTTGTAACTAACATTCTTTATTTTTCACTAAACATAACATTACAATATACAATACAATATTAAAGGTGGTTATCGTGGTGAGATGAGAACAAGGTTCCTGGCAGGAATACGATGAAGTAGCCACGGCTTGAGGTGGCTCGAGAACCAGGAACGTCACGGGGATTAAAGTATTTCTAAGATACTAGAAATTACAAGAATACGAATTAGAAACTACAAATACAGTTAATTTTTTTAGAGGAAAAATGTGATTAAGAAATACACGAACCGCGCGCTGTATTCTGAGAATCGTTTTTATTATGTGATAATGTTTGCGCGAAGAATTTGTAAGACTTTCGGCGCGGGCGCGCGGTTTAAACAGTTCATTTATTTTAGCGGAGAAGTTGTAAATTTCTTCACTATTTTGCAAACACAAAGATTAGATTGTACAAGCGGTTGATTACGCTTAGTGCTCTCTAGGACGTATTAGACGACACTTGTTCTCTTGTAGACGCATTAGGCGAGACTGTATTCTGTTCGACGCGTTAGGCGGAACTGATCTTAACGCGTGTTTAACGCGTGATCGAGCGCCATAATCGTAACGGCCTAATTAGGAAGAGATAAGATTGATTAGATTCTTCCTAGATGGAGCGTCAAGTACGGATCGATACATTAAAATATATGTACATATATGTGTATGTATGTATAAAATACCAGGAAGAGAAAGAGAGGGGGGACACAACCACCGACGACGTGCCATGGTAGCAAAGTTATTCCGAACGGCTGTTGCGGTAAGAGGTTGCTCGCTCCTTCGAAAGCTTATTGTCGACTGTTTACGAGCGACAGGAGCAACAGGACGACGACGAGTCAGCAACGATGCATCAGCGTCATCGACGACATAGCGTATGGTAGCTGCCGAGCGATACAGCGGCAGCCCTCCAGACCGAGTGCATTGTCGGTTCGCTCGGTTAATGAGAGGCTTCTCTATTAATTTCGTAATGGAATTTCGCTCTGTAGCCACACACACGTTCCGTCGGAGCTAGAATAGAATACCCAACGTTGCGCGGCGGACCCTCGCTCTTACTTGCTCGCGGAATCGGAGAGACCGATCCAATTTCCGCGAACGCCTCCAGCTCATGACGTCGGGAGTCGTCAACGGTCGAGGAACTACGCAATGTTTGCCGTTCGACCACTCAGGGGACTCCCAAGAATGCATAGGCACTGCCAATCAACTGTCACTGAAGAAATTATTCGCCTGCACACCGAGGAGAAACAATCTCTTTCTCGGTGAAGAACATATTTCGTAAAAAAGGAGAAAATTTATATCTATTGTATGCCTATTATATTCTTCATTGCTGTACATTAACGAAATCAAAGTAGAAGTTTATTTCGGTTTAAAGGAAATTATATGGCACACATATTTATTAGACTCTCTGTTCAGAATTTTTAACATGAGTCAGAAACGATATTGTAGGGCAAAGGGTAAACCCTTTGCAGTCGGAGCTATTTTAACTCGAATATTAAACAGGAAAGGTTAGAAAGCACTACAAGAGGCAGGAAATGACGTCCGAAATGTCAGCTGTGAAGATATACCACGGTTTTGCGATTTAAAGCAAGATTGAGTAATAACTGGACTGCGGATCTTTATCCATTTATGAAAAAATTGGTTGGATAAAACATAAAACAGTAAAAGGTTAGTAAAATTTAAGAACATTGTAATACTGTTTTTAATGTAACAAAGTCATTAGCAGTGTTGGTCAATAAAAATTTAAATAAAAATTTAAGTAACAAGTTATTTGTTATATTCAAATAAACCTAAAAACAATTATTTATCATTTGAACAAGTCTAAATGAATTATTTCAAATAATAAAGTTAATTGTTATTTACAAACACAATTTGAATTATTATGTGTATTGACAAATAATAAATTAAATTGTATTTTTTTATAGGCAGCTAGGCCCTCCGTACGGGCCCGACCATTATACCTGAAAATATACAAAATATAAGAAATTAGAGAAGACCAAAAACTATTTATTTGATTTCCACCTCAATCCAAATAATAAATAATCTTTTATTTGCAAATAAGAAATAATAAATAGATCACTTTTGGAATGATTTAAATTACTTTTATTGAAATAAAAAGTTTGGTTATTATTTGCAATTAAAATCACACGTTTATTTATCATTTAAAATAAAATGTGCCCAACAATGACTCATTAGGGAATAAAATAAATTTTTGTGTTACTTCTGCTACCCACAATCAATGCAGAACATTTTTATTTTGCAAAATATCCGTATTACTAATAACAAAAGTAAGCAATGCAAAAATTGAAAAATAATTCGGAGTGCAAAGGGTTAATGTACTATTTGAAAATGGACCCACCCTTGTCGTAATTATAAATTACACAACGAGAGCTGTACCCACACTCTGGTTCCCGATAAAAAACCTTGGAAATCGAATCTGCACGCGTGCCGCGATCGCTGCGAACGAAAGGGGAGCGATTCCTCAACGTTAATAACTGATCGAAAGATAACGATTGCAATCACTATCGTCGCAAACCCGCTGTAGCACCGTTGACCTTGTTTCGCGGGCAAACTCGTGGTCGGAGGATCGTTCGAACGGATACAGGGGTGCGCGGCGAGCGGTGAAACGGGGGATGGAAAAAAAAATCCCACGGAAGATAAAAAATCGAGCCATTAACCGGCACGGTATTGTTTCAACGGTTTTATTATAACGAACGTTGGAAGCCAGGTGGAAGATGACACGGTGTAAAATAGGAAGCGTCCGCATCGGCCGACTCGTTTTTATTTTTTCGGACTCGTCCGGCCGTGCTCCGCGATCGTTATCGGTGTTTACGTTTCTTTCCTGTTCACGGCGGGAAAGAGAGAAACAGCCTGGAACGTAGGGACTGGTTACGTCGTATCGAACCGGAGCGAAGCCTGAAAAAGAATGGCGTTTCGCTACGGAACGTTGTCCATCGCGAGCGACACATTTTAATATCGCAGCTCGTGTGAAATATTGCGCGACGCTTTGATCTTCGCCGACAACGTTTAGCCGCGGTGCCGGCTCCGTTCCGTGTTCCAAATGGACCCGGCCAAATTGCGTTCTCTCCATACTCGCGGCGAATTAAGACGAAAACCGAAATTTTCACTGTGCTGGGCGCAACTACCGAAAATTAAGATTTTGTACAGTGCGGCTCAAAATTTATGGCGCAAGCGGTCGGCCTGTGTCAAAATCAGAGAACTTTCGATAGAAATAAAATAAAGCGATGATTCTCTTAGAACTACAGCTGAAATATTGCAGAATGTGGACAAAATAGGGGAATTGTGGTACGAACGTTTTTTGACCTTGAAAATCTGTGTTAAAGTTGCAGAATTTCGAGGTTAGAAAAAGTTCGTACAAAAAACCCCGCACTAATCATATGGAAAATTTATCCCGGTAAAATCAGTTGGATTTTTCATATGTTGTAGCTTATGATCTACTGAACAAAAGATGTAATGGGCACAAAGCTCAATAATGGAGTTATCGAGTTATGCAGTTATCGAGTTATAATCAGTCAAACATGACAAATTCGAGCTGCCGAATACTCAAATCTCGGGAAGTATTTATTTTTTGGAAAAATGTTTGAAAGTAGGGGTGTGCGAGATTCCCGAAAATGATCGGGACTCCCGTAAAATATCCGGGAGAGAGATTGCCGAAAATATCCGAGATTCCCGAGAATTTTCCCGAGTTTGAGCGGGATCCCGAGATGATTCGGGATTCCCAAAAATATACGGAACCCCGCGAAGATTCGGGATTCCCGAGAATATACGGGATTCCCGAGAATTTTCGGGATATAGAACAATATTTGGGAAAATTAAAATAAAATGTTTTATACCCACTATTATTATATAATATGCTATTTTTATTCTAGTCTGTACAATTCTTTTACAATTCATAATCTCATAATAATTTTCCTCCGTTGAACAACTCACGAGATCACGATGTTCGGAATCAGATACAAAAAATTACATTGAGATGGCTCGAAACATGATGATGTGATTGTCAATCACTGCTTGACTATTCTGCATTCTGCATTGTCAGAATTATCGAAATTTGCAATTACTTTCTACAATATTACTAACATAAACATTCCCGACTAATAAGATATGTAATCTTGGAGAACACAATGGCTTTCAGATTCTTGTAATTATTGGCAGCATATTTTCGGGAATTCCGAGACTTTCGGGAATTCCGAGACTTTCGGGAATCCCGAAAACCATTCGGGAATGACTCGGGTTTCCGTCCCCATCCCGCGAGAAATTCCCGTCCCGACCGGGATCTCGCACACCCCCAGTATGAAACAAAAATAGTAGGATTTCAAAAAATCTGTTAGTCATTACTCTGGTGTCATTATTTTTGAATTTTGAATGACCTTGAAAAGGTCTGCAAACAGAAATCTTTCACAAAAATCTTTGCGTGTCACAGCAGAGATCAGGACTCCACGGTTCGTCACTCCCGTAATATTTTTTTTTGACTCCATACCCTCTCTGCTGTTTGTGTGTTTGTGTGCGTGTGCGCGCGCGCGCGTGTGTGTGTGGATTAATAAAAAAATGATCTTATTATGTACTAGTCATTTGGATTCTGTTGTGGTGGTCTCTGATTTGAGTATTCGGCAGCTCGAATTTGTCATGTTTGACTGATCATAACTTGATAACTGTCCATTATTGAGCTTTGTGTTCCATCTTTTTACATCTTTTGTTCAGTAGATAATAAGCTACAACATATGAACAATCCAACTGATTTTACCGGGATAGATTTTCCATATGATTAGTGCGGGGTTCTTCGTCTATCTCATTTCAATCGAAAGTTCTCTGTGATTTCGACGCAAAATCACTCTGTTCCACCGTGCGGAGTTTCTGCATGCACAAACAGGCGGAGAATTCAATTAAAGATCAATCGAATACATCTACTTAAATCGCTTTGAAGCAGAGCAGGAAATTCCGGGTCAAGACGGACCCAGACATCATTCAGAGACAAACCACGCGACTTCTCAGTGGATCCAGAGGATTATATTCATTTTCTCCGGGCCGGAGAGCTCGAGCTTTGAATTCCTCGAAAAGTTCGGAGTTTCGGGTAGTAGAAGAGCGAGGGTAGAAAACGCTCGTCGAACTTTCTTCAAAGAAAGCTACGAAAGCAGAGAGAAAGATAGCGATACGGGGGCGTACCGACGAAGGGAGCTTCGCAAAACTTTTCCATAGATTGGGAACTGCGAGGAGGTTTAAAGACGAACGGAGAGATAAAGGGAAAGAGAGAAAGGCGGAATAGCTCGGGAGACGAGGTTAAACGGCGATACAATCGATGTCACAGCGTCTCGACGTCTCGGCAACTTTCCTTCCAGAAGATCCTGGTAGTTTGCAGCATTTTCTCTTTCCGTTGCGCATTGTTTTGCGCGGGCAAACCGGTTGACTCTGGCCCGTTTCCGGATCTAGGACCCTGGAACGAAATCGCAAATTCGATGGAGAAGAAAACTCTCCTCTTTCTCTTTCTTTCTCTGTGCGAGAGTTTACCCCGCAAAAATTAGTTGGTGGACGAACGAAGATTCACGCCGCGGAGGATCGTTTGTCTTTCCAGCCGGCGACGTCCTTTTCATTTCGAAGCCATCTCTCGTTATCTCTTTTTCTCTCTTTCTCCCGTTCAGCTGGAGCTCGTAAATCATCAAACGGAAACGAAGGAACGAGGAACTACCGAACGATCGCGAACTCGTTGAAATCTTGATCCGCCGCGACGGACGAGCAGGGTAATTTCTTCCACAGTTGCTGATTGCTACTAGTACTTGCGTGCGAAATCTGGGGACGTAGACACTGCTTGCCTCTATAATTTATTATCATAGGTTTTGCACTCGAAACTCACGCTTTTGCAAGTCAAATTTAATCTCATGCAAATCATTTTCACCCGTTAAGAATATTTGAAATTAATTACACTTGAAAGCAAATCGTGTGACTGGAGGTCATTACTGCGAGGTAAACATAATACTCAACACACTTTGATAAATACTACATGTACCTTCATTTATTAAATTTATTAATCAGAAAATGGCTACAATGAATGTACATATGTACACACACGTTTCATACATACATCTTGTCAAATCTAGCTGTGCGACTGATCAAAACATACGAATGGGTAAACAAATACAAAGAATTCCCCTTGCGGGGGACATTCAGCCGCACAACTAGATTTGACAAGCTGTACATTGTTAATAAAGTTAATGTAATTACTTTTAAACAAGTATTTGTGATGCACATCTTTAGGGACCAAAAATAACAATTATTATACAATTTTCTACGATAAAAATCATTGATAAACAGTTGATTATTACTGAAATTGAAGATAATGCACACAAAATATAAAGAAAAAAATTCGAAGAACAAAATGATTAAAAAATATCGGTTTTATACTTTTTGGTTATAAATAACAGTTATTAGTGTCCAAAAAATTGGATCCTCCTCGATAACTGTTATCGATGAAGAAAAATCGTTTCGATTTCTCAAAGCAGTTATCGATGAGAGAAATTTATTTCGATCGCACATAACAGTTATCGATGATCGAATCTCTTTTCACTTGTTCATAATAATAATTATTGATGAGAAAGATCATTTTGGTTGCTTATTTAATTACTGAATTGTCTACTCTTTTTCGGATGGAACAACTTTGTGATATTCATTCGGAAGGTTTCGTACAACAAGACGAATCAACAGACCATAAGAAAAACACAAAATCTGTTTGTTTGTCACATTAAATTTTGATTGTAGCAATTAATAAATTAAATACTGTATGAAATAATTGATTGTCTACCATTTGAAAGTTGTACTATTTAATAATAATTATTACAAATTTCCTTCATCAATAACTGTTATGAGCGATCGAAATGAACTTCTCTCATTGATAACTGTTACGAGTGATCGAAATAAATTTATCTCATCGAATAACTGTTATGAGCGATCGAAATAAATTTCTTTTATCGATAACTGTTATGAAAGATGGAAATAAATTTCTCTCATCGACAACTATTATGAATGAAATAAACTTCTCCCATTGATAACTGTTATGAGCGATCGAAATAAACTCTCATTGATAACTGTCATAAGTGATCGAAATTAATTTTTCTCAACAATTACATTTACCATCAAGAGAAAAAATTTTCGGTTACTTATAATCCTTATTTGTAACCAATACAATTTTAGGCTATGAAATACTTGTTATTTAATTTCATTTTTTTGTTATAACAGTTTGGTCCCCATTTCTCGACAATTAATTTACATTCAATCTGTTTTGCAAAAGGGTCAAATTGATTTTCCAAAGGGTGTATTTGACTTGCAAAACCTGTAGCCGTACGAATTAATCCGTGGTCCTACCTTCACATTAGCTAATGAATTTCGTACATCGGGACCATCGGTACAAAGGTACATCCGTACCTTTTTCTAGACAATAAAATGCTGCATAAGACAATATATTCCATTTTTCATTCAAATATTTCATTAAAACAAATAAAAGTTGACCTTGATAAGTGACGCGTCCACCCACAGAGAAAACCATTTAAATTTCCTCTAGTCCTCATAAATTCACAAAATCCTAAATTTATCCAGGAAAGGTCGCGGAATAATGCTCTCCATGCTGGCGAAAAGTTGTGATGCGAGGGTCGCCGTGATTTCGCGAGGATAGCGAGCGTATCCCATGGAATCGTGGACACTCATCCAGGCCTGGAAACGCCGTGGAATTACTTTGACGCAAACTCCCCTGTAACTATGTATGTTGGTCGCGCTGTGTCGTGTGCCGTGTGCCGTGAATGCCGAGGTCCGCGGCAACTTTCGAACGATCAGCTTCCCGTCATCCCCGATGGCAAGTTATTACAAGTTATTATCCGTTCGGAACTTTTCTTGTTTCGCCGAAGCGACGCGACGTTGTTCCGCTGTTTGACGGTACATCGGGAACGCTTCGCCGTGGTAACGCGTTTTCGATTCTTCCTGTTCCGTCCGGCGAGTTACGGAATGCAATCGGAATGCTGTCGATGGCACATTCAAGGGTAGAGAGAGGGTGTACGGCTGCGTTTAACCCTGTAGTATATTTCGTGAACGAATACAGTAGCTGTCTGTTGCAATGCTGCACGAGGATTCGTTCCTCTTCCTGAGGGGAGCTTGTGAAATATGAAAGTGTATTGCTTACAAAGTTTCCAGTAACAAGTTACACAGTTTGACGTAAGTATGTAAGTACTACGTTTATGCTGTTGAATATGCCGGGCTCCTCGGAATGGTACCTGCAAACTTCCTGCAGGACGTTTAAACCTGAGGAAACTTCTTGGCAACTGCACAATTCGGTGACGTTCACACGATGTAAAGTATGCATGTGCTCCACGAATTTTGATCGGAGACATTTCTGGCGTTGCCTTTCTTCTCGTTGATCCTAGTTCAAACCACCAGAGAATCAACGTGGACGACTCAAAGGAAATTCCTCAGCTCGGATGAAGGTCAATTTATGTCATACTATCCGCACAGACACGGAACGTATCCGACCGGACAAATATTCTTCAATGCATTTGGATCGAAGTGTTTATACATATCGTATCGCAAAGTTCGTGCGAAGAATATACGTAGTATCGTAGTATGCATACTGCTAGTTCTTTTTTTGGAATAATTGCTTTCTTAATCACTTAACGCACTCGCCCGAGTTAACTCGGGTTTAAGAAAACAATTCTTTTTCCGCGCGCCGAAGTTAACTCGTGAGACCTGCAGTTTTGATTGCACATCTATATAGAAACCGAATATTTATATACAATCGAAAATACTCTTTAGACAGTAATATTATAGCTTATTTTTCAATATTTTTTACAATCCATTTCAAGTTTTTTTTTGTTTCCCGAGTTAACTCTGTTAAGAGAAGTAGGTGCAATTAACTTAGTCTTTTTTGCATAAAACAACATTTTTTTGTGTCTTTTTTCAAGATTTGTTAATGTTATTTTGTATCTTAAGAAAATAGAGAATAAAAAGATTGGTGGAAAAACGACCCGCTTTTGAATTTTTAATTGGTGCGTTAAGTAGTTAAAGTGCGTGTTCTTCTTCGTTAAAATATTTTCAATTTTTCCCGAAAGAATATTCAAGCTACATTGTGACATTCTAAAATATTGAAAAATTTTTCTTCGTCGTCTGTTAATCTTTTGCAGAGTGTCCAATATTCTGCTACAATTATTCGGATTTTTAAAGACTCGTGAACACCAAAACGGTGGCACCTCTTTCTTTTCTAAGCTTCGTATATATCTAACAATGTAGACATTAAAGCCTAATCTTTTACACTTAAATGAGAGAAAACATTTTTATTCTATTCACAGGTCTTTACGAGTCGTTGTCTCACCTGATTGATCGGATGCAAAGGGAACGGTCCGTGCGGATAGTAACGCAAAGTGCCCAAATATGAACCACTTTCTCTTGACGTCATTTTTTGATTATTTTAGAATGCTCTTTTTCGCCCAAAAATTTACCAGTTGTAGACGCATTTCCTCCCTATAAGATTCTGGAGTCAAGTCTATTCAAAAATTAATAGAGCTTGGGAAAAATATTTTTCTTTGTGGTGTGTCATTTGCAGGTTCCAGCGAAAGGGATTCTTAATATGGTACACCTTGAGTCCTGAATTTGTATGACACCTAGTGCCATATTCGGAACCCACACCAAGAATGTCAATAGCTATACCCATATTAGGGAACCCTTGGTGGTGTCAGGTTGGGAACTCCACGTGGACTGATAATACTAGCTACTGGCAAAGAGAAAATGAATTTCAGCTCAAACCAACAGTTGACAAACATTAATATAAATAAACTGAAACTACAGACATGTTAAAACATTTGAAAATCACTTACCTTCCTCGAAAAAGATACAATCGAAAATTTAAACACACAAAAATATTCAACACGCGGAGGATCGATACTAAAATCTATAAATAGAATGGTGCGATTGCACTGCACATTAGAGATGGGATCAAGTACCTCGCAAACAGGTTCGAACCTTGATTGATTGAATTCGAACTCTCTATAAGTACTTCGAAGAACAGAAATAGTACTCCTAAGTATACTCGAACCTATGCCAGACAGTTTCGAACCTTTTACAAGTACTTTGGTAAACGGAAATAATACTTGCAAGTATATTCGAATCTTGGTCGAAGAGATTCGAAACTTTTATGAATATCGTACCGGAAATTCTCTGATTTTTCTAATCATTGTTTTTTTGACCTTTAAAATCAATTATGTTTTCCTTGGATAAAAAAAGAAATAGGATAAAACCAAGTATTGTAAATGAACTATTATTCTGTGAAATAGTTACGAATTTAATAAAGAAAGTGCTTAAAACCTACTATGCAATTCTGATTTCCAAAGTTCGAGTACTACTTGTGAAAGATTCGATTCCTTTCAACATCGAAGTACTTATAAGTATCTTTTCGAAACTTCTCAGTACTCATTCCGAGGTCCGATATCACATTGTATAAAATGAATACTTTTTAAATATAATCATATCGAAACATTATTGCTTTCAAGAAGTAATAGAAACCCATGAAATGAAACTTGGTTATTGAAATTGACTCGGATTCGTGAGTACGTATTGCACTTGATCCCATCCCTACTGTACATTGTTGAGTAAACATGGTAAACTATTGTTTGAGGCTTTTCTCACTAGAGTGCGACTTCTCCTTTACAAGATATAAGGTAGTACCATAATAGCGACTATACCATATTTGGGCACTTTACCCTATAAAGGCCCTATAAAGGTCGGTTTATCTTAGCCAGACCAGGCCAGTTTAGCTTTTTGGAAAATACTGGATACAAAACCAGGGTAGTAAGGTTCTGTCCGACTGGCCTGGACTGGCAAGATAAACCGACCTTAAATCGACAAGTCGAGGGCTCGCGGAATCTGCGTTAGCAGCCGGTGCACCGCGTTGCAGCGCGTTGCATCCGAGGATAGTCGAAAAGTCCCGCTTAATAAGGCGGGCAAAGTTACGCTGGGATCTTGTTGGCAGTGTTTCGCTTCTATCGGTAGTTCGGAACTACGAGGAAAGTTTCGTATCTCTTTCGGTTCGGCCGGTTTCCACCCCCGCTTTCCGGCAGCAGAAGCAGAAGCAAGAGCAGAAGCCAAGCCGAGGCCCCTGATTTATATAGCCACGCCAGAGGTGTCGTGTTTGCAGTTTACTCGCCACTGCGAGGAGCTAGCTCTCTTTGCTACTTTGCCGGATTTATGAACGCGCGATCCCGACGCCCACGCCGACGCCGACGCTCGCGCCCGGCGCGCACCGAGTTACAAAGGATCGTTCGTCGATAATTAAGCGTCGTAACTCTTTAGACTCTCCGAAGAAACTTCTTGCGAACCAGAGCTTACTCTTTCCGCGAGCTGCCATGCCAGTCAGGTTGCCTGCCTCGCAGCCTCCCAGAATCCTCCTCGTGAGCACTCTTAAGGTCGGTCCACACTATACGGCGCGGATCGTCACGTACCGACAACTACAAGACCGTGAATTGACGTAAAACCGTCAAACTGAGCGGATCGGACAGCGACGAGGAACTCGCTCTTCTCGCCATAGGTTTAGACCAGGCCTCGCCAACACGCGGCCCGCCGGGCGATTTTATATTTCTATTGAGACTTTTGTTTCTCGTTGTATGTATACAAAAATATTAAGTAAATGAA
The DNA here is from genome assembly GCA_933228785.1 of Lasioglossum pauxillum. Lineage (NCBI taxonomy): Eukaryota > Metazoa > Arthropoda > Insecta > Hymenoptera > Halictidae > Lasioglossum > Lasioglossum pauxillum. Next base: position 18,870,262 of record OW121704.1, on the reverse strand, counting down.
AATGTTCATGTGTCATTGTTATAGTGCGACGTATAACAATAAAGTTTTATTCATTTTGTATTTGTATTACATTTTTTAAAAGCACGTTTACCTAAAGTACGGCCCGCTGCACAGTGTGTCGACCAATGGAAAAAAGTCCGAAAATCAAAGTGTAAGATCGGCAAATTTATGTATCCTAAAATGTTCATAACAAAACATAGTTTCTAAAACTGCCTTCAATTTTAACTGAATAAATCAATTTGTTGTTAAAACTGAGGCTGAAACTTCACTGTTAAATTTCGTGCATTTTTTAAAACATGCGTCCCTCGCAAGCTATTTGTTTTTTTAATGTGATTTTTACAGGGTGTGTTTAGCATTATTAGACATTCAATCTCTCAAAAATTTTTTTTTAAATAATCGCAATTTGTCCTAATTTTTTATGTTTAACATTTATCAACTTTGATTAGAGTTTTAAAAAAAGTACCCCGAGGTAACCCCGTGAATTTTTTTACAGTAATTGGTGGCATATTAAACTTCCATTTCGCGTTGGTTTAAATCTGCTCACGTTTGCTCAAGCGGAGAAAATAATAAAAAACCATATTAAGACGCTCGCGCTCAGCGGCTTTCTGCGTAGTCTTTCGAAGAAATTTGTTGCAATTATTTTTAGACGCATGCCATTTGATAAGTACTTACATATGTGATCAATTTTATTCTTATAAATTATATATTTAGTTTAAAAATTGTTTAAATATTTACAATCTTTCAATTCAGTATTAAAGAAAGTACCAAAAGGTTCCTTTGAGATTTTGTATTATATTAATTTAAAGCACATTAGACTTGATATGACGGTCGATCTTAAGTGCATAAATGTACACAAATATTAAAAATAGTAGAAAATGTTGACGTTGAGACGCGTGCGTTCGCCGTCTACGTCTTTAACGTAGTCTATCGAGTTCCACTTGAGTCCGCGAAAAACGATAAGACACTATATGTTTACTCATTATGCTATTCTAAATATAAAAAATATAAAAATATAAAATATTATCGGGAACATAATACCCGCAAGACATCAAGAGAAAATTCAAATAAAGACTGTTCCGTCGATTACGTGACGGGAAAATTGCCGGTGAGGACGACGGGACGATTACGAGAGACTTTAGACAAATTTCACACACGACTCTTGACACGTATATTTACAACACATAAATATATTCACGAAAGTATTTACAATATATATACACTCGACGCGTGGGCGAGGTATGAATATTCCCGCAGGGCGTGAATTCGTATTTCGTGATAATCGCGGTGAGGTATCGCGTTTCGTGAACAAAGATTGCCGCCTTGTAATGCTCAATCGTCTAATCAATGTACGCTTCGATTTCTCCTTACAACTCGCCGCGCATCGGTGCGCGGTTTGTATATATCACCGCCTTCCTGACGCGGGGAAGGGGTGTCGCAGTGAACGCGTTGCCGAGCGGTTCGGCAACGATCGGCGTGTTTGAATCGAAAACGCCCGGTGCGTGCGACCGTTTTTGTCGACCGCGCGAGTTTGTTTGGAACTGTGGCGGTCCTTTCGGTCGCTCGGTCGATGCTCCTGCTTGTTGTCGGGCGCAGCCGACGGTTGAGCCCGAACAAAGACCTATTAAATCATCTTCTACTGGAGTCGGATCCAATTATTGCCTATTATAAAAAAAAACATACGAAAAAAGAAAAGGATTTCGCAGATATAGAGACTATTTATTATTAAACGAAACATCCGACTTATCAGATTCCGACCCAGACACTTGTTCTGATGATAGTGAAGCTGAAGTAGTATAGTACGTACACATATTATTTAATATGTACGGTTAATATTAAATTTATTAATTTATTCATTTTAATTATTTCTAGGTAAAATAAAGGAATTTTCTTAAAGATTCCTAAGTTTTAATTCCTCCTTGTGAAGATTTAAATAAGTAATGTATACAGTTTAGTACTTTTTTTTAAAATTTTCGTTAAAATTGTAAACTACTACTTTTTATACAATAAAAAAACATAAGAAACAAGGTCATCACAATTAAAAAAAATTTTTTTTTAATAATTAAAAAAAAATTTTTTTTATACCAATCGATTCGTCTTTGCATCTTATTTCAAAAAGTATTAAGGCACTTTACTCGAAAATTGCATAGTTTAAGAGTTATGACTTTTTTCCCGAACTCCCATATACTCGACACACTGTGCGCTGTAACGTTACGCGGTCATCAAAGTGGCCCGTGAAACCATTTGGGTTGGCCAGGCCTGGTTTAGACGAAGAGGAAGCTGAAGCGAAGTGGAAAAACTAGGACCATCCGATTTTGAAGAAGAGAAAAATCGATGGAGAATATTGGACAATAAATTCTATCAATATTTCAGAATGCCGCAGTACGAACTCTTTGAATGATTAAATCAAAGAAATTTTTGAAAAATTGCAATTGGTCACATTGGTCAAATTGATGCAATTTGTTCACATTACGAATTAATCGAATATTTATATTTTGTATTAATTGTATGCGGAAGTTAAAAAACCTAAATTTTCATTGAAATTCTCGAAACACGAATGTCCTAATTTCCCGAGCAGTGTACAAAGTGTAATACCACGTACAGTCGTCGAATTTTCAAACTCGATTGCCACGAGAACGAGCCATCAAACAAAAAAAAGTGTTATTTCTCTTTTTCCGTCGAATTTTTACATATAGAATCACCAACCAGTGACGGCCTGTATAAACGTGATCGAAATTGAAAACGTGTGTGTCGCACCTGGCGTTAACACGTCGATTGACGAGCAATTGCTTTTAAAAAAATACGTGAAGTCAATGTAAATCATATTTCTAACAAATCGGAAACTGATTAGTAGACTCTCAACTCTCTATAAATGCATAATCGAAAAATCGCAAGAGATCATAGAACAAAATGTCGTAAAACTTATTCTACTATTAATGGTAACAAAATGGTTTTCATTTTCCCTTGAGAAAACGGACTGACTTTCCGAACGACCTGATATTAAAAGGACAATGGCAGTTCCAAGGATCTCCTATTCTTTGCACAGATGCAGTTTACCCCTTTCTGCTCTCTTCCAGTCCCCACAAACCCGAAGAAGAATTTCGTTTCCCTCGAACCGGCTGCAATAAAAATAAACCAGTCATGTAAGTATAATAAAGTATAGCATCGCACATACAACAATTGGTTGGATGAAATATAAAACAGTAAAAGATGAGAAAAATTCAAGGACATTGTAATACTGTTTTTACCACGTTTTTATTAACTAGCTTTCTCGTCTGTCTGTTTGTCTGTTTGTCTGTTCGGTACAAATATTGCAATTGATTTTAAACGAATTTTCCGATGAGCTACAAGAGACTTGAAACTTTAAACATAGCTCAGAGCTGGATGACAATGCAATATTAACTCGCTTTCTTGTCTGTCTGTTCGTTAGGGTTAGAGTTCCGTACGGATCCCTATTACTAAGCTCACGCTAATATTATTCTTTTCCTGTCCGTTTCCAACCGGAAATATTGCTTTCAGGGTAATATTTTTTCGAAAAAGTCCATGTAATAATGAATGTTTTGTCGCGGAACTGTGGGTTCGCGAATGTTCCGGATCACTGCCCGCCAAGTTAATCTTGGGCAGCTAGTTCAAGGTTTGATGATCGCAAAAGACAATTTTCTATTCGCGTGACAATGAAATACGCATGAATACGTTAAAGAAAGCGTTTCGTCCCGGACCTGCTAGTGGACTCGTCAGTAAGGCTGATCTAGCAGGTCCTGCCTTATACGCGCGCAGATATGAGATAATTTTGCGTTTCTAATTGTAACGCACGCAAGGAATCTCGACCGACGCGATCCCGTTTTGTTAGGTGTCCTGACTGTTGGACTACGAACTACCGTGATGCTAGTTTTACGTGTGATTGAACGATTGACAAGACAACGGCTCGTGCGTTGTACTTGTCTACCCGAGGACTGGAGAATGTCGCGACGTTAGAGTGTAAGACTCAACTGACGAACGCGGTCTCAACGCGATGTTCGTCAGGCTTCTCGAGCAGGAAATAAGATGCACTGATTGGTTCCTGCCGAAAGTTGCATTTCCCAATCAGTACACTTTTGACTATTGGAACCTCCTTCCCGTAACTCTGAATGAGGCCCTGGAAGGAGGAGTGGGGCGATATCTTACTCGGTCGACGACGCGACGGGTCTCGGTAATTCGACACCGTGCGTACCGATCGCGGGCGGTCCTTCGGAGGGACTAGATTTATGACACTTTGTATTTTCGAGGCTGTATAAAAACTAAACATTAGCCAGATGCCTTGACTGGTCGCCGAATGACCCTAGTTTGTCTAATCCTTGAAGAGGATATTTACGCACGTTCGCATCATAAATCTTGTCCGAAGGAAAACTACGAATTCTGTTCCTGCGCGACGGAACATGTTCCCCCACGTTGATCGATCCGATCGATCAATATTGAATTTGTTTATGCGTTTAGGTTCACATGGATTGACGCTAACGCTTGGCACCGCGCGGTTGTGCTCTGTCTTTATAAAAAAGAATTGTGAGTTGTAACCGTTCGCGTATGAACATGACGATGTTTGAATGGTCACTGCTTGCATGCTGCATGACGTTCGATTTACGTGTTGTGGGTTTTGCTGAAATCAGTTTAGGTAAGATGTACACATTAAAGAATCACCAATCAGGAATGGCCATTAGTAAGAATGTTGAATTGTTTGGATATGACGAGATCGATATATGTAAACAGTTTACGAACGGTTCGATTTTATTATGAACGTGTTGAATTATTTATACGTAAATAATGTTTGCCGACGACACGTTTGCCGTGGTGGTTGGAAGATTTTATAATCGATTCCAATAATGCCGATGTGGTAATGAAGTGCATTTTGATTTAAAGAAATCTAGTCCGAAGAGACATTGTCGCGATTTCTGGTCGTTCGATAGAACCTGACTCGTTGCGTCAGTTCTTTGTCTGCGATGTTGAAATTCGTACCGTTATCCGAATGAATGTTTCGAAAAAGTAACGTTTGGCGACGAATCGTATGAAGTCGCGATGAAGACCTCGGTGGTTAGGTCGCTAGCTATGTTTATGTGACATAGTAGTGGACGCGAGGGATCTTGACTGATGCCACGAGATCCCGTTTGTGACGTGCTTAGTCCGTTGGAAAGACAAGAGAACAATGTGTCAGAGTTTGATTGTGAGAGCGTTAAGAATGACTGCGCTAAGCATAGACTGATGAATATCACAATGTGTGAATTCGGCTTCGAGTCCTGTCGCGAGTTTGTAGAACTCCTCTGTGTGCGAGAGAGTATTAAGAATGGACTGCGCGAAGGACTGATGAGTACCACAATGTGTGAATTCGACTTCCAGTCCTGTCGCGAGTTTGTAGAACTCCTCTGTGTGCGAGAGGGCGTTCTTCGTGAGACCCCTCTATGTATGTGAGAGGGGGTCGTTGTGAGGGCCCTTCTATGTATGTGAGAAGGGGTGCTCCTCGGTTTGAGCATCGGTGTAATATCACCAATTGCCTTTTAAATGAAATGTATTAATTGGTTTATGCCGAATGGTGCATTTCCCAATCAACACCATCAAACTCTGACGCATGATCGAATGAGTCGACACGTGATTCAAATGTGGAATTGCCGTGTATAGTTGACGCGTAGGTTGATTTGGCTGACGTGACTCGACGTTATTTAATGCCATTTGATACGACTTGACGCGGTCTGACGTGGTTAACGCGTTTGACGCGTTTTGACGCGACTTGACGCGATTGATGCGGTCTGACGCGATGTGACGCGGTTTATATGCCGATTGAATGTCAGTTCAATTGAATGTGAGTGCGATTGAATGTCTGTTTAATTGAACATTAGTTTGACGGAATGTCAGTTTCCGTTGTAAGTCGGCCACGCGGATCGCGATGCAAGGTTTGAAAGTCGATAGTCGTTTGTTAAAGCGACTCAAAACACGGTTGAGTCGATCGAGAACGTTGGTTTCCGTGTATTGTCATGTTCGAGACAATGTGGTTTGTACGACGGCGCCATGCAATTTAAGAGCTTGAGGTGATTCGATTCAAAGGTGCGACGCGGAATTTCGCGTGAAGCAAATTTGACGTTTCATTCGTTCGCGTCGTTAAGTTTCCCGAGGTGATTGAAACTTGATGTCGTTCAGCAATCGTAAATTGCCTTCGAAGTTGATTGGTTCGGTTTGGAAGTAAAAAATGCGATGTTCCGAAATCGACAATGCTTGAATAAGATTGTTGCGATCTTGCCGTGAAGATTCCGTCGCAAGATTCGTTGATATCCGCGGTCTTTGTGACGCACGAGGAGTTGCCGATCTCCCTTTGACATGTCTGGTGAGAACGTACGCGTGCATTTGATAAGACGCGTGCGGACCCGATAACGGCGATCTGTGTTGATCTTAGGTGAGGAGAGGGATGTCTTGTCCATTGTAATGAGGAAAGACGCGCAGATCTGTGGTCGATCTGTACTGGACTCGTCTCGGCTGAACTCAAGAAGTAGACCTAGGTCACTCGTCTCAGTTTGCAGCGCGAGAAGTCGATGTGGACTTCGCTTGTATCTGGAGTATACAAGAAGTCGGCACGGAAAAGAACACTGTTCAGAACGATCGACCGTAAAGGTTTGTAACGAACTGAACGAGTGCTAATTTCTGCCAAAGGAATTGGGTGTCTCTTGTAAGAAAGGAGGCGGCCCTTGGAATCAAGAGGAATGTGTATTGCTATACACGCGGAGTCCTGAAAACCATCCGTATTGGTCACTCGTCTTGGCGAAGAGCGCAAGAAGTCAGGTTTCCTGATTGGTTTAGCCTTGGTCGGCGTTGTCAATCAGGACACTCGCGATTGTTTAGGATTCCCGAGTTAGATTTAAAGGAGAGTTAATCCGCGCGCGGAGTGGGGCAATACCTGACTCAGGTGTTGAGGGTCGTTGTTGACTTGAAACCGTTTTACCTTAGGTGAGGAGAGGTTTACGATGCGTAATGCGGCAGGTAGAAAACTCGACGCGTGGACAGTTTCTACCTGTTTTTATGTGCCCGGCACGAGCCATTGTGCTACTATGTACCGGGTATCGTTCGTTCGATTATAGACCGTGTTCGAATTTCTGCTCGGGTGATGGAAACCGATTGATTCAAATGTTTGAATAAACGTCCTGTCTTTGCTGTGTAATGCGAAGAGCAGGGTTGATCGCGAGTTGATTATCGCGAATTTATCGTCGTCGTTCCACGTTTGCCCGTGTCTTTGCGAAGGCGGTGAGGATGACTTCTGTTAAGAGGTATCGCGATTTCGCAATTACGTCCCGATGTTCGTGATCGACGGGTTGCGGTCGGCCTCTGAATTCGTGATCGTATATTTTGGATACTTCGCGTTCTTCACCGTTAAATATCATCTGCTTCGATGCGACGCGTTACGAAGATATTTGACGATATCTGGAACGTTAGACGTGCGCGTGTTTGCCGACGGTTGTTCCCACGTTTGTGTATCGGGATTCATTGACCGATCGCGATGCTCGTAAGAAGATTGTTCGCGACGTCTCTATTAGATAGGCGATCGCGTGTAATGCATTGAAACGTTTGTCGACTCCGACGATTTGTCCGGCATGGCGGAGCGTTTAATAATCGCGAGATATGACGTAAACAAGAGTGCGATGGTTTCGCACGTCTCCGGCGACTGAGCCTACGCGGCTTGTAATTTCCACGATAGTCGAAAATGACTCGATCGCGAATTTGGCCTTTACAGAAACTGACACTCGTAAATGTAATTACACGTTGAACGTCGAAAGTCTAGGGTGTGCGTGCATTAAACTTAGAAACGCGTTTTCTAAAAGCTTGGCTTTATTTGCGATTTGAAGACACGTCGTTTGTGCTTCAAAATGCAGATGCGCTGGCTAATTTCGTACGCGTTAGCCATTGTGATTTTCGTAACGCGTGTAAATATGAGAAATTGCCATTGTGAGAAAGTTCCTGATTAGTAAATTCAATAATATGTCTACCTTGTACTGATGCGGTTCGAATGAGAATGACTCTGATCGGCTGTTGCCTTCGAATGAGTCCCGGCGTCTATGATTCCTTAGAATGCCTTCGCGGCGTCGATGTATGTACTGCGGCTAAGGCTGGTTGCTTCCTTTAACGTGGTTGTGTGGACTGCTGGATGCTGAAGACCACTTTTTGAATGTCTTGTACACGATTGTTTGTACACGATTGTCTTTTGTACGAACTGCACTCACTAGGCACTGATCCGGCTCGAAGGACCATATGTTTTGTCGCGGAACTGTGGGTTCGCGAATGTTCCGGATCACTGCCCGCCAAGTTAATCTTGGGCAGCTAGTTCAAGGTTTGATGATCGCAAAAGACAATTTTCTATTCGCGTGACAATGAAATACGCATGAATACGTTAAAGAAAGCGTTTCGTCCCGGACCTGCTAGTGGACTCGTCAGTAAGGCTGATCTAGCAGGTCCTGCCTTATACGCGCGCAGATATGAGATAATTTTGCGTTTCTAATTGTAACGCACGCAAGGAATCTCGACCGACGCGATCCCGTTTTGTTAGGTGTCCTGACTGTTGGACTACGAACTACCGTGATGCTAGTTTTACGTGTGATTGAACGATTGACAAGACAACGGCTCGTGCGTTGTACTTGTCTACCCGAGGACTGGAGAATGTCGCGACGTTAGAGTGTAAGACTCAACTGACGAACGCGGTCTCAACGCGATGTTCGTCAGGCTTCTCGAGCAGGAAATAAGATGCACTGATTGGTTCCTGCCGAAAGTTGCATTTCCCAATCAGTACACTTTTGACTATTGGAACCTCCTTCCCGTAACTCTGAATGAGGCCCTGGAAGGAGGAGTGGGGCGATATCTTACTCGGTCGACGACGCGACGGGTCTCGGTAATTCGACACCGTGCGTACCGATCGCGGGCGGTCCTTCGGAGGGACTAGATTTATGACACTTTGTATTTTCGAGGCTGTATAAAAACTAAACATTAGCCAGATGCCTTGACTGGTCGCCGAATGACCCTAGTTTGTCTAATCCTTGAAGAGGATATTTACGCACGTTCGCATCATAAATCTTGTCCGAAGGAAAACTACGAATTCTGTTCCTGCGCGACGGAACAATGAAGCACACGAGATATGTCGTCTGTAGCACCGCACGAACGGTATTGGGTCGCGGGATAACACGTCCGTGGCACCGCGCAAGCGGCACACAGTAGGACCTTTCGTCCAAATCGGAGACAAAATCAAAGAACTTCCGATAGAAATGAGATAGACCGCTGACATTTCTTTTTAATTACAGCTGAAACTTGACAGAATATGGGAAAAATAGGGAGATTATGGTACTACCATTTTTTAACCTTGAAAAAATTCGTCAAACTTGCACAATGTCAAGAAAATTGCGGTTTGTTCAATACCACGTGCGGAAAAAATTTTTTTTAACATGCTGCACATCATTTCCTGTAGATTTTTTCAGGCTATAAAAATAAAACAATAAGGTATCACCAGTAGATAAAAAATTTGTTGTTGAGAAGCAAGTTAAAATGATGAAATACTTACCTGACTTCCTGTGTAAATGAAAATATAATTATGGAAAATAGATATCTAATTTAAAGTACATTACAGTCACTCATAGCCTACAAGGAGTGCTAGCGACAATCGCAGCGATACGTCAAGTGATATGCGTTAAGTAAACGTTCAAATACTTCATTACGATTATTTTTTATATGTTTTATATATGAGAATACAATATTCCTTCAAATTAGTGGGTTACCAGTTCATTTCAACGAAAAAATGATTTCATAAGTTGTGTTCATAAAAATCGATTTCTTGTAAAATCCTGAGGTCGTAGACAAATTTTGAAACCAGATTTGAAATCAGTGTGAAAAAATCTACAGGAAATGATGTGTTGCATGTTAAAAAAAATTTTTTCCGCACTTGGTATTGAAAAAACCGAAATTTTCTTGACATTGTGTAAGTTTGACGAATTTTTTCAAGGTTAAAAAACGGTCGTACCATAATCTCCCTATTTTTCCCATATTCTTTCAAGTTTCAGCTGTAATTAAAAAGAAATTTCAGCGCTCTATCTCATTTCTATCGGAAGTTCTTTGATTTTGTCTCCGATTTGGACGAAAGGTCCCACTGTGCGGCATTGCGTCGCGAGATAACACGTCTGTGATCTGTACAAAGAGTATCGGTGTCACGTTATAACTCGTCTGTGACTTTATACGAACGGTATCGACTTCGCGACATAACACGTCCGTGAAAACGAAGTGGTTAAAATGCTATATTTTTTTAACCGAAAGGTTTATGCATAAGAAGATTAATTCTGGGTTATAAAATACTAATAATCAAGTATAGGTACTTACAAATATTTCAGAATCTTCTGTTCCTCCGTCGGATCAACAGGACACTGCCATTTGCGCGAACACGTCTTGATAAGTGTGAAGCACAAAACAACACATTATCCAAAATCGTGTCAGCGAACGGGAAGAAGTTACTCCGACCTCGGTCAAAATAGTACTGCGGCTGTCACTTCGGTTTTTCGTGAATGGTTAAGGGTGGAAAAATGTTGCGTTTGTTAATTGGACGGTGGTGTGTCGGAAGGACTTCAGGTTGAGAAGTGAGGAAACTGTCACAGAAATTCCTTTTGGCATTGACTACGGTCATCAATTACGTGATTTATAAGGGTAGTCCGCTCGTCGCACGTGTTGTCGATCTGTCGGGGTTGAAGATTCGCATGCGTTCTTTGCTTGCTATAACGACCTTTACATGTACATACAGGGTGGTCCACGGAACTTGCACACCTATAATAACTTCCAAAATATGCGTCGCACGAAAAAGTTTTGTATACAGAAGTTGCATGGTCAAGAGGGGGAACATTATGTAGTGTATTTATTTTTTTTACAGTTGGAAGCGTTTCGGAAATTTGAAGGTCAACTTTGTTTTTTTAAATGGATTACTATATTTTTTATAGCAAAATATGGAAGAATGTCGTAGTCTGAGTAAAAAAGTATTGACCTTCATTAGCCCTAAACCTAATAATTAACGAGTAATTTCACTTTATTTCTTGAACATTTTACTCGTTAATTCTTAGGTTTAGGGCTAATGAAGGTCAATGCTTTTTCACTCAGAATTCGACATTCTTCCATATTCTGGTATAAAATATATAGTGTTCCATTTAAAAAAACAAAATCGACCTCCAAATCTCCGAAACGCTTCCATCTGTAAAAAAAATTAAAAATACACTACGTAATGTACCCCTTGAAACCATGCAACATCTGTGTACAAAACTTTTTCGTGCAACGCATACTTTGGAAGTTATTATGGGTGTGCAAGTTGCGTGGACCACCCTGTATATCGCCTAAACCGCCGGAGGAAGGTGAGGTACGGTAACATTTTATAATACAGGATTAATATTTTTATAACAATGGATATAAGGTATTCTTTCATATTTTTCAACTTCAAATTTATGATCCGAATGGGCAGGGAGGCGATGACGTTGTACGGGCCCTAGCGACGAATGTCCCTTTAAATTTTGTTTATCGAGACACGCACACGATTATGTTCTGTCTCATCGACACGGTCGGGTGGACTGTAGTAAATAGTAGGATTTTGTCCATACGTATAATTCCACACAATCAAATTTTGCAAAAACTTTAACAGCTTATATCTCAATAACTATTTGTTTGCGACATGTGGCTTCTTTCAAACTTTTTCTCTTCTGGATGAGTGGAAGGTGTTGATGTAAAAAATTATTTAAATAAAAAAAAATTTGTCAATATACCACGTTCTTAAGACGGACTAAAAAGTATAAAATAATTTTTTCTAGCCTCATACAGATGGTCCTGAAAATTTGTGATTGTGAATTTTGAGTAGCTATGAAAACACTTGTAAGATCTAAAACGAAAAACGTGGGGTGCTATGCAATAGATAATTGATGTATGAATAGTTCACCTAGGTCACTAACAATTTGATTGCACTGCAAATGATATGAACTGTTGTGTGAGTTTTCTCAACGGCAGCTACTCTTCACACTCCTTTCTACATATTATCTTGCGCCCCACGTTTTTCGTTTTAAATCTTACAAGTATTTTCTTAGCTATTAAAAATTCACAATCACAAATTTTTAGGACTACCTGTATGGGGCTAGGAAAAATCATTTCATACTTTTTAGTCCGTCTTAGAAAAGTGGTATATTAACAATTCTTAATATAACAAAGACGTTAGGAGATAAAATCAATTTTTGTTTTACTTCTGCTTCCCACAATCAATGCAGAACATTTTTGTTTTGCATGAAGATTTCCTATTCCTCGCAACAAATGCAGTCTCTACCCCTCTCTGCTCTCTTCCAGTCCCCACAAACCCGAACAAGAATTTCGTTCCCCTCAGACCGGCTGCAATAAAAATAAACCAGTTACACGGTGGAAAGTACAGCATCGCATATACACGATGAACCACAGCAATCAACGCGTTAACCAACGCGGTACCCGTGCCAATAAGAAAAGGAACAAGTGGATCGTCTCGATTTCGTTCGCGGGTACATACCGCAAAACGGACAGAGAGCGCGCGGCGTAGGAAGAGGCGACGGAATCGATACGACAGGAATGGCTCGATAAAATCCCCCGCCGCTTTCGTTTCAACTCATAAATTCCCCGGAGGCTACTTTTAAAACGTTTTTCCGTTTCGCCCCGAAAGGCAGCGTTTCAACGGGGAACGGTCTGGCGGAGAGATCGAAGAGAAAGGATGATGTTCGCGTTCTCGCACTCGAACCCGGAGAACGACTTTAATCGAGATACAAATGATTCTCGCTGGGTCGGAGGATTGTATATAGGTTCTCCTCCTCATCGGAAGCTAGCGAGAAAAGAAAACGAAACAAAGGAAAGAAAAACGCGCGAAATAAACCGTTCGCGGGCGCGTCTGTCTAAATGGAAGTGGAAGAGAGAGCGGTGCGGCGCGGCGTCGGGGATACACTTTGATCATTGTATCGGGGAATTTGGAGTTGATTAACTTCAATCGGAAGAGACTGCTGTAGCTGCCGAGTTAGGGTTGAAATGGCCTCGAACCCTCTTTCTCGACGGAAAGACGAAGGAAAGCGGAAAAGGATCAACTTCGGACGGCTCGGCCGATTGCTGCCGCGAATAGAAGCTGCAGCTTTTGCCCGTGTTTCAAAGTAAACGTTAAACACCTCCGCGGATGCTAGGAAAATCTCGCGACAATGCCTGTCCGGAAACAAAGGCTTCTTTTTCCGCGCAGAAATGTTAATCCTTGAATTCTTTTGATACCTGAACAGTTTCGTTTTTGCCAGAAACGATCCAAATCCATAATGTAGCTATTTTCTACGTAACGTTTGCAATACGAACAGCAAGTATTTAATATTGGAGCAGTATATAGGCGATTTCATGTATCGCGTAGCACAGTTTTTCAGCGAGGAGCGATCCACGCAGCAACGATGTTTACTCGCAATGAAATAACTGGATTCGCAAAGCGATTTACGTCGAAGCGTTCCCGCTAATTAACTCGAAGCCGGAGGAATCGAACGGCCAGCAATTACAACGGCCGAAACCTTCGGTATTAACGGTTGAATGCGGCCGGGATGATATCGCCGGGCGAACTCCGATCGCCGACGGATTAATGGATATCGTTTTAGCGTTTTCAGCCACGCTTTCGGCCCCGTCGATGCGAGACGCTGATCAGCCGCAGTACTCTTTTCGGCTCGTTTCATCTCGCGGAAGAGATGCGCCCGTCGAATCGTCGCAATTTCCCGACGTGAATCGCGCGCGATCGACGCTCGATCACGGCTCATCTACTGCTTTCATATTGTGATGGTTAAACGCTCTCGACGGAGCTGCTCGAACCGAGAAATCGCGCGATCTTTAAATAGTCGCTGGCGTTAATTTGCCGAATAAAATGAGTGAAAATCAGTAAAAATATTCCAGTCGACCAATATTAACAATTTACCGACCGGTGATTATTGCATAATTTTGAAAAATCTGTGGTACATGGCTAAACACTTTTTAATAGAATCTTCGATAGCAACAGCAATTTTTATTGTGAACTAACAAGTCATTCCGTGTCACAGGACTAAAAAATCGAAAAATTTTTTTGCGTAAATTACTGCTATAACATGTCTAGAATGTGCGGGTAAAAGGAGATTTCGATATTCGAAGTCGTTGGATGGTTACAAACGTAGAACGGAGTAGCTGTTTGCCTCGCGCGGTCAAGTCCGCGACAGGGGGGAGCATCGGACTCTTTTGTAATGAATCAGCTGCTAGCTGGGACCTTTCTGAGTCTTGACAAGACTTGGAAAAAGATGATCTATTGATCAGATGTTTGGGAGCGGAAACTTTTGACAACAACGTGTCACTTAACTCATTGATCTGGAATTTCAATCCCAAACACCTTCATTCTGGTCCAAAAATTGTGGAAATTGCCACTTTTTTGGCTGGTACGATTTTCAATGAAGGATTCGAAACAATTTTAAAGACAATGCCGCACAATGGGATGTGAAATCGGTCAAGCTCCGAGCGACGCACAATGGTCTAGAAGTCAGTTCTAGTGCGAATTAATTATTGTGCGAGGAAAAATTGACATTTTGTGTAAAAATTACTTTTAAATATTTGGGTAAAGTAAATAAAACATAATTTACAATACTGACTACTTGTTTATTAATATAACAATTATTAATCTACAGGGTCTGTCCGGAAAGTAATGCGACCACATTTTTTTTAAAAATCTATTAAACATATGGGTACAAACCTTTAAATCTCTTCAAAGTAGGATCCTTGGGCGTCGACATATTTTTTCTAGCGAAATTTCCATGCTTCGTATGCTCCCTGGAAGGCGTTTTTTGGAACCGCTCGTAGTACCCTCGTCACAGCCTCTTTGACGCGTTCCACGCTTTCAAAATGGCATTCTTTTAGCACATTTTTAATTTTTGGAAACAAAAAGCAGTCTGCGGGAAACAAGTCAGGACTGTAAGAGGGTTGAGGAAGTGTTGCGATCCAACTAAGAAGTACCGTTTACTGTTTTCTCCGTAATCTACGGAAAAGTTTTGGTTGGAAGTGCTCGCCGAGGCTGTGACGAGGGTACTACGAGAGGTTCCAAAAAACGCCTTCCAGGGAGCATACGAAGCATGGAAATCGCGCTGGAAAAAATGTGTCGACGCCCAAGGATCCTGCTTTGAAGAAATTAAAAGGTTTGTACCCATATGTTTAATAGATTTTTTTTAAAAAATGTGGTCGTATTACTTTCCGGACAGTCCCTGTTATACTACATTCATTACAATTTTTTAATGGCCTTCCAGCTCTTGCGGGTTCAAGTTGGTGAATGTCAATCTCATTAAAGGGGAATACTATGGTCGATTCTAACCAAGTCTTATTTTTTGACAGAAATCTATCTTTATAGTTATTGCTTATTTTCTAACGTTTCTCAATATTTTTGATGAAGTTCTCTAAAATTCCTTCAATATTATGTCCGCTCACATTCCTTTCGGTAAAAGTAGCATCTAGTAATCCACGCAATCCTTTCGTTTAAAATTCTTCAATTGGAACCGTTCTTCGAACAACTCTAAGCGGGTGATCGTAGATACGTTTAATAAAATATTAAAAGAAAATAATAATAGGATTGCGGGGGATCGCGTTTTCTCTTTGCCGTTTATGGAGATGAAGTAAGCTTTCAAATTAAATACTTCGCAACGCGTGCAAATGCGTGCAAATTTTGTAAAACTTACGATATTCTAATAATTTTTCTTAAAAAGTATCAGTTTATAAAATATATCGTAAAGTGTGTGGAGGAAACATAAACCTACCATTTCCATACTGATAATATCATATGTAACAAGATATTAACACAATTTATGCACACTTCAAGAAAGAACTCGACACTTTGAGGTTATAATTTGTAGCAATTGACTAACGCAGAAAAACAAAATGTGGTTAATGGAATGTTGACAGTCTTACCAACAATAATAAGGTGATGTGATATACTAATTTTGCTTTCGTTATTGTAGTATACATATCAAACTATCATACAAGTATAAATTTTAACAGATTTACGTTAGTTGGTATTTTATTACCACGTTTTTATTAGCTCGCTTTCTTGTTTGTTTGTTTGTCTGTATGTTCGGTGGCAAATTTTGCAATTGATTTTAAACTAACTTCCTGATGAGCTAGAGACTTGAAATCGGTTACATGGCTCAGAACAGGTATGACAATGTATTATTAAAAAAAAAAATGTTTTTAAAAGTCTATCCGTTTCGGAGAAATAACAATTAAATATTTACCTGTTCACCCCCCCCGCGAAACCTACGTCATCGCGTTCAGCGATCGCCATGCCGCGCGACAGCGCTCCCTACTCCACTACCCGTTCCCTCTCTGACTCATCCCCACTCCACTGACACGCTTCGCACCGAAGGAGCTCAGTGTGCGTCAGTGTGCATCAGTGTGCGTTTGAGCTCCGTGCGGTGTTTACAAAGTCACTACGTATTATTATACTATAATGTTTGTTTACCAATCGAAGGGACAGTTACACCGAGATTTTCGGTCGAACCTTTATCTTTGACATTTTACCACGGCGTTTCGATATGATGCGATCGCAATACCGTCTGAAATTTACTACATGTCTCTGTTATAATCTCGAAATAATGTCTACAAAAAAGGAGCAGTTCGTTAATGATGATTTTCACAGAGAAGTCGCCAAATCACCAGGTATGCCATTAAATATTTTACCACGTTTTTATTAGGTCGCTTTCTTGTATGTCTGTTTGTCTGTTCGGTACAAATTTTACAACTGATTTTAAACTAACTTCTCGATGAGCGAGAGACTTGAAATTTTAAACATAGCTCAGTACTATATGACAATGCAATATTTTTAAAAAAATTTTTTAAATTTACAATAGCCTACGCGTTTAGGATATATAAATTATTAAAAATTTAACCGTTACACGTCCCCGCGAGACGACCGTTAGTGCCCACTCGGTTCCCACTCTGACTCATCCCCACTCCACTGACCTGCTTCGCACCGAAGGAACTCAGTGTGCGTTCGTATACTATAATGTTTGTTTACCAAGCGAAAGAACAGTTACACCGGAATTCTTCGTCGAACCTTTATCTTTGACATTTTACCACGGCGTTCGTTTTCGATATGACGCGTCGCAATACCGTCTGAAATTTACTACATGTCTCTGTTATAATCTCATCAAAATGTTCAAAATCGATTGTAAAATTTCACACATACAAGACTAAAAAGCAGAAAATAATTATTTAAATAAAAATAAATTTTTTAGAAATACCACGTTTTTAAAACGGACTAAAAAGTATAAAATAAATTTTTTTTAAACGCTACGTTTAAAAAACGGACTAAAAAGTATAAAATAATTTTTTCTAGCCCCATACAGATTCCTAACCCCTGAAAATTTGTGATTGTGAATTTTTAATAGCTAAGAAAATACTTGTAAGATTTAAAACGAAAAACGTGAGGCGCAAGATAATACATAGTAAGGAGTGTAGAGAGTAACTGCCGCTGAGAAATCTCGTACAACACTTCATATCATTTGCAGTGCAATAAAGTTGTTAGTGATTTAGTGTTCATGCATCAATTATCTATTGCATGCGCCCCGCGTTTTTCGTTTTAAATCTTACAAGTATTTTCTTAGCTATTAAAAATTCACAATCACAAATTTTCAGGGGTTAGGAATCTGTATGGGGCTAGAAAAAATTATTTTATACTTTTTAGTCCGTTTTTTAAACGTAGCGTTTTAAAAAATTTTATTTTATACTTTTTAGTCCGTTTTAAAAACGTGGTATTTTAAAAAAATTTATTTTTACTTAAATAATTTTTAATTTATTCGCGCTAGAACTGACTTGTAGACCACAGGCTTCTGTGTTCTCTTTCATTAGAGAAGCCAAGATCGAAGCCAGGATACAAGAAGCAACTTTGCGTGACTTCTACAAGCAAGACGTAGAGGAAGGCGTGTTATATGGACAATTAAATTAACCCCTCATAGCAGAATAATGGTAAGTTAACATTTTCGTTGTGTAAATCGTACTTGAACTTTTAAACGCGTTTTTTCGAAACTGTATTTGTCAAATTGCTGCCGTGATATCTTAAAAGCTATTGAACGAATTTCGCTGAAATTTTTCTGGTATAGTCAGCACATCTATAGTTCCCAGTTGAACTAGAATATTTCTGATATCTGTCATAGTTTTTTTTTATAACCTGAAAAAGTTAATAAAATACTATGAAACTTGAAACTTAGCTTTTAAAACCGTGTCAAACATTCAATTTTCGATATTATTCTTTTAATTTAGTTCAGCCGGTAGCCTCAGGTCTACAAATTAAAATGCCGCTTGATTTTTTGATTTCATATGAGCGATACCTCTGGAATCATGGCAGCCGTAAACCAACTTTTTTTTACACAAAAAATGGTGTCTTCCAAATGGTGTAAAGTTGATTCAACTCGATATTTATATTTGAAAAAATTCTGAGATATTGCGAAAATGTTAATAAATGTGTGGTAAAAATTCCAAGATCGTGTGTTTAGTGATTCATAAAAAAAAATTTCCCCAAAAAAGCGAGAAAAGTAGCTGTCTCACGGGATGGCCCCCTTAAGATTGCAATGTAAAAGAAAATTTCTATGTTTTCTTTTGGTACAGCACAATCATTGAAAATCCTATTAATAGGCTTCCGGTAGGTAAAGTGTTAAAGAAGTAATCGTCTTCGATTGTACGCGCATCTCCGTGCGAAAAAATAATTCTTTTCGTAAAAATTCTGCTTCCACCCTCGTGCAGTTTATTCACACAAATATTCAGAGGCACTGTCATGATTCAATTGTGAAAATGACTAGGCGAAACACGACGTGGAAGAAACATGAATTTAATATTACCGGTGCATCATTTATAAATAGACCGCGGAACTTCGTGCAGAATAAAAATTGTTTGCATACATTGCAGGCCGTAGAAACTGAATACGAATGTATTTCTCTCTTCAGCGTAAGAAATGCGTTGGTATTCAATTCGTAATAATCTTTCCAGCGTTCGAAATTGCGCCCACCTATTTTTGTTATAAATGCATTAAATCCGCTGTTTGTAATCTATTAACCCTTTCACTACAATGATAACAATGAAAATAAACAATACAAACTGTAATTGTGTCAAGTATGGAGTACTCATCATGTTTAAGTACTTTCCATCAACGATGACATGTCTAAAAAATCGGTTACCTGTGTTAAACTTACACGGAAAACGCTTCATTTCATTAATAAAGATATACAAGATATAAAGGGTTAAAAGAAGAAATCAATTTTTGTGTAAATCCTCTTACCAAAAATTTATCAATTACACAGAACGTCTACAGCTCCGTGTCCCAGTGAAATAAAAAATAATGTACCATTGTCGAAGAGACGATAACAGCATTTGTATGCGGTCGGGTAGCTCAACGCCATCGAGCCCGAATTATACTTTTGGTAGAACAATCTATGGAACATTCGCTCTGTATTTATGGTCGCCGTAAACGCATAAAATCCGCAGTCCAGCGATCCCGGCTTGCGTGCGACGAGGAAATCGGCGAGACTCGATTATCGTGGGATGTCTGATGGAAAAAGAGAACTTGTACCCTCTCCCTCTCTTGAAATGGTAACTTCCACCAGGAGAAATTAACGGCTTCTGCGAGAAGCGAGAACGAAGTCGGCCGTAGACCTCGGTGCGGCGAAGCAGGACGAAACTCGATCGCGATCGAGATCGGACGACGCGAGAAGCGAGAGAAGAATTCCCCGCGATAAAAGTAAATGCTTCGGAAAGTATCTTAGAAACCGTGCGACGCGACGGTGCTGGTGCACCGGTGGCTGAGAAAACACGGGACGAGGAGGAACGGGAGCGAATCGACGCGACGGCGACGGTTTATTCTATCGCTTAAAGCTGCGAACCTCTTAGAAATGTCGGAATCCGCCGTTCGTCGATGTTAACACGGTCCTGGGTCGCTGAACGTCTTTTGGAAACACCGGTTCTTCGTTCGGCGCTGCTGGAGTATGTGAGAATCGTTTTTTTCACGGTGTAATTCGACGGAGTTCCTTCGATTCTCTGATGAAGGTGATGTGCTTGTTATATTTGTCATTATTTCACGGCGAAAGAATCTTCTTTTCTATCTATTCTGTATTTCTTTCAAAAATACTTTTCTAACTCACCTAGGATTTTAGATAATTTTTGTAAAACACTAACAATTGCAACTGTGCCCGATCTGAAAATAAAAGTCACTGGTTAAATTTTAAAGAATACAGCTTTCTTAATATGTTCGCTACCACCGTCACAAATATGTGATATCCATAATCTGACTAACAAGTAACACTACCCAACTGATACTCACTGATTTGAATGAAATTTAACGTACTTATTAAACACCGAAAAATATTAAATACGTGTTTTTTTGTTTCGGCTAAATACGCTATTTAGGGGTAGAAAGCACCCTTCACCCTCTGAGTTGCTAAATCCAGAGTTGTACAGTTCAAAGTGATATACATGATAGCGTAATTGAAATCGACCTTGAGCGCATACTGTATCTATAATCAGTAATTTTATGCGATGACTCTAAATCTGTCTTCAGAATTGATTTGTTGTGTTATTTTCCTGAAAAAGAAAAAATCAGACGTTATGGGAAAATAGGCTCAAATTTATAGAAAAAATATGAATCCCTTAAGAAATACATAATTAGCCACAAACGTTTCCATCTGCAGAGGTTGAGGGGTGCTTTCTAACCCTAAAAAGCATATTTAACCGAAACAAAAAACACGTATCTAATATTTTTCGGTGTTTAATAAGTATGTTAAATTTCATTAAAATCAATGAGTATCGGTTGGGTACTGTTACTTGTAAGTTCACTTAAAAACAGTCAAATTAATTTTATGCACTTCGTTGTTTAAGGTCATAGTAGAATGCACAATTTTCAGAGAATCTGTGAATTTTCTTTTGCTAAACTGTTTTAATAATAATTCAAAATTGGGTACGTTGCATTTGATAAAACTTTCGAACAAGGAAGGTAAGCAACGAAACAAATGCTGGTAGCGAACGTGTTAATCAATCATATATTTTACCACGTTTTTTTTAACCGACTTCGAAAAAGGACGAGGTTACTCAATTCGATCTGTATGTGCCTTTTTTCGCTTTTTTTTCTATGTACGTTCACCGATTACTCCGTAATAGATGGAACAAGCAGGACGAAACCTTCTGCATTTGACAGGGAATGTCTCCCGATTGGTCCCTTGAAAACAGATTTTGTATTTTTTCATTCTTAGCGGTTTTTATTGCAAATAACCAATAAGACAACAACAAACTCTACAAATTCTGCTCGTGCCACTAAAAAGTATGAAATAAAAAAATTTTATAAAAATGAACTAAACCGACTTCGACAAAACGCACTAAAAAATGCACTAAAAAGTATGAAATAATTTCCATATAATTTGTGTGACTACACAGGAACTTAAATACAATAGAATCTTTTCGGAGGCGGTGCAAAATTGAAAATTTTCCGAATAACAAATGTTAACTTGGAAATCAGTAGATGGGAAGAGAAGATACATTAATATTTGAAAGCATATAGAAGAACTTAAGGAGTTTCGTAATTGCCAGTGTCGAATATTTTCAATTTTCAATTTTCAATTGTCAAGAAAAAGTTCATGTGTATTCACATAAATTAAATGGAAATTATATCATACTTTTTAATGAATCTTATAGTGCGTTTTTTCGAAGTCGGTTTAATTTTCTGCAATTAGAAAAGGATGGTGACTATATTATAGTATATATAATTCTTTTTTTATACTCCGCTGTGTAGTACAATTTGCGACATCTATTCAAATCGGGCACGAACTTACGCAATCATTTGATATCTGTCACTCTCGCGAGTCGTGCAATGCTATCGATATTTCGAATAAAAGTAAAAGTGACTTTGTCGAAGGGTGGAAACGGTTCTCTTAGTGTGCATCGTCGTTGAGAGGGGGAGAGCCTAGTTCGAGTGTCGCAAATGCGAGGCATTTTTCCCGGGCTCGGCCCTCGTAGAAACAATGTGTGCAACGGGGTCCAAGAATAATGCGCCGTTTTAGTGAAAAAAGAGAGGTCGCGAGAGCTTGCATTAGAGCGGTTTATCCCGGCAGGCTCGCGCTTGCAGGCGCTTTAAACCGGTCGCCATTAAGCCGATGTTAACAGGACCTGCAGCAAAAGACTACACGGAGATTTCGTGGACGAAGAAGAACGTCGCGACGCGTTGTTCGGCGTCGTTTCTCAGATCTCAGAGGCCAGGAGAGGAGAGGCTGTGCGGCGGTCGCGTCCAGGGATGCTTCAACGACAGCTTCATCGATCTCGTTAAAGCTTCCCGTGGTTGCTACGACCGTGGTTTCTTTTTCCACGGATTGGCCGGATCGACGACCACGCTGCCTGGCTCTCTTCCCGGCCTCCTCTTCACCTGCTCTCCCCGAACTTTCTAACCCCCAAGATGCACCCCAAGCCTTCTTCTTTCTTCCCCAAACCCCTCCGATCCCAAAACCGCAGGCTATTCTTCCCCTCCCGAAGCTTCTGTCGCAATCTTTGCTCCTCGTGTCCTAGTACCCTATGACCCGGGGAGGACTGCCGAAACTGTGTCAAATAAGACATCTTGGATCTTCGGCGAAGGGGATGCTTGTTTAGGAACCACCCCACATCCACTTTCTTTAATGATACCAGGGAATGTGTGAGGAAGAATGGAGCAGTTATTGTAATCGAGCAAAGTCTCGGGTTGTATTTTTTGATATTTCAAGAGCGTCGAGGATGGGGTCCTTCATCCCCCAAGTGGCTAGTCTGTCGTAAAACAGTCACGAAAGCTTTGTTCTAACGTTTATCGTCGATAGATTTTATGCATTTATAACAAAAATGTCCAAGTGCAATTGAATACATTGAAAATATTAAAAGGCTTTAAGAGTATTAACCACTTCGTTCCCCAGGACGTGTTATGTCGCGACATCGATACCGTTCGTATAGGGTCACAAACGAGTTATGACGGCAATGTTTCCGGCTGGAAATGGACAGGAAAAGAATAAAATTGCTTTCAGGGTAACATTTTTTCGAAAAAGCCCATATAATAATGAAGCACGCGAGATATGTCGTCTGTAGCACCGCACCGCGGTATTGCGTCGCGGGATAACACGTCCGTGGCACCGGCGCGAGCGACATTGCGTCGCGTGATAACACGTCTCTGATCAGTACAAAGAGTATCGGCGTCGCGTCATAACACGTCTGTGACCTTATACGAACGGTATCGACGTTGCGACATAACGCGTCACTGAGAACGAAGTGGTTAATATATTATTTCCCAAATGTAATTGCGGCAATGAGGTTCAAGATCTTAATCATATTATTTGGCAATGTACCTTGTTGGAATCACAAAGAGTTGATCTTATGAAAAAATTAAGGAAGCTCAATTTGTTCCCACACTTAAATATCAGATCGTTACTTTATGAACCGAATATTCAGGCATGTCATCTTCTTTTCAATTTTTTCAAGCAATGTAATTTAAAGATTTAAACTTATGTACTTAATGTGTTATTGTGTACTTAATGTGTTATATACTTAATGTGTTTTGCTGTACCTACATTACTAATGTTTAACTATAAGATGTATACTACTAATGTATAGCTTTATAACTCCGTATGGGGAGTTCCACTTAAGCTCTCCATAAAAAAAATATATTATTTCTACCACATTGAAATTATTAACTCCTTGCCCCACAATATCGTATCAGACTCGTGTTGAAGATTCAGAGAACAGAGTCCAATAAATATGTATGTTATTAATTAACTTCCCGATTCATAGGGAAGTTACTGTAATTACCCCGAAAATCGAAAATCGAGTTTTTAGCAGATCTTTTAGACTATTTTTATAAAAATGTTTGTATGTGTGTGTGTGTGTGTGTGCGTATGTCTGTTTCTATGGTATCAAATTTTTCGTTTACGTTTTTTGAAAATGTAACAACGCGATCAGAATGATGAATGATGCAATCGATGTGCCCCGTCGTAACTTAGAGCTGATTAGATTTTGGTCCATATTGGTCAAGTAGTTTTTTAGATTTTTAGTTTTTTTCGAAAGAAGTTGATTCTACAATGCAATTTATAAGGGAAGACGGAAATTTTCCACCAAAGAAACAAACGCTATTACATAAAAAATTTGTTTCTTAATTTTTTTTTTAGATTTAAAAAAAAATTTTTTTTTTAAACTGATGCTAATGTTACCGCTTACAATAATCGAAAATTATCCCAATGCAAGAGTGAATTTATCATCTCTACTCCCAAGAATACATTTTGGGAGAATATCGATGAAAGTACAAAAAAAAAACGATGTTGGCGATGTTGGCGAAGGAGCAACGAATCGGGAAGTTCTTTGTGTGACTCTTGGAGAGTCACACACCAAATAAAAAACATTAATAGCAGTAGGCCCTACTAGCCATGCGTATCACTAACCCTCTCGCAAGAGCAGTCCTACCCACGAGCTCGCGAAGCGAGCGAGCAAAAACAACCCTGCGAGCGAGCGAGCGAAGCGAACGAGCAACAATAACCCTCTAGTTTCCTTTAAACCGAGATGAAATTCTATTTTGGTTTCATTAATGTATAGTTATTGGAGAACATGTAGGCATACAATAGATATAAATTTTCTCCTTTTCTAGGAAATTACGAACTATAAAAAATATTCTAATCAATGAAACTGTAAATAAATCGTAGGGCAAGGGGTTAATTAAGAGTATAAATTTTTTGAACGGTCCTAAGCATTGTCAATTATAAAGCTATAAAAGTCATCCGTTGTCCGAAAGCTAACCCACCTTATTAAAATGATAATTAGACAGCGGATCTTTATGCAAAATAAAAATTATGTATCTGAATTGCAACAAACTGAAGTGGAACAGGAGTTTATTTTCTTTCCTAACATGTTTAAAAGGTGCAAAGCTATATGATACAAGTAATTTAAAATTCTTCTAATGTTTTTACTATTTTAAATTACAGATACTAATTGTTGTCATACATGCATAAAATCAACTGCCTAATTATAATAATTGGAATGCCGTTGATCGTGTTGAAAGACTTCACCGAAGAATTCAATAAAAAGCGATTCGTCGAGACGAAAGCGACGCGGATCGACACGTTGAACGTTTTACCGTCGACGGGACAGCCTGGGTTTCGTGTAAACGCCTCCGACATTCAAGTCCCTGTCTGAAAAGCTCTGTAAAGCGGTGCTTAAGTCCGCGCGAATACCGGAACCTCGCCGTCTGTTCTGTTCTTTATTGCGGCGGTTAAACAACCGGCCTTGAATATTTGATTGGCAATTTCACGCTGCCACAAAAGATCAGCCCCCGGACCGAGCCCGTCGGTCTCCCGTGGGGTGGCTGGAGCTCTCCCCGTAGCTCGCATAAACACCCACCGTATAATCAAACGTAAGCCTGGTTCGTCAGCCTCAGTCTCCGACCCCGACCCCGACCCCGACCCCGACCCCGAACGCTTCTTCTTCTCTTGTAGTCGCTACGTTCATCCCCAAACGAGTTTCTCTGCACCGAGAACTGCGAGCTCCGCGACCTTGAAGTCTCATCTACCCTGTGGAAACTCGAGGTGTTCGGACCTAATGTATTTTTGAGAGACAAGTGGATGTTGCTCCGTCTAGTCAACATTTAATGTCTTCTTGAACAGAATAGGAGAGTTTTGAGAGGATTGAACTATCATCTCTAGTATGTAGGGATAGTATAAAGTCATCGTTAGACAGCGGATTTTACGCATTTATGACAAAAACGAGTAAAAACAGTAAAAACATTAGAAGAATTTAAAAATACTGTTATACAGGGTGCGGCAAGATAACTTCCTTATTTGAAATGAGCGCTCTGAAACTGATGGGAGTCCCAGGCGGGTGTGCGTGGCCTCATTCGAGAGAGGGGATCCTAAAGTTTTGTTAACTTGTGTTTCAGTCGTCATCATGCGTTGGAGTAACGAACAGCGTGCGTTTGCCTTAGTGGTCTATTTTTCCAATGGCCGTTCGGTACTTCGATGTTCTCAGGTGTTCTGATGAGACGTGCGTCTCCAGTTCTTCTTTTCTGCAGAGAACCAGTTTCCCTGAACGTTGTGACCCACAACAGAATCGATTTCTGGTCTGGAACAGTACCCAATGGCGCAATATTGAAGCGATTTCGGAACGCGCGCTGGGTTGAAACCACCGAACGGCCGGCCGTTGGAAAAATAGGCCTCTAAGGCAAACGCACGCTGCTCGTTACTCCAACGCATGATGACAACTGAAACACAAGTTAACAAAACTTTAGGATCCCCTCTCACGAACGAGACCACGCACACTCGCCTGGGGTTTCCATCAGCTTCAGAGCGCTCATTTCAAATAAGGAAGTTATCCTGCCGCACCCTGTATTATTTTCCACCTATTAAACGTATTAAGAAAGAAAATAAAGGGTCTAGCAGACTGAGAATGGTCCAGCGACCCCACCCACAATTTTTATTGATATTGTGTGGCATGCAGCCGCTGCTGAGTGGCGTCGAATCGGCCGTCGCACAGTGAGGTATTTGCCCGAAAAACGGGAATAAAATATTGTAGCGTTATTTATGGGCTCAGAGTCATAAAAAAGTAGGTCGTTGGATTCGTCTTGACGCTAGCTTTGAGATTATGAAATAAAAAATGTACTTTAACAGTTAAAAAATCAAAATAATTTTTATTTTTTGTCGAAAAAAACTTTTTTGAAATTTTAAAAATATAATTTTGTACATGTTTCAATACTGTTCAACTTTTATTGGAACCATTTTGTCGTCAGATTATCCGAACTCTTGAAAAGTAGTGATAATGATTACGACGATGCTTTGATTACGATGATGTACAGAATTGAGATAGGTGTACAAACTCTTCACAGATTTCATTCTGTTATCATCTAAATTAGTATTGTTATTAATATTTCAACATTACCAATCATTCTGTAAGTTTTTTTTCGATTTCAAAACTTTATTGACGATTTTGATATACTATTGAACTGAATTGAGCACTCCTTCTTGTACCATTACATTCTATAAAGCTTTGCGATCAGAGTTCAACAAAAATTTCTTCCGGATGTTTCCGGATTGGAGAGTTATAACTAATTTGAGTAAAAATGAGCATAGTGAGAGTTTGCAGTGTAGATGTACTACCGCGTACGCTGCAAAATTTTACGGGTTATCTTTCAACCTAAAACTATTATTTGTGGAGTCGCTGGACAATTCTTAGTCTGCTAGACCCAATTGGGTCTAAGAATTGTAAGAATTGGGTCAAAACAATGGTTTTATGTTAAAAGATAACCCCCTAAAATTTTAAGACGCTAATCCTTCATATAAGGATGAAATGAGGGTCAATACCCTTAACTGTATCATTTTTTTTCTCGGTTGTTAATTAAAATAATCTATTTCACTCCAGTTTAGCGAAAAATTAGGTACAAAATTTTTATTTTGCATAAAGATCCGCTGTGTAGTCATAATATACTGACACCTATAGTCGTTATTTTAAAGACGTACTTTCAAAGACGTTCGGCGAAGATAAATAAGCTTTAAACGGAAATGGACCACCTTGAACGGCCTCGAATGACCTTCGTAGGTCAACACATCGCAGATCAAAAAATTCGAAACGTAACATCCTGTACAACCACCTGTCTCTCTCCGAATGAAAGTTAGAGAGGATCGCAGCGTAATAATGGAACATGTTCGACGAGACACAAAGTTTGCTCTTCGCCATAAGAAGATCGGAGAGCCGGCTCGCTTCTTTTCCCGCGATTCTTTGCCTCCTCGGAGGCGCCTCGTTATCGGGAAACTGTGAAAAAAAGAAAGAAAAAAATAAATAAGAGACCCAAGAAAGCAGGGGTATAGTCCCATGGTTCCCGGAAGAACGAAAATCGCGTGAGCCGCGGAACGAGCGAGCGTCGGGAATACAATAAAAGAATGTCAAATGAGGACGTATCAAAGGAGGCACTCCATTACCAGCCTGAAAGAAGGAAAAACGCGAAACGGATACCTCCTCTGAGAACGAACGGAGCCGCTTGATCCCATCTCGGCGACAGTGGAGTGGGTTTTCTACTTTCAGCGGCGACGCGACATGAAAGAACGGCGAAGGAGGCCGAGCTTGGGATATTTATCGCTCGCGTGGCTCGATACCGAGACCTAACCCTGTTGTTGGTCACTATGACCGTTCGATTCCTCGGCTTGTTCCGAAAAGGTACTTGGACACTGTGTCCAAAAAATTAAGGGGGTAGTCACGTTTCGATCTCGTTTCTATTTCAGTAGTAGAGATGTGCGAGAACCCGAAATAATTTTTTCGGGATCGAGACAGGTACCCGAAAATTTCGAGAACCCAGTAATCATTTATATTCATTTTAATGAATACATTCATGGTTTCGGATATTTTTTGTTAGATGTTTTCGAAATTGAAAGAATGTTGTGCATCACGAATTCTTTTCAAGAGTGTCTTATGTCATATTCTCGAAATTTTCGGGAACCCGACCCGACCCGACTCGATCTCTTCTCGACTCGTCCCGACCATCGGGTTCCCGATATTTCGGGTTCTCGCACACCTCTATTCAGTAGTCAAAAGCACTAGATGAAAGATCATTCTAGGTCGCAATCGCTCTCAGAAGTCCTATTTTTACGTTCGCGAGGCGTAATTTGCATCATTTGGTTTTTACAACGCCGTTGAATCTCGCGGCTTTATAACGCCCCTCAATTTGTCGATTTTATAAGTCGTCTGAATTTCTTTGAATGTCTGAATCTTTAAAAGCCCCACAATTTGCCGATTTATTCTTCCGAATGTTACGACCGGCCATGGGTTATTACTAGGGGTGTGGGAGATCCCGGTCGGAACGGGAATTTCTCGCGAGGTCGGGACGAGAATTTCTCGCGAGATCGGGACGGAATCCCGAGTCTTTCGGAATCCCGAAAATTCTCAAGAATCCCGGATATTCTCAGGAATCCCGGATATTCTCAGGAATCCCGGATATTCTCAGGAATCCCGGATATTCTCAGGAATCCCGGATATTCTCAGGAATCCCGGATATTCTCAGGAATCCCGGATATTCTTAGGAATCCCGGATATTCTCGGGAATCCCGAAACCATTCGAGATTCCCGAGAATTTCAGGATCCCAAGAATTTTCAGGATTCCCGAAAGTCTCGGAATTCCCGAAAATATCTGTGATTCCCGACATTTTGAAGTTTCTCCATACTTCCAATAATTACAAGAATCTGAAAGCCATTGTGTTCTCCAAGATTACATATCTTATTAGTCGGGAATGTTTATGTTAGTAATATTTTAGAAAGTAATTGCGAATAGCGATACTTTTGGGAATCCCAAATATTATTCTATATCCCGCGTACATTGTCGGGAATCCCGAATTTTCGGAGGATCCCGTATATTTTCGGGAATCCCGAATCATCTTTGGATCCCGCACATACTCGGGAATCCCGAAAATTCTCGGAATTTCGGATATTTTCGGGAATCCCGGATATTTTACAGGAATCTAGCACACCCCTAGTTGTTACCCTAGGAATATGGTCTAAATTTGTTAGTTAAGGTACGCGAACGAACCGAATGCGTAATTAGGGAGCCGCTAGGATTATAGACAGCGAGGACAGACCTGACGCGAAGTTGGGAGCCTCTAGGAATGGAGTCAAACGCAGACGAACATGATGCGTAATCAGGGAGTCGCTAGAATTGTTAGTGCGCCTCGTAACTAGCATAATTTAATTGATACAATCCGAGCGGTAAGATTGTATCATGTAGAACGTTCAATTGCTATATTAGTATTTTGGAACAATAATAATGGGTTAAGTGATCTGCACGAATTTACCAATAAACACAAATATATCCTGATTATAAGTAAATATGTTACAATTGTGTAATTGTCGCGACTGAAAAAGATGGAATGAAAGAAAGTAATATTACCTATGTTGACGCACTGGTAATGCGGGGTCTCAGTGCAACTTTACGAATGCCTAATAGATTTTAAACCGAACTCGCGGAATCTATATTGTTGACTTTGATACGAATGGGAACTCTAGCCCGATCTCACTAACAAGTTGACTCTACGAAATGCAGCACGACGTGACGCGATTCGTGTCTACGAAAGTACTAGCCCCCGAGAGTAAGAATCTATAAACCCTTTTTATATGCCCCTACAATGAATGGAATGCTCTGTTCATAATCTAATCGCACTTAGGGCCAGACTCTCGTTGTTTATCACTTCCAATTAAATCGGGCCAGAGCTCGGTCTTCGTTAAAAGGTTCAACTATGATACGAAAAAGTTATCTAGGACGCTTCCTGCCAGAGACGATCTTGAAGAGATTCCTGTGAGAAAGTCGAACGGAATCTGTTCTCTATCCGTAACACGAATAATGCAAATTACGCCTCGTAAACGTAAAAATAAAACTTTGAGGGCGATCGCGGCCTAGATTGATCATTTATCTAGCGCTTTTGACTACTGAAAAATCCCATCCCGCACCCTTGTAATCCTGGAAACGAGAATACCCTCCTAATACCCGATAAAATTTACACAGAAGCCAGCAGAAGGTCCACGCTAACTGCATCGACACGTCTGCAACAAATTCGAACCTGCGATTTTCAGCCGCAGTGTACATTTCGCTTTAGTCTCTATATCTCGGAACCGGTTCGCGACGGTTCCGCTTCCAACTTCGAAAGTAGGATTCTGTTGCGGACCAGATTTTCGGGGAACGTGCAACGGGTCCGCTTTCGAGCGGAACGAACGGAGCGGAGAGTGGACGAGGGTAGTTTCGAGCGGAAAGAACCTCGCGAAATTTGCTCGGCGAGGGGCGTCGAGCCGAGAGAGCAAATCGGTCTTTCTGCCGGATGAAAAACCGGCATGGAACTCGCGCAACTTTTCGTCCTGGTCGAAATAGCAATCTCCGTTTCCCTGGGAAACGGTGCCGTTCGAACAGGACGATCCAAAGTTCTCGCCCGGGTGTCGCGAGATCCGTTTCTTTTCATCCGGTAAATCCAAGCCCCTTTTTCTATCTGCCTCAAACTCTCTGTATACGATAGACGCGCCGGGTATTAAGAATTTGAGGCATCGTCGGTGTTACGACACATTTCGACCGACTACCGACCTCAACCATAACCGCGAATCGCGAATCACTGCGCTGAAGAGCTGCAGTCGTGGCCGAGCTATTCGCTCGTGAACGACGGTTCGCCGATGTCGCGTTTTACGACCACCGGCGACTAATGTACTCGCCCGGCTGCGATGATTCCTGCGGCAAGCACAACCGGAAGCTTCCTCCAATAGCATTCGATATGGAGGCATTCTGCTCCGACAGAGATACGCCGCGCCGTTGTTTCCCAAATATTTCATATCGCCGTTGAATCCCGCGGCTTCATAACGTGTCTCAGTTTCGCGATTTTATGTGTCATTCGAATTTGCCGCCTCCGAAATGCCTCTCAATTTGCCGATTTTATATGTCATTCGAATTTCGTAATGCTTCTCAATTTGCCGATTTTATAAGTCGTTTCACTTTACCGCTTTCATAGAACATCGGATTCTGATGCTTTCATAATGCGGTGGAGTTTGATGCTTGGCTTTTTATTAGGAAAAAATTGAGTTGTATGTCTTTTCACTTTCTTTTAAATGGGGTTTACATCGCATAAGAAATGTTGAAAAAAGCGGAAAAATGGTAATCCGACGGTACATCCTCTTCTTAAACGGCACAAAACTTTTTCATTCGTGCACTACATTTTTACCTTTGCGGTAATAAAAAAGCAAAAGATGATGGAAACGCGGTACATTGATTTTGCATATTTAACGCGATGAAAAGAAAAATGTTTGAAAGGTTAGAAAGCGCCACAAGGCAGGAAATGACGTGGAAAGACGAAATTACTTTCCGAACGACCTAATAGAATACTGAAATTCGTGACTTCATTAACTTTCCGAAACCTCGAAAGCGACACATGGTACGAACAACTCCAAATATCATCGAATAAGAGATTGTCGAGCATCTCTGCGAGCGCATATATCTAGAAATACGTCTTGCACGGTGCAGCGAATGCACTTCAGCCGAAACATATATAATATATCGCCGAGGATATTGAAATCGGCGGAGACCTCTCGTTTGGTTCGTTTCCTACACGAACGGAGACACCTACGAGGCCGTAAAACGTATTAAATGGACGTCGTAACCGGGAAGATGTTCGGTCGAGACTGAATCTGTAAAAGTCAACGGCGTGGAAGGGAAACCGCGTTCGATTTGTTGCTGGAATTCGCTGCACGAGCTTGTCTCGTTGTCGCGAGAGTGTCGATCGTCCACGAAATTGAAAAGAAAGCGTTCGGTTCACAGAATCCCATTAACGTTAAGTTCCTCGGCAATCTGCACTTTCTTCTAGCGAAATCTTGAAACAATTTAGCTGAAGAGAGACACGGATTCTCTGAATGCTAACCCCTTACCGCATTTTACCGAGTCGGACTCGTCATTAAGATTCTCTTTTTCGATGAAATCAAATTTGATTCGTTCGTAATGAATACGTAAGCATTAAAATAAATGTAGCCATGCAAGAATATAAATTTTTTTATCTCTTCTACGACGTTTTTGAGGATAAGGACGTTTCAATCACTGTAACTGTTACGAAAATGTTAGGGCAAGGGGTTGAGCAATGTATTAGGTGTGCAAATAAGTTCTTCCCCCTATTTTTCTAAATTTAAGATTGTATTACATAAATCAGGCACAAGATTACGTCTCAAAGTAGTCACCCTCATTCTCTATAACCTTTTCCCATCAGGTGGGTAAATGATTAATTCCATCCTTGAAGAATGACGGCTGTTTGCTGGTTTTGAATTCATCAATACATTTTCGGACATCTTCTTCTGAGCTAAAGTGCTCCCCCAACAAATGGTGTCGCAGACTCGGAAAAAGATGATAGTCTGACGGGGCCAGGTCGACAGAGTATGCCGCATGTGGCAGGACTTCCCACCCCAACGCATAAATTGTGTGTGTGTGTGTGTGTGTCCCGCGTTCCTTTTGCAACGTGTAGTCGAGCATTGTCGTGCTGCAAAATCACGTGGCTTGTTCCTTGTCCAGTAAACGACCGTTTCTGCTCTAGCTGGTCGTATAAATTCATTAATTGATTTTGATAATATTCGGCAGTTATTGTCCTTCCAGGTAGAAGCAGTTCATAATGGATGATTCCTCGGAAATCCCACCACATAGACAGCAAATCTTTTTGGAATTCAAGTTCGGGTTTGCCAATGAAGTCGACGGTTCCTCGGGATTAACCCATGATTTCCATCGTTTAGGATTGTCATATAAAATCCATTTTTCATCGCCAGTAACAATTTTGTGCAAAAAACTTCCTTTTATGCCGTGAAGGCAAGGTAGTAGAAATCTCGAGTCTGTTCTTCTTATTCATTTCGCTTAATTCATGTGGGACCCATTGCCCTAACTTCTGAAACTTACCCAATTGTTTCATTCGGATAGATACTGTTTGTCTGGTGACGCCCAATCTTTCTGCCAATTCTTCTTGCGTCTAGGTCGGATTTTCGTTGAGCAATTCCTTTAACTCACCGTCATCGAACTTTCTCGGTGCACCTGAACGATCGTCGTCTTCCAAATAAAAATTTCCGGCTTTAAATCTTTGATGCCACTTTTTGCATGTTCTGTAACATACAGCGTTCTCTCCCAGTGCCACACAAACCATTTCAGTAGGTTCAACAGCTGATTTCCTAAGCTGGAATGCAAAGAGTAAGCAGTGGCGCAAATGATGCTTATCGCACGCCATATTCTTTGAAATTGTTGCATAGGACTGGAAACTCTTAGAGCGCTGATTACGACTCTTTTTAAAGCTAAAAGAACGCTCTTTCAGATGGCGCCATAATCGGGTAGTAATTCAGTCAGAAGTTATGATCGTAGAAAGAGAAGGGGAAAGAACTTCTTTGCACACCTAATACAAAATTAGTATCTTTAGGTAAACTGCGAGATTGTGAGCTGCGCATCCTTGTGAACGTTCTAAAATGCTTGCAAAATAATTCCCCGTCCATAGACAAGATTAAAACTTCTCAGTGTCTTCAGCAACGTCAGAATGTCGTTCCAACGTTTCGCAAAAATCATCGGCGGTGTGTGCGCGCGCGAAGCAGCGCTGAAGCGCAAACAACGAGATCAAGATCAAGGCATGGATCGAAACCGAGAGATTCGCTTCCGCATCGAATGGGGTTCGTAAAGGGTGGGTCGACCAGAATGGAAAGGCTTTGGGGATTTTGCTTTTCGGCGTAGAATCGCCGCGGCAGACGCTTATCGACCGTTCGACGGAGGTAATTCCCGACGCGCGCGTTCGAAAGCTTATCGAGGGCTCTGCTTATCGGGAATCTCCGGATGTCCGGGATAACGCGAAGCGAAGCGAGGCAAAGCGAGGTGAGTCAAGAAAACGCCAATAATTTTCAGCGTCGCGACGCTAGCATCACTCGTAAAACGCCGAGTGACCTGTAACTACGGACACAGCGATAAAGCGTCGGTTATTGCGCTTCCTGTCCGATCGAACTCGCGAATCCTTCGTTCAGATTTGATTCCCAGAAGAACTTTCGGGGGGCGAGTTCTATGGAAGGCTCGCGGAAATCTAGAATCGCGGATGTACCTCGTTTCCCGCGAGCAAATCGACCAGCAAAAAGTCGAAGTCGTTCGGAGCGGTCGCTCGCCTCTGTCCAAGTTCGTACGCCGGGCACGAATCTTGTTTACGTCATGTACGCTTTCCCTTCTGATATCGGTGATATTTGTCAGGGCACTGTTCCGAATGGAGAAGCGCCGCACGTAGGGATACGTGCGTCGTGTTTCGCCGAACGTTCGCTTGACACGGCTATTCCCTTCTACGTTTGCTGGATGTTACGCGCCGCTACCGGTTTCACCTTGCCCGCGGACCTCTTTCGTGACAGATATCCGGCGCGACTTACTTCGCGTTCTTCATTTACTTTATCTTACATTATTAGTAAATCATACCGACTCTAAGAATATTTTAAAATTGGTTATACACGATCAAATTATTAAACACGATACACTTTCATACTTTATCATTTATTGTCTTGAATTTTTGAACATGGTTATGGAAAATATCATAGTCTAAATCACCAACAGATTACAGCAACATCTCTAACATAGTACATCCATTAATATACATACATCCATTAATACACTTTTCAATAATTACGTTCCAGCAAAAGCAATCTTAACCCTTCACTGCATCATTCTTTTAATTGGGAAATATTTTAAAAAATGAAAACAACATTTTATCAAATGAGATAAAATGTGTAGAATATAAAAAAACACATTCTTAGTTTACTATATGTATACCAGATTTGTTAACTGTATCAGGTATGATACACTATGCAGCGAAGGGTTAAAGATCTCTTTTACACAATAATCGAAAACGAAATTATTAGCTTTTAGCAGTCGAGTGGTGACTCAGAGTCACCATTAAATATTGTTGTACATACCATTTTTCACAATATCGTTTACAATTCAGTGATGAGCAACCCGCGGCCCGCGGGCCGCATTTGGCCCAGCAGCATAATTTCTGCGGCTCGCCGAGATCCGGTATGGCGCGACAACGCCTTCGTCCAAAATTTTCGGTACACTGTTGTTACCTGCCGGCTATTTTTCTAGTATTCGGCAGTCTACGCAGAACTTCGCCAGAAAACACATTCTTCGTAAAATGATTTACTATTTTCATATTTTGCCAGGAGCTCGTATTCTCAAAAACACAAAATTGAAGATCAACATCGGCACTTTATCGATAGTTGGACATACGCATATTTTTTTACATGTATGAATAAAAGTGCTGTGTGTTTGATATGCAGTGAAAAAATATCTGTGTTGAAGAAATATTAACATTATATAACATTGAAAATATTAAATAACATTGAACACTAAAATACTAATATTAAAAGAGAGATTATTGTTTTGTCGCGGAACTGTAGATTCGCGAATGTTCCGGATCACTGCCCGCCAAGTTAATCTTGGGCAGCTAGTTCAAGGTTTGATGATCGCAAAAGACAATTTTCTATTCGCGTGACAATGAAATACGCATGAATACGTTAAAGAAAGCGTTTCGTCCCGGACCTGCTAGTGGACTCGTCAGTAAGGCTGATCTAGCAGGTCCTGCCTTATACGCGCGCAGATAATGAGATAATGATTCGCGTTTCTAATTGTAACGCACGCAAGGGATCTTGACCGACGCGATCCCGTTTGTTAGGTGTCCTGACTGTTGGACTACGAACTACCGTGATGCTAGTTTTATGTGTGATTAAACAATTGACAAGACAACGGCTCGTGCGTTGTACTTGTCTACCCGAGGACTAGAGAATGTCGCGACGTTAGAGTGTAAGACTCAACTGACGAACGCGGTCTCAACGCGATGTTCGTCAGGCTTCTCGAGCAGGAAATAAGATGAACTGATTGGTTCCTGCCGAAAGTTGCATTTCCCAATCAGTACACTTTTGACTATTGGAACCTCCTTCCCGTAGCTCTGAATGAGGCCCTGGAAGAAGGAGTGGGGCGATATCTTACTCGGTCGACGACGCGACGGGTCTCGGTAATTCGACACCGTGCGTACCGATCGCGGGCGGTCCTTCGGAGGGACTAGATTTATGACACTTTGTATTTTCGAGGCTGTATAAAAACTGAACATTAGCCAGATGCCTTGACTGGTCGCCGAATGACCCTAGTTTGTTTAATTCTTGAAGAGGATATTTACGCACGTTCGCATCATAAATCTTGTCCGAAGGAAAACTATGAATCCTGTTTCTGCGCGACGGAACAATTATGAAAGTGAACATTGTTTAAAATTTAATAATTTGCAATGACAGTTACGCAAGGTCATGGCGGATTAACTACAAGCAAATTTAAATTTAATGCCACCAAATCAAAAATCCGCTGACACTTTCCAGCCGTACCTGGATCTTAAAGCAATAAATTCGTTGGAGAGGCACTAGAAGACCGTAGCATAAACACAAATTAAAGCTGGCGACGCAACAAAATAGTAACTTCTCAATTTATAGGGAAGTTATTGTAATTAATATTGCGTTCGATGCGGCGAGCGCGTAGTATTAGGTTTCCACTTTTGGCCGACTACATTCCGCGGGTTGCTCACCACTGGTTTACATTATTACATAAATGTTGGTATCTAATCAATTACTACACACTGAAGTATTGTATGAGGTATTCTATCAATTTCATATCGATAAAATGAAAAAGATCAAATAGAATAGAATTAGTTTAGAAAAAGGTGTTTAGGAAAAAATGTTTAATTTTCAAGTTCAAATAGCGCCGACTGCGAAGGGTTAGATTACGTTATTGAGGGTGAGTTGTTGGTTTGTGCTTCAAGTTTCTATTACTGTCGAAGGATCTATTAAAGAATTTCCAGCCATGTATGTAAATAGATAGTATAATATGTTAAAACACTAAAAATGCAGTATTGTCTTCATGATGGAATGAATTGTTTCTCGAAAAGACACAGGAGATTGCGAGACCTGCGAGATCCGAAAACTCAGCGAAACTAGAAGAGGGATGCTAAGGGAGACAGTATAAAGAAAAGACGATAGAGAGAGAGAGAGAGATAGAATCGTTCCATTCTAAGAAAGCAGTCGGAAAGCGCGATAATCGCGGGAATAGCGTGGGTCGCGCGTGCCAGTATCGAAAAAAAGGATAGGTTGCGCCAGTGGGAGAATAAAGGGAGTATAGTTTTATAAGCGTTCGGGAGGAGCGGCCACGAAATGGCGGATGTAAGGCGGTTACGGGGAATGGAGTGAAGCCGAGCCGGTATTGCATTAAAATTTCCATAATAGCCGACTCCACGAACCTCCCCCTCCCCCGCAGTTGCATTACCTTGTACCCTCTCTCCCTCTCTGGTTTCCTCTCCAGGCTCGCCCCTGCTGTTCCAAGCGCAAACACAGATGTATAATATATTTTCAACGTTTACTTTCATCGCGCGGGCCAGCGAATTTCGGAGGAGAGTTACTGCTCCGCTTCCCGATGTTCTCGCTCCCATCCCAAGGCGTTTCGTCGCGCTTAATAACGCGCCGCGAAAATTCGAAGAACGTGGAGAAAGAGGTATTATTACCCTCTGGCCGGCCGTCGAGTAGAACTGCGTTAAGGTGCGTGCACGATTCACTGTTTCCTCCGATTGTTCCTCTCTAGTGCCACTTCCTATCGTACAATGCAACATTCTGTGTATGTTACATTTCAGAGCAACTTTGAAGAGCGCTCCTATAAAATATTAACTCGTTCGGGAAGTCAATTCGTTTTCTCGAGGGAACATGAAAGCCAATTTTTAAAGTTCTGACATTTTCTTCTGTGATCTCTTGCGAATTTCTATTTCTCTATGTACAATTTAATGCTTCAGCTTACTAAACAACTAAAAGAAGAAACAAATGTTTATTCGGCTCCCCCCCCTAAATCTTGGAATCAATATAAACTTATTTCATTTTGTATATAGATTCGCAGTCTATTAATAACAAATGGAAGCAATGCCATCTCTGCAGGAAAAACGAAGTTACTATACAGGGTGGGGCAATAACTATTAACACCTCAGATATCTTCGAAACTATGAGTTTCACAGAAATATTTACTAAAATAAAATTGCACAGTACGAAGGGGACCATTCGGTGGCGATAATAGTTTTTTTGCAGGTGGACGTACTTCGGACATTTGAAGGTCACCTTCATTTTTTTTAAATGGAATGAGATATTTTTTAATACATCAATCGATGCGGCGGGACATTCGTTATAAAAAAGTACTAACCTATGTATGTCGAAAAGTTAGTAGTTCAGGAGATATTTCAACTTAAATAACTCTAAAACACCATTACTGTCGTACAAAGACGTTAGTGTTTACTTACTTGTGTAACGTCTCAGTACGACAGTAATGGTGTTTTAGAGTTATTTAAGTTGAAATATCTCCTGAACTACTAACTTTTCGACATACATAGGTTAGTACTTTTTTATAACGAATGTCCCGCCGCATCGATTGATGTATTAAAAAATATCTCATTCCATTTAAAAAAATAAAAGTGACCTTCAAATGTCCGAAGTACGTCCACCTGCAAAAAAACTATTATCGCCACCGAATGGTCCCCTTCATACTGTGCAATTTTGTTTCAGCAAATATTTCTGTGAAACTTGTAGTTTCGAAGATATCTGAGGTGCTAATAGTTATTGCCCCACCCTGTATAGGGTGGCTCACAATCAGCTGAAAGAGGCCAGTTAAATATCTCCTTTATTTTTAATGGCATAAAAAAATATGTATGGCATAATTTAAATGGTATCGAAGGAGGAATATCATGGAAGAACAATTTTTTTGTCCGGTTATTTTTTCATAGTTGTTTCAAGGTCACCATTATTTTTTAACGGGAAAAATGATTTTTTTGTATTCCATCTTGTTAATGACTTAAGCATATTCAAATGTATTTTTTCGGCCGCTATAAGATGGAATAAAAAAAATAAGTTTTCCCGGTAAAAAAATAACGATGACCTTGAAAAAACTGAAAAAATAACCGGGCGAAAGAAATTGTTCTCCTATGATATTCCTTCTTCGACGCCATTTAAATTAAAACTAGAGGGCTATTGTTGCTCACTCGCTTCGCTCGGTCGCGAGTAAGGTTGTTTTTGCTCGCTCGCTTCGCGAGCTCGCGAGTAGGACTGCTCTTGCGAGAGGGTTAGTGATACGCATGGCTAGTAGGGCCTACTGCTATTAATGTTTTTTATTTGGTGTGTGACTCTCCCAGAGTCACACAAAGAACTTCCTGATTCGTTACTCCTTCGCCAACATCGCTAACATCGTTTTTTTTTTGTACTTTCATCGATATTCTCCCAAAATGTATTCTTGGCAGTAGAGATGATAAATTCACTGTTGCATTGGAATAACTTTCGATTATTCCAAGCGGTAACATTAGCATCAGTTAAAAAAAAAATTTTTTTTAAATCTAAAAAAAATTTTTTTTTAAATCTAAAAGAAAAATTAAGAAAAAAATTTTTTTTTATGTAATTGCGTTTGGTTCTTTGGTGGAAAATTTTCGTCCTCCCTTATAAATTGCATTGTAGAATCAACTCTTTTCGAAAAAAACTAAAAATCTAAAAAACTACTTGACCGATATGAACCAAAATCTAATCAGCTCTAAGTTACAGCGGAGCACATCGATTGCATCATTCATCATCCTGATCGCGTTGTTACTTTTTCTGAAAACGTTAACGAAAAATTTGATTACATAGAAACGGACATACGCACGCGCGCGCGCGCACACACACACAGACACACACGCACACACGCCCACACGCACACACGCCCACACGCACACACGCACACACGCACAGACGCACAGACGCACACACGCACACACGCACACACGCGCACACACACACACATACGAACATTTTGCTGAAAATAGTCTAAAATGACTGCAATGATCATGAAACGTAAAGATCTGCTAAAAAATCGATTTTCGATTTTCGGGGTCATTACAATAACTTCCCTATAAAATCGGGAAGTTAATAAAGGAGATATTTAGGTGGCCTCCTTCAGCTAGGACACCCTGTATAACGAGGGTCTGCAAAAAGATAGCACAAGTCTAAATATTGTGATTTGCTGTACAAACTGGACTTCTACATGCAAAAACAAGTAAAGAAGAACGAATGAGATTTTTCAGTTGGCGCTTCGTTTTCGAGAGAATTGATTTGAAACGCAGCATAACGCGAAGGTTGAAAGGAAGTAGGAGACGACACGACAGTCGGTGGAAAAAATGAAGCGATTAAAGTCACGTTAGGCGTGTCCCGCGTTGACTGGCTCTTTAAATCGCGGTCATGAAATTTCCCTTTAGCCGCGCTCGAGAGTGGAGACCTCGAAAAGGAATAACCGAGCGCGTGGATTAACTCGATCATAAATGATTAACGAGAATGTATAGCCATGAGCCGTCTTAACAGAGTACCAGCGACCGCGAGGTTTGCGTAGTAACACACAAGCCCGATTTTCTTTGATGTACACCATCAAAGCGCACGATATCGCAGAAACTTTCAATGAAACGCGATTTTCAACATCGCTAACGGAAGAATTGGACATAAATTAGCGAACGAAAAGTTGAAATACACAGAGAACTTTTTCATTAATTCCACCCGTTTGCACAGGAAAAGAGCTTCGCGTTCTCTAAAGAAAGCCATCTCCATTTTATTCTGATATTATGTGCAGCAGAATGGTGTGCACTGTCGTTTCACCTCCTGATGACTCGCTTTATAATTTATGCGTTTCACGGTTAATGTAACTTTACGATCCTGTGGAATTATGTTAAAAAATCTAGCAGGTGAGCTCGGACAAGGGAGATTTTGTTAAACGCGTTACACGAGTTACAGGAAAACGTTTTCGCAGGAAGAAATGTTAAGCTGAATACCGGCGAGGATTTACATTCAACGAGATTCCTGCAGTCGGTCTATTCACATGCCATGATTATACTCATTAAATCGACCGAACCATCTTATTGCAATCTGTGAACCATTTGGCCTAATAGCCAGGTCGGATGGCTAATTTGGTCGCGAATTAGCTTGCAATGTTAAGCTTAGCACTCGAGTGGTGACTCAGTTATTAAACATGTTGATGTCTAATCAACTACTAAACATTTCTGTATTGTACGAGTATTATATCAATTTCATATTCATGAAATGAGATGATTTTAAATGATTTTATGCATTTATGACAAAAATGAGTAGGCGTAATTTAAAGTAGTAAAAACATTAGAAGAATTTAAAAATACCAGGGACTCTAACTGTTATAATCAAAAAGAAAAAAAGTTGTCGAATAACAAGTATTTAATCGACTAAAATCCTATTGGTTACAAATAAGGATTATAAGTAACCGAAAAATTTTTCTCTTGTTGGTAAATGTTATCAATGAGAGAAATTTATTTCGATCGCTCATAACAGTTATCGATGGGAGAAGTTTATTTCGGTCGCTCATAATAGTTGTCGGTCAGAGGAATTTATTTCGATCGTTCATAACAGTTATCGATACGAGAAATTCATTTCGATCGCTCATAACAGTTATCGATGAGAGAAATTTATTTTGATCGTTCATTACAGTTATTGATGAAGGAAATGTGTAATAGGTATTATTAAATAGTACAAATTTCAAATGGTAGTCAATCAATTATTTCATAAATTTTTTGTTCATACAATTAATTGCTACAATCAAAATTTACTGTGATAGAAATGAGTTTTTCCAAATTTTCTCCTGACAAATTACATCGCAAATCATCTACCGTTCATTTTAGAGTAGAAAAGGCTCGTTCAACGCAAATCTGAGTTGCGGGCACACCGTGTATTATACACGCTAGATTTTCCCAATAATCTATAATATTTTTGTCTACATCCATACGTTTTTTCCGATAATTTTGAATTCCAACGTACTCCTTACTAATTTCGGGACAACTCATATTGTCCAATTCATCGTCCGAGGAGGACGAATCCACTTCCATTGCTCTTACAGGATTTTGCAAGGAAATCCATGTACGAGTTGAACAGAGTCGTCCGTGACCAAAGACAGTCAAGAAACAGATTTTGTGTTGTTCTTATGGTCTGTTGATTCCTCTTGTTGTAGAAAACCTTCTCAATGAATTTCACTAGCTTGCTCCATCCGAAAGAGTGGACAACTCAATAATTAAATAAGAAACCGAAATAAATTTTCTCATCAGTAATTATTATGAACATTCGATCATCAATAACTGTTATGAGCGATCGAAATAAATTTCTCTCATTGATAACTGTTACGAACGCTCGAAATAAATTTCTCTCATTGATAACTCTTATGAGTGATCGAACTTAACTTCTCTCATTGATAACTGTTATGAGTGATCGAAA
This sequence comes from Lasioglossum pauxillum, assembly GCA_933228785.1. Classification (NCBI taxonomy): domain Eukaryota; kingdom Metazoa; phylum Arthropoda; class Insecta; order Hymenoptera; family Halictidae; genus Lasioglossum; species Lasioglossum pauxillum. The sequence continues at coordinate 18,827,383 of OW121704.1, read as the reverse complement.
TCAACTTCTCTCATTGATAATTGTTATGAGTGATCGAAATGAACTTCTCTTATCGATAACTGCTTTGAGCAATCGATACAGTTTTTCTTCATAGATAACAGTCATCGAGGAGGATCCAATTTTTTGCACACTAATAACTGTTACTTGTAACCAAAACGTATAAAAATCGATATTTTTTAATCATTTTGTTCTTCTAATTTTTTCTGTATATTTTGTGTAGACCATCTTAAATTTCAATAATAATCAACTGTTTATTTATGATTTTTATCGAACAAAATTTTAGGATAACTGTTATTTTTGGTCCCTGAAAAATATTATTATATTATTTTCATCTTGTTGGATATATTAAGGAAGAAAATAAGTTTCTATTTCAACAAATTTGTATTTTTTATTCTAACTAGGAATTATTCTAGCTGGGGAAGAAATGTTTAATTTTCCAGTTAAAATAGCTCAGAGCGCAAATGGTTAAACCAACGATACTAATAAAATTATTCGTATCTTCCCGAAATAGTTCAACAATTTCAAAGAACAAAGAAACTTCTTATCTCACTTTTCTTCTATTATTTATGAAAATAACCTGGAATAAAAGGGCCATGAAATAAAAGGAACAGAGTCCCATTACTTTTCTGTTATTATATCACAATCTCGTTCTCTCCTCCCTTACTAAAGCAACAAGAAGGCTCCAAACGAGCCCTCGTGTTTCCCATTCGTTCCTGATTTGCGAAAATCGTCTGTGGCTCGAATTTCCAGAACAGTTTTTGATTTTTACAGCCCTTTGATTCGCATTAACTTTGTTCCATGGCGTAGTCATTCGAACGGCATCCGATTCGATGCGAGAGGGGTTGCGTTTCCCATCCCTCGAGCGCTTTCGCACCAACAAGAGGGGTTGTTTGCGCGCGACTCTCTAATCCGCTCGCATCGCCGTAAAGACTAAAGAGAACGCATTCTGGACTGTTTCGTCCATTGTCCACGAACGTCCGAGATGAACGAGTTCTCCGGTTCGTTAGAGGACGTCTCCGTTCTCGCTGAACGTCCCGGCTCGCGAGAATCCACGCAAAAAAATCTAACGAGCGTCCGCTTCCGCTCTACTCCGCCGTGGACGTTGTTTGATCCTTCGTCGAGGATATATCCCCTTTTACTCTATCCTTTTGTGCCACATTTCTCGTTTGTTATAGAACATTACAGAGCTACGAGGCGCCGCTACAAATTCCAGAAACAACTCAAAACGCCTGTGCTCCGATTTCGTCGCTCGAAAGGTGTTTCAATTAAGTGGAAATCGTTGTCGTCGCAAATATACGACGCGGATAACGAATATGTTCAGTTTCTTAGAAATCCTCTCCAAAAATTACTAAACATTTAGGTGTTGTATGAGGTATTATATCAATTTCATATCTATAAAATGAAAAACAGCATTACAATGGAATTATTCTAGCTAGGAAGAAATGTTTAATTCTCAAGTTAAAACAGCTCCGACTGCAAATAGTTAACTGATAAATACAGGGTGAGTTACCTAACGTTGCCACCTCAAACATCTTTGTTGTTTTTAAAAATACATCAAATGTCTCAAGGACAAAGTTGAATGGTCTAGTGGTGCTCACATAATACCAAAAATATTAGTGTTTTTATGTGATTTTTTTTAGAGGTATCAAGGTCACCTTCATTTTTTTAAATGAAAGCACCCTTTTTAAACACCTACAATGATAGTCCCTTTCATTAGGAATCCAGTAACTATAATTTCCCATGCACGTATAAACTTTCTAAGTAGCTTCTAGTCCATATAACAGACACAGAACATTATTATTTTGCGTTAACCATTAAAAATTCGCAGTCTACTCGTTAATTACTCACTACTTTCCGAAGCCCATTATTTGTAGAGTTCATACTTAGGCTTTAAAAACAACAAAGATATTTGAGATGGCAACGTTAGATGACTCACCCTGTATAATCGCTCATCATGTATGTCGTCCATCCAATATAAAATTAGTTAAACGATGAAATAATATTGAATAAAAATTAGATGAGTTAAATCAATAAATTATTCTTAACCCTTAGCACTCGAGTGGTGACTCAGGCTCACCCCTAAAAATTGCTGCACCATTATTCAAAATATTGTTTACGTTATTAAACGTGTTGTATAAGTATGAATCATGTTGTAAGATTGAAATAATCACAGGGACTGGAAATATTCTAGTTAGGAAGAAATGTTTAATTTCCAAGTTAAAACAGCTCAGAGTGCAGAGTTAACTCATATATATAATCGCTCATCTCTTGTATGTCGTCAATCCAGTATAAGATTAGTTAAAAGATCAAATAATATTGAATAAAAATTAGATGAGTTAAATCAATAAATTATTCTTAACCCTTAGCACTCGAGTGGTGACTCAGGCTCACCCCTAAAAATTGCTGCACCATTATTCAAAACATCGTTTACACTATTAAACATATTGTATTAGTATGAGTCATGGTTGTAAGATTGAAAAAATCATAGGGACTGGAAATATTCTAGCTACGAAGAAATGTTTAATTTTCAAGTTAAAATAGCTCCGACTGCAAAGGGTTAAAGTTCAGAGTTTAAAGTTACGGTCAAACGGTAAACTTTCAACGGCGGTTAAACAAACAGCAGCGTCTCAGCGCCGTTGCTCCCGGTTCCCGTGTCTTAGTTCACGGAAGCTCCCGGTGTTCTTTCGAAGCAGAAGTCTGGCGTCGCGGAAAATTGCTACCGAACACGTACCGATACGTCCCGATATGTTTCTGTACGTGACCAGCAGCGAGAGCCAACGCTTAGCTCGTTCCTCGAACGACGGAGACTCTTTTAATATCGATAAAGCCAGCTTCTTATCGTTCGATGCTCTCGCACAGCAGCTACGGAGAGAGAGAGGGAGTTGCTTCTCGCTGCAGGTTTTCGGTGTTCAGCCAATAACGGAAGTGCTCGTATGTACACACACGAAACTGTCAGTCGCACCCGACCCGATGCACCACGAACTGCATCTGTCAGTCAGGTTGCGCTCACCCGCAGCCTGCACCATGTGTGCGTGTACGCGTTACGCGAATTTTTCCGGATCTTTTTCGAGCCCACCGTACTCCACAAAGCACGATCGATTCTGTGCGTGGCTGCAACAATGTACAGTAATGAATAAATGAGATGCTTTAATCCTTTCTCTGTGGATTTCAATTTTTGTTAATGAAATTATTGGAGTCACAGTATTAATACGGGCATGGGGATTAATAAGGAACATTTCACATAGATATTTGAGAATGTTGGGCGAACGTAAGAAGATTTATAACAACCAGCAACGAGGCCACAAATAGATCATCTCGATATTGTATTAAAACACCGAAACCACAGTTTCCTTGTTTTTTAGAATTCTCTTAGTTGTCTGTTGGCTTTGCATTATTTATTTATAGTTCATTTTAATGTGGTCGCATTAACAGCGAGGTCACTAGCGACCACAGACCCCGAGAGTAAACGTAAAGACCAATCCATACATTTTTTAAATAATAAAATATATGAAACAACTTTTTAAAACTACGCTTATATTAAAATGCACTAAGACTGAGAAAATAATTTTGGTAATTATTTACATTCAGGGCTTCCTCACCGATTTTGATGAAATTTAAATATGTTATAGATTTCTACATTTTGAACAACTTTTTCCTATACATGTCACCGCCGCTCGATTTTAGTTTTCGAGATATTTGCGAAAAACTATCGCTAATACTGTATTGAATTTTCCGTATTCCTGCACGCTGTGCGGCAACGTAAGCCTATCCCGGCGCGGTGTTTGTTTACATTTTGCTTGTAAACACGCTACGGAGATGAGAGAAAAAACAGGGTCTCACTCTGACCATACATATACAGGGTGAGCTTTCAGTTTTGAAAGACTACTCCTACATTTTCGTATGCGGGGTCGGGCCGGCCTGACGGCCGGCGCTCTCCGCCCTCACTACCTAACACTAACTAATTCTGATCGCATAATCTTTTCATTCTATATAGTCGTCATACAGAATTTGAACTAGTAATGGAAATATTATCAGATCAGAATTAGTTAGGGTTAGGTAGTGGGGGCGGAGAGCATACGAAAATGTAGGAGTATTCTTTCAAAACTGAAAGCTCGCCCTATATATGTATGATCAGAGTAAGACCCTGTTTTTTCTCTCATCTCCGCAGCGTGTTTACAAGCAAAATGTAAACAAATGCCGCGCCGGTATAGGCTTACGTTGCCGCAGAGCGTGCAGGAATACGGAAAATTCAATACAGTATAAGCGATAGTTTTTCGCAAATATCTCGAAACCTAAAGTCGAGCGGCGGTAACATGTATAGGAAAAAGTTGTTCGGAATGATGACCTTGACAACATATTTAAATTTCATCAAAATCGGTGAAGAAGCCCTTAATGTAAATAATTACCATGATTTTTTTCCTGGTTCTCCATAAATACCGAATCCAGATTAATAATATTTTTCTTCGAAATTTTAAGCAATTAGTTGAAAATTTCTTCTGTTATAAAATTAGTGTCGGAATAAATAGAAAAATTTAATATAAATTTAAATAAAATCATGACATTAGTGAATATAAATAAAAGCGTGGGGCGCTAAACTGTATTGACGTAATCTTCGTGGGCACTCCACGATTTTAGTTATATGTAGTCACTAATGCCATGTTTTTATTTATATGAAATTTTTCTATCTCTTCTGGAACTAAATCTACAGGGTGAATTCGATAAAGCAGGACACCTAAATATCTCCGTTACTTTTTGTTGTACAAAAAAACTTCGTAGGACAAAATTACACTGCTTGAAGGGGCACATATAACGGTGTAAGGGAAAAAAAAATTTCAAGGTCATTTTTATGAGATTTCAAGGTTATCGATGTTTTTTTAAATGGAATGAGGTATTTTTTAATACATCAATCGATGCAGCTGGACATTCGTTATAAAAAAATACTAGCCTATGTATGTCGAAAAGTTAGTAGTTCAGGAGATATTTCAATTTAAATAACTCTAAAATACCATTACTGTCGTACTAACAAGGAGAGTACAAGGACGACGTCTCACCGATTTAGTTGATACTCTGTATACTTATAGATCTCGCTCTCCCATTTAAGAATATATACCATTATAGACGCTAACACTCAATAGTTGTTGAGATATTCATGAACAAAGTTCTTACATTACTGCTTAAATCTGCTATTGTAGAGGAGGCATACAACGAACAAGGCTTGGTGTATCGACAACGTACGAGACTTCCACCCGATGGTCTATAGGGTTCGATTCTCGTCTGTTGAAAAATTTTTTTTCATATTTATTTATATTATTTTTTCGCTGTGTAACATTGACTTGTCTATATGAGATTGCACATTTATTACAAGTTAAAGAACAAAAGGATTAATAAATTATAAATAAATTCGCTGTGTAACATTGACTTGTTTGTAAGAGATTGCACATTTATTTATATACAACAAGTTAAAGAACAAAAGGATTAATAAATTATAAATAAATTAGCCGAAATTAATAAAATAGTAAAATTGACCTGATAAAATGGGCTAGCAACGACCCGTACATAAATGTTGACAAGTTTATAGCGGAACCCAATCTTAACCCGGCGTTAGTTAGGTGGGGTCTCATAGACCCCAGAGATTTTAGATTGATTGTAACATTGTAAAGATGTTTCATTAGTTAAGTATTTTTGAATAATAAAAATTTAATTTCGTGGATCTGCGTTTTTACTCTGATAAATTGCAAGCCTCTTAAGTAATACCTAATCTTATATTTATGAAAAAGGTATTTATTTCTATAATACAATATATTATTTCGGTGGGTCTGTGAGACCCCACCTTACCACTTACGATACATTTTCCCACCTTACTAACGCCGGGTTAAGGCTTGTAATACTTAAGTCCATTCTACAAATCTATCTTCTCTTTTGTAGCATTGTAACACCAAATTGTAAAGCGAAATAGACCCATTTAAGGGTCTGAAGAGTTTAAATAAAAAAAATAAAACGAGGCCAGAAGGGTCGGCCACGCTTAAAGGGATAAAATAAGTAGAATTTAGCAGGGCGATCGAAGGGAAACGCGCGTCGCAGTTGGCCGAGGAGACGACCCAGCAATCTGGTAATTAAAATAGCCGGTGTATTTGCGACCGCTAAGGGGAAACAGCTGACGAGGAGAGCGAGTAGCCGGGCACGGGTCAAGGGGAAAGAGAGAGAGAAACGGTATTCTCCCAAATGCGTCATTCTAATTTCGCTATTCTCTCGCCGCGGTTAAACGCACGGTCGGTCTGTCTGCCAATTATCGTCGGAATCTCGGCGAGAAGGAACCGACGTGGATACACGTCCGTGTACGCGTACGTCGGAGCTCTCTCTGGAAACAGGACACACGTTGTTCTATATATCCGTGTGTGCGTGCTCGTTCCGTCTCGTTCCCCGGGTAAAGTCGAGATCGAAAGCGCGCGAGAGCACCGAGCGCGTACGATCGCTTTTGCGACCCTGGGATCCTAGAACCGGGAAATTAGCTGTTCCCACGATAAATTGGAGTTTCTGATTTTCGTTTTGCGGCCGTCAACGTCACGTCCCGGACGGCCGTCCCTTCTCCCGTATCGTCTCGCATCGCTCTGCTCCGCTTCGCTCTGCTCCGCTCTCTGCTTCATTCTGCTCCGCTTCATTTTCCTGCGCTGCGTGCCGCTCTGCTCAGAAGCCCAGAGAAAGTGATGCAGCTCGGATGTGCGGCAGACCGAATCGAAAAAATATTTTTCTCGAAATCGAAATCGTCCCACACGGGAATAAAGTTGTGCCCTCAGGTTGCGCATTGAGCCAAAAATTTGGAAATCGAGGGAAAATTTCGAGATTTTTAAGAATATCGAAATCGAAATATATTCTGTTATAGATGACGTAATTAAAACACATATTTTATACGTATGATTAGTTTACGTACCTCAGAGACGTTCAAATTTAAACATTTTCACTCGTTGTTTCTGGGGTACGTAAACAGGTGCCACGTATAAAATATGTATTTAATTAAAAAGTTGAAAACACATATGGATGGATCAATCAGGACGAAACCTTCTGCATTTTGTAGGGTATGTCTCCCGATTGGTCCCTTGAAAACAAATTTTGCATTTTTTCATTCTTTGTGGTTTTTATTTGCAAATAACCAATAAGACCGAAGAACCACCCTACGGTGTTCCACCAATTCTGCTCGTTCCACTAAAAAGTGTGAAATAAAAAAATTTTATAAAAAGAAGTTAAACCGACTTCGAAAAAACGCACTAAAAAGTATGAAATAATTTCCATTTAATTTATGTGAACACACACGAACTTAAATACAATATAATCTTTTCGGAGGCGGCGCAAAATTGAAAATTTTCGAAATAACCGATGTTGCTGATTATAATTTCATTGGAATATGGCGAACTTGGAAATCAGTAGGTGGGACGAGAAGATACATTAATATGTGAAAGCATGTAGAAGAATTGAAGGATTTTCGTAATTTCGAGTGTCGAAAATTTTCAATTTTGCGCCGCCTCCGAAAAGATTGTATTGTATTTAAGTTCGTGTGTGATCACATAAATTAAATGGAAATTATTTCATACTTTTTAGTGCATTTTTTGAGTACGTTTTTACGTAGTCGGTTTAATCATTTTTTATAAATCCTTCTTGTTTACTCATTCCCTAACAGACTAGACGGTCTACCATCTTAAAAAAATTCAAGTCCTTCGGACCAATTTTAAAAACGTTATGCGATTTTTAAGAGTGTCCATTTAATATTGTTCCAATATTTAATTAAAAATTTTAGGCTCAATGCGCAACCTGAAGGCATCGACGCAGAACTTTGATATTTCGATTCTATCATTCGAGCAACAACTTTATTCTCGTGTGGGACGTTTTCGAAAAACATTTTTTTTTCTAATATGCAGCGTGCAGCCTGCAGCGCGCGACCTGTTTACCAATTTCTGATAAATCGATTTTCGTTTCCTCCCAATTCGGATCGTGTCTCTATTTCCCACGTAGATCCTTGTCCTGCCAGTGGCTGGTTCGCGACCTTTTTCGATCGACGAGCAAACCGAGACTCGGTTTTCACAGGAATTTTCCATCCGTTTCTTCTGCGAACTCGTTTCAAATAATACCCGACCCCGAAAGTTTAATATCCGCCCGGCAAGATTCGATCGGCCGCCGGAAAAATTCCAGAAATTCCGCGCCGTGCCGGTCTCGCGGTTTCGCTGCACGAGCTCGTTCGATTTCGCGCTCGATTTCGCGCGGGATCGATACAACGCAACGTGGGATGCTACTGTTTCCATAGAATTCTGCTTGTACACAGAATCGAAGGAATTCGTTTGACTTCGCCTGTTCTGCGGGTTACCACCTAGCCAAAGTACAAAGTTTACTATGTACTGAACAGTAGGTTCATTCGAAAAATGTCAATGATTGCTCTTTTCTCTTCACTTGTCTCTTTATATAGTTTCTTTTCTAATGTTTTTTAAATTTGAATTAATTTTAAATGAACGAATTTTATTTGCATTAACACACGGCTTGGTATACATCAGGTTGATATGACGTTTTACAGTTATACATTAGTAGTGTAGGTACAGCAGAATATAAGGCATAAAGTACATAGCTTTAAATCTTTCAATTACGTTACTTGAAAAAATGTCAAAGGAGTTGATATGCATGAATGTTTGGTTCGTAAAGTAACGATCTGATATTTACGGATGGGAATAAATTGAGATTGCTTAATCTGTTCACAAGATCAACTCATTGCTATTCCAACAAGGTACAGGATGTATAAAAAGTAATGGTCATCAATCGTAGGGGTGAATCTACACCTCTGAATCGGTGGACATTTTGTTGATATATGACGTTATGATACAGAGATTAATACTGTTCCGAGAACTATTGTATAGATATACATTCGAGGGACCATATCTGCGGGTGTTGATATATGACGTCATGATTCCGAGAACTATTGTTTTAAACATTCCAGGGACCATATCTGCCGGTCCTGTTACATTAAACTTCGTGATATGTTTATGTTTAAAACAAAGATAGAGCGGCGGCCCTTTTGGGCCCGCATGCCGACATGACTCACGTTTTTGGTATAAAATGTATGGGCGAGCTCCGGACCACAGTCAGTCTAAGCCTAAGCTTTGGATGAGAGTGCATCTATATAAATATCATTTAAAAGATGTATGCCTTTTTCTTTATTACAAAATTACCTTGCATCCCAAAAACCAACGCATTTGTAAAAGAAACTTGCCGCAAAATTGTTTATAACGAAGAAAATTGTTGTTAAAGTTTGTTTTTACATCAATACCTTCTACTCATCGAGAAGAGAAGAAGTTTGAAAGGAACCACATGTCGCAAACAAATAGTTATTAAGATATAATCTGTTAAAGTTCTTGCAAAATTTGGTTGTGTAGAATTATACGTATAGACAAAATCCTACTAACTACAGGGTGGCCCACATAACTCTGAACAGCTCAATATCTCCGTTACTTTTCGTTGTACAAAAAAACTTCGTAGGACAAAGTTACACTGTTTAAAGGGCGACATATAAGGGTGTAAGGGAAAAAAAATTTCAAGGTCATTTTTATGAGATTTCAAGGTTATCGATGTTTTTTTAATGGAATGAGGTATTTTTTAATACATTAATCGATGCAGCTGGACATTCTTTATAAAAAAGTACTAACCTATGTATGTCGAAAAGTTAGTAGTTCAGGAGATATTTCAATTTAAATAACTCCAAAATACCATTACTGTCGTACTAAGGCGTTACACAAGTAAGTAAACACTAACGCCTTAGTACGACAGTAATGGTATTTTGGAGTTATTTAAATTGAAATATCTCGTGAACTACTAACTTTTCGACATACATAGGTTAGTACTTTTTTATAAAGAATGTCCAGCTGCATCGATTGATGTATTAAAAAATACCTCATTCCATTAAAAAAAACATCGGTAACCTTGAAATCTCATAAAAATGACCTTGAAATTTTTTTTCCCTTACGCCGTTATATGTGGCCCTTTAAACAATGTAACTTTGTCCTACGAAGTTTTTTTGTACAACGAAAAGTAACGGAGTTATTGAGCTGTTCAGAGTTATGTGGGCCACCCTGTATATAGTACAGTCCACCCGACCGTGTCGATGAGACAGAACATAATCGTGTGCGTGCCTCGAGCAGACGAAATTTAAAGGGACGTACCAAGTGATCGTCTTCCTGCCCATTCGAATCGTAAAGAAGTCGCAAAATGTGAAAGAATACCTTATATCCACTGTTACACATAAGAATATTAATCCTACACTATAAAATACTAATGTCTAGGGGTGTGCGAGAACCCGAAATATCGGGAACCCGATGGTCGGGACGAATCGAGAAGAGGTCGAGTCTGGTCTGGTCGAGTCGGGTTCCCGAAACTTTCGAGATTCCCGAAAATTTCGAGAATATGACATAAGACACTCTTGAAAAGAATTCGTGATGGACAACATTCTTTCAATCTCGGAAACATCTAGAATAAAAAATCCGAAACTATGAATGTATTCATTAAAACGAATATAAATGATTACTGAGTTCTCGAAATTTTCGGGAATCCCGATAAATTCGAGAATCCCGATTTTTTTCGGGAATCCCGATAAATTCGAGAATCTCGAAATTTTCGGGTACCCGTCCCGATCCCGAAAAAATTTCGTGTTCCCGTCCCGACCCGATATTTCGGGTTCTCGCACACCTCTACTAATGTCAAGTGTAAGTACTTACAAATTTCGCAGAATCTTCTGTTCCTCCGTCGGATCAAATGGACACTGCTATTTTCACGAACACGTCTTATTAACGATGAAGCACAAAACACCACACTTCTACACGATCACTGGTCACTACACAACACACTTTCCGAAATCGTGACAGCGAACGGGAAGAAGTTGCTCCGACCACGGTCAAAATAGTACTGCGGTTGTCACCTCGGTTTTTCATGAATGGTTAGGAGTGGATTTAGGCGGGGAAATGTTGTGTTTGTTAATTGGACGGCGGTGTGCCGAAAAGACTTTAGGTTGAGAAGTGGGTCAACGAAATTCCTTTTGGCATTGTCTACGGTCATCAATACGTGATTTATAAGGGTAGTCCGCTCGTAGCTTCGATGGGTCCGCCGCACGTGTTGTCGATCTGTCGGGGTTGAAGATTCGCATGCGTTTTTTGCTTACTATAACGTCCTTTACAGGTATATCGTCTAAACCGGTGGAGGAACGGTGAGGTACGATAACATTTTATAATACAGGATTAATATTCTTATAAAAATGGATATAAGGTACTCTTTCATATTTTGCAACTTCAAATTTATAATCCGAATGGGCAGGGAGACGATGAATTGTCAGGACACGCACACGATTATGTTCTGTCTTATCGACACTGTCGGGTGGACTGTAGTAGTAGGCTTTTGTCTATAGGTATAACTCCACACAATGAAATTTTGCAAAAACTTTAAACAGCCTATATCTTAATAACTGTTTGTTTGCGACATGTGGCTTCTTTCAAACATTTTCTCTTCTGGATGAATGGGAGGTGTAAATGTAAAGAACAACTTTACCAACAAATTTCTTTGTTATAAACAATTTTACGACAAGTTTCTCTTACAAATGTCCACCGATCCAGAGATGTACACTCCTAGGACGGGTGACCATTACTTTTTGTACACCCTCTACATTGCCAAATATTAGAGGTACCAGAAAGTAATATCGTTTTTGCGCAAGTCAACATTTGGCTGATAATAACGGCTAACTTCGTACACCTATGCTGTTTTGCACAAAAATATTGTTTTTTAGAGGTTATGTGCGAAATGACCGATTCAAAACAGTTGCACATTCGACATTGTATGATATTTGTAAAAAAGACTCAAACAAAATCAAAGAGTTAGGTTGGGAAGTGTTACCAAACCCACCTTATTCACTCGATGTCGCACCTTCTGATGATCATTTGTTCAGGATAATGCAGCATTTTTTAAGTGGAAAAAATTCCGAAATATAGAAAAGCTAAAACCTGGACTTTCTACATTTTTTGATCAAATACCATCTATATTCTACCGATCAGGGATTGAAGAGTTACTTACCAGGTGGCAGAAAGTCATTGATAAGGATGGTGACTATTTCATTGATTTACTACTTTAATTTTACGAAAAAAATACGACTTTACTTTCCGGTACCCCTAACAATATGATTGAGATCTTGAACTTCCTTGCTGCAGTTGCATTTCGAATCATTTACTAATTACTATATGTAGGCGTAAAAGATATGCAATTCGCAATTCTAATTGTACATAAGAATGGTGACTATGTAATTGTACTATTTAAAATTTAACATTGAGTTTTATTTTCAAATCTGACACGAACTCACGCAATCATCTAATAAAATGAACGAAGCGGAGACATGCAACGACTTCGTGGCCAGCCATAACAGATGCTTGTACCAATTTGGAACCGCCAAACCCTGATTAGGTGCTGTACAGTATGACACAGTGGGAGGATGGAGAACCGGCTGTCACGCGAGGACGTATTATCTCGTACACCGTTCGCCGCGCATCTGCGATCTATGGATTAGGAAATTCAATTTTCGATTTGCAGTCCCGCCACGCCGGGGCAGTAACGGGCCACAAATAAAAGCTCGGAGTGATCGGATTTCCGGGTACACGGTCCAGTTTCCGTTCCGACGAGCAATCGTCGGGGATTCTGACCGGGACGGGATTCGTCGCGATACGTTGCGCGCCTCGCAATTAATGTTCGATCGTGCCTATCGCGCGGCGAACACGCGCTAAACTCTCTGCACCACCGAAAGGTTCGCGTGCTCTCTCCGCGCTGCTGCTCCGTGTCAGGCTGATCGCTAGTTACCGATGCGCCGCGCCGCGTATACAAGATTGCCAATATCAGCATCGGATCCGATATATCGGCTGCGAGGAAAACGCAATTTTCCCTTCGTCTCGCGATTTCACGTCGAAGCCCGTTGTCCGATCGGTATCTGCGAACGAACAGGCCTTCGGGAACGCGGGATCATGATTACAAAATCGTTCGGACTCGGTCCGAAGAGTAATGAGATCGATGCTGTCTATTTTTTTCCAGGAAAAGTTCAGCTACACGTTGTTCTGGTTTTACTGGTCTCCTCGAAGAACAACGGAAAAATCGTCTTTATATTTGCAGCGAGAATGTAGTGCTTTGCAAGTTTATGCGATGTGCGGCTGTCTAAAATGTATGAAGATGTTTGCATTCGCGCATTTAGCTCCTAAAGTTGCGGATATCTACCGGGTGTTTCATAATTCATGGGACAGATTAGGTCAGGTCGATTCTACGGCTGGAAGTAAGACGAAAATCCAGAGTAACGAAATTGCGCGGGAGGCTCCGTTTTCAAGGACATTAAATTTAAATATCAGTCGAGTACGCGCGTCATTGTACCATGCATAGGGTGTTTCAAATCCTTTCACTATCTTCATTTTCCCTTGAGAAAACGATTTGAAAAATGAAGCAGTACATTCATCTCTTGTTACATAATTAATCGACTGCGAATCTTTATGCATTTATAAAGAAATTGGCTGAATGAAATATGAAACAGTAAACGATTAGAAAAATTGAAGAATATTTAATATTGTCTTTAATGCAATAAAGCCATTAAGGGATGAAATTAAATTTTGTTTTACTCCTGCTTCCCACAATCAATACTGATCCGCAGTCTAATAATTAAATTACTAGGTCGTTCGATAAGTCATTAGTATACCGCGGATCTTAATGCAAAATAAAAATTTCTTACTTGAGTTGCAACAAACTGGAGTGAATTAGAAATTGATTTTCTTCCCTATTATGTATGTTGAGAATAATATGATAGTATGTTTAAAGTTTTCTAATCTCTTTGCTATTTTAAATTACACCCACTCATTTTTGTCATAAATGAACAAAAAATCCGCAGTCTAGTTATTAGAGTCATTAGTAGACTGCGGATCTTTGTGCAAAATAAAAATTGTTTGCATTGATTGCAAGACACAAGAGCGAAATAAACATTTCTTTCCTCGTTTAATTATCTAATTAAACTGAATCCAACACGCTGGTGTCTAAATCTTTTTCATATGTCCACTGCTTTAAATGTTGCTTACTCATTTTTGTCATAAATTCATAAAATCCGCAGTCTAGTCATTAGAGATAAGACTCACCGAACGACCTAGTAATTTAATTATTATACTGCGGATCGGTATGCAAAATAAAATTGTTCTGTATTGATTGTGGGATGCTGGAATAAAATAAAATTTGATTTCATCCCTTAATGACTTTATTGCATTAAAGACAATATTACAATATTCTTCAATTTTTCTAATCGTTTATTGTTTTATATTCATCCAGCCAATTTCTTTATAAATGCATAAAGATCATCAATCTATTAATTATGTGACAAGAGATGAATGTATTTTGCTTCATTTTCAAATTTGCAGCAGCCTCCCCACGACAAATTGTTAAATAAATGCACAAATCGACAGCCTATAAATTGCTGAACAATATTGTGTGCTATTTGATCTCTCGCATAAACGCAGAAAATCTGCAATCTATGAAATATCGCGAACAGTTTACGCATTAAATCGCATCTATTAGGTATCTGTTTGCCATAAATCAAGATCAAGAATACACCGTGCGGGCACACGAGTTTCCCCCGGTTGTGGGGAGGTTGAAGAAAATTGAATAGTCGCGGTGTTTGCTCGATTTCGCGCCAGTGGTTCATATCTTTCGCATCGTATATATCGAAATCGCCGCGATCAAAGTCCCGTGCAATTTTTCGTTCTAAACCTCGATCGAGTATGTATATATCCCGGGCGATCGCAGTGTCCGAACTGTAATAAAAGTTCGAATAAATATCTCCTGTCGCTCGATACATATCGAGCGGCGAGAGAGAGAGAGAGAGAGAGAGAGAGAGAGAGAGAGAGAGAGAGAGAGAGAGAGAGAGAGAGAAGGTGGAAGGGGAACGAGGGAATTTTTATGGAAAAAAGGAAGATAAACGGTTTCGAAAAATTTCAACGAATCGGTGAACGGGCGACATTAAAAATGATAGAGAACGCTCTCCCGTCGACCGCGTCCACCTAACAGCATAAAATATTTTCCATCGTTCCGGCGAGAGCGCGCGCGCGCCAGTATAAATAATGGACGTGGTATTCTTTCGACGGCAATTGTCACCGATATCGATGTCGACTCGAAACTGCTAGAAAATATTGAAATATCGGGACTCTTCGCGAGGCGCGCGCTTGTATCGGCTGGCTACACTGCGTTTCGTATTCGATGCGATTCGATTCGGTTTGTCGCGTGCCACGGGACCCGGAGCGGTGAGGCGAGGCGAGGCACCGTTGAAACAAAGCGAGGACGAGTATGGTGCTCTATAGCGGCTCTACCGGCTACTTTATCGAGCCGTATTTCGAGTCAGAGTGGTTTCAGAGCCGAGGCGAAACGACCCGACCGACCGGCCGGATCGTTAAAACCATCACGAAGGTAAGAAGCCGCGAGAAATATTGCGCGAGCGCGCGCGAGGACTCGAAACCGCGAGCTTAATCCAAGAAGCAGAGAGAAGAGATGTACGGAGAGAGAAAGAGAAGGACGCGCCTAGAGTCAGAGAAGTAGAGAACGAACGAGGCAGGAAGGACGACATTAAACTCGAAAGCTGCGTGTAGTGTCGCTCGGCGAGGAAACGAGAACCAAAGTTCCGCCAGTCAAGGGACCAAGAGGAGAGAAAGAAGAAATCAACGTCGACGACTCGAAACTTTCCTTCTTACCAACTTTTAACGAGGCCATGCCGGACGACTTTTTACCTCCATCCTATAATCGCCGAAACGAATAGACCGGTCGAAAGTCCTGGACCACAGCCTCAAACGATCGAGAGACGATCATCAGCGAAGCACCTCTTCTTACACTGATATGTTACTTTTCATCTTCATTATTTCCACGCGTAATTCAGTTAGTCAGGATAAAGTACCGATATCATATTCAATTCTCCCGCTGACGTATTCGGTCCGTGAATGGTCTGAGTAGATTACAAGTCAATTCTTATTTCATTAATCCTCGGACAACGGACGATTTTTATATGTAGTTACCCAACCGTGAAAGGCTGAATTTAAAGAAATTCTGATACGATATTCAGTAGTGGACAAAAGTTTAAGGACGCTCTAATAAAAACGATAACTATTTTAATATTGTACTATACGATTTGAACATTTTTGGGAAGCTAGACCAATTTGTTTACTACGCGATGTGAAAAGAGATTTTTTCAAAAATTGCAATTGATTGAAATTGTTGGAAAAATACTAAAAGTTGCATTTCCAACTTTTTTATATGGGCCAATATTGAAAATTTAAAAAATACGTTTTGTCGATCTGTGACAATTAAACATATTCTGAACATTTCGTCAAAATCGGTCGACGTTGCAACGAGTTACAAATGTTTAAAGATGGTAAAAATTGCAGATTTTTATGATTTCCGTTTTTTCGCCTGTCGTTTTTTCCCGAATCAACCGATTTCGATGAAACTTTCACAGTGCATATAATTAACACAGATCGACAAAACGTATTTTTTAAATTGTCAATATAGGCCCACATAAAAAAGTTGAAAATGCAACTTTTAATATTTTTTCAACAATTCCGATCAATTGCAATTTTTGAAAAAGTTTCTTTTCACATCCCTTAGTAAACCAATTGTTGTAGCTTCCCAAAAGAGTTCAAATCGTATAGTAAAATATTAAAATAGTACAATATGTATAGTACAATAATACAATATTAAATATCGTCTTTTTTAGAGCGTCCTTAAACTTCTGTCCACTACTGTAGAATTCAAAAAAATAGATGACACGTAAATTTTGTATAGTTGTCGGCATTCGTGTTAAGGGGGTGAAAATAGTTCTCTGGGAAACTACTAGAAACTACTAGGCCTAGACGAAAATTTCAAAATCCAATTTGTGCGCCTTCGAATAACGAATCATTCAGTCTAAACTGATTTTTTAAACAATAATTTATTTGAAAAATATGTTGAAAATGAACTTTTTTTGCAAAATTTTTCTCTAAACAAATAATTTTGAAAAAAATCTGTTTCTACTAAAAGATTCGTCATTTCAAGACGCACAAATTGGATTTCGAAATTTTTCATCGTTCACTTAGCTATTCATTTAGTTTAATTGCCAGAAATTCTGATGTTCCGGGTCAGAACAAACCCAGGCACAGCCGTCGCGTCGGAATGTTAACTGGTTTATGGAATTTCTCAGACGACTGAGTTTACAGTCGACTTTCCCGTAGCCGAATGAGCCCGTAACATAAAATTGGAGGTACAACCGCGGAAAAGAAAGTGTACAAGCTCGAAGAACAATTAGCGCATAATCTCTTATATTTAAGCTCGGATCCGGTCACGTAGTTCCATTCCGTCCTGTTCGTTGATTAAACGCGACGGAAGAGAGTGTCGTTGGTGGCCCGTTTAACGGTGAGCTTCGGTGAGCAAACGTTTTCAGAAAATATCGTAAATTGCGGGATCGGAGGAAGACAAACGATTCGAGCGCTTCAACGTCGGAACAAGGTTCTACAGGGTGGACGGTAATTCCTGGTAATGCAACCAGCCAAACAGCGATTACGTTCGCCGGGGAGACGTAGTAAAAGAGAACGGAAAATATCGTGGGAGAAGGAAAGTTTCCGGGCGTTCATGAAACGCGATATTCTCTTCCTCTTCTTCTTCGTCTTTTTCCTCTTCCTGTTCTTCTTAATCGCAACCTAATTGCGCCAAAGCGGAGAGGACTCGATTCGTTTACGTTCGAGATTACGCGACCCTGTTTCGGCCATTCCCACAACTTTGCGATTTTATTGGGTTCATGCGAAAGTAATGGAAATATTGAAGTTACTTCAATATTAACTGGAAGCCATCGGGGAAATGTCCACTAATTATTAGCTGCGCCCCCTTTAACAAACATTTGCTGCGAGTCAATAAATAAAGATGCCTTTCATTTTACATCCACCCAGTATTATTATTATTTATTCATTGCTTTAAACCATGTAGTACATCAGCCCAGTATATCGAATCTTTCTCTATAAGGATTTTCAAATCGATTGGATCGTTTTGAAAATAATAGAACTAATTCTATTGAAGATTGTACAACGATGTCTCAAACACTAAGAAGAAGAACAATGGCTAATTATTAAATCATTATAGTTAAGTCTTTATACTTGCAACAGTCCATTGAATGCAAGGTATCCTATCAGAAAAGATTCTAAGAGTCTCTAACGATCCGTGATTTATAATGAAAGTAAACCTGACGTCCGGATTGAACAATAAGAAAATAGTAGAAATGTACGAGAATCTTAAAATTTCGAGAATATAACTTTGACAAGAAAAGAATTGAAAAGAATTCGTGATAGACAACATTCTTTCAGTGAGAAGAATTTTCATTGAACTTTCATTTACCCTTATTTAGCCAAACAAAATGTATAGATTATTTAGAACCGTCTGTATGTAACATATTTGCAGAAATTCTCATTTTAAGACTACAAATTAATTTATTAGCGAGCAAAGAATGGACATTCAGAGAAATTGTGTAATATTTTTAGAGGGACATTAACAAGTTGGTTGCACAAGGGTTAAACAATGAATGTTACACTCCGCGACAAAACTACAAGATACCTGTGATTTTAGCTAATATTTTATTAATACTAATTTTTTCGTAAAAGTTTTCGTTATTAATCCAAAGATTCAACTAAAGTACATACATTTCCACAGCGGCAATGTTGTTGAATTAGATTAAACAAGTTTCATTACAATTTCTAATTTTTGATAAAATAAGGTGCTACAAAACTATAAGACAATGTATATTTTACGTAAGAAAAAGTCGGTGGAAGTTAATGAAAAATTTTTTGTTCTAT
This sequence comes from Lasioglossum pauxillum, assembly GCA_933228785.1. Classification (NCBI taxonomy): domain Eukaryota; kingdom Metazoa; phylum Arthropoda; class Insecta; order Hymenoptera; family Halictidae; genus Lasioglossum; species Lasioglossum pauxillum. The sequence continues at coordinate 18,808,499 of OW121704.1, read as the reverse complement.
TTAGTAGTAATGTGTCGTGCCACCTTTATTTTTTATAGTTTAAATTAATCATCGTGGTATCGATTTACATAAATTTTTTATTTGATCTTGACTTAATTTGGCCCATTTTCTTCAATACGAGCTTTCAACTTATTCACCGACAAAAACTGTTTCCGATTTCCATATACAGCACGTGCTAAAATTCCTCAGATGTTTTCTATCATATTTAAATCTGGAGACCTCACAGGCCATGGTAAAATTTGTATGTTACGGTCTTCGAAATATTTTTTTACACGTTTCGCTGTATGCACAGCGGCATTATCATGTTGAAAAATATAATTTTCACATGCAAGAGGGCTTGCATGTAGCGTTAATTGTTCTTCTAATATTTCTATATATTTAATTGCATTCATGCTGATGTTAATAAATTTTACATCGGTTCTCCCGAGGTACCCCATTGCGGCCCATACCATGATGCCGCCTCCGCCCATTTGTCTCCTTGACAAATGCAATTCTTCCTTCCGCAAATCATGAAAATAATATGAAAGACCATCCGGTCCATCTAAATTGAAACGTTTTTCATCTGAAAAGATAACTTTTCTCCACTTTTTTTCCACTGGACATGTCTCTCCGCAAAATCTTCCCTGGCTGCTTTGTGTCGATTCGTAAGTGGCGGTTTTTTCTGCAATTTTCATCTTTTTAAATGCTTGGCCCGTTTAATTATCCGTTGCACATTACGAATATTGGTGTAAACGCCAGCTTGCACTGCAATTTGCCGTGCTGTCAAGCTAGAATTCGACGCTACCCTCAGAATGGCTCGTCGTTGTCGCTCGGTTGTCACTTTTGGACGTCCACCAGGATGTTTTTTTCCATAATTCTCTCTACTTTTTAAATAATTGAGCACGGCACATCGACTTCGCCCAGCCACTCTTGAAATTTCTGAAATAGAAGTATTCTTTTCTTTTTTTACGGTCACTCTTATTTCACTGTCTGTCAGCTTTTTCCCACGCGGCATTGTAGTTATATTATGTAAGAACAAAATTACAAATGTTTAATTTTAAGTACACAATTCTAACACTGTGACTGCGATTAGAGTATAAGATCGACTGACGAAAAGCTACTGTCTTATAGTTTTGTCGCGACGAGAATAGCATGTTTACATACGTTTCCCAAATTCTTGGTAATGTAGCCTTCGATATTTCGTAGAACTGTAGAATATACTTCTATATAATGTAAACAATAACACTATGAATGAAGGAAGACGAAACTCAAGACTTACATAGAATTTTCATCCAATTTCGCACATGTCTTATAGTTTTGTCGCGGGGTGTACCTTCATTCACTCTCTGAAGAGATTGAAGGAAGTTAGCTCTCGGTACAGAAACATTTTCTTCTGGCAGCGTGAGAGGATTCGCAAGTGAAAACGAACGTTTGACGGGTCATTTGCATGCTAAGGGATTTCCGTGCAGCTAGATCGAGCATTGTGCGTCGCGACGTCCAGCGTCGCCTCTCGTCGCAAGCTCTAAGAACAGCCGGCGAAGGAAGTCTTTCGGTTCGACCGGAACATCGTCGAGTTCCCGAAAGCGGTCAAAGGGAAGCAACGTCACGTCGGAAAGAGCTTTTCATCCTGTTTACTCACTCGAGAGTACTGTCAGTCGCATACTCGCCTAACATGCCGGCCAACCCGTAGAATTTCTCTCTTATAGGGTTTCTCTCTCTCTCTCTCTCTCTTACACACTCCGGTTTCTACCTTTCGTTTCCCTTGCCATCAGCGTGCGACGTCTTCTCAGCTTTTGGAACGACCGCGCTTCACCCTGCAATCATGCATAAAACAAACGATTCTACCTTGAGAGCTTGACATCAGGGAACCGTTTCCGAGCTATACATACTCGATTGTTAGCGTCGCAGTCGCGATCATTCCCAATTCACCAATTTCTCTCTCCCTCGAGTCTCTTGGTTCGCTGGAACCAGCACCGACAACGATTAACCAGCTCGAAATTTGACGATCTCCAAGAAGATCCTCCCTCGTTAGCGATGGAAATGCGTCAAGCCTCTTCCGAACGCTGGACGTTTACTATGGTAGACGATCAGGCACAGGATGTCCGGCGATCCGACCGATTATGGCTGCCAGATAGGTTCCTGTAAACGTCCGCCGTTTCCGCAAAATATTGTCTATTTTCCAGGGGTGTGCGAGAAGCCGAAATATCGGTTCGGGAACACGAAATTCTTCGGGGTCGGGACGGGTACCCGAAAACTTCGAGATTCTCGAATGTATCGGAATTCCCGAAGAAGTAGAGATTCTCGATAGAGTTGGGCAGGACCGGCGTGAGGCAGATTCAGCACGTTCACGGGAACCCGGCCTCGCGTTTTGAAAGGTCCCGCGGTCTACGAAAACTCATCGGACATTTTGCAGGATCCCCTGTATAGTAGATTAAATATTCGGGTATGTGTAGAAAATGCACTCGCATAATCCACTAATCGATGACAACTTGCTGCACACTGATATGAGTGCAAGATTTTCTCTCCCGTCTTTGCATTGAAATATTTCGTTGGAGCGTGTTGCAGACGTTGACATTAAATGTTGATATCAAACGTTGACACGTCTGCAAACACGGGTGCAGAGGACATTAGATGTGTTAAGGAAATTACCCAATTAGAAAACACCCATTTGGAATTTTAAGATGCAAGACATTGTTTTGGTAGCGACGATTCGATTTGAAGGCGTGACAAAAATCATGAAAGTTCAGTGTAACTCCATAAAGTCCTTATATCCTGGAAACTATTTCAGATAAAAAAGTCCAAACGCTTTCAGAAAAATCTAATTTTTACGAGAAATTAAACTATACCAATAGTTTTTTGCGGAAGGCATACAGGGTGTTCCAAAATAAGTGTCGTTCCTGGAAATGGGAGGTTCCTCGGGTCATTTCAAGCGACATTTTCCTTTGCACCAATGTCAACCGCGGCTTTGTTTAGCAGTTATTAACGAAAAACACGGACCAATCAGAGCGCGCCCTGGGCCGCCGCGCCGCGCCGCGCTCGCATCAGAGCGTTGGCGGTACGCCGTGACATCGCAACGAACAAGAGTTTCTCGATTATGTGAATGCTCTCCGATTTCAATGAGCTTTGGATATGTGGTCAAGATCATTATTCTCAACAACATTTCTCTTTAGAATTTGTGGCTGTAGGCTTTAGTTTACGAGATTATCGCGAGAAACTTTACTTGTAAATCCATGGGATCGATGTACTACTAGCTTCTATCCGATTTCAATGAGCTTTGGATATGTGGTCAAGATCATTATTCTGAACAACATTTCCCTTTAGAATTTGCGGCTGTAGGCTTTAGTTTACGACATTATCGCGAGAAACTTTACTTGTAAATTCATTATGGGTGTTCATGATAGCGGACACGGCCTGCTAATGTCTCCGAAACTAAAGCCGACCGTCAACCATTTCAAAGGAAAAAAAATAAATTTTTTTAAAATACCACGTTTTTAAAACGGACTAAAAAGTATAAAATAAAATTTTTAAAAACGCCACGTTTAAAAAACGGACTAAAAAGTGTAAAATAATTTTTTCTAGCCCCATACAGATTCCTAACCCCTGAAAATTTGTGATTTTGAATTTTTAATAGCTAAGAAAATACTTGTAAGATTTAAAACGAAAAACGTGGGGCGCATGCAATAGATAATTGATGCATGAACACTAAATCACTAACAACTTTATTGCACTGCAAATGTTATGAAGTGTTGTACGAGATTTCTCAGCGGCAGCTACTCTCTACACTCCTTCCTTACTATGTATTATCTTGCGCCCCACGTTTTTCGTTTTAAATCTTACAAGTATTTTCTTAGCTATTCAAAATTCACAATCACAAATTTTAAGGGGTTAGGAATCTGTATGGGGCTAGAAAAAATTATTTTATACTTTTTAGTCCGTTTTTTAAACGTGGCGTTTTTAAAAATTTTATTTTATACTTTTTAGTGCGTTTTAAAAACGTGGTATTTTTCAAAAATTTATTAACTTCCCGATTCATAGGGAAGTTACTGTAATTACCCCGAAAATCGAAAATCGATTTTTTAGCAGATCTTCACGTTTCATGGTCATTGGAGTCATTTTAGACTATTTTTATCAAAATGTTTGTATGTGTGTGTGTGTGTGTGTGTGTGTGCGTATGTCCGTTTGTATGGTATCAAATTTTTCGTTAACGTTTTCAGAAAAAGTAACAACGCGATCAGGATGATGAATGATGCAATCGATGTGCCCCGTCGTAACTTAGAGCTGATTAGATTTTGGTCAGTATTGGTCAACTAGTTTTTCAGATTTTTAGTTTTTTTCGAAAAGAGTTGATTCTACAATGCAATTTCTAAGGGAGGACGAAAATTTTCCACCAAAGAACCAAACGCAATTACATAAAAAAAATTTTTTTCTTAATTTTTTTTTTAGATTTAAAAAAAATTTTTTTTTTAGATTTAAAAAAATTTTTTTTTTAACTGATGCTAATGTTACCGCTTGGAGTAATCGAAAGTTATTCCAATGCAACAGTGAATTTATCATCTCTACTCCCAAGAATACATTTTGGGAGAATATCGATGAAAGTACAAAAAAAACGATGTTAGCGATGTTGGCGAAGGAGTAACGAATCGGGAAGTTCTTTGTGTGACTCTTGGAGAGTCACACACCAAATAAAAAACATTAATATCAGTAGGCCCTACTAGCCATGCGTATCACTAACGCTCTCGCAAGAGCAGGCCTACCCGCGAGCTCGCGAAGCGAGCGAGCAAAAACAACCCTACTCGCGAGCGAGCGAAGCGAGCGAGCAACAATAGCCCTCTAGTTTTTATTTAAATTATTATTGTCTGCTTTTTAGTCTTGTATGTGTGAAATTTTACAATCGATTTTGAACATTTTGATGAGATTATAACAGAGACATGTAGTCAATTTCAGACGGTATTGCGACGCGTCATATCGAAAACGAACGCCGTGGTAAAATGTCAAAGATAAAGGTTCGACGGAGAATTTCGGCGTAACTGTTCTTTCGCTTGGTAAACAAACATTATAGTATACTAATACGTAGTAACTTTGTAAACACCGCACGGAGCTCGAACGCTCACTGAGCTCCTTCGGTGCGAAGCAGGTCAGTGGAGTGGGGATGTGTCAGAGTGGGAACCGAGTGGGCACTACCGGTCGTCGCGCGGGGACGTGTAACGGTTAAATCTTTAATAGTTTATATCTCCTAAACACGTAGGCTGTTGCAAATTAAAAAATTTTTTTTTTAAATATTGCATTGTCATATAGTACCGAGCTATGTTTAAAATTTCAAGTCTCTAATTCATCGAGAAGTTAGTTTAAAATCAGTTGTAAAATTTGTACCGAACAGACAAACAGACATACAAGAAAGCGACCTAATAAAAACGTGGTAAAATATTTAATGGCATACCTGGTGATTTGGCGACTTCTCTGTGAAAATCATCATTAACGAACTCCTCCTTTTTTGTAGACATTATTTCGAGATTATAACAGAGACATGTAGTAAATTTCAGACGGTGTTGCGACCGCATCATATCGAAACGCCGTGGTAAAATGTCAAAGATAAAGGTTCGACGGAGAATCTCGGTGTAACGGTTCTTTCGCTTGGTAAACAAACATTGTTATAGTATACATAATACGTAGTAACTTTGTAAACACCGCACGCAGCTCAAACGCACACTCACGCACACTGACTCACACTGAGCTCCTTCGGTGCGAAGCGGGTCAGTGGAGTGGGGATGAGTCAGAGGGGGAACGGGTAGTGGAGTAGGGAGCGCAGTCGCGCGGCGTGGCGATCGCTGAACGCGATGACGTAGGTTTCGCGGGGGGTGAACAGGTAAATATTTAATTGTTATTTCTCCGAAACGGATAGACTTTTTAAAAGATATTTAAAACGTCGAGTTTTATAACATTATTTCAAGGTCATTGAAATCGATGAAGACCCGGATCATCCTTACCCGACTTACGGCAACTTTACCCGAACGAGAAAAGAGGCAGAAACTGATTGTTTTAAAAACTTACTTATTCAGCCGTAAATCCATTTGCTGCTTCGAAATGTGTGTCAATGGGTCAGTCGGTGACGAACTGTACAGGTGTCTTCAGGTATACGGCAGTACCGCAATCCAAGGGGCGTACAGCCAAGTCAACGAACTGCACAGCTGGTGGTAGATAGCAGGTATACGACACCCTGACGGATACGCGGTCAACGATCTGGACTTTTCACTTTCACTTTCAACTCGATAAATAAATCACATGTCTTTTTCACACAGATGCACTAATAACAATTGCAATATCACTTGTATTGCAGCACAATAAAATTTAAATCACAACTTTCTAAAAGAAGAACATCCATGTAACCACAGAACATGTAAACTTGACATTTGAATCTGAATTTTTAATAGCTAAGAAAATACTTGTAAGATTTAAAACGAAAAACGTGGGGCGCAAGATAATACATAGTAAGGAAGGAGTGTAGAGAGTAGCTGCCGCTGAGAAATCTCGTACAACACTTCATAACATTTGCAGTGCAATAAAGTTGTTAGTGATTTAGTGTTCATGCATCAATTATCTATTGCATGCGCCCCACGTTTTTCGTTTTAAATCTTACAAGTATTTTCTTAGCTATTAAAAATTCAAAATCACAAATTTTCAGGGGTTAGGAATCTGTATGGGGCTAGAAAAAATTATTTTATATTTTTTAGTCCGTTTTTTAAACGTGGCGTTTTTAAAAATTTTATTTTATACTTTTTAGTCCGTTTTAAAAACGTGGTATTTTAAAAAAATTTATTTTTTTTCCTTTGAAATGATTGACGGTCGGCTTTAGTTTCGGGGACATTAGCAGGCCGTGTCCGCTATCATGAACACCCATAATGAATTTACAAGTAAAGTTTCTCGCGATAATGTCGTAAACTAAAGCCTACAGCCGCAAATTCTAAAGAGAAATGTTGTTCAGAATATTGATCTTGACCACATATCCAAAGCTCATTGAAATCGGATAGAAGCTAGTAGTACATCGATCCCATGGATTTACAAGTAAAGTTTCTCGCGATAATCTCGTAAACTAAAGCCTACAGCCGCAAATTCTAAAGAGAAATGTTGTTCAGAATAATGATCTTGACCACATATCCAAAGCTCATTGAAATCGGAGAGCATTCACATAATCGAGAAACTCTTGTTCGTTGCGATGTCACGGCGTACCGCCAACGCTCTGTTGCGAGCGCGGCGCACAGTGGTTCCAACGGGGAAAAAATCAATTTTTCGAATGTTAGGTACATAGATTTTTCATTGCAATTTCGTTTACTAGATAGTTCGAGTATTTAAACCAATAAAAATTTTTTATAAATATCACTTATTTCTAGGAATGATATGACATGAAAGTTTGGTAACAGGAAACCTGCGATTTTGGCTTATAAATGCGTCTACATATAAACGCAGCCACAAGAATATAAAACATTAAAACACTTGAACAATATTATAATTTGATTATGTTTATAATAGATGATTTATTTAACGTAGGTTTAATTGATGTAAGTGTCATTTATTTATCTAAAATACAAATTGGAGAAGAAGTATTTTGAATAGTAGAATTAAAGTTTAATTTGACATAACTTGTTAGCGCCAAAAAGCGCCAAGATAAAACTTGTTGCAACTTATGCAACACACTTTAAAGTACACATCAACCAAGTTTCAGCTGCGAACTCCTGTGAACTTGGCACTGAAACTATTTTTATATAACTATAGTCAGTCACATGACTACCTTTAAAACAAAATAATCTTTTTAAACTTCCACCAAACGACCTGATTTTTTGTGATCAATTACAAGCTTTTGTTTACCAAATAACGTGCAAACATTTTTTGAAAAAATAGCAATAACATAAAAAAAGGAATTTTTAACATTTTTTTTATTTGTCGCCGTAAAGAAAATTTAAAATATATGTTTAGTAGATCAATGTTAGTTACATATATACTGAAAATTTCATCGAAATCGATTAACATACACACGAGGTATAAGCTGTTAGAAGTGGCGAAAATCTTGGTATTTACAGCTCCTGGTCAGTTCCTGCTCAAAATCCACAGATCCGTACATCTTTCGATGCGTGTCGTTCTTTCCACCGTCAACCGATTTCGATGAAATATTCAGCACATGTTTAACTAACATAGATCTACAGAAGGCATATTTTGAACTTTCACACACACACACACGTACGCACGCACGCACGCATACATTCAAGAAAAAAATAAAGAAATAAAGGGGTGTACTTCCAAAAAGCTCACACCTCCGATTTGGTTTATACTGTGGATTCTTACGTATTTGGACGTGCTGATTACGAATATAATAGTGAAAATTGGCGCAAATAAAAATTATAGTTTTTTTATTTACTTCCTTAAATAATGGGAATTTTGAAAAATACTTCAGATAAAAGTTGTAGACCTCATCAAAATACACATTTTATGTCCTATTGATTTTTGTCATAAAGATAATACTTCCTGAGAAAAATGATAGGTCCGGGTTAGGTCTGGGTTATTTACGGAAGTAAATAAAAAAACGCCAATTGCGCCAAATTTCACTATCATATTCGTAATCAGCACGTCAAAATACGTAAGAATGTAGAGTATATAAATAATCGGAGGTATGGGCTTTTCGGAAGTTTATCCAATAAAGAATATGCGTAATGCAAAGATTTTCAATTAGCCCATTTTAGTTAATAATTAATACAATTTTTTATTTTTAATTGTTGCCACATAACCGTTGTACCTGTAACATGCTTTCTACAAATTTTCAAGCAGATTTGTTGGGTAGTTTGGTTTTTAAAGATTTTCTTCCGCCTTTTGGCCATTTCGCACCACTCTGCGGCGCGGCGCGGCGGCCCAGGGCGCGCTCTGATTGGTCCGTGTTTTTCGTTAATAACTGCTAAACGAAGCCGCGGTTGACATTGGTGCAAAGGAAAATGTCGCTTGAAATGACCCAAGGAACCTCCCATTTCCAGGAACGACACTTATTTTGGGACACCCTGTATATTACAGATTTTGTACTTTCATTGAATTTCATTGAAAAAATATTACTTGCATTTCTTTAATGTACCAATATTCTATAAGTATGTCAGTAAAATCGGTATCTTCAAGTTGGGAAATGTCCCATGTAAGCGATTGCGATGACCACGGTGCGGCGTTACAAATAATGTTGACTACTCCAGTAACCGTGGCTTCAGCTGAACGTAGTTTCTCGCAGTTGAAACTAATAAAAAACTCTTCGATCATCAATAAGCCAAGACCGATTTACGATTTCGATAAGACCGATCTCTGGCAATTCTTTCAATAGAAAGCAAAGTAACAAACTTAATCAATTTTGATAACGTAATCAAAGATTTTGCGGCGGAAAAAGCGAGAAAAATTATGTAATATTTATCTTACAAAAAATATATGTAACATCCTTTGCACTTATAATAAATAATTCCTTATTGTAAAATTTAAGTATAGGATTTGAATGTGTATTCTGGTCCCGCGCAATTTTTGAACCGAGCCCCGCGAAAGGTCACGCCGGCCCTGGAGTTGGGATTCTCGAAAGAGTTGCGATTCTCGAAAGAACCGGGATTCGCAAAATAATCGGGATTCCCGAAAAAGTAGGTATCTCGGAAGAATTGGTATTTCTAAAAAAGTAGGGGTTCTCGGAAGAGTTGGGATTCTCGAAAGAATCGGGATTCTTGAAATAATATTTGTATTTTATATACTATTAAAATAATAATTTATACTTTATAATTTAGTAGGAGTTGTGGAAAAAAGGGGAAGGGGGCGGAACAGCAAAGATTGTACCCCCGAGGGGTTCATTAAAGTGATATATACATATACATAGTATGTATTTATTATGGGTGTGTGAGAATTCATTTTATCAGAACTAACAATTGGATCACCTGGTATATTCATGTGAGATTTACAGCAGGGAAATGTTGTTAACTATTCGCTCGATGGACGTTGCAAATGATTAGCGTTTAATATTTACTAGATTGCAATAAATTGACATTGTAGAGGACGTGCGAAGTAATTGTATTGACATTGCTCGTTCCATTTTCGCAGAAACAGCTGGTAACATCCGAGCAAATGTAACGGCCAAAGAAACCCGCTTAAAACGTGCTGCTCTTGACATCTTTTTTGTCTCTGAACCTGCCAGGTTTTATCCAGAGGGAATTTCTCAAGCTGCTGACAGGTAGCAGCAGGTTGCAAACTAACCAATTAACTTCTATGTTTTATTCTTATCGTTTTGCCGACAAGTTCTTGCGCGTACCACTGGAAGAAGGTTCAAAATGTCTGGATTCAATTTCCTTAGACATATCAATTAAACAAATAAATGCAGTAAGATCTCAATCAATTTTTATCATACATCTAGCAGGGGCAATGCAACTCAATACGTTAATAATCATCCTCAAACGGTTATACTTTGTACTTGCTGCCAATAATTAATTATCAGTACACATATAGTTGGATCACACACACACACACACACACAATGCAATTCAATATGGCAACGATCATCCTCAGAAGGTTATACTGTAGACCTGCTGCCAATAATTAATTTTCAGTATACGTGTAGTTGTATCAATGCAATTCATTATGGCGACGATCATCATCAAAGGGTTACACTGTTATATTGTAGACGCACTGTAAATAATTGCGACTTTAATCTCTCCAGTAATTCTACACTTTCAAACTAGTCATGATTTATCAAGAGGGAAATGGTTAATTGATTGTCATTTGACAGCAGCTTGCAAATGTTCTATGAACTCCAATATTTTCATAGATTTCGTGTCGACGTACCATCAACCTTCAACTTTCTTTTCATCGGGCTCCTCACGGTTCGGCTTCGACTTCCGCAAACGTCGCGTGGGGACGATTAATTGATCGAGCGGTCAAGGGAGACGATCCCATACGATGTCAGGGGTCTTTCAGGTTCTATCTCCTTGCTCGAGTTGTGCAGTATGTCCCAGACTTCGATCCTAACCCTGCATCGAAGCCTCTGCTGCGTCGCTAACACGCGATGCTGTGGTAACTTTCATCGAATTTACATGCAACGACCATTCGAGGTCCGAGGTTTACGAATATCTGCAGACGACCTCCCTGTAATCCGTCGATTCGCGAAAATCGGCCCGATTAGGCCAACGATCAATTTGATACAGATCTCAATTGCTGCAATTCAGGTAGAACATTTTTTATCACGCTTATATTGTCGAGCTTGTCGAGTTGTCGTTGTTGTTGTTGTTGTTGTATGCGTCAAATATTGTAATCGAATTTTAAACCACTTCCCGATGAGCTAGAGACTTGAAACTTTGAACATAGCTCAGAACTGGATGACAATGAAATATTAAAAAAAAATTTTTTTTTAAACTGTGCGTTCAGGAGAATATAAATTTTTAATTTTAACCGTCACACCTCGTCGCGCGACACTCGGTACAGTAAATCTTCAATCGGAGTCCTGGGTCGCCTATCTAACCGTAGTCCAGTGCCTACTCACTCCACTGCCGGCCAACGCTGCGCCGCGCCGTAGGGCGGCGATGTTTGATCTCGGCTCGGGTATGTCGGTGTGAACACCACACATTCACTCGACTGAATCGAAGTCTCAAACTTCTTAATTTTAATGATCGGTTTATGGGACTTTAACTAGCTTATTCCTGGCGTTTCGCTGATTAATATGGTACCAAGAACGATATAATTGGGCCAATATTTAGTGGTTTAACCGACGATGAAAGTTTCGAATGCAACGAAGAAGAGCGTATTGAAGAGAAAGAGACGCGAACAGTAGCCGTCGCCGGCACAGTTCAAAGGCCCGCGTTGTCGCTGTTCTTCGTTGCTTTCGAAACTTTCATCGTCGATTAAACTACTAAATATTGGCCCAATTGTATCGTATTTGGTATCATTTTGCATTAGAAAAATGCCACGAATATGTTGGTGAAAGTTCCATAATGATATCATAGAAAATAAAGAAGCTAAGATTTTGGTGTTTCATTGTGATGACGCACGGGCCTTTAAACTGTGCCGGCGACAGCGACACGATTCGGCCACGCGATCCTATTTCATTCTGTCCTTCTCTATGTTCGGCTCGTCGTTTGAAGTCTCGGCGCGGTCGACGGAGTCATAAAAAAATAGCCTCTCTACGCTACCCAAGTCCGTTCAACACACGGGTGTTGGGACTCCGATCGAAGAATTACTGTAGTACGTTATCGCGTTGAGCGATCCCCACTCCGCGCACCACCGTTCCCTACTCCACTACGCGTTCCCACTCGGACTCATCCCCACTCCACTAGCCCATTTCGCACCGACGGAGCTCAGTTAGTGTGGTGTTCCGTTCATTTAGTTCCATTTCGGACAATTTCGGACAATTTCGGACTCCATCAAGAGACGTCGTCTTCTATCATACCACTATTACTATCTCTTGCGTTCCATTTAAAAAAGACTAAAAAGTAGAAAATAAAAAGATTTTTAAAAACCACGCTTATATTAAAATACACTAAAAAGGAGAAAATAATTTTTTCGACATTAGTGACTATAAATAAAACGTGGAGCACCCACGAAGATTACGTCAATATAGTTTGGCGCTCCACGCTTTTATTTATAGTCACTAATGTCTAAAGAAATTATTGTCTCCTTTTTAGTGCATTTTAATATCAGCGTGGTCTTTAAAAAGTTTTTCATATATTTTTTTTATTTTGCAGAAAAAGGCGAACGATCATTTTGATAAACTGAGAAGTTACCCGATTTAAATTGTGGAAGAAACCTAATTAATGATTATTAACTCGTGTGGAGTATGTGCAAACTGCTGATATTAAATAAAGTTGTATAATTCGAGAGATCAAATAAAATTGCAATTAAAACCAGCGGTGTGCTGCTGGATGAAATGAAAACGAACGGATGCTTGCATTAGGATCATGAATTTTTCCGCAATTTCTTGTTCGTTTGGATTAAATAAAAATGCAAGGATAGCGCGATTTTGGGAAAACCGGATTGATCGGAATATGGTTCGCGAATTTCTCAGCGTGTTTCCAAGGCCGCAGCCGCGCGCAACGTGCGCGTTTCCTGTTCCCCGTTCCGAGAATAGTAATGGGAATTGTCTGGTTCGACGCGCGAAAGTTCGAAGATTGACTGCAAATGGGCTAGACGGATTAATTAACGTCGATGGATGTTGCGAATTGAGTTGTTAACGCGGATCGGGACACACGCGTCGCGTGTCCAATCTACCTGACATACTCCTAAGGGATTCGGGTATTATATATATTGCAGAAATTAATTAAACCCGTCGCGCAGCCATGCATCTGGGTTAATTCGCGTCAACGTCAATTTTCGCCGTGAATTATAAGCCAAGAGCAGATCGGAACGTATACTCATATATACATATACATACATATAATATCCCAGAGAAATCGTTCGCTTCCGAATCACTTGGACAGGAAACTGACAAGAGGCGAATGAACGACACACGGTGACAATTAGTTGCGACTTCCGGCCATTCGAACGGGGATATCTTTAAATTATGTAAAACACTAGAGTGGATTGTGTCGGGGACCGAGTTCGACGACCTCCGGCCGCGATCATTTCGCAATTGTTTCGCTGGGCTATTTTAGCAGGCTAGACTTTCTATTAGCAATTCATTGTATTGATCGCCGTTTTATTTTAAATCCAGCTCTTTCATCCTCCAAATTGAAAACTCGTTAATTACTCGAGAGAAAATACGTTTTCATTTAACTTCCGTTTCTCGCGATTGACTTGGACAATTTTTATTCTGAATAAAGATTATGTATTGACGCGGTAAAATATTTTTTAGAAATCTGAATATCTTGAATTTCATGTTCGTAATCAACAGCGCAATTCTCTGGGACGAGTGATACATGTCTAGAGAAAATATATTCCTAAAATATTAAAGTTAAAGAATCGAGTTTGGCCACGAAAAGTCGCTTCACGGACGGCGAGAACCTGGAATTGGAATATTAATTGCGCTTCGGAGGTTGCCAATTTTTATTCTGCATAAAGATCTACATATTGTCGTGGTACAATATTTTTTAAAAGCCTAAATATCTCGAAGAAACAGGACCTAGAATTTTCGTTCGTAATCAACAGCGCAATTCTCTGAGACGAGTGATACGTGTGAAGAGAAAATATATTCCTAAAATATTAAAGTTAAAGAATTGAGTTTGGCCACGAAAAGTCGCTTCACGGACGACAAGAACGTGGAATTGGAATATTAATTGCGCTTCGGAGGTTGCCAATTTTTATTCTGCATAAAGATCTACATATTGTCGTGGTACAATATTTTTTAAAAGACTAAATATCTCGAAGAAACAGGACCTAGAATTTCACGAGACGTTTGGGTTTCGTGGCGTCAAAAAGTGGTTGTCTCGGTAGAGAAAATATATTCCTAAAATATTAAAGTTAAAGAATCGAGTTTGGCCACGAAAAGTCGCTTCACGGACGACGGAAAGAGGGACGAGAACTGGAACGTTAATTGCGCTTCGGAGGTTGCCAGAAAAGAGACGAGACGCCGGCCGAGAGGAGAAATAACGCGACTCTCGGTTGAAGAGGGAGATGGAACCCAGAGAAAGAGACAGAGATTGGTTGCAATCCTACCAAGCATTTTGGGTCGTGTTTGTTCAACCGTCCGAGCTTTTTTTCCCAAGATTAACGCCCCTCGCTGTCACAAATACACGCCGCGGAATCGCGTAGCTGCACTTTGCGGGGTACAAGGGCCGCAATTTGTCGATCGCATTAAACCTGTCGCCGACGGAAAACTAAACGACGCTGCTGTCGTTCTACCGCCGTGTTTTCGCTTCCGAACGAGATCACTGCCACTGCCGAAACTAGATTCGCAGCTAGGCTACAGCTAAACGCTTCAAGAAAAATTTCCTCTACACAGGAGAAGTATCGTTTGAAGCTTGTGAATGTCTTTCTCACTGAATAGACAATTCCTGTGATTATTATAAAATAATACCGTCCTTAATATCAGATGATTGCTCAAGTTCGTGCTCGATTTTTGTATTTCAAATTTCCATTAAAGACCCAAATAAAAAAGTTTTAGAAAATGCCTTTTTTATTTTCGCATGTAACCTTGTAAATTATAATTTCTTGAAAATCTTTTTTGCACATCATTTCATATGCTTTCAATGAAAGAAGCATTCAATGCTTCTAATTAATTATAAAAAATCAGGTCGTGTGGTACAATTATAAAAAGGTTATTAGTTTTTAAAAGGTGTACGAATACTTTGTACACCCACTGCATATAATCTCCGTTCCTTTCTACAATTAGAAAGAATTTTAATCGGTCAATAAAGCCGTATTATTTCAAATTTGACCATTGAATTTTATTTTCAAATCGGGCATGAACTTATGGAAATATCTGATACATTTACACAAATGTATGTGCTCGAATTGCATGGAGATTTACAAGTGTTTTTTGGAGGCGTCGATCTCTCAGATTACTAGCTTCTTTATTTGTAAAATTTGTTGTCTTTAAATATGTAAGAGCAGAGCGTTTCAAATAACTATTCTTTTATTAAAGAAAGCACACGACTACAATTAAAGTACAAAAAAGAGAGACAATACACAAGTGCTTCGCACGCCGCATAAACATAAAACCCTAAAACCGAAATCGTATTCGTTAGCCGTTTGTCGTAATCGTAATCGTACTCGTATCATATCGTATCGTAGCGTAGCAGTGAACCTCTACGTATGTCGTTTTAGTGTCGCGGCGCGGACGCGTCCTTTTATCGGCTCCTCGATCGAACGTTCTAAATCTATTAGGTTGGCAAATAAGTTCGTTCGGTTTTTTAGAGTGGAATAAATCACAAAAACCGAACGAACTTATTTGCCAACCCAATATTTAGTTCGTTTGAATTTTCGTACGTGAGGTAAATGGCCTCAACGGCCGCTGTTCGTTCTCGCAGTCGCACAGTGGGCCAGATCGTATAAGTAGGAGGAAAAAAGTCTGAAATTGAAGATAAACAAACAGCTTATGGTACAAAATATTATGAAATTTTCATTAAAATTAAAATATTTTATATTATTTGAGGGGTTAATATAATAAATTTTATACAGCTTGTCAAATCTAGCTGTGCGGCTGACCAAAACATAGGAATGGGCAAACAAATACAAAGATTTCCCCTTGCGGGGGACATTCAGCCGCACAGCTAGATTTGACAAGCTGTACTATACATTTTCCTGAGTCGTAAAGTGACCTCTGATATTAGTATTATCACCAATAAAACATATGACGAAGGCAAATGATAAAGGTAAATGACGAAGGTAAATGACGAAGGCAAATCCCGCGTTGCGTTGTTTAACGTTTCTCGAATGTTTGCTGCGAAATATTGAGTATTAGGACGTGTGTTATGATTATCTAGCAAAGACTTTTATATTCATATAATATTCATATAATTCATATAATATATAACATGAATTCAACAATTGAAATTAAGTACAGAACAAAAGATTTATCTCAATTTGGTGCTTCAGATTATTATTTATATTTCGAGAAATCTTGACAGTCCATTTCTTGTAAGCTTTTGTAAAGTGCAAAGCCTAAGTTACTAAATGTTACTAATTGAAACTATTTTTAGTCGATAGTAACATTCTTATAGTTGACATAAATTCAAAAGTTTCTGGCCTGTATGTAGTTGCCATTTTATGAGAAATAATTTTTTTGGTAGATCGTGAACCTATTATAACTCGACGCGACATGGTACAATACAATCCACTACAACAAAAAATCGGCAAATTATTGTAATTTATTTACAAAATAATTAGATATATATATATATATATTTTATTTCCCCCTACTTATACGATCTGGCCTACTGTGCGGTCGCGGAAGCTTGTCGGTGTAAATGCCCAATTGTCACCACAATGTTTTGAACATTTCGGATAATTTGGAAAGAAAATGTTTCCAACGAAAGATACTCAGTCATCTATAAATTCCAATAAAAAAATTTGACGAAAATTTTTTTTTTAATAAAAAATATGATCGTGTTAATTTTTTATG
Source organism: Lasioglossum pauxillum (assembly GCA_933228785.1). Taxonomy (NCBI): domain Eukaryota; kingdom Metazoa; phylum Arthropoda; class Insecta; order Hymenoptera; family Halictidae; genus Lasioglossum; species Lasioglossum pauxillum. The sequence continues at coordinate 18,791,479 of OW121704.1, read as the reverse complement.
CTACTAACAATCACTCTGAAGGGGTGAAAACAGCCCTCGAAGTTGGGGGTCAAAACCATATTTTTTGAGATATCTCGGAAACCAGAGATCCAAAAAATTTGAATTTTTTTTTAAATTGTGTGTTTTTCAATGGGAAATGTTGTCGTGCAAAAAAATGTTAACAAAAGTTTTTTGTTTAAACAATATATTAAAAATTTGATATTTTGTTGCAGTTTCTCTTATTTATTGTTAGTTCATTTTAATGTAAACTCGGGGGTGTGATCTTTGATCCAAAATAGAGGATACATGTTTCAGGATTTTCTTTTTTTTTGCCATTTAACATTAATTATGCATAATGGAAGGTAGTCTTGCACCTGGCGTGTGGAGTAATTCTGGCTTGCTTTATCGAAATATAAGCATTTAGTATAAACGTGTATAGTATTTTAAACAATACCACTGGATTATATGTCGTTTATTGGTTTATCAGTAGCTTAAGAAGGTGGCGCAGGTAGCAGCATGCACACTGCAGTTTTACCTTGGTAAAACCAAAACCAAAACTGCTTGGTGACCGCTATGCCACGGTCACAATACCGTCGGCGCTCACGCATACACCCACGCTTGATCGTTTGCGTATATAGGGCACAGGAGAGTTCAAGAATCTCGATCAGATGTTTTTCTGTATGGTCGGCGTCATCCGTGTTCTAGAACTCGCCTGCCTCCTACAAATGTTTATGATATACAAGATATTTATTTAAAATCTTGATGTGCCACATACTAATGTGGAACAAAATTATATGATCTCTGCAATTGAGATAAATGATGAATCGAATGTGGAACGCGTTAATGGAAAATTCTATCGCCAGATGAACGTCCTCTGCGTGTACCGTCGTTCGAAGCAGTTATGGTATCGCTTGGGCAGCCAAGCTATGGTAAACCAGGCAAACAATGCTAACCGTAGCACGAAGAAACAGAGCAGAGAAGTACTAAGGAAGAGAAAGGTAGCGAGAAATGGGAAAGGACGGAAGAAGCGGAGAGGAAACACCGGGACGCACCCGGGGAAACTTTATGAGTTTATGAGAGCAAACGCGAAGCCGGGGTTGGGCCAGCCAGCAAAATAAGAGGCTCCTCTAACTATCCAACTACCTCGTCTCGTATCTTTTTCATTTACGCGCTGTTTACAACGCGTCGGGCATTACTTTTATCGCGGGCTCGGCTCGTCTCGGCACCGGCCGCCACGCCGCCACCCTCTCTGAATTACTCGAATGCCACCGGGCTGCTTGCTAAGGGTTTGTTGCGACGAAAACAGTTTAGAGACGAACGTTTCTTACGTTTCTTTGTGTAGAATGCCTGTCTCGCGAATTCCTTCGCGAAACTCGACGAACGGCAGAACAACCGTCACGCGAATCATTCGTCTCTTATACTCTATCTCTGTTACTGCATTTTCGTGCTGTCCCACTGGGGAAGGAATATTCAACGAGTATTGGTGTAATACGTTCTTTTTTTTAATTTTATTTTTTCTCTCTCTCTCTGATCTCTCTATGATCATTAGCGACGGGACTTACAGTTTATTAAAATGGGTTCCGAACCACATTGGGCACCATAATTTTTGATATCACATGGAATCTTTTCCAATTAGAAGACTTCATTGGAAGCATTTGCAGAGGTTAGAGTAATAAGTTCTGTTTCACGTGGCGCATTGACTTTTTAACCCTCTGCACTCAAAGCTATTTTAAATCGACGATTAAACATTTGCCCCACCTAGAATAATTCCATTGTATTTGATTTTTCTCATTTTTAATAATGTAAATCATATTTTGGATAATGGTATAGCAATTTTTAGTGGCGACTCTGAGTTCTACACATCAAAAAAGTTGTTCAATGTCTCTCAACTCCCTAGAGTTCTCATTTGTGCAAGAATGGCTTCGGGAAAGTTGTTGCCACGTTCTTCCAGTTTAAGATACGTGGCTCAATTTTTAAGAGAATACTAGTGAAACGTATAATAGGATGGACAGAGTGGTTTTCTAAAGCACCATAATTTTGTATCTAAAGAATGTCTTACGAATGTTCATCTGCAAACATAAACGGCGTTTTTCGTCTCGGAACGAGCCCAGAACGAGTTCGTTTGCTCTCCCTCCGCGTCCGTTTAACGAATAATTGTCCGAGTTGTACAAAAGTAAATAATGCCGTCGAAATACCGGCTCGGAGCGGATCACTCGATGCAATTTATCCGGCAATCCGATTACATCGTCGAAATATTTTCACCGGTCGTCCGCGCATTAACGCGCAATGTATGCGTGGCGGCGGTGATTCAATATCCGTCTATAAATATTATTCTTCGACGAGAGCTGCATTGCCGGAAAATTGAACGATCGTCGATACGTATTAGCCGCCGGAAACACGCCGACGCGCGCGCAACAACCGATCGAAGCGGGCCGGAAACGAAGAAACGCCGCTTCCATCACCTAAACACATTCATACTAATTATCACTGCGTCTCGCAATTATCTGGAAACGTACAGCGTGAAGCACGACTAAATATTCTTCATCGAACCATCGCTGATAAATAGACTGCGGATCTTTATGAATTTGTGAAGAAATTGGTTGGATGAAATACAAAATGGGAAAAAATTGTATAAATTCAAGAATGTTGTAATGTTGCTTTTATTGTAACAAATTATGTTATCCCTGCTTCCCACAATCAATGGAAAATATTTTTATTTTGCACAAACATCCGCAGTCTACTGATACAGATAGAAGAAACGATTAGTCTGTGGATCTTCATGCAAAATAAAAATTGTTTGCATTGACTTCTTTTCTCCCTTTGACAATTCTGATAAGCTGTTTTTCCTGTATAGATGGCATTGTTTCCATTTGCTATTACTGGACTGCGGATGCTTATACAATTTTCAATTTTTGTAGGCAAATTCTAAGACAGTGGGATCAAATAACATCTGATCTTCAGTGGTAATATCCTTTGTAGATATGAAATAAATAAAAATCGTACTCGGTTCTATCGAATTTAATGTTCTAGAATTTTTGAACATTTCCAGAAGCCATAAATGCATAAAGATCCGCGGTCTAGTTATTACTTACAGAAATTCAACGAGCATGGGATCTTTAAGTTGCCTGAAAAATCGCAGAAGATCATCGAGAACAAAATGTCACAAAACTTCTTCTAAATGGTAAAAAATTGACTTTCATTTTCCCTGGTGAAAACGAAATGATTTTCCGAACGACCTAATAAAATCTGCAATTTAATGGTTGTAGTATTCATTAAGTTGAATCATCTTGAATGATCTCTGCCACGAAAAGTCTGATCGCAGGCCAACGTGCACTGTTGCAGTTGCAGTTCCAGTTGCAGGCGACTGTGGAATGCGAGCGGATTCGACAAAGAATCTCGAACGGGCGGCGAATTAACGGGCTTAATCGTGGAATGGCATCGCGGCGCTCGTTTATTTTTACGGATCCGGCCGCGGAATGGCGTCGATAATCCCAGAAATGCGCCGAGGGCGACGCCGCAAGACGATCCGCGATTTCCGGTCGAATCTGGTGAACTAGTATCGAAATCAGTATACTTGGACACTGGAGGACCTGTTCGATTATATCGATGCGACACGAAGAGCTCCGAAAGAGTCGAACGTCGAACATCGATGCGGAAAATAGGCTTTCGAGATTAATTGGCTCCTCCAGGGAAGCACGCGGAGCACGGGGCGATAGTTCGGTATCGCGACGAGCGCCGGCTATTTCGCGAACACAGGCCAATTAACTTTTTCATTCGAACCGAGTGGCGCCAAGCAGAGCAGAGCCGAGCTGAGCGGAGTAGAACTGCGTTTTGTTCTTTCTGCGAGCCGGAGCGGAGCGTCGAACAACGCCGTTTCGAATTAACGAGCTTCCCAGCCACACAGTAGCCCCTAGATTTTTCTGCTTCCGGGGCTTCGTCCGATTTACCCACTTCCAATTTAATCCTTGATGACCGGGGTGAGCTAGCTGCGTTTACGCTAAGCTGTAGAGACAGTGATGATGTCGATCGAGAACGAGAACCCGATTGAACTCTTTTTGGTTGGCTAGACAAATATTTTGTCGAACGAACCTGATTGAATATGATTGAATTCTTTTTAGACAGCTGAGAAAATATTTGACGAACCTGATTTGCAAGGAAACAGACTATTTGACGCAGATCTACAAAAGCTATTCTTGAAATTTTCGATATAGGCCCAGACATGATTTGAATCGAGAATGAGAATATGATTGAACTCTTTTTAGACAGCTGAATAAGTATTTTCCGAACCTGATCCGCAAAAAAACGGACTACAGTCAATTTTCTATAGATGCGAAAAAAATATCCCCCCTCCTAACTTAGTAATCTTATCTCGGCTCGGTATATCGGTGTGTGAACTACTACTAACGCAACGCGGAGAGTCGCAGTCGTCGGTACAGTTTAAATGCCCGTGCGTCATCACAATGTAACACCAATATTTAATCTTCTTTATTTTTCATTATTTTTTTATGGAACTTTCAGCAACATATTCCTGGCATTTTTCTAATGCAAAATGATACCAAACACGATATAATTCAACTGTATTTAGTGGTTTAATCGATGATGAGAGTTTCGAACGCAAGAAAGGACAGCAGATCAGAAAGAAAATGACGCGGATAGTTGCTGTCGCACCGACAGTTGCAGTGGTCTCTCTTTACACGCGCTGTCCTTTTCTACGTTCGGCTCGGTCTTTGAAGCTCAAAAAGTAGTACCAAATGCGATAGACGCAAAGAAATCCCCCCGAGGCCTTCGCATCTATAGAAAATTTACTGTAATTGACGCAGATGTAGGGTAAAGTGCCCAAATATAAACCACTTTGAGTTGATGTCATTTTCGTCTAAAAAGTTACCAGTTGTAAATGCAATTTCCTCCCTATAAGATTCTGGGGTCAGGTTTGTTAAAAAATTAATACAGTTTGAGAAAAATATTTTTCTTTGTGGTGTGTCATTTGCAGGTTCCAGCGAAAGGGGTTCTTAATATGGTACACCTTGAGTCCTTAATATGACACCTAGTGCCATATGCGACACCAACACCAAGAATGTCAATAGCTATACCCATATTAGGAAACCCTTGCTAGTGCCATATTGGGAACTCCACGTGGACCGATAACACTAGCTACTGACAAAGAGAAAATTAATTTCAGCCCAAATCAACACTTGACAAACATTAATATAAATAAACTGAAACTACAGATATGTTCAAACATTTCAAAATCACTTACCTTCTTCGAAAAAGATACAATCAAACATCTAACCAGAAAAATATTCAACACATGGAGACACAACTGGCGGAGGATTGATACTAAAATCTATAGAATGGTGCGATTGCACTGCACACTGTTGAGTATACATGGTAAACTATTGTTTGTGGATTTTCTCACTAGAGTGCGACTTCTGCTTTACAAGATATAAGGTAGTGCCCTAATAGGCGACTATACCATATTTGGGCACTTCACCTACAAAATGTATTTTTGAAATTTTCGATATTGGCCCGAGGATAAAAAAGTTGTAAAAAACAAGTCGTACGGTCGAATATTAAAAAAGTTGTCTTTTTACGAGTGTCCGATTGTTGCGAGTGTATCGACACACTTGTCCCCGTTGATTTCAAACAGTGACTGTATCCAACAATATTAAACTGATTTGAAACAAATTCATGAAATAGCCGTGTCTACCGAAACATCTCGATTTTCCATTGACCAAGCGAAAACAGTTTTGTCCAGCAGGCAAAGCTTATTTCGTTCGTGCGCCCACCGTTGCCTGATTGACAGTCCTTTCGGGCTAAATGACGCGCATCGAAATATTGCGGAGGAATACGGCCGTCGTTGAATTAAATCCGGCGAATATCGCCGACAAACCGGAAACTTGTACAATCGGTAACCGTTTTCCGATGAATTTCCAGGCCTGTCGCTTTTCACCGTTGGAAACGAACGCTCGGCTCGGTGCGGCGGTTAGTATCCCGCGCATTTCTATCGTACGCGATCCGACGCGGGCTCCTTTGTTCAAGGACAAAGGTACCTCGCGGATCGAAATCGAAAATGGAAATCGAGAGAGAGACCGCGCGTGCCGACGAAAGAAAAATCGAGGAACACGCGGCTTCACGAAGGTTCTTCGATCGCAAACAACAATTTTCAGAGCGACGGCACGCGCCGCCAGTTTTTTACTGCCCCCAGCCTGGTTCGATTCCGAACATAAAATCCGTCGGGGTTTTTAATTCCAGGTTCGAGTCGTAAAATTTCTGCGGCTCGACTCCATTGTCGCACTGCTGGATCGAAGATTTCAGCGATATTTTATCAAGAAATGAACTTTCTCAAAAATGGAAGAATTGTAGAATCTACGTTCGACATCCGAAAAATAAAAATGTCCTTACTTTTTCGCGATATTTCGATGATCCTGTTTAATCCTTTATCCCCGTTTTATCTCTACATTAAACCGCATTATTTACTGGCAAAAGTTATTCGAAGAGTTATTCGAAGCCTTCGAATAATAAATGAATATTTTATTCCAAGCTTCGAATAAATCCGCTTCGAATAAAAATATCAGCTTTAATTCATCGAATAAATTCGCGTCGAATGAATTAATTTAAAAAACGATTCGAATAAAAGATACTTTTCTTATTGCGCAGAGGACAATAATTTTGTTATTGCTATGGTGAAGCTGTTCATTGGCGAGAAGTTAAGACTGTGTAGATATATCATTGCTGCTTGTATTGCCGATACGTTCCAAAGTTTCGCACAGTTGTCGCGCGCAATCGGTGCAGACTCGTAAACTGTGCATTGTTCATATTGGTTGGTTTGCGTGGTTTCCCCAAAGGGGCAAAAGCGTGGCGAGTTATTTTTTGCGTTTCGGCGAACTGGTCGTCTTGCTTCTTCCTTTTCGCCCCGTTTTACTTTTGGCCCTCTTCCTGGACAAGACCTTCGGGACGATTATGGGCGGGGGCGGGCCAACTCCGGCCAGAGGAATGTAATTTCGTGGCGCTTTAAATTCAATTTCGAGCGTGTTCTTAAGGTCGTCGTTGTACAAAATTTGTCTCTGCGCCCTCAACGAGAACGACTCCTCGTCAGCCGTTTTCGGTGGCGGTGTCTTGTCCGGTACCACGTGAACCTTCGTGCATCCCGGCTTGCAGTTCGTCTCATCTGCTCGTGGAAAGGCGAAACTGTTAGAGTACGATTGAACCATCGACCGATCAGACGATCTGGCGATTTCAAAGACAACAATCTTGCTTCTGCGCTTAGTACAGGAATTTTGTGGAGCGCCGCGCGTTTTAATTTCTTATTTTTTAGTTAGAAACAAATATACGTTCCACAAATATAAATTACAACAAAGTTTGAGAGCTATATCTAATATAATTAGTAAAAAAAATTGTTTAAAATAAGTAGCAGTCAAGGAACTGTCCTTTGAAGTAAACTTCAAGTAAAACACTTGAAATAGTAGGGAGTCGTTGGCAATAAAATTGAAAAATAATTCGGAGTGCAAAGGTTTAATGTCAACTAGAATATGCAAGGAAAAAAATACATTTAGCAGCAAACAAAATGTCGATGATCTTGAAAACTCCGGAAAAAATGAGCTTCAAAATTAAATCAAGGGTATTATTTTTTGAGCGATTTGAGGGAAGGTAAGAGTTTAGTTTCGATAATGGAGGGGGGCTGCGAAGGAATTCGTCGATCGCGCACAGACGCGTTAAACGAAACGAAACGGAACGAAACGAAATGAAATGCATCGAACCTTCAGCATCCGGGCAATCGAACTCGAAGCTCAATTTTTGCTGCAGCTCGTTCGACTCGTCCGACCGCTCAAATTGCCTTTGCCGCTTCGGTATTCTCACAGCGAGAATGCTTTCGCCGACCTCGTGCGACACCTCGTCGTACGGAGGCTGGGCGTCGGGGTGCGGGCACACCGGGTGAAGGCATTTCAGACAGGTGCATCGGTTGCTCGACATGATCATATGCGAGTCAACTTTACAATTTACCGATCCTCTTCCGGACGCATCCGGCCCGTTTCCCGAATTTCGTTCATCGGGAACACGTCATTTCTTCTCAGTGGCCCGAACTGTGCAGTTTGTTGCTATCGAACGGCGATCGCTGCAACCTCAGGATGTACAACGGATTCCAAAATCGGATCAAAGTTAAGCGGCCCCTAGACGATCAATATTATCATCAATATATGGCACGATATATTGCACAATAATATTGCTGATTCACCCACACGAGACAATATTATTGCCCAATAAGATAGTGCACGACTGATGACACAGCAGTTAACATGTGGAATAATGAAATATATAAAAAAAACTTTTTAAAAACCACGCTTATATTAAAATGCACTAATAAGGAGAAAATAATTTTTTTCCTAGTTCTCCATAAAATACCGAATGCAGTTAAATGATTAATAATATTTTTCCCAAAATTTTAAGCAATTAGTTCAAAATTTCTTCTGTTGCAAAATTAGTGTCGGAATAGATAGACAAATTTAATCTAAATTTAAATAAAATCATGACATTAGTGACTATAAATAAAAGCATGGAGCGCCCACGAAGATTACGTTAATATAGTTTAGCTCTCCACGCTTTCATTTTAATAGTCACTAATGAAAATTTATATGAAATTTGTCTATCTATTCCGACACTAATTTTATAACAGAAGAAATTTTGAACTACTTGCTTAAAATTTTGGGAAAGATATTATTAATCATTTAATCATTTAATAATGGATTCGGTATTTCATGGAGAACCAGGAAAAAAATTATTTTCTCCTGTTTAGTGCATTTTAATATAAGCGTTGTTTTTAAAACGTTTTGTTTATGTATTTAATTTTCTGCTTTTATTGTCATCAGAAGCAAGTGTGTATACAAAATTTCAGCAAGATTGCACTACGGGAAGAGGTTTAAAATTCAATTACAAGATTTGACGCATACAACAACGCGGCAAGTTAATATAAGCGTGGTAAAAAGAAAGCAAGTTGTGTGGCCATTGCATTAGTTATAGCTTTAAAAACGAAGGAGAAACAAAAGGAGAAAAAGAAGCGCAGGTGGATGAAGGAATGGTTTAAAAAAAGGAATGAGTACACTCATGAAAATTTATTAAGTGATCGACGAATAAGTGAACCAACTGATTTTCGAAACTTTTTGCGACTGGATGGTACATTATTTGATGAACTTTTGAGAATGGTTATACCTGAAATTGCTATTCCTCCAAGTCAGCATTTAGCAATAACACTAGAATCCTTGATCCGCTTCAATTCATTTCTGAAATTAGTGCGCAATGAATTAAATTTTTTAACTAACTACGACTTAACAGCATCTAGATACTTTTCTTTATATTTCTGAAGCAGATGTTCTTATTGTTCATTTTTTTTATCCTGTTGCTATACTCTTTACTCTTGATATTCCATAAAGCAGGCAAGCTCTGATACACCTCGATGCATTCTAAAATGAATTTTCTTTCTTCCTCTTTTCCCTTCGTAGCCATGCTTGAAAATTCAATGTTCACTTTGCGAATGTGAAGATAGAACTGAGCCAATATTGCGCAATATTACCCACAGGCGAAGTAATATTTACGTGATTGTTCAATAAAAATCAAACTCTTTTTGATTGACTCAATATATTGCGCCAATCTTTCAATTTGATTTACAGACGATCAATATTATTGTACAATATCAATTATTGTGCAATATATTGATCGTCCTCGGGCCGCTTTAAACTAATGAAAATATTCCGAGAATCTAACAATCGTTACCAGCGTCATTGATATGCAACGTCCGCAATCCTAAAGTTAGCTCAAACATATTTTTATCCACTTGTGTATTATTTAAAGAAATTACAGAAACTACATGTTCGCAGTTGCGCAACACAGCGGAAAGGATTAGTGCACAGAGTGTTTCGAGATACGAGGAGATTTGTTACAAAAATGGACCGCAAAATTGACCTTACCATGAAACGAAGATAAAATCACGACCGTGAACGTGATTCTGCGATCACTCTGATAAATCACGGTTAGTCATCACTAGTGAAGACTACGCGAGTCCGCTGGGAGGTAAGAAATAATAGTAATACGGGGCCGGCGATTAAATGGGGGCGGAATGATCGAACCGAAGCGATTATACCCGCGCCGGGTGTAACGACTTAAACGAACTCCAAGCAGACCGTTTAATTCATCGAATTAAACTCCCAATTACACGCGAAATTGCGTTAGCCTGAAAAGTTTCCGAGGAAAGTGGCGAAGCCTTCGCGAAGAATTTCATTTAAAAACCGATAATTCGATTGTAGTCGGAGCCTGAACTTTGATCAAACAGCAAAAAGTGTAACAAAGTGGATTTCATTAATAGACGTCGCTTTTTATATCGCCGAGGGGCGGAGGGGATACGGGGTAAAAGGGGAGAAGGAGGAACGGGCATCGCTTCGTTGAAATCTCATTCCTTCGCGGGCGGTCGCGTGTAATCGAGCTACGACGGAGCACCCGTGTAAATTTTAATTAAATACGTGTCGTAATACGGAACAAAGTTCTGGATACGCGGCAGTCGAGTTAATTTCATTAATATTTTGTACGTGCTCACCGACAGGCGAGCGAGAAATCGAGAAACCCGAGAAGAGAGACGGATAGAGATGCAGAGAAAGCGAACCGGTCGCGAGCAGAGAACGCTCTGTATCAAATATCGCGGAATGGTTCGCGCTCTGAAACGATCGTTTAACAATTTCGCGTGAAAACATTTTCACGAAGAACCTCCAAAAATTAGAAACGAGTAAGTGCAATCTGTCCGATTGTTCTAGTAGACAGAGAATAATTTTGGACTTTTCATTATCATTAATATTTCTTTAATATTAATATTATTTTCAGTATCATTAATATTTCGTACGTGCGAGTATATACTCTATATAAAATATAATGGAACTGTTTCCCGTTCCAAAACGTTGCAAAGATCCGCGGTATCTACCGTTTGGCCGTGGCCGAATCAATCGGTAAACTGGCAGCCCCACGATTAAACGTACAAGTAACATTTTCGCTTCGATCTCGTTTCGTGCTCCGACCGCAAATATTATACGTACGCGATTCACCGAAACCGGCAAAGCCGTTTGCGCCTCGCTATTCCGATCTTCACTCCACCATTAATTTCTAATTACCAGCTCCGACGAGTTACTTTTCGTGGGGTAACACGCTATTGTCCACGTTAATCACGGCTACGTTTCAACGTTACCTCTATTCGATGCGAAACAGGAGAGACGATCAAAGCTCATCGGGATGAAAATTTCATCCCGATCCGGGTAATTACCCGGCCGGGTTGTTGCGAAGTGCGTGGATAAGCTGCTGAGAAAATTGTTTCGTTAGACTGTACATTCTTTTGCGCGTCCTCTGAACTTTGTTGCCGTGAACTCAAAGTTGATGGAAATGCTTCTTCATCTAATTATGAACGTACATGATGTATTTGTAACGTAATTGGATTTTAATATTACATCAATTTTGTCTCAATGACGTCTTTTTTACGTCCATTTTAAATCTGAAAGTATTACGTCCTAAAGATACGTTAAGATAAGACGTCTTTTTCGAGATGTCGTTTAACGTCTGCAGCAAGATGTCTTTTTCGAGATTAAATGACTGATTTTTTGGAGATTTTATGAAACGGACTAGTTTGCTGTACAATGACTAAAAACTATTAGGTTGTAAAGAAGGAAATGCAGGATTTTTGTTCCTTTGTTTCAATTTCAATTTTATACTTAAAGCTTGTTTTACGCTCTATTTAATTATGCTTTTGATATTTGATTTTATTAAAATTTTTATTGAATTATTTGGCTTTAATTTCAGGATGTCAAAACGCGATTTTCGTATTATTTTATTCTACGAGTTCAAATTAGGCCGAAGTGTCGCTAAAGCGGCTCTGAATATCAACGAAGTATGGGACGAAGGTAATAGTTCGAACTCATAGAAAAAATAAATGCGAAAATCACGTTTTGACATCTTGAAATAAAATATGATTTAATAAAAATTTGAATAAAATTAAATATCAATTAAATAGAGCATAAAACAAGATTTAAAATGACGTATAACTCATTAAATTAAGGTAAATATTTATTGGTATAAAATTGCAATTAAAACAAAGGAACAAACAGACTGCATTTCTTTCTTTACAACCTAATACATGCCCTAATTATAGAACAGGTCTTTTAGATGTCAAACAGACGTCTTAGAAACGTCTTAAAGACGTACCGTATTCTAACACGAGACGTTCGGGAGCCATTCGGAAGACATTTGAGACGTCTTTAACACTAAACCTACCACCACCGGTTAAATGACCGGTTCCAGATTTTTTATTTCATAATTATTGAAATTATAAAGATGGTTTCGTGGTAAATGATCAAATAAATATACATATTTAGTAGCGCAGACATTATAATATGATCAGCACAAAGTCAAAATAAATTTAATCTTGTTATTTTTATTAGGCAACATGTACCGGCTACTTTCAAAACTCGGTAGGTTTAGTGTTAAGACGTCTGAATGTCCATCAACAGACGTGATTAAGACGTCTTTGTGCTATCTGGAAGAATGTACAGCATTTAACTATTACCGACCAGAAGACGCTCGATATAATTACGAGCCTAAAATATTTCTTCGGGTTTTATCGGGCGGCGATTCGGCCATCGTCGAATGACTCTGGGCTCGGTCCAAGGAAATTACACGGGCTCGTGGCCCGCAGATCTCGGAACGCCGGCTTTCGCTTTAACCCTTGGAAATATGTCCTCCTCGGAGTAAGTACGTAATGCATGGAAAGAACTTGAGCTGGCACGCGAAGGCACGGGGCTACGGGCTTCCACGAGCAAACAGCGCGCACCCCGGCTCCTCGGTCCGCTTAGTATTTTTCATTCCTCACCGCCGAGGATGGAAGAGAGACGCTGGCTGCTATGCCGCCGCTGCTTCGAGATAAGACCGGAGACGAAGAAACCGGCAAAAGGGGGATGTAGATGAGAAAGGAGCGTTCCGTGGACTTTTACCAGCCTTGGAAGGGGAGCTAAACGAGACACCAGAGTCCCGCGGCGCTGCCGTTTCTTCAAACGCTGGCCAAAATTCAATATCCAAAGTATAGGACAACCTGCAGCTCGATTTGCTGTCTACGTATCAATTAATCAGACGCTGCTTGAATCTTTCGGATAGATTCATCGGTTACCGAAATACAGACCGTCGAAGTTGACCAACTATCATTTTGTTCCTGTTTTGTACAGAGTGTTCCAAAATTATATGTCGCGAAATTAAGCTTAACATTTAATACCAACGTCAAAATTGTTTTTTATTGCAAAGGAACTATAGGTCTGAATTCAACCGTTCTCTTAGAAAACGATTTTAAAGAATCACCAACTATTTTATTCCATATGTCTCCAGGATGTTTTAAAATAGTATACACGTGGAGGGGATGATCCTACTATAAGTCGACAATGTATAATAAAGTTTTTCATTACACGCATTGTTCTTGAGAAAATTCACTAACAATCCGTCAAGTTCGCGTGCCTAGCGTTCTCAAGAAGTAGAATAAGTCGGCCATGTACAGACGCGTCAGACGATTCCTATTCAATAGCACGCATGTTCGTCGAATTTTCAAACACGAATAATCTCGGAAAGGAGAAGACAAATGAAAAAAATTTGTTCTATATTTTCTTTCATGTAGAATCATCCCCTCCACGTTTGTACCATCTTGGGACACCCTGTAGACATGTGAAATAAAATAGTTTACGAATCTTTAATTCGTACAATTGACACACGTACGCAATGTTTATTTTGCATAAACAGCAGTCCAATTATAATCCATAGCTCCCTTCTGTTATTCGTCAATGATTAATTTCATTTAAAAAACACGACCCACTAGATGTAGAATGTATGGCAACAATGTAAAATCAATGGATAAAAATGTTTAAATTAAATGTTCGAATTCTTCGGTCTCGCGAATACAGGAACAGCAATGTTCGTGAAAAATCGTAAGAGATTGCGAATGTTCTCCATGTTTTTAAGAAACGGCACCACTGCGCGCCGCAACGAGATGGGAGGAGATTGCGGCCGCTTTCTTCCGAAAATGTCCTCTGGACACGAGAAACCGTGATGTCGGGAAAGCCTCTCGTGGACGTCGCATCGCGTCGACAGTTTTCATTGTTTCGCGGCCGTGCGTTTTCTTTTTCCCATCCCCGTTTCATCTTTTCGATCCGACCGCGCCCGGAGAAATATCGCGTCATCTTGCTAAGCGAAAGCTCTCCCCTTATTCCTACAAGATATCGCGGACAGACGAAGATTGGTCCCGTCCAACGACCGAACCACCGTCTTTGTCCCGCAGCCGCGCGAATCTTTGCGATTCCACCTTCCCGTAGTGTAGCCGCGAATTTTCCGCGCAATCGCTGCTCCGCTCTGATTCTCTCGCTTCCCAACATTGGGATTACGGAGCTCCAAAAGTGACCATTTTACTTAAATGTGTTTATCCATTGTGTTTATCCAAATTTTTTTATGATATACAACGTGGTTCACTTAAATATAGTCACGTAAATCTTAATGTAGCCACCAAATCTTCATGCAAAGTAAGAATTGTCTGCATCGATTGCAAGAAATAGAAACTAAATTGAATGTTATTTCTTCCCTTAATTATTTTAATAGATGAGAAATCATATACATGTACAGTGCCGTGAATAATTATAAACTCAACCATATTTTTATCTTTTTCATAGTACTGAAACAAAAATTGACGAAATCATATACATGTACGGTGTTGTGAATAATTATAAACTGAACCATATTTTTATGCTTTTCATAGTACTGAAACAAAAATTGACGAAACCGTTTATGCATTTTTATATTCCCATACAAAACAAAAGTAAGCAAACAAGAAATAATAGTTTTGTTCCTCAGAAATCTGGATAAAATGGCATTTGTTCTTAAAATTGTGGTTTGAGCTGTGAATAAGTATAGACTCATTATTAATTTGAATATCTTTCATTTAGTATTTAGTACATGTTCCTTTATTTTTTATTACATGTAAGAGCCGGCCAGGAACGCTACTAAATAGCTTATTTAAGATGTCATTTGGAATATGCGCCCAAGCAGATTTTATTCTTTTTTAAGATCGACAATACTTTTTATTGGTGGCTTCTCCTGATCATAAATTTTTCTCGCAAGGATACTCCATATGTTTTCGATGGGGTTCAAATCAAGGCTCAGTGCTGGTCATGGTAATAGCTCAATCCCGAACTCGTGAAACCACTTTTTTTGTAGAGGATGCTGTGCGAATGGGACCATTATCTTGGTGGAAAATCGTTTTATCGTCTTCTGTTAATGTTATAAAAGGCAACAAATAGTCGTGTAACATCTGTTGATAACTAGCACCATTCATTCTACCGTTTACAAAACTTATTTCACTTTTAAAATTGTTTTCAAAGGCAAACCATGACTGATCCACCTCCCTGAGCTCTTCGCGACATGATCTTCCTTTCCTTCCTCAAAACGTGCCAATAATCAAGATTACACTTTCAACGCTCCAGATCACATAACTCCACATGCTATTTTTTAAATGAATATTACGGCAAATTTTAGTCTAGTATCAATATGACGCTTTTCTAATGGCGTCTTCGCAAACATTTCTGATATTTAAACCTTCCAGAATGTGCAACCCACTGTCTTACAAGCCTGGAATCACAGTTCATGTTAAATCGATTTAACTTACTTACAATTTTAGACGAAGAAATTCCGTTTTTGATATCTCCCTTAAAACTGCACGTTTTACAGTTAACGAAAATCGTGTGGGTCGTCCTAATCGCTTGATATTTCCGCAGTTTTCAATACCAAGTTTCAAGAAATTTTTAACTACACTTTGGAATCTATTAATTATACTCGCAATTTGTCGTTGACTTTTCCCACAGCTCTTCAAATCGATTGTTCGTTATTTTCCCACATCACTCAGTTGCGTGCCACGCGGCATACTTAGTGTACAGTACAGAATTGTTTCAGAGATCCTTAAAAAAATACTTTTAGAGACTTGATGTAATATTAGTATCACGAAGAAGATCTGACAAAACTTCAGAAACGTTCTGAATGAGGTATGAACAGCGCAAGAGTTTATAAATATTCACAGCTGAAATCTCCTTGTTTTGAAACATTCAGCTACTACATTGCACGAAGAAGAGATAGCAAGAAACTGTTACCATAGAGAAGGTCGTACTACATCATCAAAAATGTAGTAAAACTTACTTAGTGGATTCTTGGAAATAATAACGAAAGAATACAGAAAATAAGTGTGAGTTTATAATTATTCACAGCACTGTGTATACATCTTCAATTTTTAAAATTTTCATACAATTTTGAATTTTATCTACTCAATTTTGCTATTAACACTAAACCTACCAAGCATTAAAAGTATCTGGTAAATAGTGCCTTATAAAGATGGCAACGCTAAATTTATTAAGATCGTATGTAATTTTGCGATATAATAGATGCTTGAACAAGGAAATTTATTCCATTATTTTCCATAAATGGATTTTTATAATTTCGATAATTGGAAAACATAAAACCGGTCATTTGACCGTGGTAGGTTTAGTGTTTATGTATAAAGATCCGCAGTTTAGTCATCACAAATAAAGGAGACATTTAGGTGGCTACATTTAGATGAATCACCCTGTATACCCAAGGAAATATATTTGTTGAATTTCTCTTGGATGCATTTTTCTCATCCCGCTACTCGATAAGCGAGCGAATTCGGGGCTCCGGGAGCTCGACGCGTCACGAAGCAACCAATGGCGCGGCAGCGTAGGCCACGCCCACGGACATCTCGTCGTCTAATTAGCGCTGGAGCGATCTAAGCGCGCATTGTCCCAACAGGAAACAAAATTTAATGAAACGCACACCACTGAACAAAACGAATCTCGTGGCTGCACAGCTCGTTACTTTCGGTCCGTGGATCGTTTTTCCGCAAGCTCTGTTCGCTTCGATTTCGCGGGTCGTTTATTTATTTGCGACACTCGAGTTTGTCAAAACAGCCGGGCTTTATTTAACCGGTTTGCGGTTCTCCGGGGTATAATATCATTGTACGTCAACGAGACGACGCGCGACGCGAAACGAGCCGGGCCTGGCAGTATTCATTGTAACGGCTAACGAGGTGACCGTAACATCGTTGCGCTAGTTGCGAAAACGCAACAAATTTTTAATGAGATATTCGAAAGAGAAGAAAGTTACTCGCTCGAACCTATCCTGCCCCCTCCACCCCCTACCTTTAGTGACCCATAAAACTTTTCCATAATTCGTTGCAATTAACGTTATTTCATCCGCATTAAAATAATTCGCCGGGTTTCCCGCCGCTGAAGACGAATCGAGACAAGAGCCTTTGATAGTCCTCGTTCTCTACCGGCTCTCCCGTGTTTGTTATCTCGTTTAATTCAGTTCGAGGTGATTTAAGACGATTCCTGTTCAAGAGCCTTCCTTTGCAAATTCGTCGCGATTTCGTTGCGTTTTTTCGCTATTCCCCTGTCTCCTTGGAAAACGCCGGAGAAAATGGTCTCTGTAATGTCGAGTGTCGAACTTATTCCGTCTGATAACAAGTCCTTTTCTGGAATTAGTCTGTGCTCTTTGAACGGCGGCATTATGCTTAACGGGGTGTTTTAATTAGCGGCCACACTGTCTTTCTGAACCAATTAGCTGCGAGCAATCTTTCGCGAGGGCGACGGGCATGTTTGAATCTTGTGACGTCCGCTGATCTTTTGACGTTGGATGATCTTTTGATATCTCGATCAGTAAATTCGCGAAGCTTGTAAAATTATGTAAATGTATAGAGAACGGCGAGAGGAGCATTTCCAATACTCGAATATGTTTTGATTGCTAATACAATTACTGTATTAGCACTGACCTAATACAATTGAAGGTGTGAATGGTGGAAGGTGAAAGTAACAAATTGTTTGTTTTCTGTAAAAAAGTGTTTAGCTACGTATGTTGTCCTTCTTTGGTGAATGAAGATAACAACACAAATCAATTACAAATATATATTGCTATTGTTAATCTCTAATATAAAAAAAGATAATAATTATCTTCATTCATCAAAAAAGGACAACATATTTTGCTAAAAATTGTTTTACAGGAAACAGACTTGACACCTTTATCCATCCACCCCTTCAATTATTATGTAGGTCGCTCGGAATATCATCTCGTTGTCTCAAGGGAAAATGAATGCTAATTTTTTACCATTTACAAGAGGTTACATGACATTTTGTCCCATGATCTTTTGCGATTTTTCAGACAATTTAAAGATCGCATGGTCGTAGAATTTATGTTTTTTGTTAGCAAAAAATTGAGTTATATGACTTTTTTCGACTTTATTTTACATTTGAAATGAAATTTACATCGCATATAAAACGTTGAAAAAAGCGAAAGAAATGATAGTCCAATGTTATATCCTCTCCTTAAACAGCACACAATTTTTTCTTTCGTAAACTGCATTTTAATCCTTGCAGGAATAAAAAAGCGAAAGGTGATGGAAATGAAAAACGAAATTGTTTCCGAACGCCCTAATATAATACTAAACCAAATATGGCATGCTAAGACTGGAACAAAGGAGGATCAAAAATCCCAAACGGTTAAAAATGGACGTCACTACCGATCAGAAAGCGTTGACCGCGCAAAAATGATGATTCGACTAAACAGATTCAATTACAAACAGTTTACCCGGCGCTCTCTCATCGGACGAGCTTCGATTTTGATTTCACGTGGGAACGGGAAACATTTTCGCGGTGGGAAGAATCGGTGGGAAACTAACTGGGCCGAAGAATGGAGCACCATCGAGTTGCACAGCGCGTCATCGGCCGCGTAGATTAATGTAAATGCAATCGAGATTATCGGGTCCGGCTGGCATCAATAAAATTGCAATCGTCCTCCGATTCGGTACAGAGCGCTCTCGGCCAATTTGCCTTTGCCAAAGTTTAACTCCGGCGCGTTCTAGTGCGCTAGCTAAATAAATGAATAGCGAACGCATAATGACCAGCAGCAAAACCGACGCGCGACGCGTGTAAACATTAAATCGCGGCGTAGTTTAGGCGGAAAGAATTATTTACGGTTGACAATAATGCGGCATAACCGACCCACTCGTTGTAATCGTATTAACAATTCCATCCCCTTTAATTGCGGTCACCTTTGTCCCGGTGATCGTCGCGATACAGACGCTGATTACTCTGTCTGCGGATTCTTCTGCGAAATAAAAATGTTCCAATTATTTATAGGAATTGGAAAGTACAGTTCGCGACAATTCTATAAACAGACAGCGGATTTTATGCATTTATGACAAATAATAAAAATTAATTTTTTTTAAATAAAAAATATAAATTAATTTAAGTAAAAATAAATTGTTTAAAAAATATGTTTAAAAAACGGACTAAAAAGTATAAAATAATTTTTCCTAGCCCCATACAGGCTCCTAACCCCATACAGATAGTCCTGAAAATTTGTGATTTTGAATTTTGCTATGATAATACTTGTAAGATTTAAAACGTAAAATGTGGGGCGCAAGATAATAGTAAGAAGTGTAGAGAGTAGCTGCCGTTGAGAAAACTCGCACAACAGTTCATATTATTTGCAGTGCAATAAAATTGTTAGTGACTTAGGTGAACTATTCATGCATCAATTATCCATTGCATGCGCCCCACGTTTTTCGTTCTTAATCTTACAAGTATTTTCATAGCTATTCAAAATTCACAATCATAAATTTTCAGGACTATCTGTACGGGGTTAGGAATCTGTATGGGGTTAGGGATCTGTATGGGGTTAGGAACCTGTATGGGGTTAAGAACCTGTATGGGGCTAGGAAAAATTATTTTATACTTTTTAGTCCGTTTCCTAAACATATCTTTTAAAAAATTTATTTTTATTTAAATTATTTTATACTTTTTAGTCTGTTTTAAAAACGTGGTATTTTTAAAAAATTTATTTTTATTTAAATAATTATTTTCTGCATTTTAGTCTTGTGTGTGTGAAATTTTGCAATCGATTTTGAACATTTTGATGAGATTATAACAGAGACATGTAGTAAATTTCAGACGGTACTGCGACAAAAAATGACGTAAAATGTCAAAGGTAAAGGTTCGACGGAGAATCTCGGTGTAACGGTTGTTTCGCTTGGTAAACAAAAACATTATAGTATAATACGTAGTAACTTTGTAAGTAGTGGAGTTGGGAGCGCTGTCGCGCGGAGTGGCGATCGCTGAACGCGATCACGTAAGTACTACCGAGTATCGCGCGGGGAGGTAAATTTAATAGTTTATATCTCCTAAACGCATAGTCTTTTTAAAAGTTTTTTAAGAAATAATGCATTCTCATCCGGTTCTGAGCTATGTTTAAAATTTCAAGTGTCTAGCTCATCGGGAAGTCAGTTTAAAATCAATTGCAAAATTTGTACCGAACAGACAAACAGGCAGACGGACAGACAAGCAAGCGAGCTAATAAAAACGTGGTAAAATGAATAGTTGTGATTTAAAATAGTAAAAACATTTAAGGAATTTAAATTCACTGTTAAATTATTTCCAACTGATTAAACGTTTTAAGAAGAAACATTAATTTCTATTTCACTCCAATTTGTTGCAATTCATATAGAAAATTTTTCAAACGAAATAATTATGTGTTATATGAATAAAGAACTTCATCGTCTTTCATACAGAGTTATTTACATACTTCTGGAGACGTCGTCCAACGCAGAGTTGTCGTTAGCAATGTTATTGAAAATAAAGGTTAATTTTTTACAGAAAACTTGTCTTACAGTTCTTTCGTGGCTAATAAGAGGTAAGCTGGTCTTTCAAGTTCTTAGAATTACTAACGAAAACACTGC
The DNA here is from genome assembly GCA_933228785.1 of Lasioglossum pauxillum. Lineage (NCBI taxonomy): Eukaryota > Metazoa > Arthropoda > Insecta > Hymenoptera > Halictidae > Lasioglossum > Lasioglossum pauxillum. The sequence goes on along the minus strand of OW121704.1, from coordinate 18,770,652 downwards.
GCTGAACGAAGTCTCCAGAAGTAAATAATAACTAGACTGCAAATCTTTATGCAAAATAAAAATTGTCTGCATCGTTTGCTAGAAACAAAAACTAAATCGAGTTTTATTTCTTCCCTTAATGATTTTAATAGAAGAGTTAATAGAAGATTTTTTAATTTCTCAACAATTTCGAATTTGATCTACTCAATTTTGCTGTGAATGCATAAAGATCCGCAAGTCTAACAATAACTCTGTATGAAAGACGATGAAGTTCTTTCATATAACACATAAAATTTAGTATTGTCGCGGGCTGTAGATGGAATATAATGTTTTTAGCGTATCCTTGAATGGTTCTGATGGCATTTTCGGTGAAATTGGCCAATAAACTGACAAAGCAAGCCTCGTTTCTGGGAGGAACGATGGCGGAAGTTGTGCACGCGACGCGCCGGAAGCGTTCATTATCTCCACCTCTTTCGGAATCAATTTAGGTACATATATTTTCCGAGCGAGACTCTTTCATCGAAACCATGGAACGGCCTCGCCTCTCTCCTTGCCGTTTCAAATGCACTCGCCGATCAATCGAATCAATTTAATTAAGGACCTAATGCATTATCGGTGTGTGGCGTCGATTCTATAGACCGGCATCATTTATAGAAATTTCAGGACGTCGATCAGAGGAGAACGGTTGTATGGCAGCGCGGTGCTTTCGGGAGCATTCGATTCGGAAACCGTGCCCATGCCTATACTTTGACTAGGCGTTTCTATGCAAACGCATTTAACGCATCAACTCTCTCGCTCTAGCTCTCTCTCTCCCTCTCTCTCTCTCTCTCTTGATTCCTCTCTTTGATCACATTATCGTAGCAAACTTTCTTCAAACTGGCAACACTTTGCAAGGTACGATTATTCGTTGCAACCACAACGTTTGCGAACTTCGCGAGTGTATATCCGCAGGCGAACGCATTTCGAAAGAACAGGTTCGTGATCAAAATGTTATCGAACCGACTGCTCGATGTTTGTTGTTCCGCTGGAGTATTGTTCGATTCGTCTACTCGCTCTCTGCAATCATGTTTCACCGCCGCCATTATTGTTGCTAGCACTATTGCTCTGGCAAACGCCATTACCTCGGTTAATCTTCCGGCGAAGTTCTCTGATGAGTTTGGCTGAATTGGTCAGTTTCTTCTCTAAATATGGGCAAAACGTGTTATGCAACAGACAAGGAACGGAGAGTACATTGTTCGAAAGTACCAGGAAACTCACGTTATTGTGGATATTATTGAAACAGCTTGATTAGGATAAACTGTACAATGATTGGCACCCTAAGTCAAAATCGTAGTAGAAATCTCTTTATCCTTTTTTGAAAATGTTTAAACGAGCTTAACTTGCCATTATTATAAACTAATAGAGATTTTTCAGCAAAATCGAACAGTTTTACGAGTGTCATAAATCTTTTATTATAAAATATATTTAGTGAATAACAATGGTAAGACAAATAGTACAGTCATTGACACAGTAAGGAGTAAACGTTAAACAGGCTATTTGTTTTATAATTAAACATATATATATATATACGCACTTATTACATCTGTAGTACAGTCCGAAAATAAGTTATAAAGCGATAAAGTATACTTACCCTTAACGAAAATTTTAATAAAACACTATTTACACTGCACTGTGGTCATTCGTCGGTCTTACTGGATGTACCAGCGTTGCTAACAATAGTCATATGTAGAACTCTTTTATGGAAACTTACAACGTTGCTTTGAAATAAAAATAAGAAGCAATATAAAATGATTTTTTATACCAGGAATTCTTAATATTTGCCGTTTAAATCAAAAGTGCCAATAACTACTGCAGTGCCAGCAATAGTACAGTTTACTATATTATAACTACACTGCGGTCTTTATGCATTTATGACAAAAAAGACTAGGTGCAATTCAAAATAATAAGAAGATTAAAAGAGTTTAACAATGTCGATATACTATTTTGACCATATCAAAATTATTAATGAGCAAAATAAATTTTTACTTAGTTTCTATTGTATATTATTATGAGTTATGTTGCAGACAAGGAACGGAGACTACATTTTTCGAAAGTACCCGGAAACTTACGTTCTTGTGGATATTACTGAAACAGCTTGATTGTATGATTTGAAAAAATTATAAGAAGATCGTATATGCTTCGTACACGCATGTTTACGAATAATAAATTGGAATTGTGTCAATCTCCGAGTACTGCCACTGTTACAAATGCATAAAATCGAGAGTCTACGGCTGATTACTTTCGCACACTCGAAACGTTGACGGAGAACAGGGAGCATTGAGAAGAACCTAGTCGATTCGCGCGTTCCCGGGCCCGGTGGCTTATGGTTGCGAGCTATCGGCTCCGTTGACAGTAGAAAACGGTCCCGCGCGCATTTACAACGCTTGATATAGACCGGTTACTTTAATTTCCGGTCGGCCGGTGTCTCTGGGAAGCGAGCCCGCCGCGGCATTATCAGCTGCGACCGTCCATGTTTCCGGCACGCGAAAGTTTTCATGAATTTGCAAGTTTACCGATGAACTCGTTCGCGTTTTAATCAATACGTTCCCGGAGAAAGAGCGAGCAAAAGAGAGAGAGAGAGAGAGAGAGAGAGAGAGAAAGAGAGAGAGAAAGAGAGAGAGAGAAAGAGAGAGAAAGAGAGAGAGAATGGAGAGGAGGAGAGAAAGGGAAAGAGGATGGCTCTCGACCCGACCGAATAGAAACTTCGAGGACTCGTCGATGATATTTAACGCAATACCGTTACCCAGGGGGCGCGGCGCTTGGACTTCCATTTAATTGGACTTTTCCTTGGAGCTTAAGGAATTACTTCCAGGTAATTGTTCGCTATGGACCGTTCGTTAGGACAACGGGGCCAAGAATCGGCGGCGGCCATCGGGTCGCGTTTGCAACTTTATCGCTCGATCCGATTAAGATTGAAGCCGATTCGTTCACCCGAAAATCAAGCTCGCGAGCTCTGCGGTCGGAGGATGCTTCGACTTTGGCTCACGCGAGCTTGACCCCAATTCCTCGAATCTCCAGTTTCTCGATTTCTTGATTTCTCGATTCCTCCGGAAGTCGTTCGTTCGCGTTTCTGCTGTCCTTCCATCGGCCGAGCTTGTTAGGCTATTGTTAGGCACATCGAAAGCTTGACGAGCTTAACCCTCTGCGGCCAATCATGTTTCGCGCACGTTCCCTGGACGACCTGGGTTACGTTTATGTTTCCTACTAGTTTTTGTATCGTTCTAGGCTGTAGAATTCTAACAATTTAGAAATACATGCAGTGGGTGTAAAAAGTATTCGTACATCTTTTAAAAACGAATAAATTTTTACCAACAGCTCGAGCTTTTTTCAAACGTTAAAAGGATTAGTTTACCAGCTAACGTGATTGATGATTTTTGAATTGTTTGTCTGTGCCTGTAGTGAAAATTTAAAATATGTATTTTGTAAATCTAAGCAAGTTATGTATACACTCCCAAAGAAAAAGATAGCACACGCGTGCTATCTCTAATTTCTCGTGTTAAAATTATGCTAGCGTGGACACTCTGTGTAGTGTGTAAAACATACCTTTTGCGAATATGTAAACAGAACATAGATTGACTTTAGTTCAATGAGTTCTCTTAATTGGAAGGGAAACACATAATTCGACACATACAAAATGATAGCACACTTGAAAAATAAAGATATATATTTTATACAACACAACTATATGTTTCATTAAAAAAAAGTATACATATTTCTTATAGCAATATATACATCAAACTATATTTTTCTAATAATGTGTGGAACCTCCTTTGTTTTCTCTGATTTCCACCATCCTTTTAGGTAAAGAATCATATAGTTCTTTAATTTTTGTCTAAATTAAATTTTCCCATTCATTTGTAATGCAAGTTTTTAATTCATTTATGTTTGAAAATTGTCGGCCTTCTTCAGCATACACTGCTTGCGAAAGCATTGCCGAGCAATTTTCAATGATATTAAGGTCGGGTGAGCACGCCGGCCATTGAAGAGTGGAGCTATTTTCATTGAAAAAATATTCCTTAACAATTTTAGCAGTATGTACTGCAGCATTATCTTGTTGCAATATACATGGTGTTTCAGTAATGCGTTCTGCATAAATTTAATTTTTAATTGGAGATAACGAACGCTATTCATTGTCCCGTCAATAAACTCTATTTCTGTCTTTCCTTTATACCCGATATCAGCCCAGACCATTACTCCACCTCCATGAAATTGGTATCGGAATTTTTGTTACTGGTTGCTTACGAATATCACGATAATAATGTGTACATCCGTCTGGTCCATCAAGGTTGAACCTCTTTTCATCCGTAAAAATTACTTTTCTCCAGGTCTTTTTCCAACGTACATGTTCTTTTGCGAATAACAAACGTGCCTCCTTATGTCTTGCGTTTAATGATGGTTTTGCTGTTATTCTAGACCGATTTATAATATTACTAGTCTCTGAAGTACACGACGAACATTTTGAATATGTGTTTCGACTGCAGATCGCGTTCAGATAATGCTGCTGGCCTTCCTGTACTTGTCTTCTTTCCATATGCACTTGTATCTTTCAGCAAATTATATATGACTTTTCGACTGCGACTAATTTCTTTTGCAATTTCCGTAATAGACAAATTTTGTTTTCTCAGAGCTAAAATTCTGCTAATTTCGCTTCCGCTAATATTTTTGGCACGACCCATTATGAGAATAGCAATACGAGAAAGCTCTAAACACAAATTGAATACTGTAACTCCGTGGAAGCTCACGAAACACTGAAGAATATGTAAACATAGTTCCAGTGTGCTATCATATTGTATGTGTCGAATTATGTGTTTCCCTTCCAATTAAGAGAACTCATTAAACTAAAGTCAATCTATGTTCTGTTTACATATTCGCAGAAGGTATGTTTTACACACTACACAGAGTTTCCACGCTAGCATAATCTTAACACGAGAAATTAGAGATAGCACGCGTGTGCTATCTTTTTCTTTGGGAGTGTACATGTACAAAGTTTCATTGAAATCGATTAACGTATAAAAAGCTAGGGGCATTGTAAGATGTAAAAATCCTTGAGTTTAGGGTTTGTTATTCATTTAAATTGCAGATTCTTATAATTTTTACACAGGATGAAAATAAAGAAAAGAATTGTAAAGGGAACAGGATCTCCGTATCCCGTAAGGAAACAAATATAGATGTCCTTCCACAGATATGCATTGTCTAACATGATGTCGATGACAGATTGCAATGATCTTTCGATGAAAGTCAGATGGAAGTTCAAGGAAGAAAATATACATTTACGGAGACACAAAATATCGATGACCTTGAAAACTCCGGAAAAAATGACGTTGAAAAAAAAATGAGATATTTAGGTGGCTACGTTCAGGTGGACAAACTGAAAAATAAAAATTTCTTTGTTCTTTTACTTTCGTATCAAGCTGAAGCCAATGTGCTGATGTCCGTAAATCGTTTTAATACGTCCACCGCATTAAATCGTACGAATCCATTTTGGTCAGAAAAGCCTATGAATAGACATCCAATGGCTAAAGTGTGCGACAAAGCTTATGGTGGATCGGGCCAACAATTCTCTTTACATAGTTGTCCTTGTTGGTTGGATGAGAACGTGTCTCGCGTCACCGGCTCGTAATTTTGAAACCGTGTACCTCACCGAGTTAACAAAGTAGACAAAAGAACCGGCCTAAAGAACGGTTCGGTGTAATTAAACCTCTTCGCGTTTTTTCCGGCTCCTCGTTAGGGGCGACGGTTCTTGTCGCCCCATCGAGTACGGGGCTGGAATACGAGAGACGAGCAAACTGCTTATGATTTAAACGAGTTGTTTATTTATCCAGCGCGCGGGATCGTTACCCCGATTTTACCCCGCGACGCAAGGATTCACGCGGAGTTGGTAATGAACTTCGGTTTCGATGGTAACCTGTAGCTAATGTCGGTTTGACTTTGTTGATAAATTGCGATTTATGCGCGTGTAACCGGGACCTCGTATAGAGCGTTATATTAATTTGCTGGCGTGATAGAGAAGGGATGATCCTCTACGGTGAAATAAGTCGAAAGTGGAGAGTAAAGTTTTGATGGAGTGTTTATGTATGCCTTGCTAGTTCTACTTGCAAATATGGTCTAAATTGGCGCGTCTTCGGATTAAACTAAAGTATAATTTATTTCAGAAGATTTTAAAGAAGATTTTTAAAAAATGATTGAGAGAAGGAATAAATGTCTATCCAGCTCTAGTTCCCTGAAATCGATACACAACGTTTTACATTTGGATTTGCACTCTATCCATGACATTAATTATAAAATACGATACCGACCAAGTGTCCGATCATTTCATTCAATTTTCCATTACATTTTCACAGAAGTGGGAATATTAATTTCGGAATACATACTATCAATTTCGTTAATGGCAGCGGTGGTGTCGTCTATCAGATTGTCAATCATTTCTACGGACTATAGTTACCAAAAATCCTCTTCTACGTGTAATTACGTATCGATATTATATTTGATCGTTCTTGTTTGGCTCGTGCAGGGCTCGACAATCGTATAAACTAGAGATCTCTATTTCACGTACATTAACGTATCCGCATTTCAATTCGCATTAATTTTTAGGATACAGTTATTAATTTAATGTCCTAACAACAAACGACTTCTTTTCTGTGGCTGATTTGTTTAAATATTTTCTTGCCGGTTCTACAATTCTCAGATATATAGCTTTAAAATCTGAAATGTCTGCTTAAAGACACGGCAATACCACTCAATCCCATTATTAAATCTCTTTCTTCCAACATTTATTCAAATATTAGATGATTGCATAAATTCGTGCTCGATTTTCGTAGATGTCACAAACTCTAATTATGGAAAAGACTGGTGACTATGTATACTATAATTGATTAATAAAGCTGAATTCTTTAAAATTTAACGATTTAATTTTATTTTTAAATCCGACACCAACTTATGCAATCATCTGATAGTATATGTATACAGGGTGAGTCACCTAACGTTGGCACCTCAAATATCTCTTTGTTGTTTTTAAAGATACGTCAAATGTCTGAAGGACAAAGTTGAATGGTTCAGTGGGGCTCACATGATACCAAAAATTTCTGTTTTTATGTGACTTTTTTAGAGATATCAAGGTCACTTTCATTTTTTTAAATGGAAGCACCCTTTTTTAAACACCTACAATGATAGTCCCTTTCATTAGGAATTCAATGACTATAATTACCCATGCACGTATAAACTTTCTAAGTAACTCCTAGTCCATATAACAGACACAGAACATTATTATTTTGCATTAACCATTAAAAATTCGCAGTCTACTCGTTAATCATTCACTAATTTTCGAAGCCCTTTATTTGTAGACTTCATACTTAGGCTTTAAAAAACAACAAAGATATTTGAGGTGGCAACGTTAGGTGACTCATCCTGTATATTTAATAATAACTACATCTAATCAAAAGAAAACAATCAAATCAAACTGGAAGCTCTTTAATTGCCATTTTGTTGAATATAAGTGTCCAGTGATGTATGGACGGGAGTGTAAATACATATGAATACACGTTCAAAACCACGATCTCTAGTGCAAGTGAACCCTGAACTGGAACGGGGGAATTTGGCACGGATAGATAACGGGGAAAAAATGACAAAACATGAACGATCGACGGCGAAGATCGACGATTTCGCGGGTTGGGTATCGCAGACTCGCGTCGCGAAGTAAAATGCTGGGTAAAGGAGGAAGGTCGATGGGGAGGTCAACGCGTGACAAATGAGGCTGTTTGTTCGAGGCTCGTACAACACACGGATAACGAGCTCTCTCGGAGGTCTCGGGGTCCTCTTTGCCTTTCGACTCCCAGCCTCGACTGCTGCCTCGTCTCGACTTGGCGTCTCCCGACCACCCGAGAAAATTGCATACTTTAAACACACCTGGCCACCTTCTCCTACCTTCCTCTCTCATTCTGTCTCTCTCTTTCTCTCTTTCGCTCGAGTATGTCGTCGCGTTTAATTGACGCGGTAATTAGCGATGAAACGGACGGTTTTGCAATTAGAAACCTCGAGGATGGCGGAGCGAGAGAAGAAGGAAAGTATGAAGAAGACGACTAGGAATGGCGGGAAAAGAAATTCGCTGACGGTCGATGCCAGCCACGTCTGGTCACGACCTGCTACGACTTCAACACGCAGATGTCGTTCGAACACGGATGTTGTTCGATTTTACATGAATCTTGAGAGTCTTTCCGTATCTCTTTGTTGAGATTTCTCATTTGAGTACTATAAACCCTTCTGGATTTACTTCGCTTTACAAGAATAACTACAAGTGAATACAATAACAATTGCAGATTACAATCTTTGAAAAAAGATTGAATACGGAGACAAGCTTCAACGTTTGGTTCGCTATGAGTGTGTTTACATTTAGAAGTGGTTGGAGGCCCATAAGACAAGAACAGACATGGGAGAGATCCAAAGCTATGTGAGCACTGGAGTAATGCGAATAGCGGGCCGCAGTACTCACCATTCTTTGGTCCAGTAGGAGCTGGATCAGGTCTCGATTTTGAGTCCTGGACTGTTAGGTTTTTTAGTGGGTATGGGCTCAGTAAATTCGCGAGTACCGTGTTGAGCCCCACATTTTCCCCCCGACCGTCATCTTTAGGGGGATGTTAGTGCGTAAATGCATTTTTTCCTAACAGTCCTTAAACTTAAGTTAAATTAAATCTTTAAACTTAAGTTAAGTTAAGTCCTTAAACTTAAGTTAAATTAAATCCTTAAACTTAAGTTAAATTAAATCCTTAAACTTAAGTTAAGTCCTTAAACTTAAGTCCATAAACTTAAGTTAAGTCCTTAAACTAAGTAAGTAGAGCATTTATTAGCTTGTGTCTTCGTGAATTATACGATTCGCGTTTTTGATTAATTTATTGGTTTACGGCTTGGGTACAGCTGGAAGGTGTGACAGCCTTGGGAAAGTCGCCCTGGCCACACCGCTCTCAGTGGCACTTGACGCCGCGTGGGCCCAAACATAAGGGCCTGTGTCCCTACGAGTAATTTATGGGTTCCAAAGAGGAATTAAAATATTGGCATCTCGCATTTCTGTAATATCGTGTGTGGGCGTTGCGCTAATTAAGAAACCCCCTACTCTGCTATTGGCTAAGGCCCTGCTTCCCGATATTTGCTGGTGGGAATTTTCCATCCCCACGATGTTTCCTTATTCATGGACCATTCGAGGAAAGATCAGCCGCAACTTAGAGTCTCAGTCGAGCAAGTAAATTTTACCATAGATCCCCAACTTTGTATATACCGTTGTTCACTCATTTTATTAAAGTTATTTGCAAGACAAGACAACAAGAGTTGTCCCAATATATCAACGATCTAGCAATAAACAGTACGTTAATTCCTCAGATAAGGAAACAGAGATTAACGCGTCTAATTGAGGCGACAATTAGGAACGAAGCGGACGGTTCAGCAATTAGAAACCACGAAGAGGGTGGTACGAGGGAAGGGAAGCTGAATAAGACGACACGGAATGTCGGTAAAAGAAATTCGCTGACGGTCGATGGGAGGGAAGATTGTTCGCGACCCGCGACTACCGTCCGCGAGTCGCAGTCTTTTCGGAATCGTAAAGCGTACGTGAAGGGAAGCCGAAGTAGCGCTCTCTCGGAGGACGTGTCTAGAATCGAGCGGGTTCGGTTAATTAGCAGCTGTTTCGCCGGGAGATCCGGCTGTAATTACCTATTATGAGGTTGCCCGGTCGAACCGGCGCATCGAATCGTATCGAATCGAATCCCATCGACTCGCATCGACTCGCGGCGCACCGGTATCCGCTGACGTAACATTGGCGTCCTTAATTAGCTCATCGATAAATAGAATCAAGCGAGAAGAGTCGGTCGTCGGCGATTGTTCGCGTCGATACCGTGAAAAGTTGTGGGCTCCGGTAGCAGAGAGACGCAGCAAATGAGCTGTCAGCCCGGCAGCGCGTCCCGGTTCATGGATATCGATTAATTTTTCCTTTAATCCGGTCGTTCCGTCGCCTTCCTCCGACCCTCTTCCCCCCTCTCCTCACCGTTCTCTCTTCGGAATATGTAATCCTGGCCTCGCATAAAATTTATCCCGCGCTTCCGTCGCCTCCGTTCGCTAAATTCTGTCATCGATCGCGCACCAGCAGCAGCGCGACGCGTCCCGACCACCAGAAATTATTTTCTCGCCTCTCTTCCCTCTGTTCCACCCTCTCTCTCCCCCCCCCCCCGCTCCGTCCCACGTCCTTTCCTTCGAATTAATTTAGGGTAATTCAAATCGATTCCAAAAGTTTCCGCGGTGCCGGGCGACAAGTCCGCTCAGCCGTGCTCGATTCTAATGCCGTTACCGGTCGAACGACCGCTCGTAGAGCCGGATAACCGGTAACGCGGTTACCGATTCGATCGGAATTATTAACGTGGATAGCGTTATGATCGGATCGAACCGGCGCGACGCTTACTTTAATTCGAAATTACCCTGGCACGCAGCATTAACCGCGTCTATTTTACTTCAGTCCGTGGAAACGATGAAAACGCGTTAGTCAGATTTTGAGAAATCCATTTGTTGAAATTCAAATTAACAAGATCGCACAGCTGAAAGAATTTTTCAGATACAGGAAACGCGCTTTGAGCTTCGAAGGCGATTATATCTGGAGAACTCACTTTTCAGCACGGTCTACATCATAATTCTGAACCGGATGAACATTTTCATTTGAAACTTTCAACGGATGTGTAAAACACCACTCCCTACCGAATAGATTATTCAAATCGCTATCACATCGCTACAAAATTATTTATAGCTTGTTAACGCAGATAATTACAAATAGGATCATTGTTCGTTGCTCTATAACATTGGCGGAATTGTTCAACATTCGTCTTAGTATAACAAAAATGTACTTCATTAGGAATCCCTATAACAAAAAATATATTAAAAAACTTTTTAAAAACCACGCTTATATTAAAATGCACTAAAATGGAGAAAATAAACTATATTGACGTGGGCGCTCCACGCTTTTATTTATAGTCACTAATGTCTAAAAAAATTGTTTTCTCCTTTTTGGTGCATTTTAATATAAGCGTGATTTTAAAAATTTGTTAAATTTCAACTTTTTAGTCTTTTTAAATGGAACGCAAGATATAGTAATACTGGTATGATATAGTAAGATATAGGAACGCAAGATAGAATGAGGGGATGACTCCGCGAGACGACGTTTCCTGATGGAGTCCGAAATTGTCCGAAATGGAACTGAGACTGAACGAAACACTACACTGACTAAGCTCCTTCGGTGCGAAGTGGGTCAGTGGAGTGGAGATGAGTCGAAGTGGGAACGTGAAGTGGAGTAGGGAGCGCTGGTGCGCGGAGTGGGGATAGCTGAACGCGATGACGTACTACCGAGCGTCGCGCGGCGAGACGTGACGGTCAATATAAAATTTTTTTTTCCTCTTTCTTTTTGATATTGCATTGTCATCCAGTTCTGAGCTATGTTTAAAGTTTTAAGTCTCTAGCTCATCGGGAAGTGGTTTAAAATTCGATTACAAGATTTTACGCATACAACAACAACAACGACAACTCGGGAAGCTAATATAAGCGTGGTAAAAAAAACAGGAGAGCTCATCAAACAGCACAATCTACATCAGAGCTCTGAACCGGACGAACATTTTCATTTGAAACTTTCACCGAAAGTGTGGAATTCCATTCACTTATTTACATCGCTATCGCATCTCTACAAAATTATTTATAGCTTGTTAACGCAGATAATTACAAAGAGGATCACTGTTCGTCGCTGTATTACATCGTCGGAAACGTTCATCATTCGTCTCACTGCAACACAAATGAACTTCATTCGAAATGACTATAATAAAATAATTATTTAAATAAAAAAAATGTTTAATATACCACGTTTTTAAAACTAACTAAAACTAACTAACTAAAAAGTATAAAATAATGTTGCTAGCCCCATACAGATTCCTAACCCCATACAGATAGTCCTGAAAATTTATGATTGTGAATTTTGAATAGCTATGAAAATACTTGTAAGATTTAAAACGAAAAACGTGGGGAGCATGCAATAGATGTAATTGATGCATGAATAGTTCACCTAAGTCACTAACAAACAATTTTATTGCACTGCAAATAATATATGAACTGTTGTGCGAGTTTCTCAACACACACACACGGCAGTTATTCTCTACACTCCTTACTATTATCTTGCGCCCTACGTTTTTCGTTTTAAATCTTACAAGTATTTTCATAGATATTTAAAAAATATTCACAAGCACATATTTTCAGGACTATCTGTATGGGATTAGGAATCTGTACGGGGCTAGGAAATATTATTTTATACCTTTTAGTCGTTTTAAAAACGTGGTATATATTAAAAATTTTTTTATTTAAATAATTACTTTCTGCTTTTCAGTCTTGTGTGTGCGAAATTTTTCAATCAATTTTAAACGCTGTACAGCGTGCGCCGACGATATTGCGACCGCGGCATATCGAAAACAAACGCGAGCGGTGCGCGAACGAACAGCGGGCGTTGAGACCGTTTGCCTCAACGTATGAAAATTCAAACGAACTAAATAGATGTAGAACGTTCGATCCAGGAATCGATAAAGTATTACATTGTCATCCAGTTCTGAGCTACGTTTAAAGTTTCAAATCTCTAGCTCATCGGGAAGTTAGTTTAAAATCAATTGCAGAATTTGTACCGAACAGACAAACAGACACACAAGAAAGCGAGTTAATAAAAACGCGGTAAAAAACAGGGGAGTTCATCAAACAGCACACTCTACATCAGAGCTCTGAACCGGACGAACATTTTCATTTAAAACTTTCACCAAATGTGTAGAATACCACTCTCTACCGAATAGATTATTCAAATCGCTATCGCATCGCTACGAAATTATTTATAGCTTGTTAACGCAGATAATTACAAAGAGGACCACTGTTCGTCGCTGTGTAACATCGGCAGAAATGTTCAACATTCGTCTCACTGCAACAGAAATGAACTTCATTCGAAATGCCTGTAATAAAAAACAAGAGAGTTCATCAAACCGTAGGAAAGCGACGCGAGCTCAAAACTAACCATAGATTCTCGCTATCGAATAGTCCAACGGCCCCTTAAATTCTATCGTTTTTGCCCACCCCTTTCCAGTCGACAAATTTTAATATACGTCCTCGTCGAATTCGGACCAGCCCCTGAAGCTCCGCTAGCGCGTAGGGTCGTCGACGGCGCGGCGTGGAAAAAGCGGAACGGATGAACGGAACGTCGCGATAATTCGCGAATAAATTCCGCCACCCCGACTACGACGTCGACGTGGAAATTTATCGTTCGTTCCGCGCTTCGAAGACGTCTCCCACGACCTTCCACTGGACGCTGTTGCGATTGATTCAAAGACGTGCGACATCTTCTTGGAAATCCCGAGACTTCAAATCCGAGATTTCACGCGACCCAATAATTTCGTACAAATTTTCGAAACATTATGAATAGTCGTCCTGCATTTGTAATAGCTAGATAGCTAGATCTTTATGCAAAATAAAAATGTTTTGCATTGATTGCGGGAAGCAGGAATAACATAAAAATTGGTTTCATCCCTTAACGACTTTGTTACATTAAAAGCAACGTTACATTCTTGAATTTTTAAAATCTTTCACTGTTTTATATTTTACCCACCCAGATTCTTCATAAATGCATAAAAAACCGCAGTCTACTAATCTTCTTCTATATATCCACAGTAAATTTTCTATAAATGCGAAAATTTTTGTACGATAGATACGGAAAAAATATGCCCCCAACTTAGTAATCTGATCTCGGCTCGGTACATCGGTGTGAACCACTACTAACGCGACGCAGAGAGCCGCAGTCATCGGCACAGTTCAAACGCCCGTGCGTTATCAAAATGTAACACCAATATTTAATCTTCTTTATTTTTCATTATTTTTTTATGGAACTTTCAGCAACATATTCCTGACATTTTTCTAATGCAAAATGACACCAAACACGATATAATTTCAACTAAATTTAGTGTATGTGAGACTTTCGAACGCAAGGAAGGACAGCGCATCAGAAAGAAAGAGACGCGGACAGTTGCCGTCGCATCGACAGTTGCCGTGGTCTCTCTTTACACGCGCTGTCCTTTTCTACGTTCGGCTCTGCCTTTGAAACTCAAACAATAGTACCAAATGCGATTGATGCAAAAAAATCCCCCCGATGTCCTTGGTTATAAATTTCTCTGTACTTCAAGAAATGTTCATAATATGAAGAATAAATGTCAAGAAATACAGAGAAATTTGTAGCCTCGGTGATTTAAATTATCTGAAAAACTATTAAACAAGTAACAAATGAACAATTACAAATTTTATTTTAAGACAACAAAATTGAAACAATTAACTATAAAATGATTACAAAAAATATATATTTATTACGATAATTATCAGAACATAAAAATCAGTTTTTATTAATGAATTTCAGTGGAAATTTCATCCCGATTTCAAGAGTTATAGTAAAATGTCACGATCCAGCCCACTGTGTTCTTCTCGAAAGATTATATTGGGTTGGCAAATAAGTTCGTTCGGTTTTTTAGAGTGGAATAAATCACAAAAACCGAACGAACTTATTTGCCAACCCAATATATCGCGGTACAGCGTTCACTTCAAATAATTTTAATTTCGTCAATTTGCAAACGTCTTTTTTTTTAAAAGATGTCCGTAAAGGGGACACTTGGGGCTATATCCCCTGTTTTTAAATTTTGTAAGAAGTGACCCACTGTGAAAACACTGCATTTGTTTAAAACAATTGCAAAATAAATGGTAAAAAGAACCATTTTTTTCAAATAACATTTTGAGTGGATACTCTTTATCTTTTCACTACGAGCTCCTAAAAACTCATCTTTCTTGGTTTGCTAGATCTGCTCTTATAATAGTATTCTGAAGCAATGGGTCGGCAAAACACATGACTGCGTCTGGACTGCCACGGAAGCAGTAGGTCAAAAGATGCGTGCGTTTGGATCTACCGCAACATTCAGAGATGTCGAAACGAAAAAACAAATGCAAACGTGTGCGCAGAACACATATCGTAAATCGATCGATGAACGTGGTTGAGTTTGGGCAAGTGAAAAACAAGGAAATACATACCAAATCGCATCATAGCAACGCAAACGTGTGCGTCCAGAGGCACAGAAAAGAGCTACGACGAATATGGATAACAAAACGCAGCGTCCAGACGCGCAAAGGAGATCCCACCTTAAAGGAGATACACTTTATCAAAAAGAAACTTTTTAAGAACCACGTTTATATTAAAATGCACTAAAAAGGAGGAAATAATTTTTTTAAACATTGGTGATTAAATAAAAGCGTGGAGCGCTAAACTATATTGACGTAATCTTCGTGGGCGCTCCACGCTTTTATTTATAGTGATTAATGGCTAACAAAATTATTTTCTCCATTTTAGTGTAGTTTAATATAAGCGTGGTTTTTAAACATTTCTTTTCATATATTTTTTATTTTCTACTTTTTAGTCTTTTTTAAATGGAACACAAGATATAGTAATACTGGTATGAAATAGTAAGATATAGAAACGCAAGATATGGAAATACGCGAGATACAATGAGGGGATGACTCCGAGAGACGACGTCTCTTGATGGAGTCCAAAATTGTCCGAAATGGAACTGAGAATGAACGAAACACCACACTGACTAAGCTCCTTCGCTGAGAAGTGGTTCAGTGGAGTGGGGTTGAGTCGAAGTGGAGTAGGGAGCGCTGGTGCGCGGAGTGGGGATAGCTGAACACGATGACGTACTACCGAGCGTGACGCGGCAAGGCGTGGCGGTTAATATAAACATTTTTTTTTCTCCTGGACGCACAGTTTCTTTTCTAAATTTGTTTTTTAATATTGCATTGTCATCCAGTTCTGAGCTATGTTTAAAGTTTCAAGTCTCTAGTTCGTCGGGAAGTGGTTTAAGATCCGATTACAAAATTTGACGCATACAACTCGGCAAGCTAATAAAAGCGTGGTAAAAATATCAAACCTGTCATTTGACCGACAGTGGTAGGTTAACAAACGGAAGACAGTGTCTCGCTGACAGTAAGCTGAACAACACGCACATACAGGGTGGTCCACACAACTTGCACACCTATAATAACTTCCAAAGTATGCGTTGCACGAAAATGTTTTGTATACACAAGTTGCATGGTTTGAAGGGATACATTATGTAGTGTATTAATTTCTTTTGCAAGTGGACGCGTAAAGGACATGTGAAGGTCAACTTCATTTTATATTAAATGAAATGAGGTATTTTGTAATACATCAATCGGTGCAGCTGGGCATTCGTTATAAAAAAGTACTAACCTATGTATGTCGAAAAGTTAGTAGTTCAGGAGATATTTCAATTTAAATAACTATAAAATACCGTTACTGTCGTTTACTTACTTGTGTAACATCTTAACACGACAGTAATGGTATTTTAGAGTTATTTAAATTGAAATATCTCCTGAACTACTAACTTTTCGACATACATAGGTTAGTATTTTTTTATAACGAATGTCCAGCTGCAACGATTGATGTATTAAAAAATACCTCATTTCATTTAATATAAAATGAAGTTGACCTTCACATGTCCTTTACGCGTCCACTTATAAAAAAAAATAAATACACTACATAATGTACCCCTTCAGACCATGCAATTTCTGTATACAAAACTTTTTCGTGCAACGCATACTTTAGATGTTATTATAGGTGTGCAAGTTGCGTAGGCCACCCTGTATATTCTCCGGTTTAGTGCCACTAAATGATAAAAACAGAAACAATTCTAAAAACGAATGTGTATTATTCTCAGGCTTAGTACCATTAAATGGTAAAAATTGAAGCAATTGTGAAAATGCATGTGAACGACAAAAACATCGAGAACTTTAAAGAATGAAAGATCGTCAGTCGAGAGCTCAATTGACTCGATAATGTCATCCGGGAATTTTTCGATTAAGTATTTTTCGTGCAAGTGTTTCGTGCAACGCATACTTGGGAAGTTATTATAGGTGTGCAAGTTGAGTGGACCACCCTGTATAATAAATTACTTTTCTAAAAGCCCTACACATTGCTGTCATTTTTTCGCACGTTTTCCGCCGCAGCGAGGCATTGTTAGTTTTTCCCCAACATCAAAGATATCTGTCATTGCCGAGTTCGGGCGTGTATCACAGCTGGCAACGATGGCTGGTTGGCTCGTGTTGTCTCTGACGCTCGCCTCGGGTATAATGAAGAGAGACTCGAGGCAGTTGTCTGTCGAGGCAGCCTCGCGCTGTCTGGACACGGATTTCCATGCGGGGGTCCGCGTGCTCGGTCCGAGTTCCTCGTAATCGTTTCCCGATTATGGGATCAGGCGCGATATTAATTACGACATAAATTAACGTCACCGATATTAAATAGATCGGGACTGGGCGGGTCGAGATGTGATGAAATGGGACGAGATGGGCTCGGACCAGGAAACTGGACGAAGAGAGGCGCTGCAGGGAGAGGCGGGGGTGAAAGTCGGTGAACAGGTTCGGAACAGAGGATCCGTATTACTGCTCGTTCGATCGCAAACGCGGATAGAAACGAGCGCGCGCGCGGTATCGATGAAATTATAGTCGGTGTTTCGACGGTAATAAAATGCAAATTGGAGTCGAGGAGCTCGACGCGATTCCCTCTTCGCTGCAACGATCGTTCAAACGAGTTTCCGAAATGGAGCAGCAGCCGCCTCGTAATTCGCTCGCGAAGAAACCTGCCGGGGCCCACGACGCTTATGGTTGTCCACGATCGCTGGAATTTCGTGCATTCGTCCCGTGATGTTGTCTTGAGATGCGTACGATCGTTGTTAGCTTGGCTATAACTTCCTTGAACGCAAAGTGCGACAGATAAGAAGTTTCTGTGACGTTCTTGTTACATCCCAGTCGGCGGACTGCATCGTTTTAGCTGGTTCTTTCATGTTTCGTATATTAATCAACTTATAATTAACTTTAACCCTTTGCACTCGGAGCTATTTTAACCCTTTGACTGCTAAAGGCGTATATATACGCCCTCGCAAATCCATCAATATACAGGGTGTCTCAGCTGAAGGAGGTCACATACCCAGATAGCACCCGGACATCCTAGTACGTACAAAACTCCTGAGCACGGCTATAAGACTTAAAAATACATGTACTTGGGACGTCCGAAATTCAAGTCCCACGGAAGTACCTGGGACAAAAAGAATGGATATTCTGATGTCCCCGGGATATCAGAAATTTAGGTGTTATCTGGGTAAATATCTCCTTTATTTTTAATAGCACAAAAGATATTTTTGGCATAATTTAAATGGTATCGAAGGATGAATATCATAGAAGAACAATTTCTTTTGTCCGGTTATAGTTTTTTCAAAGTCATCATTATTTTTTTATCGGGAAAACTTATTTTTTTTATTCCATCTTATAGCGACTGAAAAAATACATTTGAATAAAAAAAAACTTTTCCTGTACTAAACACAAAATCTGACGACAAAGTATATTTGAATGCCAACAATGCTATACGTTGATCCATGCTTTAGAATATATCACACACAAATTGATTATTAAATTGTTTCTATTATCTTTATATTATCTTTAATCGTTCATTATCGTTTTATTCTCTTTATTCGTTCATTATCGTTTTATTATCTTTATTATCATTAATGCTAAAATTGTCAAAATGAATTTGTTCCTCATTATCAATTTTGGATTTTTTCCTTTATATTTAATTAGCGATTATTATTGAAGGAATGTACAAATTAAGTTAAGTAAATTAAAATATCTTAAAAGCTACTTCAAATAAATTAAAAAATTGATATTTTTAATTTATTTGTAATTATTATTTCTTTAGACCCTAAGAATGGTACCAAATCTCTGGGTACTGTTTTGGTCACTAGTTAGTGGACAACCAGTCGCAGCGACTGACATGTAAGAAACGCGTCGTCCATATTGATGGATTCCCCCGAGAGCGCGCCACAGTCAAAGGGTTACACCACCCTAAGATTTTAAAAAATCGATTTTTTTTTATTTTTCCTTTAACTTAGAGATCAGGGAATAAGCCATGGTAGATGCAACAGCTCCCAAAAATAGCGAAGTGCAGGTAGGTCGCGTTTCCAAGTCGCACTTTTCCTTCTTTTGCGTTTCTCTCGCAACTACATTTTTACAACTGGTGTAACAAATATCTCGGAAACTATACGTCCGATTTACTTCACATTTGATATACATAATTCTAATAACATTATCTATCGCAAGGCATAGGATTTTTTTGATACGATATCCCAATTATTGATAACAATCGTTCAAAGTTTGATTTCTTTGGTAAAAATTGAATGTTTATTTTCGCTTTCCTTGCATTTATACAAAAATGGTTTTTCTTGAAATCCCTATGCTTCGCGATAGATATTTTATCAAGGAACAATCAAATCACGAGTTTTTTAGTTTCTGATAATCGTGGGCATCACAATGCGTTACACCGTTTGCGAGCGTCGTGACGGAGGAGTACTGCAGGACAACGGATAACTCGGCCATTTCTTAATATTTTTAATGAAATTTACACAATATATTCTTTAATGTATGTCCTGACCATATATAATAATAAAGTAATTATCACATTCATAGTTTCGTAGAAAAAAATTCGTAAACTTTGTCATTTCGGCCGCCTCAGGGTGGAGTAACCCCTTAACTCGAAAATTATTCATTCGTTCGGGCTAGAATATTTCCATTCTCTATGATATTTGAAATTTCACGGGTATGAAATTGATATAGTAATTCATACAATACTTAAATGTTTAGTAATTGATTAGATACCAACATATTTAATAATGTAAACAATATTTTGAATAATGCTACAGCAACTTTCAGTGGCACCTCAAAAATACACAGTCTAGGCGGTAAGAATATTTAACAATATTTGAAATATTAACCCTTAGCACTCGAGTGGTGAGTCAGAGTCACCACCAGAAATTGCGATACCATTATTCAAAATATTGTTTACAGTATTAAATATCTTGGTGGCTAATCACTTACTAAACATTTAAGGATGTTCTGGAGGTATATAAAAACGCAACAAAATTTTTGAAAATTTGACAAGATATAATTCTTACTAAATTAATGCAATTACCAAAGTTTGGGTTCGATTCACTGCACCGTTTAAGAATTATAGCAACTTAAAGTTTGCACATTTTAACACGTCTTCTTATGGAGAATTCATAAAATTCCACTTCAAACCCTATTAAAACCATGAAAAAACGCAACTAGAAACTCCAGTTTTTTCTTATATGTAGTAAAAATTATGTAATTAATTATGTTCAAAATTTATTAGGATTCACTAAACAGTTACAGAGCAAAAAAATTATAAACTGTTACAAAACGTCAAATTTATCATGTTGTCTCTTACTAGCATGGAAACGCGACAAGTGTAGACCACTGAATATACCTACGGAGGGTATAGTATTCGCAAAAGTTTAATGCAAAATGTACTCATGAATGGCTTTCACTGCCAATATATTTATGGATTTCCAATTTCTTGTACTTTTGTCTCCCATTGTACCTCCAGAACATCCTTAAGTATTGTATGACGTGTTATATCAATTTCATATCCATAAAATGAAAAAAAATTATATAGATTGGAATTATTCTGGGTCGGAAGATATGTTTCATTTTCGAGTTAGAATAGCTCCGAGTGCAAAGGGTTAAGAGAACATTTAACCTGGAATTGGGGGATTGAAATCTTTCTTTAATTTTCTCCTCCCCAACAGTTCTCACTGTATTTATTTGGTCATTGTCTCCGGTGGCAAATTTGTTGGTTTCTCATTGACTGTCTGATACGTAACAGGTCTCGGAAAAGTCACGTGACCTCTATAATCGATACTGCAGAGGCGTAAAAATCGTCGGGGCTATAACACGCGGCTCGACACTATGTTCTATCTCTCTCTCTTTCTCCCCGTGATGGCAAAGAGGAAATTCGAGATCGTAAGTTGATTACTTTTTTCGATCTCTTCGACCCTTTTTCTCTTTCTTAATCGAGAGAAACGAGGAGATGAGCCGTGATAACGATATCCGGCGCCTCGGCGATACCTTAAATAACCGTATCTCTTTCTCAGCACGGGCTCGCGAATCGGAAACGACGCTTTCGCCTACGGTAAATTCTCCCTGACCTTTCTGTGTCCCTTATCCACCCACGCAAACGTACTCGCGTTCGTATACGCAGCGTCAATGCACACTATTTCGCTTAATATATCGTTTTGAACGAAAATTGTAATTTTTATATAAATACATTAAAATCCGTAATATTCCTTTTATACGATCCTAAATGAAATGATTAAATTACGCTACTGGGGCAGACATGTTGGTTCACGACGGACATACACTGCCGTCCATAAATCATCGAAAACTCACTTATCTTCAACAAAATGGTAATTAAAGAATAAAACCTTCCAGCTTGATTTTATTCTTTCATTTTGATTAGCTATCATACGATAACATTTGAATGGAAAATTAAATATCATACATACACTATTTGAATAAATGTTGGAAACGAGAGATTGTGAAATTGTGGGATGATTATTCAACAAAATGGTAATTAAAGAATAAAACCTACCAGCTTGATTTTACTGTATCATTTTGATTAGATCTACCTATTATACTTTAATAACAAAAAATCGCATGAATCCAAAAATTGAATCAGTACGAACGACAGTGTAGCTGTTGCTCTTGAAAGGTCTATTTACAAGCCCTAACCACGGACCACAGATTTCAAAAAATTTATGGAATAATTCCCGGTGGATGATGCATTGAAGAAAGAATGGAACTACTCGGTTCCTGTTACCACTATCGACGCGATCAATTTTGATTTAGCATAAAGATCGACAATGAACCGATGATCATCGATTCTCGATCCATCAGTCGCAGTTTCCTCGACTGATCCCCGACCGGAAGTCGACTGTTTCTCCGGGGGCAATCGATCAAGCAAACTTTTCGCGTTCCGCGATCAATTAGCAAACTATCAGCTCGACAAACGCGAAACATTAATCGTGGAAAGCCGATATCGGAGGAGCGTTGGCGCGATTCAAATCCAGCTAGTTCCGAGACAGCCATTAGACCCCGCCTCCTCTCCTACCCCCGGGGGTACGTCTATAATAATTGAAAGAGGGCGAGGATATCTTGGAGCTCATAAATATAACCGTCGATAAGGAGCTGCTGGTGTGCCTAGGCTCGGGAATGGATGGACCCGAAGACAGTACACCCTAAAGGACGAGCTTGGGACACCGTATTACGGTGGTCGATCGAAACCAATAAATCACTCGTCGCCCGGCTACCGATGACGTTCGCCATCGATCATTCGCAATTCGCAAGGAGGGATCGTTGACCCAGACCACCACCTCGCGGATCGGCTCGTATCCGCTCGGTTCACCGTGCCGACTACTCGCCTAATCGATATTCGACCATTAAGTAGAGACACTTAATTAAGATCAATAAGGCTTTCGCTGCGGCATTAACGCTATATGACGGTCCACTTTGACGAGACGTAACTTCCCGAGGAATCGAGTTGATCGATGCGAATTCGACTAACGATCCACTAGTAATCCGCTCGCAAATCAGACGAACTTTTTT
The DNA here is from genome assembly GCA_933228785.1 of Lasioglossum pauxillum. NCBI lineage: Eukaryota > Metazoa > Arthropoda > Insecta > Hymenoptera > Halictidae > Lasioglossum > Lasioglossum pauxillum. The sequence continues at coordinate 18,748,035 of OW121704.1, read as the reverse complement.
GGATTTTTGTTTTTCACTTTTTTGGTCCGATAGCTTCGATTATTTTTCGGTATTTTTGAGGATGATGGTTTCGGGTTTGCGGTTCGAGTTATATTTTCGGGCTTAGTACCACTAAATAATAAAAATTGGAAGAATTTTCAAAACCAATGTATATTATTTTCAGGCTTAAATTAAATTATAAAGATAGAAAGAATTCTAAAAATGAATGCACACCATTCTCAGGCTTAGTTAGTACCACTAAATGATAAAAATTGAAACAATTTTAAAGCGAATGTATACAGGGTGTCCCAAAATTCGTGAACTTCCCGAAAGGGGTGGTTCCTGAGACCATTTCAAGCGACATTTTCCGTTGCAAAAATGTTATCCGCGGCTTTGTTTAGGAGTTATTAACGAAAAACACGGACCAATCTGTCTATAATCTGTCTATAAACAACTGTCTATTGGCCAACTGTGGCAACTCGCGTCTAGGTCGCGCTCTGATTGGTCCGTGTTTTTCATTAATAACTTTTAAACAAAGCTGCGGATAACATTTTTGCAAAGGAAAATGTCGCTTCAGATGGTATCAGGAACCTCCCATTTCCGAGAAGTTCACGAATTTTGGGACACCCTGTATTACTCTCAGGCTTACAAAGTCCCACTAAATGATATAAATAGAAAGAATTCTAAAAATGAATGCACACCATTCTCAGGCTTATATTAGTACCACTAAATGATAAAAATTGAAACAATTCTAAAAATAAAAGTATACTACTCCCAGGCTTAATACCACTAAATGATAAAGATTGAAACAATTTTAAAAACCAATGTATGTTATTGTCAGGCTTAGTACCACTAAACGATAAAGATAGAAAGAATTCTAAAAATGAATGCACACCATTCTCAGGCTTAGTACCACTGAATGATAAAAATTGAAACAATTCTAAAAATGAATGTATATTACTCTCAGGCTTAATACCACTAAATGATAAAAATTGAAATAATTTTAAAGCGAATGTATATTACTCTCAGGCTTAGTATCACAAAATGATAGAAATTGAAACAATTTTAATGCGAATGTATATTACTCTCAGTCCCACTAAATGATAGAAATAGAAATAATTCTAAAAATGAATGCACACCATTCCCAAACTTAGTACCACTAAATGGTAAAAAATTGAAAGAATTCTGAAAGTGAATATACAGGGTGGTCCACGCAACTTGCACACCTATAATAACTTCCAAAGTATGCGTTGCACGATAAAGTTTTGTATACAGAAGTTGCATGGTCTGAACGGGTACATTATTTAGTGTATTTATTTTTTCTACAGACGAACGCGTAAAGGACATATGATGGTCAACTTCATTTTTTTAAATAGAATGAGGTATTTTTTAATACATCATACAACATTACAACATTAGACATAAAAAAGTACTAACCTATGTATGTCGAAAAGTTAGTACTTCAGGAGATATTTTAATTTAAATAACTCTAAAATACCATTACTGTCGTACTAAGACGTTAGTGTTTACTTACTTGTGTAACATCTTAACACGGCAGTAATGGTATTTTAGAGTTATTTCAATTGAAATATCTCCTGAACTACTAACTTTTCGACATACATAGGTTAGTATTTTTTTATAACGAATGTCCTGCTGCAACGATTGATGTATTAAAAAATACCTCATTTCATTTAATATAAAATGAAGTTGACCTTCACATGTCCTTTACGCGTCCACTTATAAAAAAAAATAAATACACTACATAATGTACCCCTTCAGACCATGCAATTTCTGTATACAAAACTTTTTCGTGCAACGCATACTTTAGATGTTATTATAGGTGTGCAAGTTGCGTAGGCCACCCTGTATATTCTCCGGTTTAGTGCCACTAAATGATAAAAACAGAAACAATTCTAAAAACGAATGTGTATTATTCTCAGGCTTAGTACCATTAAATGGTAAAAATTGAAGCAATTGTGAAAATGCATGTGAACGACAAAAACATCGAGAACTTTCAAGAATGAAAGATCGTCAGTCGAGAGCTCAATTGACTCGATAATGTCATCCGGGAATTTTTCGATTAAGTATTTTTATTCCACCACGAATGGACTCATGTGCCCCATTATTGTATAATGGTTGCCGAAAGCCGAATGCATTTACGGTGTACACGAACACATCATATTTATCGGTTTTCATCCATTACAATTCAGTTTAAAATTTGTATTATGCTGGATTGCGAAATACAAAGCGGTAAAAATAAAAAAAAATTTAATATTATTACACTCTTTCCGATTTATTAAATAAATATTCTATTTAACGCCTGTTTGTTGTTTTGCAATTGTTCCAACAAAATTTACAATTTCCGCGAAGTACTGTTTCATATGCGTTAGGAATATTGCTGATATGTTTAGAACGTTTTATAACATCATGATATATATGTTTTGACACTTTTGGTGGCACAAGTACAATTTATTAAACGTAAAAAGCATGATTCACGCGTTCGTGTCTATGAGTTACGAGATGTCAGTGTCGGGGAACGTAAAATACAAGTGAATGCATTTTTCGATGTCTCGTAAATTATACGTACAAATTTTGTTGATAAGGTGGCGAGCGATCTTGAATTATATTCAAGACATAGTATCGTTTCAAGTTTATCATGACAAAAAATATATTAAAAAAACTTTTTAAAAACCACGCGTATATTAAAAAGCAACAAAAAGAAGAAAATAATTTTTTTAGACATTGGTGGCTATAAATAAAAGCGGGGAGCGCTAAACTATATTAACGTAATCTTCGTGAGCGCTCCACGCTTTTATTTAGTCACCAACGTCTAAAAAAATGATTTTCCCCTTTTTAGTGCATGTTAATATAAGCATGGTTTTTAAAAAGTTTTGTTATATATATTTTTTATTTTCTACTTTTTAGTCTTTTTCAAATGGAACACAAGATATAGTAATACTGGTATGAAATAGTAAGATATAGAAACGCAAGATATGGAAATACGCGAGATAGAATGAGGGGATGACTCCGAGAGACAACGTCTCTTGATGGAGTCCGGAATTGTCAGAAATGAAACTGAATGAACGAAAGACCACACTGACTAAGCTCCTTCGGTGCGAAGTGGGCCAGTGAAGTGGGGATGAGTCGGAGTGGGAACGCGTAGTGGAGTGGGTATAAGTCGGAGTGGGAACGCATAGTGGAGTGGGGATGAGTCGGAGTGGGAACGCGTAGTGGAGTAGGGAGAGCTGGCGCGCGGAGTGGGGATCGCTGAACGCGATGACGTACTTCCGAGCGTCGTGCGGCGAGGTGTGACGGTTAAGATAAAATTTTTTTTCTCCTAGACGCACAGTTTTTTTGTTAATTAGTTTTTTGATATTGCATTGTCATCCAGTTCTGAGCTATGTTTAAAGTTTCAAGTCTCTAGCTCATCGGGAAGTGGTTTAAACTTCGGTTACAAGATTTGACGCATACAACAACTCGGCAAGCTAATTTAAGCGTAGTAATAAAAACGTAAGTGAGATTTTAGTTATTAAAGAAAGAAAATTCTGTTTGGCACCTTTTTATTTGTGCATTTGGTAATTAGTGTTTGTTGATGGCAAACAATTAGAGACAGGGCTTTCTCATGTAACATTTCGATGTCTACGATAATGAGTACCTGTCAGTTTATGGGGATCTGACCGTGTTTCAGCTGGCACGACGAGACGACGCTGGTTGCAACAAGGCTACTTTGCTTTAGATAGTAGCACGGACGATTTCGATGGCGTCTACTTCCTCTGGAAGACGCTCGTACCGTCACGTCGCGTCGTTCGGTTTAAATTCCCTTGGAAATCCGTCGGGGTTTCAATAATTGATTTGAAAGCGACGCGTGCTAGCGTAGCGACGCCTCGGTTAGACGCTGGCCCGCTGAGAGAAGGCGAATTACGAGCCCGTGTTTACGAAATAATGCGTTCGCGTGCATGATTGCGACGGGATAGCCTGCCCATGGAAAATAGAGACACCCTGTCGCAAACAGAAACGAGAGATCTATCTTCAATGCTGGTACGAGCAGATCAGTTAGATCTCTGGCTTTACAATTGTCAGTAGACATCAAATGTACATTTTCTACCCGAATTGCAACGAACTGGATTGAAGTAAACATTTAGTTTCTTTTTGAAAATAATACTGCGTTTTAAGTAAGACAAAAATGAAGAATAGAGAACAAACGAAAGTAAAGAATTTTATACTACAGCATTTTCTGAAAATTTTACTAAGCCATAAATGCTTAAAGATCCACAGTCTACTAATAACTAAAAGACGAAACCGATTTATTTATTCGTCATTTTTGTCTTACGTTGTAATGGAGAACCACTCCTTCAGTTTTCTCCCACCTGTAGTCGGACACCCTGTGTGTATAACAGTATTTTAAAATTTTTCTGTTTCTTCAGTTTTGTATTTCACGTATTCTTTATCATCATTAGACTGTGGATCTTCATGCAAAATAAACATGTCTTGAATTACAACAAACTGGAGTGAATCAGAAATTTATTTTCTTCCTTATTATCTTTAGTAGGTTGAGAATAATATATGATAGTATGTTCAACTTTTTCTAATATTTTTGCTATTTTCAATTACGCCCACTCATTTTTGTCATAAATGCATCAAATCCACAGTATAATCATCATAAATGCAAAAATTTTGCAGCCTACTTAGTCCAGTCAATGAATGCTCAAAGGTGGGTGTAAAGGAAAATGGAAGGACCACAATTTTTAACTTTGGGTCTTTGTTTGGACTAGTTAGGAGGTAAACATACTAAAAGTCATCCACTCTTGGGAGGTAAGCGGGGTGCAGGGGTGCCCCTGTTTCGGTTTTCCGCTTATATCTCGGAATCTATGTGTCCTAGCGATAAGACCATTCTATATAAAATTAAAGCTGACAAAATGTGCCATAAGATTGGTTTAATTCAGTTTTTCGCTATTTCGCATAGTTTCCGAAATATCCGCGCTCAAAGTTCACTAATTGTGGAAAAGAAATTTTTACCTCTCGTTTTTTGCTTTGTATCACTAGCTAACTCTTCAGCACAATTAGTGAACTTTGAGCGCGGATATCTCGGAAACTATGCGAGATAGCGAAAAATTGAATGCAATCAATCTTATGGCACATTTTGTCAGCTTTAATTTTGTATAGAATGGTCTTATCGCTAGGACGCATATAGTTTCCGAGATATAAGGTGAAGTGCCCTATGCCTGGACAGCATGTTTTTCTATTTTAAATTTTGTCACTTTAAATAAACAAAAACAATTTCTTAAGAGTTTTAACATACAGTTCAGAGTTTGTAAAGTAATTTAAAATAAAAAACATCATTGTTTAGGTTCATATCTTAATTGTATTAACAAGAATAATTAAAACCTATAGTTGGACATATTAAATCCAATCTAAGCTAGTACCTGGACAGAAGTAAAGCCTACATCGGGACGAATTCAATTTACGATATGATCGAGCGAACATAACCTAAAACGTTGGTTGGTGGCGCTGTTGCGCATGACGAATAGAAGATGCTTTGCGTAATATGTAGTATTCTTATCATAGATTATAGTATTGTATTATTTAACCAAATATATATTTATTTTTATTTACTGTTTTAATAAAACTTGTCATAATACAACTTTTAAGGTTAGGTAGTAATACTGATAGATTTAAGATGTAAACATAAAGTATTATTAACGTCACAACTGGAATACATTTTCTACATATGTTATTCAAGCTAATAGAAGACTAATTATACGTACATGTAGTTAAATAATTTGCAAACAATGCGTTGATTTTATTCACAAACACGTGTCCGGCTTCAGGCGTAAGCACATTGCGTATAAGCTTAGAGTGGGACAGCTACTGTCATCGCGTCCCAGTATGGAGTACTTATATTTGAAAGCAGTGCCAATTTATTTTAGAACATCAATATAATTATGCGTGATAATTATTTTTTGTCTGAGGGCTTAAATTATATCTTTTTGTCTAACAAAAGTTCGAACTATAAATGCACATGATTCGCATGTAAATAGACTATTTTGTATACTGTTTTCAGACGAATTTTGAATTCATTTTTAAATTTCAATTGATGTCTTAATGAAATAATATTCACACCTACTTGTAGCTAAGGCCTCAGAATATATAATATAATTATTTAATCTCTTAATTACTGATTTTACTATGAAAATTCAATTGTCCAGATTTAGGTATCACTTTTGGACTGTCCAGATTTAGGGCACTTTACCTTAAGTGGAAAACCGAAAAAAGGGACCTTCTACGTGCCCCCCTGCATCCTGTTCACCTCCTAGGAGTGGGGACTTTTAGTATGTTTACCTCCTAACTAGTCCAAACAAAGTACCAAAGTTAAAAATTGTGTTCCTTCCATCTCCCTCTACAACTTTTCGTTGATTAGACTAACTCATGACGAATACGAAAGATAAAAATCTTCTAACGAAATCAGATTGTCAGATGCGGCAGATTTGCATGCACGATATTCCAGCATTGTCCACTTCCTAGAATTTGGAAGATTGATTGATCGTCTAAATCTGCAACACATTATTGACACCAGCTGTAACATTGTCTATGATCCCTGTACGATTAATAAATGAATGATGCTCTACTATTACCGCTCCATTAAAAAAAAACACTAAACGGAGACATTTCCTTACGGCTCGCAAGGCAGCACCAACATAAACTCGTTCTCCGGCGTTAGGGAAATAGGTTCGCGTGAAGATTTCGCGGAGCGATTCGCTCGGAAGAGAGCGGATTCGCGCTCTACAGTAAAAATTACATTCGATCCCCCGACTTGGTTCTCGTCGTTCGGGTTTATTTTCGGTCGTTTGCGCGACGAGTTACTCGTTGGCTGGAGATTAAATTTTATTTCACCGTGTAGCCAATTTTCCGTTCAAAATAACGCGTCGCATAAATTCGGGTCAGTGATTCCGCGAGCCGACGCGACGCAACGCGACACGACGCGGTGCGCTTCGCCGAATAAACTCGTCCGATTTCCCCGGGCTCTCGCGTATTTATCGCGCGCGAAGCCTTGACGAGCTAACGACCACGATAATAACAATAATAATGACAACGGCCCCCATGGTCGACAAATGCTCTCTCGCAGTCGAGAATCCCGAGTATTCGAGGACACGGTTGTTTTTAACTCTCCATCGTTCGTCGATCCACTGATTTGCGACTATCGGCGTCGTTGGATTAAAAACGTGAGGCCGATTGTCTCCTTTTTCATTCAAAATGTTTCATCAAATGACAGCGTGCTCGTGTGTGACGAATACGCCCGCCATGGAGTGGATTATTTGCTGTTTCATTCGTAATTGTTAGACATGTAAGAATATTTTCGACAGGATTCAATGCATTTATGATAAAATTGAAGAGGTAAAATTTTATACAATAGCAAGGTTAGTAGGATTTAAAAATATTTAGATAGAAGGATTTTATATTTACCGTAATAGAGTGTAATTTGCATAATGAATTTCTCTCGACAACCGCCCATTTTGTTTTGCGAAGACAAAGTAGTACAAGTTAGCCGCAGTAGTATAGTCTGCCTGACCACAGTAGTAGGCTGATGTGCCCAAATATGAACCACTTTTTGATGTAATTTTTTGATTATTTTAGAATGCTCTTTTTCGTCCAAAAAATTACCAGTTGCAGATGCATTCCCTCTCTATAAGATTCTGGGGTCAAGTTTGTTAAAAAATTAATACAGCTTCAGAAAAATATTTTTTTTTGTGGTGTGTCATTTGCAGGTTCCAGCGAAAGGGTTTCTTAATATGGTACACCTCGAGTCCCTAATATGTATGACACCTAGTGCCATATTCGGCTCCCACGCCAAGAATATCAATAGCTATACCCATATTAGGGAACCTTTAGTAGTGCCATATTGGGAACTCCACGTGGGCTATCGAAAATCTAACCAGAAAAATATTCAACACGTGGAGACACAACTGGCAGGGTCGATACTAAAATCTATAGAATGGTGCGATTACACTCCACACTGTTAACTAAACATGGTAAACTGTTGTTTAAGAATTTTCTCACCCGAGTGCGACTTCCCCTTTTCAAGACATAAGGTAGTGCCATAATAGGCGACTACGGATTTTATGCGATCAGGATATAAAAATGGATGTTCAATCTATTAAAATGTTTAAAGAAATGAAGGAGTTTATATTTACTGTAATATAGTAACTGTAATTTGTATAATGAATCTCTTGACAACCGAACCTTTTGTTCTGCGAATAAAGAATAGTACAGGTCAGCCTCATTAGTATAGCCTTTCTGATCACAGTGGTATAGCTCGTTCCTTCCAGAACGTTCTGACCCGACCACGAAACACAGAAGTAAAAGTATAATTAACAGATTATGGATTTTATGCACTCACGATAAAAAATGGATGTCGTTGCAATGCGGAATAATATGTGTACTCGCAACTAAAGTTTGTTGCGGTATCAATTAAAGTTTCGTGCCGAACCAATCACGAAACGAAGAAGTAAAACTGTAATTAATAGATTGTGGATTTTATGCAATCACAATAAAAAATGGACGTCGTTGCAATGCGGAATTATATGTGTACTCGCAATTAAAGTTTGTTGCGGTATCAATTAAAGTTTCGTGCCAAACCAACAACGAAACGAAGAAGTAGAACTGTAATTAATAGATTGTGGATTTTATGCAATCACAATAAAAAATGGACGTCGTTGCAATGCGGAATAATATGTGTACTCGCAATTAAAGTTTCCAGTCACGAACGTCGAAGTTGGACGATGCCGGCGAAGTGGATATTTCCGAACAAGCAGGTGCAAACGAAGCGGGGATGCGGGACAGGGTTTGCAAGGTGTGATAGGTGGCTGATTCCGCAGGCAGCATGATCGCGAGAGCCTTGAAATTCTCGCGAATACTCGACGGACGTCGGCGAAAGATGAAAGGCGGCGCGGAGGTGCCGATCCGTAGGAAACACCGTGCAACACCGGAGTTCTCTCGGCTCCACGGGTTGTTGTGTAACGAAGCTGCGCGTTGGATGAGCAGCAGGATCGAATGTCTCGACCCAAAGCGGCGGTCGATTAAGTTCGAAATCCCAACGGTGATTCGTTAGCCCCTGTTGACTCTCACCCCGAGCTCGTTACCTTGGCGAGAAGATATTAAATCCCAAGATTGTGCTTTAACGCCGCCGCTCTCTTCGTTCACGGCAACGCTTTTCAACGGGCCGCAACATTGTCTCGTCTATTTAATTTTCCCTGATCAACGGTGCCCCGTCCCTCCGCACCTTTTCATTCGCCATATTCCTTGTACTCCTATGCGGCGGTTCAACGTAAAATTTTTATAACTTGAACAAGTCAAATTCTAAAAAAAATGAAAGGGTAATACTGGTGTTTGCAAGCAACGTGGTGACGTAGGGTAAGGTTGCTCAAGTCGGAACCCTTAAGAAAAAAATCGTATAAAACTTAGGATTTATCAAATAAATAGAAATTAAATGTGTTATTAAAAACTTGTGTTAATATTGTTATTATTTATTATAACGAAATTAGAAAATCTTTATGCTTTCACGTAAAATAAACTAAATCTTTAAAACCTTACGTCGGTACGACTAAAGGAACCGGTTTCCTAAGTGTACCATCTATAGCCTAAGTCGTACCTCAGAATTCAATTAAGCAACAATAATAATTAAAACGTATTTTTCATTAATCTGTTTACATGACACATATAGGTATTCAGTTAGTACAAACATCACATACAAATTTTTTCGTTCTTTTGTCAACTCCAGCGCATACATCGTGCACCCATGATAATGATTTTCAAGCATTGAATCATGTTTTCCTCCCGATCTTCTCCACAAATAAAACAGAACCAATCGCTTTTCTTCTTTTCAATTTTTAATGCCAATTCCTTTTTATTAAGTACTGCGTCTGTTTTATTTGCCGCATTTTTTACGTTTTCTTTATTCTGCGTTGACGTTATTTCGACTGACGAGGTAGCACGACTTACGAATCTCATATGGGTACCACTTAAATTAAGTTTTTAAAAAGTGAACATAAACTAACTGAATAAAATTAATACGATTTCGTTTCGTCCAAGCGATTATGTAAATTCTACTGAATTTATATTTAATAAGGATCATAATTTTATCAATAATTTACTTGCAAATTTAACTACCAAACATATGCAGAAAATTATAAGAAAATTGAAATAAACTTACTTGATGACAGGATTTATAATGAGGACGGTTTATGGCAGACAATAATACGTAAAGCAACTTGGTTGACTCAGATGTGTATTTGGTTGCCGTTGTATGTGCTGTTGTCGCCGTAGTTCGTTCAAAATTCAAGTGGTACGACTTAAGTAGTGGTACGACTTGAGCAACCTTACCCTATGTAATTTTCTTGTGTTTCCACTATTTGTTCTAGAAATGAAGGTGACCTCCAATTTTGTAAATCGAATGCTCTGTAATCGAAGCACACATTGAACATATGGGCGCAAACCTTTAAAATTCCTCAAACTATGAGTCTTGGGCGGCGACACATTTTTTTCAGTGCGATTTCCATGCTTTGTACGCTCCCTGGCGTTTTTTGTCTCCATGCTTCCAAACTGGCATCCTTTTAGCACATTTTCAATTTTGAGAAACAAGGAGAAGTCGCGTCTGCCGAAACTTTATTCGTATACGGCACAATGAGCTTCAAGGTCGTTCGAGGTCACGCAAGGTCACAAGTGGAAGAGACGTCTGGAATATTTCATAATATTCAATATCTCCGATCATAAAGATAGACGCGATTCAGATGTTGCACGGAATTCGCAACTCTTTCCGAAAGAACCGCGAAGCAACGAAGGATACGCAAATATTTCCTGCAGGATGCATCTGTATTCCTGCATTCGCGGTTCGCTAGCAACTACGAACTTCGTGTTCTTGGTTTGCGAGTCAGTTACGTCGGCTGTAAGTTCCGCGGGAGTCTCTCGCTATTAATTATCGAGCATTAGAGAGTCTTTGGGTGTGCATCGTCGCGTTGGTCGTTACGCGAAAGAAATATCTGCGACGGTCGCAGCTAGTCGACGCCGTTGCGTTGCAAGAATATCGTGTCGCGTACAAATTGGAAACGCGGTTCGGCAATTTCATTGATTTATACGGGTTACAAGGGACCGTTTGTCTCGCCGCGAGAAAAGGCCGGCTCGCTGGGTCTAGATGGGGAAAAACAGTCTTTTTCGAATCGTACGCGTTGCCTCTGGTGCTCGTGTGCTCGTTTGATCGCCGCGTTGTCTAAATCGCCTCAGCTTTCGTCGACGCGCACCCTTTTCCCCAGCGAACGGTCGAATTTATGGCGCCTCCCTTCCACGATAACCGCTTTCTCAGTGTCGCACAAGCGCGCCGACTTTCAGATTTTTATTCATGCGGATTACGAGCTATGGACCTCCGAAACGATCTCGCCGTGCGGATGATTCATTTATCGGGGACGATGTTGTCCTTTCAAACTGTCTGCGTTATTAATCTTATTTGGTTATGCCTCTAATAATCTCCAATTACGACGACAAGAAAGCATGGTTTTGTATTTTAAGTAGTAGAGGTTTGCCTGAGTAGTATAATCTGGCTGTAACAGGCTTGTCTAATCCCAGTAGTATACATTAGCTTGGGCACAACAATAAATGCAGAATATTTCGTTATATCGATCGTAAAGGGTATAGCCGGCTAAGCATGGGCCAGCGGCCCCCGCTCCGATTTTCAAGATTCCTGTCTTAAAACATCGTTTTATGTCTAAAAAACATTGTGTAAAATTTCAAATGTCTACCCCCACCGATAGGGGTGATATTGAGGTAAATTCTCCCGCACTTAAATGCAATTTGCGCTAAAACGAGAAAAGATATCGACATGGGATAAACGGCAAATAAAAGATATAGATACACTCTATATTTCACATTTTTTCAGAATTTTTTGCTAATTATTTATAGTTGAAAATAATTAATTAATTTTTTGGGAATTTTTTTAACTATCTTCCCGTAGGTTGACACCTACCAAAAAATTCTAAAATATTGCTATGATTCTAACCTATTTTGTAAAAAAATCTCAGAAGTGTCCGTTTGGTGGAACAATGTCAAAAAAAATAAAGTATGCCGGCGAACGCTTGGTTTGATCAGTAACGACGCAGCGACCGATTCCCCTTGCGGCGGCTAGTGACGGGAGCGAACGGGAAGTCGGCGCTTTTCTTGTTTTTATCTTTTTTTTATATGTATTTATAAACTAAACGATTTTTATTGTCTAGAATATAATTGTTGAGATTTCTAACTGTAATCATGTATTAGAAGATTTAGTCGCATTTTTACATGTATCAGCTTTTCCGTACAAGCGCCGACATCCCGTTCGCTCCCGTCACTAGCCGCCGCAAGGGGAATCGGACGCTGCGTCGTTACTGATCACACCAAGCGTTCGCCGGCACACTTTATTTTTTTTGACATTGTTCCACCAAACGGACACTTCTGAGATTTTTTTACAAAATAGGTTAGAATCATAGCAATATTTTAGAATTTTTTGGTAGGTGTCAACCTACGGGAAGATAGTTAAAAAAATTCCCAAAAAATTAATTAATTATTTTCAACTATAAATAATTAGCAAAAAATTCTGAAAAAAATCTGAAATATAGAGTGTATCTATATCTTTTATTTGCCGTTTATCACATGTCGATATTTTTTCTCGTTTTAGCGCAAATTGCATTTAAGTGCGGGAGAATTTACCTCAATATCACCCCTATCGGTGAGGGTAGACATTTGAAATTTTATACCATGTTTTTTTTAGACATAAAACGATGTTTTAAGACAGGAATCAGGAAAATCGGAGCGGGGGCCGCTGGGCCATGCTTATCCGGCTATACTTTACTGAAATCGTGCGACACGTGTTACTTTCATGCCGGTAAACAAGACACTGGGGCAACGTGGACACTTGGAAAGAAAAAAAGCTAGGATATATTTTAAGTAGTAGAAGTTTGTCTGAGTAGTATAGTCTGGCTGTAACAGGCTTGTCTGATCCAAGTAGTATAGGTCAACCTGAGGACAGTAGTATAGGTCAGCTTGGGCACAGCAGTAAATGCAGAGATTCTAGCGATCACGTCGACTTATACTACTGCTACTTAATAATTCTTTGCACATTGTTCACACGTTGACTTTTATCACATTTCCGAGGAATTATTTATCTAGATTTGAAAATTAGTTCTTGTGCTGATAGATCGAATTTATGGTTTCTACAATGACTTTCGAGATTTTTATTCGTGTGGATTATGAGCTGTGGACCTCCGAAGCGATCTCGCTGTGCGGATTAAGTCTGGGTAATTGATTTTATTTAATGGGAAGAATCAATATGAATTTTTTTCATCGAATGGGTCTGACAATCTGCAATAACGACGACAAGATAGGAGACGTGGTTACATTTTAAGCAGTAGATGTTTGTCTGAGAAGTATAGTATAGCCTGTCTGATCCCAAGTAGTATAGCCCAGCTTGAGTACGGCAATAAATCCAGAGATTCCAGCTATCACGTCGACTTACACTACTGCCACTTAAAATTTAACAGATTCTCTGTTTAATGGAGCCTGCGTGTCATAATTCTCTACACAAAGTTCACACGTTGCCTATACCACATCTCTCAGGAATTATTTATCTAGATTTGAAAATTAGTTCTTGTGCTGATAGACCAAATTTATGGGCTCTGCGGTGCACGACGAATCGTTGAACAGTGTTCAGTCAGGATCTAGTCACGCTGTCCCAAACGCGCTGTTTGCAAGCTTGCCGCCAATCAAGTTAAAGCCAGCGTAACACATAGAAAATGCTGGCGAGCTCCAGTCTATCGTGTACTCCGAACTGGAAGGTGCTGTATGCCTTTCAGAAGGTTGACGATAGTTTGTCGGATCGCAGAGAGACTAGCTGCGTCGAACGAAAATATTGACAGACGCGGAAAGTCGAGTTTCGAAAAGTTGACCGACGCGGCCGTGTTTTCGGATCGGATTAACTCGTCGGAAACGGTCGGATAATCGTTGTTGGGTCGTCGCAACGAAACCCGACGATGCTTTAGTCGGGATTCTCGACGCGGCGCGGCACGGCGCGGGACAACGATTTAACCGACGTCCAAACTGCGGAGACTTACGGGCGTGACCTATATGAGCCGGAGTCGCAACGCGGGGGTGGCCGCTGCAACTAAAGTTACAGGCACGGAAATAAATCCGGTTTAGTCCCACGGGAAGAGACAGATTTATTTCCGGAGGAACATTGGACCATCCGCGGCTCTTTCCTACCCCTCTTCTCTCTCCCTCTTTCTCTCCCTCCACATTCTCGTTTCCCAACGTTTCCGCGGAGAGAGATAGAGAGAGAGGGGGAGTACCGATTACGAGGGCGCGCGACTCGAATCGCGGGATTATTTGCACGGACCGATAACGTCGGTCGGTTCTTATCGGTGATGTATCGTCGGCTCGTTCGACGCTCCCGGAGTCTTCGAAATTGGTTTTTACGGAAAACGCCGGCTTTCGGCGTAATGCCGCGGATTGTCGATCCGCTCGGCCATCCGAGGATCCTACTCGCTTGCAGATTTGCCAATCGCTCCCAGCGATATCGAACTGCGTGTCTATTTCGAATCGAAACTGTCCCTGATGGATTTCCTGAAATACTGGAATTCGACGAAAAATCTTGTCGCACGTTTTCACGACCGAAGACAAATTCTACCTTCAATCCTGCGTGCACACCCATATTTCTCGAGGCCTTAAAGAAGCACATTGTCTTCGCAGGCTCGGACAGAAAAATGGAGGATGTGAAAATTACATACGCGAATGTATTATAATTGAATGGATATTGTATCCAGTTCTACAATGAAACAGGGAGAGCACTTTGGACGGCAAAGCAACTTTCTTTTTTTTTATGTCAGGGTATTCGAATCGAAACTGTTCCTGATGGATTTCCTGAAATACTGGCATTCGCCGACAAAAATCTTGTCCCACGTTTTCACGACTAAACAGATATTCTACCTTCAATGCTGTGCGTAAACCCATTTCGTCCTTAAGAAAATTCAAGTGGGGTGGGAAAATTGCATACGCGAATGTAATTGAACTGGTGTTGCATCAAGTCCTAAAACAAAACATAGAGAGAGAACTTTGGACGACAAAGCGGCTTTCTTTGTTTTGATATTAGGGTATTCGAATCGGAACTGTTCCTGTTGGAATTCCTGAAATACAGTGAAAGCTCCTTCGTTGTCCTGAATCGTGGGCACGATCGTTGTCCCTCGGATATATCGGTGTGAACACCACAACATTGACTCGAATGAATCGAATAGTCAAACTTCTTAATTTCCATTATTCCTTTATGGGACTTTCACTAGCTTATTTCTGACATTTCTCAGATTAAAATGACACGAAACATGATATAATTTCAACTGTATTTAGTGGTTTAATCGACGATGAAAGTTTCGAAGGCAACAAAGAACAGCGTATGGGACATTCTTTGAACTGTGCCGGCGACGGCGACACGCTTCGGTCACGCGATCCATATTTCATTCTGTCCTTCTCTATGTTCTGCTCTCTACTAAAGTCTCGCTCGGCGCGATATCTAGACGCAGTCATAAATCAAAACAATAAATTTTTTAAAAATACCACGTTTTTAAAACGCACTAAAAAGTATAAAATAAAATTTTTAAGAACGCCACGTTTAAAAAACGGATTAAAAAGTATAAAATAATTTTTTCTAGCCCCATACAGATTCCTAACCCATGAAAATTTGTGATTGTGAATTTTTAATAGCTAAGAAAATACTTGTAAGATTTAAAACGAAAAACGCGGGGCGCATGCAATAGATAATTGATGCATGAACACTAAATCACTAACAACTTTATTGCACTGCAAATGTTATGAAGTGTTGTACGAGATTTCTCAGCGGCAGCTACTCTCTACACTCCTTCCTTACTATGTATTATCTTGCGCCCCACGTTTTTCGTTTTAAATCTTACAAGTATTTTCTTAGCTATTAAAAATTCACAATCACAAATTTTCAGGGGTTAGGAATCTGTATGGGGCTAGAAAAAATTATTTTATACTTTTTAATCCGTTTTTTAAACGTGGCGTTTTTAAAAATTTTATTTTATTTAAATAATTATTTTCTGCTTTTTAGTCTTGTATGTGTGAAATTTTACAATCGATTTTGAACATTTTGATGAGATTATAACAGAGACATGTAGTAAATTTCAGACGGTATTGCGACGCGTCATATCGAAAACGAACGCCGTGGTAAAATGTCAAAGATAAAGGTTCGACGGAGAATTTCGGTGTAACTGTTCTTTCGCTTGGTAAACAAACATTATAGTATACTAATTCGTAGTAACTTTATAAACACCGCACGGAGCTCGAACGCACACTGAGCTCCTTTGCTGCGAAGCAGGTCAGTGGAGTGGGGATGTGTCAGAGTGGGAACCGAGTAGGCACTACCGGTCGTCGCGCGGGGACGTGTAACGGTTAAATTGTTAATAGTTTAGATCTCCTAAACGCGTAGGCTGTTGTAAATTAAAAAAATTTTCTTTAAATATTGCATTGTCATATAGTACTGAGATATGTTTAAAATTTCAAGTCTCTAGCTCATCGAGAAGTTAGTTTAAAATCAGTTGTAAAATTTATACCGAACAGACAAACAGACATACAAGAAAGCGACCTAATAAAAACGTGGTAAAATATTTAATGGCATACCTGGTGATTTGGCGACTTCTCTGTGAAAATCATCATTAACGAACTGCTCCTTTTTTGTAGACATTATTTCGAGATTATAACAGAGACATGTAGTAAATTTCAGACGGTATTGGGACCGCATCATATCGAAACGCCGTGGTAAAATGTCAAAGATAAAGGTTCGACCGAAAATCTCGGTGTAACTGTCCCTTCGATTGGTAAACAAACATTATAGTATAATAATACGTAGTAAGTTTGTAAAGACCGCACGGAGCTCAAACGCACACTGACACACACTGACGCACACTGAGCTCCTTCGGTGCGAATCGGGTCAGTGGAGTGGGGATGAGTTAGAGAGGGAACGGGTAGTGGAGTAGGGAGCGCTGTCGCGCGGCGTGGCGACCGTTGAACGCGATAACGTAGGTTTCACGGGGGGGTGAACAGGTAAATATTTAATTGTTATATCTCCGAAACGGATAGACTTTTAAAAAAATTTTTTTTTGAATAATGCATTGCAATGCAAAATCAATTGCAAAATTTGCCACTGAACAAACGGCCTTTGGACAACGAAGGAGCTTCTACTGTACTGGCATTGGACGAAAAAAATCTTATCGCACGTTTTCACAACTAAACACAAATTCTACCTTAAATCCTGTGCGTACACCCATTTCCCCCTTGAGAAAATTCAAGTGGGATGGGAAAATTGCATACGCGAATGTAATTGAACTGATGTTGCATCAAGTTCTAAGACAAAACGGGGAGAGAGAGAACTTTGGACGGCGAAGCGGCTTTCTTCTGCATACAAGAGAACCTGTATGTCTGCAAGACGAGTCTGTTGGATAACGGAGAGTCCGGATATTAGGGTATTCAGCGGTACCGGAGAGGGTTCAGCGTATCTGGTCCTCGTCAAGCCCGACAAAGTGCCCGGGGAAAATTAATTGCACCTCTGCGGCCGGGTTCTGGCCGATGGCGTCAAAGGGCCACGTCGTAAGAAACTCAGGGCAGCGCGTTTAGGTATCGTCGCGGGACCGTTTTACCAAAAGTGTAGGAACGAGAGACGGATGGAAAAGAGCAGGTGAAGCGAGCCTGTTCATCGTGAGAACGAGAACGAGCGAGAGAGAGAGAGAGAGAGAGAGAGAGAGAGAGAACCCTTCCCGTAACTAAGCGCACTATTTCGAGCAATCCCGTTAGTTAGCGGGAGCAGCACGTCGAGGGATTTATCTTGCGACGTGGACCGTGGACCCTAGACCCTGGACCGTGGACGGCTTAAGAGGGTGGAAGCTTCGCCTGCTTTCACCTACCGTCGTTCGCTTACCTCCGAGTCGCTTTGCCCTGCTCTCAAGAGCTTCAATCGCACGTGTATAGTATACCGTGTATGTACATGTATACACCGAACTGAAGGCGTGCCTTGCCGCTCTCTGTCCCGTCCTAGACCCGTCTACCTTGGAATGAAAAACGCGCGTTTCAAACTCCGCACCCTCTCCCCTCGGATTCACCATCTCTGTGCAAACTACCTCGCACGAACACGGAGGATCGCGTATACGCAACCCCTTCCCGCAAATTCTGCTACACTAGCTCGCAGATTCTCTGCGCGCGAGATCTCCGCTCTTCACGCGAATTCAACGGCGACCCTTACTGCGGTCCTCTAAGCAGGATTCAGCGGATCAAAGTCGATGTACGGGTGGTCCATCTAAATGTATCTCCTTTATTTGTGATGACTAGGGATGGGATCAAGTACCGCGCAAACAGGTTCGAACTTTGATTGATCGAATTCGAACTCTCTATAAGCGCTTCGAAAAACAGAAATAGTACTCCTAAATATATTCGAACTTATGCCAGACAGTTTCGAACCTTTTACAAGTACTTTGGTAAACGGAAATAATACTTGCAAGTATATTCGAATCTTGGTCGAACAGATTCGAAACTTTAATGAATATCGTACCGGAAATTCTCCGATTTTTCTAATCATTTTTTTATCATTATAATTTAATTCAACATGTATGACTATAATTTCATAATATATCGGAAGTATTATTCTTAAATAGTTACGAAGTTAATCAAGGAAGTGCTTAAAACCTACTATACACTTCCGATTTCCAAGATTCAAGTACTACTTGTGAAAGATTCGATTCCTTTCAACGTCGAAGTACTTATAAGTAGACTGCGGTTCTTTATGCAAAATAAAAAATGTTTGCATTGATTGCAAGACACAGAAGCAAAATAAAAATTTCTTTCTTCTTTTAATTATCTGATTAAGCCTAAACCAATACGCTGATGTATAAAATCCGCAGTCTACTTATAAGTATCTTTCCGATACTTGTAAGTACTCATTCCGAGGTTCGATATAAGTTTGTATAAAATGAATACTTTTCAAATATAATCATTGAAACATTACTGCTTTTAAGAAGTAATCGAAACCCATGAAATGAAACTTGGTTATTGGAATTGACTCGGATTCGTAAGAACGTCGATTCGAGATTGAACTTGATCCATCCCTAGTGATCACTAGACTACGGACTTTTATGCGAAATAAAAATTGTTTTCATCAATTATAAGCAAGAAGTGTCAACTAGAAATTCGTGTCTGCTTTCAATGATTTTAACAAGCTGAACCTGATAGATACATTAATCTCTGTAAACATTTTTAATCTGTCCATTCAGTTAAATTGCACCTATTCGTTTTTGTCATAAATGCATAAAATCCTCAGTGATGACTCTTTATGCATTTATGAGGAAATTGATTGGGCGAAATATAAAACAGTAAAAGATTTAGAAAACTCAAGAATGTTGTAACGTTGCATTTAATGTAACAAAGTCATTAAGGGATGAAATCAATTTTTATGTGATTCCTGCTTCCCACAATTAATGCAAAACATTTTTATTTTGCATAAAAATTCGCAGTCTAGTGATGACATACGAAATGTTTTTTATTGCAATGTTAAATGGTACCACAAGGTGAATGCTTTGCAAATGTTATTCTTATTTTATTTATATTTTAATTTTAAATTATAAAGACTTCTGCAATTGATATTAGTGTGGATTTGTTATGTCATCATTAGACTGCAGATGTTTATGCAATTTTCAATTTTTGTAGACAAATTTGAAGAAAATAGTACCACATCAAATCCTATTTTCATTGGCAATAACATTTGTAGGAATAAATTCTGTCGAATTTGATACTCCAGCATTTCTTGAAAATTTTAACAAACCATAAATGCATACAGACCCCAGTCTAGTCATTGCAAATAAAGGAGACGTGAAAGTTGTGAAAACAAGCGATTTTCAAGATTTTTATTCGTATTATATGTCCATTATTTGAAAAAATGTTTCGATCAGAATTCGAATAAAATATTCGAATAACCAATGATGAATTAATTCTCCAAATAAAATGCTCGACCAGAAAGAATTTATTGGAATAGTTATTTCAGATAAATATTCATTCGGAAGAATGCCAGCCTCTGTATTTAAAAAACAAAAGCGCTGGTTGGTAGCAGAACGAGCAGGCTGTACAGGGTGTATAAAAAGTAATTGTCATCTGTCGTAGGGGTGAATCTACACCTCCGGATCGGTGGACATTTATAAAGGAAACTTGTTTATAACAAAGAAAATTGTTGGTAATGTTGTTTTTTACACCAACACCTTCCACTCATCCAGACGAGAAAAAGTTTGAAAGAAGCCACATATCACAAACAAATAGTTATTGAGAAATAAGCTGTAAAAGTCTTTGTAAAATTTGATTGTGCGGAGTTACACGTATAGACAAAAGCTTACTACTATAGTTCACCCGACCGCGTTGATGAGACAGACCATGACTGTGCGTGCCTGAAGCCAAACGAAAAAATATGTAAAAAAAACTTTTTAAGAACCACGCTTATATTAAAATGCACTAAAAAGGTGTTACGAGCCGAGGTTCAGGCAGCTAAGCGGAAACCGAGGGTAGTTTGGAATTAGAGATTTTAGGGCAAGGTAGGAAAGGAACACAGGAGTGGACTAGCCGATGTCTATTTCACCACCGGGTCCCCTCGTGTGTGGAATATGGGAAAGTGGACTAGCCGATGTCTATTTCACCACCGGGTCGCCACTGTAGGGGTACACGAGGACTAGCCGATGTCTATTTCACCACCGGGTCGCCACTGTAGGGGTACACGAGGACTAGCCGATGTCTATCTCACCACCGGGTCGCCTCGAGGGAACAAGGGAGTGGACTAGCCGATGTCTGTTTCACCACCGGGTCGCCACTTTAAAGGATAGGGTATTCACAAGGACTAGCCGATGTCTATCTCACCACCGGGTCGCCTCGTGTGACCAAGGGAGTGGACTAGCCGATGTCTATTTCACCACCGGGTCGCCACCTATAAGGTATAGGGTCGCGGTTCCGCTGACTCGTAACTTATCGAATTGAGATAGATACACCTTGAGCGGCAAAGGTGTATCGTCGTAGTATACTAACGACTGGGAACTCGAAAAGGGAATACGAATAATCGATATTTGAACCCTTAATAAGTTCTCACACAATATATTTTTGTATTATAAAAACGTACAAATGATCAGTGTAATGTTGTCGCGGTGTCGCGGACTGAACTCCCTCAGTTTTAACGCACCGAGAAATGCGGGGGCGATCTACTACAGAGTGGTAGACAAGAACTTTACCAACCGATCTAGCGCGAATTGACTTTCGACGTGGAACGGTACATACTGCGCGTATTCACTTGAATCAACCCAACTAAATAGGAAGGATCCATGTCCTTATATAGTACCCAAAATCGGATCTAGCGATGGTGGGGGCCACGTGCTACTTCTGATTAGAAATGAATTCTTAGAAGTTATATCGCTTGCAAGAGCCTCTTTATGATCCGATTTTGAGTAAGCCCTTTGTTCTTAAATAGGCCCTCTGTTTCGACACATATCTCCGGAAGGATCAAGAGTCACCAACGCAACGGTAGCGTCCGCATACGTAACAAAGGAGACAATAATCTTTTTCCTGGTTCTCCATAAAATACCGATTCTAGTTAAATGATTAATAATATTTTTCCCCAAAATTTTAAGCCATTAGTTCAAAGTTTCTTCTGTTATAAAAGTAGTGTCGGGATAGATAGAAAAATTTCCTATAAATATAAACAAAATCGTGACATTAGTGACTGTGAATAAAATCGTGGAGCGCCCACTAAGATTACATCAATATACATAGTTTAGCGCTCCATGTTTTTATTTTTTTAGTCACTAATATCATGAATGATTTTATTTAAATTTATATTAAATTTTTCTATCCAATCCGACACTAATTTTATAACACAAAAAATTTTAAACTAATTGCTTAAAATTTTGGGGAAAAATATTATTAATCATTTAACTGGAATCAATATTTTAGGGAGAACCAGAACCAAAAAAATAATTTTCTCCTTTTTAGTGTATTTTAATATAAGCGTGGTTTTTAAAAAGTTTTTTTATATATTTTTTTACTTTCATTGTCATCGGAAGCAAGTGTGTATACAAAATTTCAGTAAGATTGGACTATGGTAAGAGGTTTAAAATTCGATTACAAGATTTAACGCATACAACAATACGGCAAGTTAATATATGCGTAGTAATAAACAGTGTATGTACCAAGGGTACCAAGTGATCGTCTCTCTGCCCATTCGAATCATAAATTTGAAGTTGCAAAATGTGAAAGAATACCATATTATATCCATTGTTACACATAAGAATAGTAATCCTACATTATAAAATACGAATGCCAAGTATAGGTACTTACAAATGTTTCAGAATCTTCTGTTCCACCGTCGGATCAAGTGGACACTGCCATTTTCGCGGAAGCACAAAACACCACACTTCTACACAATCACTGGACACTACACAACACACTTTCCGAAATCGTGACAGCGAACGAGAAGAAGTTACTCCGACCACGGTCAAAATAGTACTGCAGTTTTCACCTCGGTTTTTCACGAATAGTTAAGGGTGGATTTAGGCGGGGAAATATTGCGTTTGTAATTGGACGGGGGTGTGTCGGAAGGACTTCAGGTTGAGAAGTGAAGAAACTGTTACAGAAATTCCTTTTGGTATTGTCCTCGGTAGTCAATAACGAGATTTATAAGGGTAGCCCGCTCGTCGCACAGTGTGCCAAATGGGCATTTTGGCTGGACAAAATTCTAAATCGCCTATTTTTCTATATTTATCACTTGATATGTTTACAGTTGTATAAAATATGAATAATTATTAACGTTTTACAGCATTTAGTTGGTTTTTGTTAATTAAACAATATATTTTGAGTGATTTATAATTAAATATAATATACAACGAAGTTAGTAGTGGATCTATGTAACACAGAATGATTTAACAAGTAGTAGATATTATCAAAGAAGACGTCATTTTTAATTATGGACAAAAAGAATGTTAATATAATTTACCTATTTACTTTTTGGAGATTCAGACATACGGGAAAGAATTATTCTTTGGTTTAGTATAAGGTTTCAATGTATAAATAATCTGCTGCATATTATTGTTTATTATTTTAATATAATAAAAAATTAAAAATATAATAACATAAAATTCTAAATAAAACAAAAGAAATAACAGAGATCAAAATGAAAGTATTAAATAGGAACGTTCGGTTGCTAGAACCTAATAACTTATAAACTAATAACTAAAACTAAGCCCGGCCCGGGCTGTGATTGTCACGAGCGTGAACGCAAAACGCAGCAAGCCAATTTTGGTACTACAATAAACTAGAGAATCTCTACTTTATAATAATGTAAAAAACATGGCGTTGGGCGACGTGGGGCATATAATAATTCATTAACGAAGAGGAGTAACATGGGCGTTTCTCTGGAAAAATAAGTACCGTCTTTGACACTTAATTTACAAAAATAGAGGAATGTTATCGATAATTTGGAATTACTAAAGTGAAAGTACATGTTTTGAGATGCTATATCCATCATACATAGGAAATATAAATACTCCTTACAAGGGAACATATTCAGATGCGAAAATCGGATTTTGATGAAACTTTGGGAGCTTATAGTACTTTGAAAAATATTTGACACGTATTTTTTTTATCGGCAACCATCCACTCTGAAGGGGTGAAAACAGCCCTCGAAGTTGGGGGTCAAAACCATATTTTTTGAGATATCTCGGAAACCAGAGGTCCAAAAAATTTGAATTTTTTTTTAAATTGTGTGTTTTTCAATGGGGAATGTAGTCGCGTAAAAAAATGTTAACAAAAGTTTTTTGTTTAAACAATATATTAAAAATTTGATTTTTTTTGCAGTTTCTCTTATTTATTGTTAGTTCATTTTAATGTAAACTTGGGTGTGTGATCTTTGGTCCAAAATAGGGGATACATGTTTCAGGATTTTCTTTTTTTTTGCCATTTAACAATAATTATGCATAATGGAAGATAGTCTTGCACCTGGCGTGTGAAGGAATTCTGGCTTGTTTTATCGAAATATAAGCATTTAGTATGAACATATATAGTATTTTAAACAATACCACTGGATTATATGTCGTTTGTTATTTTATCAGTAGCTAAAGAAGGTGGCGCAGGTAGCAGCGTGACGCGGTGCTAATTACCGCGGCGGAGTAAGGGTACCGACTTGTATGTATAGCCAATTCGTCTGCGAATTTCTGCTGTCGTTGGGCTTTCGGTCAAAATATACCTGGAGCCTTTTCAAATACACTGTGGATCCTTCAAATAATCGAAACTGGAGTTTCCCTCGTTGTATATGGTAGTTCTGATAAGAGCTGGTGGCAAAATGCTGCACACTGCAGTTTTACCTTGGCTATTTATAGCATTTGAGAAGGAAACGAATATTTTCAAAAGTTTCTATTGATTATTAGGGTGAAAGAGGAGGAAATGTAAAGTAGTCTTAAGAATGTACATATAAATATGGGCACATTGCTTTGTGTGCTACAGTTTTTCTGCATTACGGTTTGAGTTGTGTAGGATTTCGTTATCGAATTAACGTGCATATTAAGAAGTTAAGGCTACTGCTTTCGGATTTGTAAAACAATGCCACATAACAAGTAATTTCTGGCGATAATCAAGGTAAACATCCATAATTATATTATTTTTACTTTTCTTGATTGTTTATTTTTAGATTCGTTTTTACAAACATGAAGATCAATCCGATGAACATTATACACATTTTGATCGGAACATATCACAGTAATAATAACAAGGAAACACCCAACAACAGCAGAAATTCGCAGACGAATAGGCTATACATACAAGTCGGTACCCTTACTCCGCCGCGGCAATTAGCACGCGTCACGCTGCTACCTGCGCCACCTTCTTTAGCTACTGATAAAATAACAAACGACATATAATCCAGTGGTATTGTTTAAAATACTATATATGTTCATACTAAATGCTTATATTTCGATAAAACAAGCCAGAATTCCTTCACACGCCAGGTGCAAGACTATCTTCCATTATGCATAATTATTGTTAAATGGCAAAAAAAAAGAAAATCCTGAAACATGTATCCCCTATTTTGGACCAAAGATCACACACCCAAGTTTACATTAAAATGAACTAACAATAAATAAGAGAAACTGCAAAAAAAATCAAATTTTTAATATATTGTTTAAACAAAAAACTTTTGTTAACATTTTTTTACGCGACTACATTCCCCATTGAAAAACACACAATTTAAAAAAAAATTCAAATTTTTTGGACCTCTGGTTTCCGAGATATCTCAAAAAATATGGTTTTGACCCCCAACTTCGAGGGCTGTTTTCACCCCTTCAGAGTGGATGGTTGCCGATAAAAAAAATACGTGTCAAATATTTTTCAAAGTACTATAAGTTCCCAAAGTTTCATCAAAATCCGATTTTCGCATCTGAATATGTTCCCTTGTTAGTATATTTTAACATATTTCTAGCGCGTATGGCAATGTGTCCATTCATTTATAGGTTAGGCGTCCGCCTTTTAGGTGAAGTTTACACGCTCTGTAAACATACAACAAAAGAATTTTAAGTTTTAATATTCAAGGGTTTTAATACATGGTTATTTTAGATAATATTGGCACAGTTAGTTTTTGTTTATTTGAAAGTTAATTTTATCCAGCTAAAAAGGCCATTCGGCACACTGTGCGTCGCTTCGATGGGTCCGTCGCACGTGTTGTCCAACTGTCAGGGTTGAAGTTGTCGGAATGCGGTGGTTGTAAAATAATCGGCAGGTTCGGAACCGATTCGCATGCGTTTTTTTACAAACGTCCTTTACAGGTGACAACCGCAGTACTGTTTTGACCGTGGTCGGAGTAACTTCTTCCCGTTCGCTGTCACGATTTCGGAAAGTGTGTTGTGTAGTGTCCAGTGATTCTGTAGAGTGTAGAGAAGTGTGGTATTTTGTACTTCATCGTTAATAAGACGTATTTGCGAATATGGCAGTGTCCACTTGATCCGACGGAGGAACGAACTGAGGAACGAACTGACGTTACACAAGTAAGTAAACACTAACGTCTTAGTACGACAGTAATGGTGTTTTAGAGTTATTTAAGTTGAAATATCTCCTGAAATACTAACTTTTCGACATACATAGGTTAGTACTTTTTTATAACGAATGTCCCGCTGCATCGATTGATGTATTAAGAAATATCTCATTCCATTTAAAAAAATGAAGGTGACCTTCAAATGTCCGAAGTACGTCCACCTGCAAAAAAACTATTATCGCCACCGGATGGCCCCTTACGTACTGTGCAATTTTGTTTCAGCAAATATTTCTGTGAAACTTGTAGTTTCGAAGATATGTGAGGTGCTAATAGTTATTGCCCCAACCTGTATAATACGAACTCTGTCTACGTGTTTTTATGTTTTTTTCGATGATTTCTTTTTTGATCAACGATTGACGATTACCTTCATCAATCGATTGAATCGACCGTCGATTTTTCAATGATTACCTTTTTTAATCGTACACATTAATCCATCAATCTCGATTAACATTTAAATCGACTAATGCCCAACTCTGCAGGATGAGTGGAAGGTGTTGATGTAAAGAACAATTTTAACAACAATTTTCTTTGTTATACAGAATTTTGCGACAAGTTTCTCTTATAAATGTGCACCGATCCAGAGGTGTAGATTCACCCCTAGAACGGACGATCATTACTTTTTATACACCCTGTACATCGTGTACCGTGCAGAAAAATGTTCCATTATCCGAAGATCCTGTAGTCCGTCCAGTTTCGTCGGCCATTAATACGACGAAGGGAGGCTCGCGGTATTTTATTGTCCGCGTTTGACTCGGCAGTTGGCTGCCACGGTGGCGGTAATTAATTACGGCAATTTCGTAGCACGAGGACGGTCCCGAGAACGGGGCGAGGATTGTATCACCGTTCGACGATTGCCCGCGGGGCGGAATTTCCGGCGAGCGGAAAAATGCGGACCGAGAAGCTGTCGAGAGAGACCGGGGATGTAAAAGTTTGCGAAGTCACGACGGCAGCTAGGTACATCTGCAGCTTCCTGTACTCGACAGAAAGAGAACGAGGCACATTGTCGATGAGTTCCTCTTGCGAGAACGCGAAGCGAGGCGATGTCAAGCCCGACGAGCAGGAAATTTTTTCGCGACCGAAAGCGCGTCGCTCGGAAACGGTAAATATTTGAACTGCGAATTTATTCGTAACGCTTGCTCGTTGCGTTTCCACGGACGGAGAACACCGTTTAGAGAGCGTGCCGTGCCCTCGCGCGAGTAGATCGCGGAAACGCTTCAACAGAAGAGGAAACGAGAGAGGGTACACGGCCAAAAACGTTTCGCATCGTTTCCAGTTTCGCTTCTTATCGCTTGGTAGGTGGCGGCGTACGGTCCCGGTTCGATAACGCGAGCCAACCGAGCTTTTGCTCTTTCTCTCTACACTCACGTATATAACTACCGTACCCCAAACCCCGGGGAACCCTGTTTTATTTTTAATCCGCCGCTTCGCGACAAGCGGAAACGCTCGTAAAAATGTAAATTTTACCGGACGATTAAGCTTCCGCCGGCACGATTAACGCGGCGAACGGACCAGCCTCGAATTTATCCTCCCGTAATTGCGACTCGTTTTCGAACCGGCCCCTGCGACTCCTCCCTGGGATCCTCGATGATGGATCGACCGCGCCGGAACGCGTATGATCAAATTTGAGTTCAGAAATATTGAAAAATCTTAATGTGGCTTAATGTCGTTTTCGTAAAACCGTTTGTTTTTTACGAAAAAGAATAAGACAACATAAAAGATGCAGACTGTCCGAAACTACAGGTTTTGTGTAACAAACTTTTCGACGCGGTAAATAGTTCGGAAGATATTCGAGAAGAAATTATGATTAATGAATGAAATTATGATTTAACTTGGGCCTGACCAACCCAAACGATTCACGGGCCACTTTGATGACGCGTAACGTTACAGCGGGCCGCACTTCAGGTAAACATGCTTTTAAAAAATGTGATGCAAATAGAAAATTAATAAAACTTTATTGCTATACTATGATTCAATATAACTAACTCTCGCGTCTTAAATACTGAGATATTTGTTTATCTTTTATTTTATTTTATAAATTGACATCAGTTAATGAAGCACGTGATGAACTCATTGTAAATTCATCGAAAAAAATGTTTCACAAATATATGTGGATCCAAAAACACTTACAACACGTTGTGCAAAATATATTAAGTTGGAATATCTCTCTGATGTAATATAAGTATTGTAAAAAGTAATTTTTGATGTGGACGCAAAAGTTTGTTTCATTTCATTGTTGCACTGTAATTCAATTGTCAATTACACATGCAAATTTTCATTTATTTATTAAATATTTTTTGTATAGATACAACGAGAAACAAAAGTTTCAATGGAAATGTAAAATCGCCCGGCGGACGCGTGTTGGCCAGGCCTGATTAAACTCATTTGGGACACGTTTCCCCGTTATCTGTGGGCATTCAAACCTCGCACAGATTTTTTTTAATTATTTGGAACAACCCTGGGGGAGCCGTATAAGAAATTCAAAAATCAAAAATGGGGATCTCTATTGCCGAGTCATTTTGCTGCGTTTTTCATGCGAGTTAACGTTGCACGATCAGAGAGACCGTGGTTTCGGCGGTTCTTTTCTAGGTTGGTTCTACAGGATACGCTGGTTTCTGACTCTCCTTGTCGATGCCCGCGTCCCTCTTCAAGAGCATTCTTGGGGAATATTTTGCGACGCGCTCTAAATTCCGATCTAAGTGCTCGGCTCTCGAGATGTTATACCGGAGGAGTCGTGCCGCGCGTGTTTCTCGTCTCCCGTCTGCCGTTTTCCGTTTTCCGAGTAAACGGGATCGGCCTCGCGATGCGCGAATACCGGGAATAAAGTGTACCGAACCGAATTCGCTGCATTCTTTCGGCAATTTTCTCGCGTCCCGAAGCTGTCGGTCGCTCGCAACTACAGAAATCGTTCTGGCTTTGCTTGGAGAGACGCGGGATAACCCCACGTTCTTTGCCGAAGGGTTCCTTACTATTTTACTGTTTATAACCTTTGAAATGTTGATGATTCCGTCTTATTTTGTATCTCTTTTAGGAAGTTATTAGGTTGTAAAGAAAGAAATGCAGGATTTTTGTTCCTTTGTTTTAATTGAAATTTTATACCAATAAATATTTACCTTAGTTTAATGAGTTATATGTCATTTTAAAGCTTGTTTTACGCTCTATGTAGTTATGCTTTTGATATCTAATTTTATTCAAATTTTCATTGAATTATTTGCCATTTATTTCAGGATGTCAAAACGCGATTTTCGCATTATTTTTTTCTGAGTTCAAACTAGACCTAAGTCCTGCTCAAGCTGCTCGGAATATCAACGAAGTATGGAGCGAAGGAAGTGTCAACAAATGCACAGTGCAGCGCTGGTATTAGAAGTTTCGCGCTGACAACGACAGCCAAATAATTTAATAAAAATTTGAATAAAATTAAATATATCAAACGCATAATTAAATGGAGCGTAAAACAAACTTTAACAAGTGACTATGCTTTATATGGAATCTTACAGAGAAAAAAAAGACAAATTCAACGATATATTCCAACGTATATTTGTCAAGATTTAAAAAAACAATTTTTCAAATTCGTTGCGCGCCGGTTTCCTATGATCCAATCGGCTCCAAATTGTTTCCATATCATTTTCCCAAAAGTTGTCACAATTCTGCGGGATGTGCGGGAAAATATTTGCAAAATAATTTTCATCAAGTATAGCTAAGGTCCACCCTAATCCATACATATATTGACTTTAAATTCCGCACGGAAAACTAACTGCGAAACGCTAAATTTGCTCCGACCTGCTGGTACTCCCATCAGCAAAATCTGCCGACCGCAAAGGGTTAAAATGACATATAACTCATTAAATTAAGGCAAATATTTATTGGTATAAAATTGCAATTAAAACAAAACAACAAAAATCCTGCATTTCTTTCTTTACAACCTAATATAAAACTATACACTGGGATTAACATAAGGTCTAATATACATTAGGTTGATATATTTTACGATTGTATAGGGTGTTTCAAAATTATGGAGATCTATTACAAAAATTCATTAAATTCCAAGGTGAAAATTGTTTTTCATTGCATCTTATAGTACTTCTATAAGAACTTCTATAGAACTTCTTTAATAGTATTGTTGATAATTTCATCATTTATGGTTCTTGAAAATTTTCAAAAAAACGTAGAATATAAAATTTGACAGAGTTTAGTACGATTTTTATTTATCTCAAGTCTACAAATGCTACTACCATTGAAAACAAGATTTTATTTGATTTCACATTCTTAAAATTCATCTACAAAAAATGCAAATTGCATAAACATCTGCAGTCTAATGATCACAGATTCGTTTGAAATATGTGTTTAATCTACAAAGTGAAACAATTCAATAAAGAACTAAAAAATTGTTTGTAAAATCACTTATTCTCACAATCATCGACACACATTGGAACTTATCCGACTCTTTGAGGTACAACAATCGCGGGCACAGACTTCTGCAGCACTTTCCAGTTGCGCTATGCTTTCCACAGGACGGATGGGTTCTGATAGAACAATATCGCACGAAGGATGCGATGATCGCGTCGATTTTCAGGTCACACGTGCGACGACACTCTCCTCGGAAGATTTGTGCGTTCGAACGTGATCGCTCGTTTAATTACACGCGACGAAAGGGTCGCGGAGCGTTTACTCAAATCGATCCATCTTTCGAAAGCATCTCTCGTCGAACAGTGAAATATGAAAGAGAGCGTTGGCGTATGGTTAAAAGAATCTTCAGCTTTTTTCCGGGAGAATTAAAAGGTTTTTAGCGGTGGCGGTACAGAAGCGATATTTGAATTTAGAGAGCGGTGAAAAGCGATGGGTAAGAGAGAGAAAGAGCCACGGGGCCGCATAATACGTCCGGGTAAAACGTTCGCTTTTTCGCGACGCGTTGGCGGGACAGAGGGCTCGCGGCGGCCCGCTTAATTGCTAAACGTTAGGCAGGTAAAATGTATCTCGACTCGGACGCTGGCTGGGGAAACCAGCTATTGGAAAGTTTCGACCCCCGCTTTGACGGCTATTCGACGCGGAAACAGACTCGAGGAGAAATCGGAGTGCTAGCTCTACTACCGTTAACGATCGCGTTTCCAGGTCTGTAAAATCGTCCCTCCATCCGTCGAAAATAAAACCTACCAGCAGCAGGAATTACAGGGAGCAAGGTATATTATAATCTCTTAAGTAAACCACTCATTTCATTCATTTCATTAGCTCATTTGCCCCATCCATTTTTCAGTAAAATTGTAGTTGTCGAATCTCTACGTATTTAATTTTATCTTGCCGACCGTTCAACTGAGAATTAAACAATTTTCAAAATCTAGAATAAATTCTAGTACTGTAGGTCTTTTTACCACGCTTATATTAACTTGCCGAGGTGTCGTTGTTGTATGCATCAGATCTTGTAATCGAATTTTAATGCACTTCCCGATGAGCTAGAAACTTGAAACTTTAAACATAGCTCAGAACTGGATGACAATGCAATATTTAAAAAAAATTTTTTTTTTAAACTGTGCGTTCAGGAGAAAAAATTGCTGGCGTGATAGAGAAGGGATGACCCTCTACAGTGAAATAAGTCGAAAGTGGAGGGTAAAGTTTTTATGGAGTGTTCATGTATGCCTTGCTAGTTCTACTTGTAAATATGGAGGTGGTCTAAATTGGCGCGTCTTCAGATTAAACTAAAGTACAATTTATTTCAGAAGATATTAAAGAAGATTTTTAAAAAATGGTTAAGAGAAGGAATAAATGTCTATCCAGCTCTAGTTCCCTGAAATCGATACACAAAGTTTTACATTTGGTTTTGCACTCTATCCATGACATTAATTATGAATTACGATACTGTTCAAAGTGTCCGATCATTTCATTCAATTTTCCATTACATTTTCACAGAAGTGGGAATATTAATATCGGAATGCATACTATCAGTTTCGTTAATGGTAGCGATGGTGTCGTCTATCAAGTTATCAATCATTTCTACGGACTATAGTTACCAAAAATCCTCTTCTACGTGTAATGACGTATCGATATTATATTTGATCGTTCTTGTTTGGCTCGTGCAGGGCTCGACAATAGTATAAACTAGAGATCTCTATTTCACATACATTAACGTATCCGCATTTCAATTCGCATTAATTTTTAGGATACAGTTATTAATTTAATGTCCTAACAACAAACGACTTCTTTTCTGTTGCTGATTTGTTTAAATATTTTCTTGCCGGTTCTACAATTCTCAGATATATAGCTTTAAAATCTGAAATGTCTGCTTAAAGACACGGCAATACCACTCAATCCCATTATTAAATCTCTTTTTACCACGCTTATATTAGCTTGCCGAGTTCTCGTTGTTGTATGCGTCAAATCTTTTAATCGAATTTTAAATCACTTCCCGATGAGCTAGAGACTTGAAACTTTAAACATAGCTCAGAATTGAATGACAATGCAATATTAAAAAACAAATTTTAAAAAAATACTGTGCGTCTAGGAGAAAAAAAAATTTTATTTTAACCGTCACACCTCGTCGCGCGACGCTCGGTAGTACGTGATCGCGTTCTACGATCCCTACTCCGGGCGCCAGCGCTCCCTACTCCACTACGCGTTCCCACTCCGACTCATCCCCACTCCACTCACCCATTTCGCACCGAAGGAGCTCAGTTAGTGTGGTGTTTCGTTCATTCTCAATTCCATTTCGGACAATTTCGGACTCCATCAAGAGTCAAGAGACCTCGTCCCTCGTCGTAGTCATCCCCCATTGAATTTTATTTTCAAATCGAGCACGAACTTATGCAATTATCTAATATTATAAACTGTTACAGTACCAAGTAGAAAATCGTAAAACAAATTGTCCGAAATCCGCGATTTTGAAGGGTCCTGTAGTTCTGCTCTCAACACGTGCTAAGCGTCGACGTGTTTAACGTGCTTTAACGAGTGCAGGGGTCCCAAGAAAATTTTCTCAGCAATTAACCTTGATCAGTTTTTTCAGCTGGCCTGGTTCTCGGCCGCGCTCCTTTGTCCGTCGGCTTGTCGCTTTTCCTCGGCTTCCTATTCCACTTTAGCATCGCCCGGGGAGAAATTATATCGCCCTCTCCTCCTAGTTTCTCTCCATACGAGAGTTGTAGTTACAGCGCTTCGTTCCGTCCGGTTTTGTATAGCCGCGGTTCCCGAGCAAGTCTCGCCCCGCCTTTTCACCCGTTTCCAACGCGCGAGGAAACGCGACGTGTCGCGGATTCACGCTGTCCTGGAAACTGGCACGTGGATTCTCGTGCTTGTGCGCGCACCTGCGAAAACCCGGCCGGAAGTCTTGAGGAAGGCGAGAAGACGCGTTTTCAATTCGCCAACGTGCAGTGCCGGATTAAGACGTTCGGATGTCCGAAGCACTTAGAAGATTTCCAAGCCCCCTTATACAGGATCGCATCAACGGAACGTAGGGTGGATCATCTCTTGTGATATGCAGTTGTGATTTTACTTGTAAAATTAAAAAATGTAATCAAAGCGTCTCTACCAGTAAGTAACCACAGAATAGCTGTGAATAAAATAAGCAGAACAAGTCTCCTTCGCTTAGTATTTATTTGGAAACAGTAAACTCGATCGCTTACCGCCACACTCACCGAATCGAGCGAAATCGAGCGAACCACCACAGATGGAATCCTTGATAACGACAGATTTACACCTTGGAACCTACCAAATCCCACGACCACCACTGTCCGAGGTGAAAGAGACTCTGAACGCAGGTTGCCTCTCGGTAAATTAACGATAGAGCCATTAACACTTTAATCGTCCGGAGACCAGTTCAAAGGCGACGTTCTTTCGTTGGTTTCTCTTCCTGTATTATTCACGTTATACAGGGTGCTCCAAAAATGTTGTACTTCCTGTTCTAGAATGTACAGGAGTGCGACACATGCCTCAAGCATGTGCGCACACGGAGGATATCTGTATGGTGTAGCACACCGCTGTGAACATTTATGTGCACAGTACCTGGCCCGGATTCTCCGTGTCAGTCGAAGTTCAACTGAGCTAATAAACATTCTATATTCCGCGTCTCGTTATTATACAGGGTGTTCGAAATGTCTGGAAACGGCCGAATATCTCAAAAATAAAGCTATTAGAGAAAAATGGTTCAGACATATATTTCATGGTTTCGCAAGGGCTATAAGATGGCGCCATTGGTTTGACCTTGAAGAATCATTTGAAGGTCACGTGAAGGTTACCTCAATTTTTTTAAATGGCACCCTCTATTTTTTATTACATATTCTTGTAGCTGACCTCGAGAGTTTTCCAAAACACTATAACCAAATGTTTTTTCATCAATTACTTTTCGAGTTATAAGGCTTCAAAGGTACAATACCGCCGGCATTAGCGTTAACCGAGATGTACCACGTGGAGGTTGCACGGTCGGATTTACATCTCTTGTGTGTGTGTGTGTGTGTGCGTGCGTGTGTGTAAACGGGTTTTTACTTAATTAAATGTTCGAATTGTTTTCCTTCTGCTGCTTGACAATGGCCTAATCGTAGATAAAATTCATTTAATACGTTTCGTCTCATTTCTGGTGAGATAAGATTTACTTGATGCAGTATGCGTTCCCTAAGGTTTGCCAAATTAGCAGGTTTCGTTACGTATACATTGTTTTTAACATACCCCCATAAAAAGTAGGCCAATGGAGAAAGATCTGGTGATCTAGAGGGCCACTCTATTTCTCCACGTCTTCCTATCCATCGGTTTGGGAAAGTATTAGTTAAATATTGACGCACTATTACTGTATAGTGTAGCGGTGCACCACCTTGTTGAAACCAAATATAATATTTTGTATATTTCCGTCAAACAATTTGTCAATAGCAGGAAGTATTTGATTTCGCAATAAATCTAAATAAATGTTTGCAATTAAGTTTCCTTCGATAAAGAAGGGCCCGATAATACCACGTTTGCGAAAACCCGCCCACACGTTTTGTTCCGTCGCGCAGGAACAGGATTCGTAGTTTTCCTTCGGACAAGATTTATGATGCGAACATGCGTAAATATCCTCTTCAAGAATTAAACAAACTAGGGTCATGCGGCAACCAGTCAAGGCATCTGGCTAATGTTCAGTTTTTATACAGCCTCGAAAATACAAAGTGTCATAAATCTAGTCCCTCCGAAGGACCGCCCGCGATCGGTACGCACGGTGTCGAATTACCGAGACCCGTCGCGTCGTCGACCGAGTAAGATATCGCCCCACTCCTCCTTCCAGGGCCTCATTCAGAGCTACGGGAAGGAGGTTCCAATAGTCAAAAGTGTACTGATTGGGAAATGCAACTTTCGGCAGGAACCAATCAGTGCATCTTATTTCCTGCTCGAGAAGCCTGACGAACATCACGTTGAGACCGCGTTCGTCAGTTGAGTTTTACATTCTAACGTCGCGACATTCTCTAGTCCTCGGGTAGACAAGTACAACGCACGAGCCGTTGTCTTGTCAATTGTTTAATCACACATAAAACTAGCATCACGGTAATTCGTAGTCCAACAGTCAGGACACCTAACAAACGGGATCGCGTCGGTCAAGATCCCTTGCGTGCGTTACAATTAGAAACGCGAATCATTATCTCATTATCTGCGCGCGTATAAGGCAGGACCTGCTAGATCAGCCTTACTGACGAGTCCACTAGCAGGTCCGGGACGAAACGCTTTCTTTAACGTATTCATGCGTATTTCAATTCATGCGAAACGAAAATTGTCTTTTGCGATCATCAAACCTTGAACTAGC
Organism: Lasioglossum pauxillum; assembly: GCA_933228785.1. NCBI lineage: Eukaryota > Metazoa > Arthropoda > Insecta > Hymenoptera > Halictidae > Lasioglossum > Lasioglossum pauxillum. The sequence goes on along the minus strand of OW121704.1, from coordinate 18,712,144 downwards.
TGCCCAAGATTAACTTGGCGGGCAGTGATCCGGAACATTCGCGAATCTACAGTTCCGCGACAAAACACGTTTAGTTTTTGGGGATACTGTGTGTGGAGATCACGCATCCAGTGAGGATTCTCGTCTCTCCAATAGCGGCAATTCTGACGATTTACTATACCATTTAATTCGAAAGAAGCGTCGGAAAAAATGATGTTATCAAGAAAAGTGTTATCATTATCGCATCGACGCATCATTTCATCGCAAAACTCAATTCTTCTATCGAAATCACATTCCGCTAGCTCCTGAGTAAGTTTTATTTTGAAAGGATGCCATTTTTCTTTCATCATGATTTTATGAACGGAAGATGTACTAACTTCAGTCGCCTGTGCTACCTTCCTCATCGAAGAATGAGGATTTTCTACAAATGATTGCATTACATCCATACTTTGATCAAAATTTGTAGCTGATTTTGGTCTACCACTCCGCGAGCGGTCCTTGACAGATCCTGTTTCTTCAAATCGTCTAACAGTTTTTTGAACTGTAGACTTTGAAATGGGTTCACGATCTGGATAAGTATCGTTAAACAAAGTCGCTACTTGTTCGAAGGACCTAACGCGGTCATCATATCCTCGCATCATTAATAATGCAATTCATTCCCTTTCAGTCAATACCATGTTGGCGACTACCGAAGGTCTTTCTTACTTTTGTTGAATGTAATAACGACAAGTCTGTCGATAACGAAGAACAAAACTATTACCATCGACCGTGCAACCTCCGCGTGGTACATCTCGGTTAACGTTAATGCCGGCGGTATTGTACCTTTGAAGCCTTATAACTCGAAAAGTAATTCATGAAAAAACATTTGATTCTAGTGTTTTGGAAAACTCTCGAGATCAGCTACAAGAATATGTAATAAAAAATAGAGAGTGCTATTTAAAAAAATTGAGGTAACCTTCACGTGACCTTCAAATGATTCTTCAAGGTCAAACCAATGGCGCCATCTTATAGCCCTTGCGAAACCATAAAATATATGTCGGAACCATTTTTCAGACTTTTCGAACACCCTGTATATTTTACCTTGCCTTACTCAGTTAAATGTAATTGTAACACTTCCCACTTGAAGTCACTTTTTCAAGAATAGATGTAGTCTGGTTATTTTGATGAAATAACGTGGAATAACAATTTTTGACTGTTCCGTGAAGCTAGGTGTTAACGAAACTGATTCCGGCGTTCCGTGACAGGTGTATCTAATCGATTGAGCGGCTCGCAGCGGCGTAGCAGAAGCGTTAATACAGCGGGGCGCGACCGTCCGCTCGCAAATGGAACCATATATTATCAATGACTCGTCGAGTCGGCGGTTATGGTCGAATAATCCAAACCGCGTCGATTGATCAGGCCGCATCGCAATGCCGCGGTCGCTGCATTAACGCTATGGAACGCCATGAAGAGCCGCAAGGCTCGAACGGCCCACGAAGCGCCGCAATTATGCGGGGAGCGTGCGTGACTTTCGGCAACCAACGCGACTGGACACCTCACGACCTCGAAACTCCAACGATCTCGTTCGCCGATCCCGATCGTTGTCGTGTGACAAACAAGAATCGTCACGGACGAATCGAGAAGAGAGAGAGAGAGAGAGAGAGAGAGAGAGAGAGAGAGAGAGAGAGAGAGAGAGAGAGAGAGACTGAAAGGCGGAACGTTGAATCGGAGTTGATGAATGTTAAACGGGGATCGTTGCTCGATAGCGAGGACGACACGGGAGTTTAATAATGCAGAAAGGGGAAACAGTTTCCTAGGATCTTGAACCGGAAAGGGCCGGGAGTCAACGTCGCGTGGACTCCTCTCGAACAGGTTACGGTTTAATCTCGGAGCGAGTTACAGCGAATTTCAAATTCTAATGGCCCGAACTTTTCGCCTCTAATCGGGCCACAGCGCCGAGAGGCCGAGTGAAAAAGTAACGGTTCCCAAGTGGTCCTCGATAAGCCTATGACTTCTGTGTACACTAAACGGACCGTCCGGTACAGGTCACGACACAGGAGAAAAATGAATATCGTGTCGAATTGTACAGTGCTGTGAATAATTGAAGGGGTGGATGGATAAAGGTGTCAAGTAACATTTTAGGTTAAACTTAGATATCCTCATGAATAAAGGTGTAATCTCTCATTCTTAACTTAGTCCCCTGTTAGGAAACATTTATATGGTTACTTGCGGAGTTATACATAGAGTGAATGAATGAGCTAACAACCAATATCGATAATATTTGTGATGAATGAAGGTGATGACAGAAAACAAACAATTTGTTACTTGACACCTTTATCCATCCACACCTTAAATTATAAACCCACACTTATATCCTGTATTTTTTTGTTATTATTTCCACGAATCCACTAACGGGGGAAGGACCCCAAATGTCCGACTTCGATTGTGATAATCTTTTGTGAGACGATGGTATATGGATCCCTAATTATGTAAAGTAGAAAGTATTGTCGATCTTAAAAAAAGAATAAAATCTGCTTTCTGACCTGCACTTACATGTAATAAAAGAGAAAGGAAAATGTACTAAATACTAAATGAAAGATATTAAAATTAATAATGAGTCTATACTTGTTCACAGCTTAAACCACAACTTTAAGAACAAATGCTACTTTTTCCAGATTTCTGAGAAACAAAACTATTATTTTTTGTTTTGTATTAGAATATAAAAATGCATTAACAGTTTCGACAATTTTTGTTTCAGTAAGTACTATGAAAAACATAAAAGTATGGTTGAGTTTATAATTATTCACAGCTCTGTATTATTGGAACCTGAGAAGAAGTTATTTGGAGTAACACGTATTTTCGGATCTAGCGAAATAATGATATTAGCTCAGAGGTTACGCATACTAAATTACGTAGCGTGTGCCGTCCAAGCGCAAACATTGCAACTACGCAATCATAATTGGTGGGGACAGGCCGAGCGAGAGACCCCTTCTTGCCCTTGTGCCTACCCCTATTACTTTTCAGCTCCCAACTTTGTCTCCCACCCTAAGTACCTTGCCTCTTCTAGGACGCCATTCCCAAGCGGGGAGCATTCCCACCCTATTTCCATGGCCCAGTCACGTGACGCGTTTCGTCTTTCTTGTGGATGTTACTAGCAAAGCCAGTAACGTATTTCTTTCATAGGTGGAGGCGCGGAGTAACAGTCAATCCTGTTACACTAATGAAATTTCAAGGCAGAGGAACGGAGAGGAAGAGGAAAAGCGAGACTAATTCGATCGTCTGCGTTATCGTTATCGGCGAAAACACACGCTAGCGTCGATCGTTCGGACCGTTTCTCCCCGGCCTCGGTTTTCCCGGTTGCAAATGCAGTTCACCGTTCGTGAAAACGCGTTACATAAAAAATCCATAGTAACGCTGGCGGCAGGGCTTTGCCACACAGCAATTACCCGTTTTTCAGGACCGTTTCAAACAGTAGGTATCCGAGGAGTACGCGTTCAATAACGCGGTGCCGCGGAAAATATTCATGGGTCGGGCTCATCTGAAAGTCAAAAAATGGTCGTCGAGCGAGCAGACCAGGCCGGGCCAGGTCGGGTCGTGCCGGGACGGTCCGTGCGAGCTGATAAAAGCGTACCATGCTCGAACCGCTCGCGCTTGTTACACGAAATTTATTAAGAGCACGATAAGGTCGTCCTCGCACACGGTTTTCAAGACTTTCCCCGAGGATGCATCGAGAGCACAAGTCGGGGAATTCATCCAGCAACGCATATTGTTCCCGCGAGCTTGCTTCAGGCACGCGAACGCAATCTCTGCGATGCTTGTCCCCTTTAGAAATCATCCATTCGCGAACCAGTGCGCGAATTCTACCCTATTTTCGCTGAATCGTTGCGAAAACCAGTGGATGAACGCGATGATTCGAACACGGTCGAACGATCGATGGACTAAGGATTTCCTTCCCTTCGAGTCTAAAATCGAATTGCGAATAAACCGGGTGGAACGTGGTTGAAGGGGGTGAGATAACATTGACGTCTCGCGCACCCAGGTCGCCGGGGCAGGTTCTCCCGGTTAATACAAAAAAGAAAATCTCGCTGGATGAACGCGATGATACGATCACGGTCGAACGATCGATGGATCAAGGATTTTGTGTATTTAGAACGAAAGGCTTCCTTCCCCTCGATTCTAAAATCGAATTGTGAATAAATCAGGTGGAACGCGGTTGAAGGGGGTGAAAAGATCATCGACGTTTCGCAGACCCAAGTCGCCAGGGCAGGTTCCCCCGGTTGGTACAAATAAGAAAATCTCGCGGTGGACGAAGATCGAACGAGCACGCGGCGCGGCGGCTGTGGCCCGCTATTAATTTCCATCGACGCGGCTTGACAAAACCACTTTGAAAACGTCTCGGAGACAAATAACATCGTCGCTCCTTTGGTAAGAGTGATGCACGGCCGCCATCGCTCCTGCCGGCTCCGCGCCGGTATCCTGACACGGAATTCCCGAGGTGAAACTACCCTCCAACCCCCGGTTCCTTCCTGCCATCCCCTCCCCTGTCCCCGTGCACCCGCTCCCCTCATACCCGTCTCTCTCTCTCCCCGTTACCCGCTCCCAGACCACCTCGTTTTCTAGCCCCGTATTTCATTGCCGGTGGCCCGGCCAGGCGTGTGTGCGCGTGTAAACGCTTCGTAGTACCACTCGTGGCCATAATTCCGTTTAAGAGCGTCTCTCCGGTAGCAAACATCACGGTGGAAAGACGCGACCAAAGACGACGACGAGAGACGACGACGCGTCGACGGATGCCGTCGACGTAGACCCACGTTCCTGCACAATCTTCTTCCGAACGACGGAAAAGGCGACCGAGATTCGAAACATCTTGTCACCATCCTGTGACACGGTCAATTCGTTTCCTGTCGCATCGAAGCCGTCTTAATACTTTGAATTGCCAATTAGCAGGCTCGGCTTAAAGTAATTTATTTACCGAAATAAAAAGAATTTATATCCATCTCTCGATTTGTTAAGGAGCTAGGAAAATAAGGTGAAATGAAGGATTTGTTAAGGAGCTAGGAAAATAAGGTGAAATTAAGGATTTGTTAAGGAGCTAGGAAAATAAGGTGAAATGAAACAATTTTCATTTCCTAGCGGTACAAGTCGTATTCCATATCAGAGTAATTAAACGAAACAATGACACTACCATTTCTACTGCAGCAGTTCCGTGCGTTTGAATTCCAGATGGACCGAAAGCTGTTTTCGCCTGCGCTCGGAGCCTAGTTGGAAGCAAACCAGGCCAAAGACGTGGATGACGAGATCCGAGGACATTCACAGCGTGGCCGGGAGCCGGGTCCGTGAACCTGGTGCTCGGGGAATCTTTTCAACCCAACGAAAAAAGGAGGCGGGGTAGGGATAATTGTATTTTATGAATTCTAGATAAGCCGAAAACTGTCTTCGACTGGAGCTGAGGGGTAGAACAACGCCTAAGGGATGAGGTCGGAGGTCGAGAAAGGCCGTGGGAGTCGAGGAAGGTCGAGGAAAGACGCTGGTCGTCGTGCTGGATACGCGAAGAAGGGATGCCCCGCATAACATCAACATAATTTTCAAGAGCCGCGAGAGGTCGCATTTCCATAATGGGATGCATCGAAAGCTTGGGGCTCGGCTGGCTGGCTGGCTGGCTGGCTGGCTGGCTGGTTGGTTGGTTGGTTGGTTCGTTGGTTGGTTGGTTTGCTTCCACTCCACCCTTTCTCTCCTTGCCACTTCGGTTATACCTTCTACACCTACAACCGACCTTCCCTTTTCAACCCGTCTCCCTTCCTTCCGACTTTTGCGACTTCTCCGTTTCGAGCGACAATCCGCGACAACCTCTCGCAGCTACGACAAAACAGCCGAAAAGAGCTTGCTCGACGGCCACGACGACCCGCGAAACACCGTGCTCGCGATTTCTCGCGTTTCTACGGGTGATGGATGCGACTCGTTCGTCTTCTACTTCCGGGCACCCTGCACTCGCCCCCTGTCGACTAGGGACGGCATGCACCGCACCGGTTGCATTTCCGGCCGACTTCGCAAGGACGTGCTTCTGAGCAGTGCGAAACCAGCTGCAACGTGCTGGCCTCGATATTCTCTGTTGGCTGGACGACGATACGTTTCACGAAAGCTCCAATTCATCATGTTCAAGGCATCAGCTTCAATCCATCAAGTTCAAGACATCAGCACAAATTCATCAAGTTCAAGAAATCAGCTGAAATTCACCCAGTTCAAGGTATCAGCTGCAATTCACCAAGTTCGAGGCATCAGCTCAAATTCATCAAGTTCAAGACATCAGCTCAAATTCATCAAGTTCAAGGCATCGGCTCAAATTCATCAAGTTCAAGGCATCAGCTCAAATTCATCAAGTTCAAGGCATCAGCTCAAATTCATCAAGTTCAAGGCATCAACTCAAATTCGTCAAATTCATAAACTTCAAGACATCAGGTCAAATTCATGTAATTCATAAAGTACAAGACATCAGGTCCAATCCATCTAGTTCAAGACATCAGCACAAATTCATCAAGTTCAAGGAATCAGCTGTAATTCACCCAGTTCAAGGTATCAGCTAAAATTCACCAAGTTCAAGGCATCAGCTCAAATTCATCAAGTTCAAGGCATCAACTCAAATTCGTCAAATTCATAAACTTCAAGACATCAGGTCAAATTCATGTAATTCATAAAGTACAAGACATCAGGTCCAATCCATCTAGTTCAAGACATCAGCACAAATTCATCAAGTTCAAGGAATCAGCTGAAATTCACCCAGTTCAAGGTATCAGCTAAAATTCACCAAGTTCAAGGACTCAGCTGGAATTCATCAAATTCATAAAGTTCGAGGCATCATGTCCAATCCATCAAGTTCAAATTATCAGCACAAATTCATCAAAGAATCAGCTGAAATTCATCATGTTTGAGGCATCAAGCTCAAATTCATCAAGTTCAAGACATCAGCTAAAATTCGTCAAATTCATAAAATTCAAGACATCAACTCCAATCCATCATGTTCAAGACATCAGCACAAATTCATAAAATTCAAGGAATCAGCTCTATCAAATCCAAAACATAATTTTTATTTTGCATAAATAATCTCATAGCACGCAGGAAAATGGAAAATTGAATCCGCAGAAGTTCTACCTGGACAATTGAATTTCGTCCAGCTGTCAGGCGTTCCGCGAAAATTTATTCTGCGGTAAGCTCTTCTTCCGGCAGTCTTCCCGCGGTTTTCTGGATTTTTAATCTCCGCCGATCGGACGAGGCAGCAGAAATTTCCTGCACTGCTCGGCTCAGTGCCGCTTCGCCCGACGCATGCAAATACATCAACGTCGAAGCGGACGGACGCGCGATGCAAGATTCCGTCTAAACTAAGTTCCGCGCCGCTCTACGCGAGCCACTAACTGTCGGCGAACAAGAATGACGAGCGCGAACTTTCGCATAGATCGCCGGACTTCCGATTAACGCTGCCGCACCGCAAACACACGCTTCCGGCACGCGACGAAGAAACGCGTAACACAGTCCGTTAGAGACAGCGGAACGTTGTAAAATTTCCTCTAAATCAATCGAGTTGGACGCAACGAACCGTATTTCATTTGCGAAACGAGCGACACGATGCGCGAAGCCACCGAACGTCGAGCCGCGAGTAATTTGACGCGCGTTTAACACTCCGAGTTCCGCGTTTTTCCAATATTCGGGACGGAACTATTTTTGCCGGATCCAAAAATGAATTTTTGCAATAGTACTCTCACGAATTTCGTTGGAATCTGTAGTATGCGAGCAGCTCGAAACAGTATAAAACAGTACGAAACTCGAGTCACATTTGAAAATTTCAAAATATGTCGGTCGATTTTTAGGCATTACTGTGCAAAATGAGTGTTTTGAAAATATGCTTCCGAGAATCAACGGGAAGAAACAAAGTTTACAACGCCGAACGGTCTCGCCTAATGCGAACACATTTCCAGGCTTCCCTGTAAATATAGTTTCCACTGTTATGCCACGAAGATAAAAATGTCTCCACATTCCGCGTAGCCAGCATTCTTGCACGCTGTAAATAAAAATGCGAAGTAGTGCGGGGAACGCTCGGAAAAAAGTTGGAAAGCCGTTCGTTGCGACTATGTAGCATTTGACGCGAGTAATCTAGAAAAACCTTTCTGTGTTTTGCGCAAGAAACAGTGGAACAGAATAAAATATTCAAGAAGTTTGGAAATTTATATTTCCACTTACTTATCTTCAACAAAACGCTAATTAAGGAATACAAGCTTCCAACATGATTTTATTGTTTTATTTTGGTTAGATGCAGCTATTATACGATAATATTAGAATTCAAAATTAAATATATACGTACACTATTTGAATAAATGTTGGAGGAATGAGATTGAGAAATTGTGGGATGATTACGGACAGCTCTAGAAGCAAAATTGGGAAACAGAAAATCTAAGAATAATGATTAAAATTTAGAAAATACAGGATTTTTGGCCAGATTTGATTCACATGTTCTCAAAAAAAATTGGTAACCTACAATTTTTATCTCATAATATAGATCGTTTAATAACAAAAAATCGTATGCATCCAAATTTGAATAAGTGTTCGGCGATTTATGGACGAGAGTGTAGATCCCAGTGTGATATTTCATAGTCCAAGCGATCAGGGTAGCTTCGCAGTCTAAAAAGCAATATTTTGTCGAACTTCAGGGACCGTCGCGTCGATTCGTCGAATACAAATGAGGCACGTTCATCCATCTCGGAAGAAAGTTCATGGCGCGTTCTGCTCTTCGAGAATATCTAGATCGCTCGAATTCGCGACATCTGCGCGATCGACGCGTAATACGGTAACCGTGGATCGCGATGCAATTTCCATGACGTTTGATTAAGGTAACTCATAATGTACGGGGGTGCCAGTGGGATTTATCGCGTCACGGGAACCTTTACAATTCTAATTTTTCATTGGCGAACCCCGACGGGGACCTCTGGCGAAACGGGGAACGATTCGCAGGGAGAACGTGACGAGTGGAGATCGAAGACCGCATCAGCGATCGTCGAAGTAAATTTAATTCAAATCGCACCGCGGAACAGAATATTAATTGAATCGGAAAATTCGTTCTCCCCGTGCCGAGAAGGAATATTGATGTAGTGGTCGATTAAAATTATAGCCTCCGCGCACCGCCCCGCGTTACAGCAAAAATTGTCGTCTTCGGGGGCTGGAAACAATCGAATCGAGCAACGGTGAATTCTGCGTCACTTCTTGAATCAATTTATGAAAGCCGCCATGCTGATCAGCATCAGCAACAATTTTAACCCTTTGCACTCCGTTGTCCCCTCTGAGGCACCACTAAAAATTGCTGTACCATTATTCGAAATATTATTTACATTATGAAATATATCGGTATCTAATCAATTACTAAACATTTTCGTATTGTATGAGGTATTACACGAATTTCATATCCATAAAATTGCATAAATCATAGGGAATGGAAATATTCTAGATCGGAAGAAATGTTTAATTTTCCAGTTAAAATAACTCGGAGTGCAAAGGGTTAAAACGCGGCTAAAGTCGCCATTTCTTTAACGCTAAATCTACCGCTGCTGGCCAATTAACCGGTTTTAACAAGCTCGAGAGCTTCGAAACGAGCCTTAACGACGGATCGTTAGTGACTGGCAATCGTTTTTCGCCGTACACTGGGATCTTGGCTCTGCTCTCGTTGTGCACCTTTTTCCAGCCTGTCGTCTCTCTATTTCGCGAAATGAAACAAGGTTAACGATTCGAGGACGAGCGTGACAAGCTACCAGCGAATATCGCGACGGGTCCCACAGCGTTCTGCCGATATTAATTCGGGACACGTCCCGGGATGGAATATTAATTGAATCGAAACTCGTTTTTTTCGGCCGCTGTTGTCGGCCGGATATTTCGCCGACCAGTTCCGACGAGTTCCTTTCCATTTTCTAAAGCGATTCGAATTGGATCTTGTATCTTGTATCTTGATAAAAAAAAATTAATCATTGTTGTAACCAAAGACGAATGAGAACCGAAATTATAAGAACAAACGTAATGCGGACTTTGTACATTTATGACAAAAATGGGTACGTATAATTTAAAGGAGTGGACATGTTTACAATATTTAGGGACATCAATGTATTAGTTTCATTAAAAGAAGTATCACATTTTTATGCAGCTCCTGTGTCTTGCAATCAATCCAAACATTGTTTATTTTGCAGAAATATCTGCAGTCTATACAGGGTGTTCAGTAACTGGTGGTACAAGCGAAAAGGGAGTGATTCTACTTGGAAAAATAAGTCGAAAATATAGAATAAAATTTTCTCATGTGAGGCTTTGTTTACGAGCACTTGATCACGTCTCGTTATAACGGATCTCACTGTAGATCATTATCTCGATTGAAGTTTATGTTGATAAACGCTTCTAGTGTCACGGAAATGTTTATTTTATCGAACTATCTTACCTTTACCGCTAAACACTATAATGTGATCCGTTATAACGAAACATGATCAAGTGAACGCGAAAATTCAAAGTCGATTTTCTCGAAAACAAAGCCTCACATGAAAAAATTTTATTCTATATTTTTTATTTATTTTTTCATGCAAAATCACACTATTTTCGCTTGTACCACCAGTTACCGATCACCCTGTATATCACAAACAAAGCTCCTCGAAGGCAAATATTGCTTTCCTCTTTGTATGCATGCGTAATCAATAATTAGATGACCAGCTATAAAATCGTAGCTATTTAATTTTCATTTTCAATGTGTCTTGCCCGGGGAGCCACCCCTAAAATTTCCCGTGAACTGTCGCCAAAAGCACAGCATAATTGCGAGCCTAAAACGTTTTTCGCCGCGTTTGGATGGGACTGGGTCTGAGGCCGATGTAATTTACCCTGGTCGTTTCGCGAGCGTGTTCCCCGGGCGCGGGCGGTCAAAGTGCATCGTCAGTTTTCTTTCCCGCTCTTATAATCGGACGCCTCAAAGGAATTTCTAAGTACGCCGTCTCGCAGCGGCAAATATTGTAAATGTTCCTCCGGAAGGAAAAGCTCCGGAGCGCTTAACTTTCTTCATATCGCGCGAGCGCGGCCGTTTGCTGCGAGCACTGCGAGAGCGGATCCTTCGTTGCCTGGCCCGAGCTACCGACGCGGAAACTTTGCTTTAATTTCTCTCTTTCCCTCTCTCTCTCTCTCTCTCTCTCTCTCTCTCTCTCTCTCTCTCTCTCTCTCTCTCTCTCTCTCTCTCCCTGAAAACGAAATATTTGTCCGACGTCGGAGTCGTTTTGCCCGGCTTTGCAAACTACTTTAAACGGTTCCGGCCTCGAGTCAAACGCCCGTGACCGCGTGTTCCTCGAATCGCGTTAATTATTATTTCGTTACGCTAAACGTCGTACGATTTTTCCCATTTATTACGCGCAGCTGCGACCCCGAAATTCCCCATTGGGACCAGAACCAAACTGAACACCGTTTCCCGCTGTGCAAGATGCCCCAACTCGCTAATCTTTGTTATAAAAACCTCGCGGGCAAATCGAGTTTGCAATTATCTTGTTCGCCGCGATACACGGCTCGCGTGACGCGCGCTCGTCTTTTTAATATCGACGTTATCTGGCCGGGAAGTTGCGTCGTGTCGTGCCGAGTAAGATTTATGGACAAGCCGAGGTTCGCTGCATCGGGTATTTTATTCGATATCGCTGTGTCTTTTTGCGGTCTGTTTGCGTCGTAATTGGACCGCCGGTATTTGCGCATTTCTGACATTTATTGGCTGCTGAACTGCCATCCGAACGTTTACGTTAATGCGCGGTAATGAGATTTTTCAATTCCGTTTGTCATGGAAATGTTCCTTGCTCGCGAAATTAATTTTTCCTTCGTTTCAGCGTGTTTGAAGTGGCGGTACAAATATGAGAATTTAAAGAAACAAATGTTCTCTTTGCGAAACGTTCAAGTCGAATTTTATGCGTTTCCGACGAACAGGACTGGCTGTAATTAGAAACAGTAAGAAGATTAACAGAATTAAGGTCTGTCGTCGTATTACGTTCAACCCGATAAAATGAACAAAGAAAGAAATTCCTAAGTGGCTTCTGTTTATTGCAATGGATGCAGGCAGGTAATTTTGTCTGTAAATCAAAAACACATGTTGAAACAGGAAACAGGAATTGACTGGTTATCCGAAAGATAGCAAGAAATTGTTAGAAACAATGGAAATTATTTATTGGATAATATTAAAGATATATTTGTATAAATTTGTTCAAATGTTTTCTCTAAAATACGACAGGAATCTCCCTCTAACTTAATAGTATATGGGATGGTAGAACTGGAGAAATAAAAAGCAGAAATAGTCTCTGTTTGTGAGAACGTTACACAGCATCGTTTTCCCGAAGAAATTGGCTTGTCACCGGCCGGGTGAGCAGGAAATTCGGCGTCGCGTCGGCCCGGCTCGATGTTTCCCATTTTAATCGCGGTTGCTTCGAAGCAGCACGCTCCCCGCGACAACCAACTCAATTTGCTAGATCGTGCATTAAACCCGAAGCTAGTTCCGCAGGATGAAGTTATCCAGGGCTCGGAAACGCAACAAGGACTTATTAAGCTTATAATGCATGCGCGGCCAAAGGTGAAACTCGCGCTGCGCTTCGAATTAAGTGCTGCCCTGTTTTCTCGTCCACAAAACGTTCTTTCGGTACAAAAAAAGACACCCAACTAGTATAACAATGCGGAGCGTTTACGAGAGAGAACATTACTAGCTTAATCACAATGGAAGAGATTTCACATTCTTACTGAACAGTAACTTTAATCGAAATGAACTGAAAAATGAACCAGAGGGCTATTGTTGCTAGCTCGCTTCGCTCGCTCGCAAGTAGGGTTGTTTTTGCTCGCTCGCTTCGCGAGCTCGCAGGTAGGACTGCTCTTGCGAGAGGGTTAGTGATACGCATGGCTAGTAGGGCCTACTGATATTAATGTTTTGTATTTGGTGTGTGACTCTCCAAGAGTCACACAAAGAACTTCCCGATTCGTTACTCCTTCGCCAACATCGCTAACATCGTTTTTTTTTTGTACTTTCATCAATATTCTCCCAAAATGTATTCTTGGGAGTAGAGATGATAAATTCACTATTGCATTGGAATAACTTTCGATTATTCCAAACGGTAATATTAGCATCAGTTAAAAAAAAAATTTTTTTTAAATCTAAAAAAAAAAATTTTTTTAAATCTAAAAAAAAAAATTAAGAAAAAAATTTTTTTTATGTAATTGCGTTTGGTTTTTTGGTGGAAAATTTTCGTCCTCATAAATTGCATTGTAGAATCAACTCTTCGAAAAAAAACTAAAAATCTAAAAAACTACTTGACCAATGTGGACCAAAATCTAATCAGCTCTAAGTTACGACGGGGCACATCGATTGCATCATTCATCATCCTGATCGCGTTGTTACTTTTTCTGAAAACGTTAACGAAAAATTTGATTACATAGAAACGGACATACGCGCGCACGCACACACGCGCGCGCGCGCGCGCACGCGCACACACACACACACACACACACACACACACACAAACACACACACACACGAACATTTTGCTGAAAATAGTCTAAAATGACTGCAATGACCATGAAACGTGAAGATCTGCTAAAAAATCGATTTTCGATTTTCGGGGTGATTACAATAACTTCCCTATAAAATCGGGAAGTTAATTAAGGTGGAGTGGGGTAAGTACGCCCTAATTTTTGCAAAGTTGGACTTTAAACTGATGTATTTTCAGTCTGGTATGTAAAAACTTAACGCTCTTGGTATCAAACTCTTGCCACAGTTATTACTGATGAATTAATATTCTGTAGGATTCTAATTTTGCTTAAAAATTATCATTTTGATAGGATATTGTACAAAGTGTCAACTAGGACGCACTTGCCCCGAAAATGGGGCAAGTCCATCTCTGAGAGTTAAACATGCTTTCAAACCTTATTTCGAGTGCTACGGGGCAAGAAAAAAATGATTAACAAGCCGGCTCTAAAATGCTTCTCATTGCATTAAATTATACTGTTTAGTTTTACCAAGTCTGTAAATATTATATGAAACCGGAATTTGCCCATACGTGGCGCTAACTGTCAATGTAGTTACCGTCAAACCGCGTCATTGACACCATTTTCTTGTTTTGGCATCTGATAAAGATTTTCAACTCACAACCATACAAGTTTCATACAACAGCATAGTTTTTAATAGCGTTGAACATGTCGAATTATGTGCCTGGAAACTACGATTTGCGGACAGCATTGATTTTCTGTTACCATTTGAAGAAAACTGCTGCAGAATCCCATCGAATGCTTGTCGTAGCTTACGGCGAGCATGCTCTTGGTAAATCACAGTGCTTTGAGTGGTTTAAAAAATTCAAAAATGGCGATTTTGGCGTGAGAAACGAAGAACGCGGAAGACCACCGAAAAAGTTTGAAGACAGAAAATTGCAAGCATTGTTAGATGAGAAAGTCGCTCAAACGCAACAATTAATTGTGATCAATTAAATGCGACACGAGAAGCCGTATCCATACGTTTGAAAGCCATGGGAAAGATCCAGAAGATGGGAAAATGGTTTCCACATATTTTACAAAGTAATTTTTCTTCATGATAATGCACCATCACTCACAGCAAAACCGCTCAAGGAAACGATTGAGGCGTTTAGTTGGGCATTCTTTAGCATGCGGCTTACTCACCAGACTTGGCTCCATCCGATTGTTACTTATTTGCATCGATGGGACACGCACTTGCTGAGCAGCGCTTCACATCTTACGAAAATTTACGAAAATGGCTCGATGACTGGTTTGCTTCAAAAGAGGAACAGTTTTTTAGGCGTGCCATCCACAAATTGTCAGAGAGATGGAAAAAATGTGTAGCTACCGATGGGCAATACTTCGAATAATATATTTTGTATCATTTTCATATAATAAACGTGTATTTTCTATACAAAAATTCCGGTTTTATATTTACATACCTGGTATAGTTATCCATTTTTAAACAAACATGTACTTTTATGCTGAAATATGAAAGGGGATACAGTGATATTAAAACAAAGTTTAACAATGCTTTCGAGCCTTGTTTCAAGTGCTACGGGGCAAGAAAAGAATTATTATCAAGCCTGCTACAAAATGCTTTTTATTGCATTAAATATATTGTTCAGTTTTATAGTTACCCATACAGTACGGACTTACCCCACCGTGATATTACGGACTTGCCCCGTGTAGTAATATTTACGGGGCAAGTACATCTTAGTGTTTTTCTCAATAAATTAAAAAAAATACAATAACAACGGTTTATTTCATGTAAACCTACCTCAATATTTGTTGTATTTACCTAAAATAACAACACAGAATACATTAATAACTTGTAAACTATTGTACGTTCAGGGTAATCTCAAAGTTTTAGGTGTACCTCTCCACGTGACTGTTGGGCATTGGGTGATTTAAGCGAGGAAAACCCGTTTATTCTTGGGCGACATCTATGTCGAATAATTCATACTAACTTATACTACATTAATAAATACAAGCTAGAGAAATTTCGTTCATATTATAATAAAAATAACGAATTAACACACTTTTCCCAATGACGCACTTACCGCACTCCACCTTAATCAAAATGAAAAACGTAAATCGAATAAAAATGTTTTTCCTCTTTTAGTAATTTTAATAAATCGATTCGACGTCGTTGAACATCGCAGAAAATTTTGGTTATTATACTGCGGATCTTTCTGCATTATAATTTCGAAAGTTCTTACAGTAAAGTTGTGGCAATTTTTCTTCTGCTTAAAGAGCCGCGGTCTAATTATATACTCACCAGGAGACGAGTACTAGATGAAGACTGAAATGGTTTAAGATTTAATCAAAATGGACCAGGGTTTCTTCGTCTGGCAGGATCCCTGCGTCGATAACGAGGCTTCGCCGGGGATACGCTGTAACGTAATAACGTTCTCTCTACGATGCATTCCCGACATCGTTTACCCAAATATTACTTACCCGTTGGCGCTGGGTTTACGAGACGCGGAGAGCGTGAGTGGTATCGCGCTACGATCCTCGTACAAACCGTACGACGTCGCCGCCCAATTTGCGGCCAGCTCGGTGCATACTCGGTGCATCTCGGTATCTCTCAGAATTAGCAATCGCCTGGCGAGTGGCCGAATTTTCCTTCACCTTTCAACAACTGCTTCACCCTCTGCTAATCGGTGTTATGGAACGTCTCTGCCCACTCGTGAATAATTAGTTGACCGCAGGTTTTATGCATTTAAAATGGTAAAATTATAATTTATAATATTACCAATGGCAAAGTTACCAGGATAACATTATTCGCCGAAGAAACCGAAATTTATTTTTCACATTGCTCACACCAGAATTTCCAATCATTCTGGCGCGAAGAAATTGATCCTCTGCTAATCAGTATTATGGAACATAAAATTGTGTAAGAGAAACACAAAATCGTTAAAAAAAGAACGAAGTAGGGATATTGTTACATTATTTTCAACCAGTTGGTCGAAAAACTAACATTTATTTTTCACGTCGTCCAACAGTGGATTTTCCAATAATTCCAACACGGAAAAATTTTCCACAATTCCCCGAAAGCAATGATAGATATTTTCGTGAATGTACATAGTTTCCATTTCACGATGTAATTTGCACGGAGACCACCAGGTCGTCGGTAGTGGAGCACAACTGGTCCGGGTCCGCTTCAAAACGTACCCGAGTTTCTCTCCCGTCGAGCAATAGATAACGGACAGAAGATAACGCGACAACCAGAAGAGATTACCTCCGCAATTAACTGATCCTTATTACGTGGTTACGCGCGGCAAGTTACTTCGCAACTAATAGCACGGCCACGCTCGAACAACTGCCGGCGGCTACACACCCGCATCGATTCCATTCTGTTCTCACAGTGTACCTACGATACGATACGATACGATACGATACGATACTACAAGTATTCGTAGGTCACGAGGACGAGGGAGTCGATTCGTAGATTTATCAGATTTTTTAGCCCGAGGCAATAAAGGAATTAAGACAGGAAGTGAAAGACTATACATGGTGAAGAATATTAAGTTAGAAATATTTTGTTTATCTCATCTAACGCTCGATTGGCCAGCAGTGAGTCTTTAGCACCCTATGAATAATTTCAAACGTATAATAATATTTGAAGTTTGAAATGTTACTACTTGAAGAAACATAATAAAATACATGGCAAACCACGGATCAATTGAGGTCTGTGAAAGACATCCATTTTCCAACTGCAACATCATGCAACTGATAGGGACATATTTTTATTACCACGCTTATATTATGTAGCTTGCCGAGTTGTCGTTGTTGTTGTTGTTGTATGCGTAAATCTTATAATCGAATTTTAATTCACTTCTCGATAAGCTAGAGACTTGAAATTTTAAACATAGCTCAGAGAACTAGATGACAATGCAATATTTAAAAAGAAATTTTTAAAAAGCCTATGCGTTTAGGAGATATAAACTATTAAATTTAACCGTTACACCTCCCCACGTGGCGCTCGGTAGTACGTGATCGCGTTCAACGATCCCCACTTCGCGCGACAGCGCTCCCTACTCCATTACGCGTTCCCACTCCGACTCATCCCCACTCCACTGGCCCATTTCGCACTGAAGGAGCTCAGTCTCCATCAAGAGAGGTGTCTCGGAGTCATCCCCTCATTCTATCTCGCGTATTTCCATATCTTACGTTTCTATATCTTACTATTTCATACCAGTATTTTATACCAGTAATCTTTTTAAAAACCACGCTTATATTAAAATGCACTAAGAAGGAGAAAATAATTTTTTTAGATATTAGTGTCTATAAAAAAGCGTGGAGCACCCACGAAAATGCTTTTAGTGCATTTTAATTTAAGCGTGGTTTTTAAAAAGTTTTCTTTTAATATTTTTTGCAGAATACTTCGCGTACTAATGACTCGATTCCCCGATACCATCGATACTTGCTGTCTTCCCTGAAAAGGCAAGAAGTGAATGATAACATGTGAAATTTGACCTCATCGTTTAAAAAAGTCAAAATATTACTACCTGAAGAAACATTAAAATACATGGTAAACCACGGATCAATTGAGGTCTGTGGAAGACATCCACTTTGCAAATGCGACATGATGCAACTGACAGGGAGACATTTTTATTTTGCAGAACGCTCCGCGTACTAATGACTCAATTCCCCGATACCATCGATACTCGCTGTCTCCCCTGAAAAGGCAAGAAGAATAGCAAGGACTGAAGTGTTCGGTGAGCCTCGAGGTCCATCGAGACTCTCGTTCGCCATCGATTCTCCCAGTATATCGGCGATCGTTCGACGAGGTTTCAACGGTGGCACTCAACTCGAGCATTATCGGCGACAATTTCGGCTACCGACGGTACCTGCGTGTCGCGCCGGTGCCTTTGTATCGAGAAGGACGGTAGGGAGGGGAGGGGAAGGGAAAATTTCGAGCGAGCATTAAGGGTATTCGTAGCGTCTTGATTCAAAGCCAGCCGGTATAAATTAATCGAGTTACGACAGCATTTCTCGGCATAACGACCTCGGTAATCCCGGACACCGTGCACACAGGCAAACGCGCGCGCGACAAGAGAGAGCGCCCGCGTTTCATTCTGCTCGGATCGTTACCGCTCCATTTGTGCGGCCGAGAGTCAACGACCCGTCGCGCGAACTCGCGCGAAACTCGATTTGCGAAAATCGCTGGTCGAAGATGTCTTTAGGAAGAGGAAGAAGAAGAAGAAGAAGAAGAAGAGAGCTCGGGGGGCTTGCTAGCGCGTATGGAAGAAGAAAGATCCTAGAAGTAGGCCATGGTTTGATGAAAAGGACTGTTTAGAGTTTCCAAGAGATGAAGAGGAAGAAGAAGATGCTCCAATGTTTCCAGAGAGATGAAAAAGAAGAAGAAGAGGCACCAATGTTTCTAGAAAGATGAAGAATGAGAAGAGGTTCTAATGTTTCTAGAAAGATGAAGAATAAAAAACGCTTCAATTTTTCCAGAAAGATGAAGAATAAGAAGAGGCACCAATGTTTCCAGAAAGATGAAGAATGAGAAAAGGTTCCGATGTTTCTAGAAAGATGAAGAATAAAAAAACGCTCCAATTTTTCCAGAGAGGTGAAGAAGAAGAAAGAGAATCTTCAATGTTTCCAGAGAGATGATGAAGAAGAAGAAGGGGCACCATTGTTTCCAGAAAGATGAGGAATAAGAAAAGGTTCCAATGTTTCCAGAAAGATGAAGAATAGGAAGACGCTCCAATGTTCCCATAGAGATGACGAAGGAGAAGAGGCACCAATGTTTCCAGCAAGATGAAGAATAAGAAGAGGTTCCAATGTTTCCAGAAAGATGGAGAATAGGAAGACGCTCCAATGTTCCCAGAGAGGTGAAGAAGAAGAAGAAGGAGAAGCACCAATGTTCCCAGCGAGATGACGAAGGAGAAGACGCTTGAGCGTGTCAAGGAAGAAAAATGATTTAATACAGAAGAATGAGGTCTTCAAGGAAAAAGAAGTCAGCTTGAGGGGAAGAAGAGGAATTCTCGAATAAGTGTATAGCCACAATTAAATTAAGAATCCGCTGGAACCTTCCCTCGAAGAAGAAGAAGAAGGAGGAGGACTGAACCATCGCATATAAAGAAAGCTCGAAGAGTAGGCCATGGTTACCACGAACATGAAAAGACGCGCGAGGAGAGACGAAGAGAGGAGAAGCTGGCTTTCCAGGAGGGTCGCGCGGCTCGTTCGAAGGCACCAAGAATTTCTCACGCTCGAAACATTCGTGCGGGGAATGCCGAGCACACGTAAATCTTGGCAAATCTTGCGAGTGGCCTTCCAGAGCGTCATCCTCTCGCGGAGAAGCCTGTCTTCTCTTCTGCTTCGCTCTATTTTCATCCTTTTTCCGAGTCTGTTGCCGGTGCTCCCCTTTCATCGTTTTCCTCGCGAGCCTAGCAAAGGAACGGCGCTCGTGACTCGTTTCTCTGGCGAAAGACGACTTCAGGCCCTTTTACTTTTCGTTGAGCCTACTCGTGCTCCTCCTCGTCGTCCTCGTTCACCAACCAGCTTAATTTTTTACCGTAAGTTTCACGTTACCCCGACAGAGGTGCCAAATAATTTGTCGCGGTCTCGTCTCTCGGTTAGAGAAGACGAGAGCAGCGAACCCTTGATGACGAAACGTGGAAAAGTTCTTTCCAAAGAATTTTTCGTGAGAGCGAATTAAAAGGTCAGCTCCACTAACGTAATTGTTCTCTTTTCTATCAAACCTCAGTGATAGGTTCATTCAACTCAATACTCAACTCAAATTACAATCGCAATCATTTGGCTCGCAGAGGTGTAGCACCATAGAGGTGGATCACTATAGTATGTTTCTACGTCTCTAGATAGGTGAAAAAGTGACCTTAAAATTGAATCTCAAGATCAAAATCGTTTTCTATTGAATTCGATATCCAACGATCCAGAGGTGAAGAATCACGACATATAATTTTATGTCGCAACACGGAGAAACACAATCATACCGCAATTAATAAACAACATAACAATCAATGCAGCACAATTCTTAAAAATCTTGATAGGTTTTCGGTGGATAAAGTGTTCAAGTAAAAAGCCGACAGTTTTAGGTGGATTGAATCCAATTTCGAAAATTGCCCTGCACCACTTTTGCATTAAACGACTGGAATACTAGATGTGAAAGCATAATATAAGATTTTTAAATTACAAATCGATTTCCATGTGAGGCATAAAAATGCGAAATTCATGGTGCGTAGCGAATGCAACCGTAACTGGCCGTCGCGAGGACTAATAAGAAAGTCCTTGCTTCCGCAGTTAATGCCCTGTGGCTGGAGGGTTCCGTCAGCACGTGGTGAACAGCACAAGCATATCCCGTGTAGATCGTGATCGAGAGTAGAGGCGAGAGAGACTGCTATCGATCTTGCCTGGAGCCCTGGGGGACAACGGCGACGACTACGAGGTCGACGACGAGGCGCGTCGATTCACGAGCAGATCCGAGTTATTATTCGATAGTACCCGCGGCAGTTAATGAAACAGGGTAGCTAAGCGCTCACAGCATAGCTCGTCGTTCTCTCCCTCGGATGCCAGACCATGTTGCGGCGCTGCCACGAACGTTATCACGACGGGACAGCGAATCCTCCGGTAAGTCATAAACTTGGCTAACTTCGACACGGTATCTTACCCCGTAAATTGACCAAGAAGACCGGACTAATTTTCATGGCCGTGCAAACTTCTCTCTCTCTCTCTCCCTCTCTCCGTCTCTGTTTCTCTCTCGTTCTCGTTGTCAGTCTCTGGCAAGCTCTCTCGACCGAATGCGGGACCTGTAATCGCGGGGCTCCCCGTTTGCCAACGCAGTCGGCTCGCTTCGAACGCCATGGCACGACCAATCGACTCGACGCTCGCTATTAACAGCCGTTAACGCGTGCACCGATCTAATTGCCTCGAAACGAATCGTGCGATTACGATTCAGCTTCCGCGTCGACTGTTTCGCGGCAGAGGCCATAGATTTTACCGCGAGAATCGCCGATTCATCGGCGCCGGATTAAACCGACCGACCGGACCTCGAGCTATGGCGTGCCGTCGGCGTCCAGACGGGAAACAATCCCTGGATAGTCGATCCGAAAGACCGATCTGCGAAACGGTCGCTTGCGATGATCTCGTGGCTGTTTTTTTTCGAACGAATACTGAAATTAACTAGACTACACCGATGCCAACCATCGAAGTGCCTCGCGAAAGTAGCGTCGCAGTATCTCTCGGGTTTCCGGTCGCGCGGATTCTCGTGCGAATTAAACGCGATTATTTGCCGTCGCGACGTCGATTCGAAGCCCCCGTTCGAACGCGGGATCCGCGGGAAAAACGTCGTCGACGCGTTATTGCGACTCGACCGAGCAGAAACGGAGTCGTACTGCTCCGGCCGTTTTCCCTCATCGTAGAGAGAGAGAGAGAGAGAGAGAGAGAGAGAGAGAGAGCGAGAGAGAGAGAGAGAGAGAGAGAGAGAGAGAGAGAGAGAGAGAGAGAGAAGGAACGGTCGTGAAAAATTTTTCGCCGAACGTGGAAGAAAGGAACGAGAGACGACGAACCACGGTATATGTGTGTGTCGGGGTGAGAAGAATGGTGTGAAAACCGTGGGGTGATGCGCAGGATGCCGAAGGTCTCCGGCGCTCTTTTTGCCCGGCGCGACGCTGGAAACTCGTTCTCCACGGCTCACCGTTCCGGGATCGAAGATTGAAGTCTCGCCACGAGCCAAACGTAATTACTTTGGTTCTCTTTCATCTTCGCTCTAGCTGTCGCCTTGGGCAAACTGTAAGACCCTTGCTGGGTCAACCCGTTCTCTAAAGGCTCTTAAGTGCGACAGTTTATTTGCTCGGCTAAGGTCGGACGCAGGAAGAGAAGAAGACACTCGCAGGTCGCCTTTGAGATCGAATCGTGGGACGTCCAGCGGATAGACGGCCGCGCAAAATGAGTTTTCGTCTTTCGTCGCCCTCGACACCCGTCCCTCTTCCACGGTTTTTCCGACGGAACGGAAAATTCACGAGGAATCACTGTGTTTCGCGGGACTCGCGCGTCCTGTAATCGTGTCTGTCGGTCACACGTTCAGTCTCACTTGTGTTCGTACGCTCTTCAATGCTTTGTGTATCCAATGAGCAGCCTCAGACATTTCTTAAAATCGAAGTAATTTATTTATGGCATTAAAAATTGTGAAGTTACGATTAGACTGCGGATTTTATGCAATTATGAGAAGAATGAATAAGCTCAGCTAAAAACAGTGGAAATTATGAAATAATTTCAGGATGCGAGTTTGTTATGTTCAGCTTGTTAAAATTATTAAGGTAAAAACGAAATTCCTACTTGGCTCCGGTCTCTTGTAAATGAAGCAGACAATTTTTATTTGGCACAAAGATTTGCAGTCTAGTTATGATGTATTATACTGAAACAGTACTCTGTCAAACTTTTTCCACTTTGCTGATCACATTTGCTGCGCTTCGCGGATCGACGCTACATTAATTCACAAATCTGAACGAACAATCGCATCACCAGTTGCAGCATCACGGACAGGACGTCTCCATCCGCGTAGGATATCACGATATCCGTTTGCCTCGCGGACCCGATCGTTTCCTCGTTTGCAAAGGAGGAGCCGAATATACAACGGGTAGATCCTATTTCAATCGCGCCTGGCGATATCGAAACCGCAACCGATGACGGGTTCGCCGATTGGTTCCGCGTCTCCATTCGTCTATGCGATCCCCTTTAAAGGGATACCTCTGCCATACCATGTTGCGGCTCGCAACAATGGGATCGGTCGAACGGTA
This sequence comes from Lasioglossum pauxillum, assembly GCA_933228785.1. Lineage (NCBI taxonomy): Eukaryota > Metazoa > Arthropoda > Insecta > Hymenoptera > Halictidae > Lasioglossum > Lasioglossum pauxillum. The sequence goes on along the minus strand of OW121704.1, from coordinate 18,688,895 downwards.
ACCGCAAATCGAGGTTAATCGATCGATCCCCCCATACCGGGCTGCTCGCGATTCTTTCGCGATCCAGAAGATGAATCCTCGGCGAGCTCGGTGAGCGAGGTGAAGCGACTTTCTCGGTGACGGCTGATGGTCTTCCGTATCGAAGGATCTCGAAGTTTCAGTAAGACTTCGTCTTCGAGGGAAATAATGTTTCATACTGTAGTATCCAGAAAAAGAATAGTTTATTCATGTGCTTGCAGGCTTTCTTGATTTCATTATGACATGCTGAATTAAAATTTAATTTTAATGAAGTAATTGGAACCTAACAAAGCTAATGTAAATTAATTGTACGTTAAGCACTAACAAGGGAAGGACCTCAAGTGTCTGACTTCGATTTTGATAATCTTTTGTGAGACGATGGTATATGGATCACTAATGATGTCTGCAAAATATTAGGTGTAGTTACTCAATTAGTTTAAAGATATAGATAATTGAACTTCGAAAACTTGAGCTGCAAATCACGGTATGCCGGCACCTCTGGAATACTCCATGTGCTCTGTAGACTGTGGTGCCCAAGGTGGTTCGGAACCCACCTTATAAAAACTGTAGGTCCCGTCGTGAAATAATTCCGAAAAGGAGTTCAAAAAGCGACGTTAAATAACAAACAAAAAAAAAAAAAAAAAATCACGGTATACCAACAAGGTATGACAGTTTAATTGTTTATATCTTTAAAACTATTGAGTAGCTACACCTAATATTTTGTAGACATCATTAAGGATCCATATACCATCGTCTCACAAAAAATTATCAAAATCGAAGTCAGACAATTGGGGTCCTTCCCTTGTAAGATATATTGTAATATAATCGTATATTGTATAATTTGCAATGTACATATTATATGAACCTTGGTTGGTTTAAAGCAATAAATAAACTAGAGGGCTATTGTTGCTCGCTCGCTTCGCTTGCTCGCGAGTAGGGTTGTTTTTTGTTTAGCTCGCGGGTCGGACTGCTCTTGCGAGAGGGTTAGTGATACGCATGGCTAGTAGGGCCCACAGCTATTAATGTCATTCATTTTGTGTGTGACTCTCCACGAGCCACACAAAGAACTTCCCGATTCGTTAGTTGCTGTATATTATTATTATTATGTATTAAGTGTACGTTTTAAGAAGATTATACGTTTTCAGGGAAATTCAATAGTTTTCTACTTATCAAAATGTTTGCTATATAGCGTCGCATTAAACCAATATCGTATGCTCGTTGCTCGCTTGGTTCCTTGTTATAGCATACTAATGTTGCAAAATAAATTGTCTTAATTAGTTTTTCGCAAACGATACAACTCATCGTTATCCGGGTTTGCAGTATTGATCTTGGTTTTCTTCGATACTATTAATTTAAATTTTCTCAAAATATATAAACCGCTCAATTTTGAAACTCTGCTCAGTGCTACATACAACATTTGTAAAGTTCGTATATCTGATGTTTTAAAATCCATACATACTTTCTCGTATGTTTGTCCCTGACTTTTATGAATCGTAATCGCTTCAGCAGGAACCACTGGAAATTGACTACGTGTGATTTGTTATTTTTCTTCACTCGAAATATTTACTTGATTTGATATTTTTTTATTATTGGTGTTAAATTTTGATTGATATTTGCATTTTTCATATAATTACAATAACGAGTTCTTACTTTCACTCCTACTATGGCCAATTGAAAATCTAACCACAATATAGACGGAATTTTAGTATTTTCTTGAAAAGTAATAAATTTTAATATTCCGCATGTATGCTCCATTAACCAATCCGTTTTCAACATCACTGTTATTAATAATTATCATATAGTCCATATTAATTTTCAATTTAATCTCTGTTAATAATTCGTTTTGAACTGATTGTTTTTTTACAGATTGTAATATACATTTTTTTTTGTACTTTCATCGATATTCTTTGAAAATGTATTCTCGGGAGTAGAGATGATTAACTCACTCTTGCATTGGGATAATTTTCGATTATTGTAAGCGGAAACATCATCGTAAGGTACAAAAAAAGATTTAAAAAAAAATAATAATAATTTTTCTAATTTTAAAAAAAATCGAAAAAAAAATTTTTTGTGTAATTACGTTTGTTTCTTCGGTGGAAACTTTCCGTTCTCTCGTATAAATTGCATTGTTGAATGAACTTCTTTCGAAAAAAACTAAAAAAACTAAAAAACTACTTGACCAATATGGACTAAAATCTAATCAGCTCTAAGTTACAGCGGGGCACATCGATTGCATCATTCATCATTCCGATCGCGTTGTTACTTTTTCTCAAAACGTTAACGAAAAATTTGATACCATAGAAACGGACATACGCACACACACACACACATACCGACATTTTGATAAAAATAGTCTAAAATGACTCCAATGACCGTGAAACGTGAAGATCTGCTAAAAATTCGATTTTCGATTTTCGGGGTAATTACAGTAACTTCCCTATGAATCGGGAAGTTAATAATAATAATACAGACTGCTGCGGCACTTGGTCGCACGGCTTATACATTGTATCAGGAGGCCTCTCCTCTAATTCGTAACTGTTTATTGTTTATTTGGTCGAGGCTCATCGATATTGCCTTATATGGTCAAGAAATGAGTAAATGGCCAATTGTGTAAACTAAAGACGAGTGAGACCAGATGAGTCTCGAAGGAATCTCAGAGAGAGGAGGATGAAACGGACGAAGAAGGTGGAGTGAGAGAATTGCCAGTAAATTGCAACAAAAACCGAGATATATTATAACAAAACTAAATAAAATGTACAACAGTGGTAAAGAGAATATAGAATGAGCGAATAAAGTTGTCGTATGGTCGCGAAGCCCGCGAAGATACGAAACGGAACGTATAAGGGCGCGTTTATACCGAGTTGCACGCGGGCCTTTTCCCGCGGGGTTGAAGCACGCGGGTTCGAAATCGGGTCATAAATTTCGAGCGTGTTGACGGGCCCGCTGTGCCCCCCGCTGGGCGTGGCACAAAAGAAAGGTCTCTACGGCTTCACGGTTCGTTTAGGTAAACTACCGATAGCTTTCCTTTAAGGCGGTGGGATATCTTCGGATTCTAAGTAGCAAATAACTAGAATCTTACTAGAAAAATTGGGTTTGCGAATTTTCGCTTTATGACCGTATACGAGCAAACACACCATCCAAAAATTTCATACGGTACACAGTGAGCAATTTGGACGAAATCTGTGTAAAAATGAAAGAACTTCCTCCTTATTTTTGCTATATTCTGTAAAGTTTCAGCTTTAATTTGAGAAGAAATTTCATCGCATATCTCATTTCTAATAGAAAGTTCTTTGATTTTGGCACAGATTTCGTCCAAATTTCCCACTGTGTACCGTATGAAATTTTTAGATGGTGTGTTTGCTCGTATACGGACATAAAGCGAAAATTCGCAAACCCAATTTTTCTAGTAAGATTCTAGTTATTTGCTACTTAGAATCCGAAGATATCCCACCGCCTTAAAGGAAAGCTATCGGTAGTTTACCTAAACGAACCGTGAAGCTGTAGAGCCTTTTTTTGTGCCACGCACAGCGGGGGGCACAGCGGGCCCGTCAACACGCTCGAAATTTATGACCCGATTTCGAGCCCGCGTGCTTCAACCACGCAGGAAAAGGCCCGCGGGCAACTCGGTATAAACGCACCCTAATGAAATGATCAGTCGATCGAAGGTAAAAGTATCAAAGGTTTGATACGAAGAGCGCTGAATTGAGTGACGTGAGTAGATAGTACAATGATAAGTCTTTCTTCTCTTCAAATAAAACAAAATTAGAAAAAAGGAGAAAGAGAAAAAAAATTGTTCTCGTGGGATTTTGAACACCAATGTTCCAGAAAGCGCAGCATTCTGAAGTACGAACGTACGAACGCGTCTGACCAGCGCATTCGAGGATTACAGCACTAACTAAGTCGACAAAGTTCATCCCGTTTGCGAGATCCGCGTAAAGACAGAAGCAAAGGAGAATGAAACAAGAATATGGTTCCTAAGAATATTTCTCAAGCATTCAACTTCTACGGTGGACTCGGAATAATTTGCCTTATTTTGCGCCGAGAAACATCGTTTGCCAACTTCTGCTTTTCCGTTTCGAAGCGGAGGAGTATAGGGTTGTTGATGGGTAGCCGATAAGAGGAGAAAATCGTCGATTTAACGAACATTGCACGGTGTACGAGGAAAATTTGATTGGAAGCCAGACAAGAGCGTGTTCCCGTCGTCACGTTCTCCTCGATGCTCGGAGAGCACGGATCGGTCATCCGTCGCCGGTTCGCGACGTGTGAACTGTAAATTGTGGCGGCGCAAGGGGGTTGGCAAAGGGGTCGCAGGGGGTGCAGGAGGCACACGAGGGTGGCGGCATTCCGCTCGAGTTCCTAATGCAAACGTAATCTAGCTAAGGTCAGCGCATGCTGCTTTGTAAGCCGCCGGCGGTTCGGAATTAATGTTGGCTCTGCAATCCGCCTCCACCCCCGCCGTTGCACACCGGTACACGCCTCTCTCTCTCTCTCTCCCTCCCAGCCTGTCGGATCCTGTTGCCACCCTGCGCGTGAATTTCACCCGCTTGAAACCGGACGGCCAAAAAAAAACTGTCTCGCGCCCGAAGCTGTCGCTTTCGCGGAATTTCGGTGCCCACTGCTGATACACCGACTCCATTTTCGGATCAGATCCTCCGCGATTGACGCGGCTCGTGCCTGTTTGCAGATTTCGAGTGGGGAAACGTCTCACAATTATTTGATCTTTGAAGTAATTTTATACTGGATGGACAACTTTGCAGTCGGAGCTATTTTAACTGAAAAAAGAAACATTTCTTCCGACGTAGAATAATTCCATTGTGTATGATTTTCTTCATCTTATGGATATGAAATAGATATGGTAGCTCATGCAATACTTAAATGTGTAGGAATTGATTAGATAACAACATATTTAATAATGTACACAATATTGTGAATATTCTGGTCGGACGACATTCGAGATGAGCGATTATGTTTTTGAATTAGCCCTTTGAAATCGAAAATTAAACATTTCTTCCGACCTAGAATAATTCACATTAAAATTTATATACTACCTCATACAATACTTAAATGTGTTGCAATTGATTAGACACCAACATATTCAATAATGTACACAATATTGTGAATATTCTGGTCGGACGACATTCGAGATGAGCGATTATGTTTATGAGTTAGCCTGTTGAAATCGAAAATTAAACATTTCTTCCGACCTAGAATAATTCACATTAAAATTGATGTAATACCTCATGCAATACTTAAATGTGTAGGAATTGATTAGATACCAACGTATTCAATAATGTACACAATATTGTGAATAATGATACATATGACTCTGAGTCACCCTCGACAACTAAGGGTAGAATAATTTATTGATTTAGCTCATCTAATGTTTATTCAATACTATTTGATTTTTTAACTAATTTCATACTAAATAGACGACAGTCAATTTGTTTCTGAGCTGTTCAGTTCATTTACAGTTTTACAGCAACGCATACCGAGTTGGCTGGTTTCTCTGGCCGATGTGAAGGGACGAAAAACACGTTGGCGGAAGATAATAACTGACGTCGTGCTCGAATGCTTTGAAATCGGATGAGATAGGAAACGAGGCGAGCACGCCGCGCGAAGTTCTACCGCTCGAATAAACGGAATCGATAGCCGAAATGTCGTTACCCCCGATTCAATTCTTGCCGTCGCGTCGGCATGCACATTCGAACCTAATACGATGCAACTTTCAGAGCCGAGCCGAGGATGCCTCGCGTGGATATCCGCTGCGCTCGCCAGTTTACCACCCTCTCTCCCCGTTCCTCCACCTTTATATCTATATATATATATATATATATATATATATATATATATATATATATATATAAATATATAATATATACATATATACGTACATCTCGGTTTCTCGTTCGGTTTCTATCGAGCGAGACGCGTCCGCGGAAAAGGAACTGCTGGTTCAGAAGGAACCGGCTAGGAACGCTCCGGCGAGCCTGCACCACGCGAATTTCCATACAATTCAACCGTATGAATTGATATTAGATCGCGCGTTGCCACCGCGAGTTCCGTACCGATTGAAATGTTAAACGAGGTATGTATCGCGTGTCGCAAACAACCACCGTGATGAGTATACCGCGAATCTCTTTGTAAAACAACAATCGTTTGATCAATTCGATCAAGTTAGAATTGTGGTAACATTTTGCATTACAGCACAGTGAAACTAGCATTAAAAATCCCCAGTAAAGTGAATGCAGTTGCGGCGATCGATCAACATTCATTTGTAAACCGGACACCGAAAGCCAGACAATATTAAGGGGGATCTATACCCTCGGATTGTAACTAGAAAGGAACTAGAATCTTACTAGATTTTGGGTCTAAACATGGGTTTACGCGTATCGATTTTTTGTCCTTATTTGAGCCGATTTATGGCTGGGTGAGGGCTCATTCTATAGAGGAAGGTTAAATACCGCGCGCTCTGCTATTGATTTAACGAGATTATGTTTATATCTAATAATATGAGTACCCAAAGTAGAGAAAAAATCTAGAAAAATAACCGCAGATTTCAATGTATTTTTCTGTCTCAAAGAGATTTTTTTGACTGATGCGATGAGCAGAGCGCGCCGTGATGAACCTTCCTCTATCAAATGAACTATTGTGTCGCTCAAAATATGCTCGTATAAGGACAAAAAGTCGATGCGCGTGATTTCATTCACATAGCAGAGATTTCCCCATATTACGTTCATGAAGACAGAGGTTATCTCTGATGTAGAGCCAATCTAGAGCCAATTTTATTTCAGTTAGTTTAGACGAGATGGTGCCTAGTCAGAAGGATCCCCTTAAGGGGGATCTATACCCTCGGATTTTGGGGTATTTATCAATGTTATCAACCTCTATGCAGAAAAAAAGTTTGGTAACATTGATAAACACGCAACTGCATAATGAACACGAGATGGAGTTGCTTGCTATTTCCATATTCTATTCAGCTCGTCGCAAATGCCGTTATACAGGACTGGTCGCACTAATATTAGTGCCACCGATGAGAATATGTACCTCGTCTGTGTCAGTTTTGCTATGATTCCACATTGACAGCAGTGCAGCAGTGAAATGTTGCACAATATCGCAGCACTGATTGACAGTCCTTCTGACTAGGCACCATCTCGTCTAAACTAACTGAAATAAAATTGGCTCTAGATTGGCTCTACATCAGAGATAACCTCTGTCTTCATGAACGTAATATGGGGAAATCTCTGCTATGTGAATGAAATCACGCGCATCGACTTTTTGTCCTTATACGAGCATATTTTGAGCGACACAATAGTTCATTTGATAGAGGAAGGTTCATCACGGCGCGCTCTGCTCATCGCATCAGTCAAAAAAGTCTCTTTGAGACAGAAAAATATATTGAAATCTGCGGTTATTTTTCTAGATTTTTTCTCTACTTTGGGTACTCATATTATTAGATATAAACATAATCTCGTTAAATCAATAGCAGAGCGCGCGGTATTTAACCTTCCTCTATAGAATGAGCCCTCACCCAGCCATAAATCGGCTCAAATAAGGACAAAAAATCGATGCGCGTAAACCCATGTTTAGACCCAAAATCTAGCAAGATTCTAGTTCCTTTCTAGTTACAATCCGAGGGTATAGATCCCCCTTAAAAAGCTTCTAGAGACGCGGGACCATCGATTCTTTCCAACCAGCCGGAATCGATTTCCCGTTGGAACAAGCACGGCTAATTTCGGTGAAAATCCCGCGACAGCTTCGCCGACCAGGAAAATTAAATAAACGACTCGGTGACGTTCGCCAGGTTATTTTCAAACAAATCGTTCGCAGGCAGCCGCCGCCGCCGCGCCGCAGCAAAACAAAAATACGCCCTGGACAAGGAATGTTATTCCACACCACCATCGATTTACCTCGTTCGAATATTATCGTCGGTCCTGACTACGTTTGAAATTTTGCCGAGTTCGCATTATAATCGTTTCAATTCGATTTCAATCGGACCAAATGTCGTTCTCCTCTTCCTGATTCGAGGAGACGCTGTACAGAGCTCAAATGATCTATTTGAAATTTTTCTTATTGCACATTTGAACATTTTCTTTGTACAATTACCGGCACTGTGAAGATCTTTCTATAGAGTTAATTCTGTTCGTTGTGCAATTGCTAAAGTCGTAAAGGTCCGTCTGTGCAATTAATTCTTTTCGTTGCGCAATTGCCGAGATCGTAAAAATTCTCCTGTAGACGAGTACTTATGTTTCTTCGCACAATTACTTAAATCGTGAAGATCCTTTTTTCCCAGTAGAAAATCTTGTTACGGCGACACAGAGCGCTCGTTTGATGAAAAACCTTTGCCTCATTGTCAGTATTATAAACTCTAGCTACAGGTGAACAATTGGAGTGCAGATGTGAAACAAGACAAAATATATTCTGAAGAAAAAAGATGTACAAGATCGGAGTGAACAAAATGATCGAACAAATAAATGGAATGATTATACGAAGTTGATGGTTGATCAGTGCCACTACGATGCACAAGTATTGCGTACAGCCATTGTATTAGGTCATTCAGAAAGTTCGCAGACTGACACATAGATGATATTGGTAGCAGCAGAAACATATCGTTGTTGAAAACATCCATTCTTGATGTAAACATAGCATACACTCCAAATCGACCTGCCAAATAGCTTGCTTCAGAGAGCTGATTAAAGTGGACGTGTTTGCTTTAGTTAGAAAAATGGAAACCTTGAAAAATCGTGCAGTCATTGAATATTTATATAAAAAAAGGATTAAGCGGAAAGGAAATTTTTGATGATATGGTGAATGTGTTAGGAGACGGTACTCCTTCATATGCAATGGTAAAAAAATGGGTTGCTGTATTTAAACATGGTCGTACAGACATTAATGATCATCCACGTTCAGGACATCCAAGCACTGCAACCATTTCAGAAATGATTGATCGTGTCCATAATTTAGTTTTGGAAGATCGCCTATTAACTGTGGTTGATTTAGCTGAGGCCACAGGCATCTCAACTGGATCAGTTCGTGAGATCTTAACTAATGAATTAGGTATGAGAAAGCTATTGACAAGATGGGTGCGACATTCGTTAAATTCGGATCGAAAACGTATTCGCGTGAAATGTTCTCAACAACATTTGGATCGTTTACAAAAAAATAAAACTGACTTTGTGCGTCGATACTAATGATGGATGAGACTTGGTTTTACCACTATGATCCTGCATTGCGACAACAACAGCAGAGTTGATTGAGTCTGGTTGTTCAGCTTTAAAGCAGTCAAAGTGGTCAAAATCAACAAAGAATGTCATGGCATCCGATTTTTTGGGATGCAAAACGAATTTTGTTAATTGATTACCTTCAAACCAGGAAAACAATAACAGGAAAGTAGTACTGAAACCTTTTGGATCGACTGGATGCACAAATTCGGGAGAAAAGACCTGGCTTAGCGAAGAAAAAAGTCATTTTTCACCAGGACAATGCACCGGCTCACAGAGGTGTTCTTGCAGTGACCAAATTGAAGGAGTTACGCGATGAATTGTTGGAGTATCCACCATATTCACCAGACCTGGCCCCCTCAGACTTCCACTTATTCCCAAACATCAAAAAAGTCCTACGTGGCAGCGTTTTTCATCACATGAAGAAGTTATGGCAGCCGTAGATGAGTATTCTAGAGGTCTCGAGGAAAATCATTTCAGAGATGGGGTAAATGAATTAGAAAATCGCTGGAAAAAATATATTGAGCTTAAGGGAGAATATACTGAAGATTAAATATATTTTGACTCATTATTTCATGTCATTTCATTGTTAAGCTACGAACTTTCTGAATGGCCTAGTAACTTCGATGTAAAGATTACGGTTACTCTAAACTGTCCAAACGCTTGTGTCGTAAACTTCAGCTATTAGGTAAATAAAGGTGTGATGATTGGAGTGCGGATGTGAAACAGAACTAGATATATGAAACGTAGAAGGAGTAAAAAATGTGGTTGAACAGATGAAAACGAAATGAGTGAATATAAAATGAAAAGGTTTTTAAACGCTCCGCATGATTCGACAGTGTTTCAATCCGTCCCTGCATCTACATTAAATCACGCTGCACTTTTAACAATTCACGGATCAGTTCACCCTCGAATTCATGCAGAGTTCATTCGTGATTTCATCTTCTCGCGGGTAAAATCCCGACGTTTATCTAATTAGGGTTGCGCATAAGCGTAGGATATCTCGTCGAGTCATTCCGGAAGGGCTTGCATTAAAGAGGAGAAACGGTTCCCGACGATTGCGTTTTCCCATCGCTGTATAATAATGGAATCGTGGTCGGTCCTTGATACACGCTCGCAGTCAAAGGGCGCGCGGCCACGTCCGTTGAAATTTCACGAGCCTTCCTGTTGGACTCGCGGGGAATATAACGTCAGCTTAAATCCCGTAACAGTTCTAAACATCACCGACCGGCTTACGGTAATTCCATGCCGGGTCTAATGGGAGTAGCCCGCGTTCCTCTCCGTACGCGAAACCACAAAGTCGGCAGGCATCTTACCGCACTGGTTCCAGGATGCGACGTTTTAACGATACGACGCGGCGTACGGTTCCATAGTCGTGAAATCCGTCGGATTCGTGCGGCCTGGTCTGATTCCAGAAAGGGAAGGGGAACTATAGCCTTGAGCGAAAACGTTCGCTTGAACCGACTACGACAAAAGCACACGTCCGTCACGAGTCTGCGGCCGGGCTCGGATAAACGTTCCGACGATCAAAGGAGAAGAGATCTCGGCGAAAAACCGGAACCATGCGACCAGCCATCCCCCACGGAAACCGACGAGATCCTACGTTTTTGCGACGGGAACCATGATCTTTCAGTTTCCTCTACTTGAATCGATACTAGTACCAACCACTCTGATAGAAAGCCGCTCAATCTTCACCGATCTTTATCCGAAACTAGCGATTATTGAAGTAATAAAAATGATTGTATAGCCATCTTTAGCAGAGCACGTATCACAATAGGAGCCGCACAAAATCTGAACAAAATCAATCTTGTCATTTTTATAAGGCGAAAAAATCAACGAATTGCTTATTTCTGGAGGTATGCCACTAACTTATTTGTACCACTTGATCCTGAAGGATTTCCGAGATCATAACATATTCATGCACCCTTTTGTGCCAACGACTACCTGTGTACCAAATTTCAGCTTTCCGTGTCTTCTATGTTTCGAGATTTTTTGACCGATACATACTGAGGACAGAGGAACTGGTAATTATACATAACACGGATCAGATAGAAATTTGTTTCTCTAACAATTCGAATAACCTGAAGAAAACGAGGGAACATTAAAATACCATAATTTAGCGGCTGTTTAACAGCACTGTTCTATTTTGGCAGATCGATGCATCGATCACAGCAGTGTTCTCAGAGATGAAAGAGGATCGTAGTAAGTGTCGCCGTTGCCCAGAAAGCGAATTGCTTTTTCCCCGGGCTTTTGTTTGTTTCTCCATCGGCGTTCTCTGTTGATTTCGACTGTTTCCGAACCGGCACGACCAGCTCCGAACTGACACGACCCGCAACGACCCGACTCTCGGCCCAGCCTCGATCGCCCCGAGCGTCCGCCTCTACCCTCTCTCTCTCTCTCTCTCTCTCTCTCTCTCTCTGTTTCCCTCCGTCTCTATCTTTCACCCGGCCCGGCGAATAGTTATAGTTATAATTGTTATATTATGTCGACGTTGATTGTTCGAAATTGGTCGGTTGAAGTTGCCACGTTACATCGCTCGCAGCACGATTGCCCGAGACAGACAATTAAAACTTCCATAATGCAACCGGCCAGATTATTCCTGTCCGGGGAAGAATTATCATCCCCCGATCGACCGCTAGAACTAGCATGATTCTCCGAGGACCTATTACTATCCCGATCAATGTTAAAAAGCTAACAAGTTAGTCAGATTTTTTACAAGCAAGATATTTCTCTCTTCCCTGCTGCGTTCGAAATATGTTCCTCGTTTCTGTTTCATGAAACAGCTGAAAAAAAATCGTACATGGATTTTCAATTACTCGTTGTAAAGGAGAAGGTTTAATCTGCAAGTTTGTTGTGGACTCATTCCTGAGAAAAATTTTTCAATGTTTCTACAAGCGTTTCAGTTTCAATGTTCCTCAATATCGAAGAATCGGACAAAATTCAAAGCTCCTCAACGTTTCGAGTCATTCGCGTCGAAATCACGTATGCTACATCAGAATTTCTGGTATCGATCGCAAAAATGATCGATTCGGTATGAACTCGTCGATTACCGACGCGTCTGTTGGAAAATCGACGTCTGGAATTACGTTTGGTTCCCCGTTAATTTTCTCCGGCTCGCGCTCCGAATCGGAAAAATGGTTCATCGCTTATCGCTTGGGTTCTACTAGGGTCACGTGGGCTCGAGCTACAGGAATTTTGGAATCGAATTCGAGAGAGGGCATGCTAGGCGAGTGAAAAGTCTGCGGCGATGCTCGCTCGCGCTTTGAAATGCAATCTGCTAATGGAGACGGTGAAATAACGCTAATTCTGACCGGCTCGTTGAACCGCTGGTCAAAAAAACGAGCATCAACGTTGCGATTTCCGCTAGCTTGTTCCTCGCGAGCTTTTACACCCGCGAATCGCCGGTCGAAAACGCGCTTCTCATCATGCTGAGAGTGGTTATTTTACGGCTCGTGCGCCGGAGAATGAGCTATTTTGATTAGTGTACGGTTGTAGCCAGTTGCATAGTGTGTTTACCTCGAAATGATCTCGGAATAGCTAATTATCAGACACAAAACTAACTTTTTAGAAATTCATATAAATAACATGAAGTGTACCTGCTATTACTTTATCTTTAAAAATAAAATGAATGTTTCCCCTTCGTATAGAGGGTGAGTCACCTAACGTTGCCACCTCAAACATCTCTGTTGTTTTTAAAGATACGTCAAAAGTCTGAAGGACAAAGTTGAATGGTAAAATAGGGCTCATACGATACCAAAAATATTTGTGTCTATCGGTTTAGGATACAGAAAGTAGGCGTTTCCATTAAAAAAGATATCAAGGTGACTTTGAAATCTCCTCTATGCCTCCACCCACGTAGAAAATGTTTATGTCACAATATGCCCCCCTCTGTACCGTGCACATTTTGTTGATAACATTTTTCCATATTATTACAAATAACGGATATATTCAAGGTAGACATAGTTATTACCCCACCCTGTATACAAAACTTACACGGTACAGAGGGGAGCATATTGTGACATAAACATTTTCTCCGTGGGTGAAGGCATAGAGGAGATTCCAAGGTCACTTTGATGTTTTTTAATGGAAACACCTACTTTCTGTATCATAAATCGATAGACTATCGAATTCTGAGTAAAAATGTATTGACTTACATATGTCCTAACTCTAATAGTTAACGAGATATTATCGAAACAATTTTCCTTTTTCTTTGGATAATATCTCGTTAACTATTAGGTTTAGGACATATGGATTTGATACTCTATCGATCTATGGTATAAACTAGAGGGTTATTGTTGCTATCTCGCTCGCGAATAGGGTTGTTTTTGCTCGCTCGCTTCGCGAGCTCGCGGGTAGGACTACTCTTGCGAGAGGGTTAGTGGTACGCATGGTTAGTAGGGCCTACTGCTATTAATGTTTTTTATTTGGTGTGTGACTCTCCAAGAGTCACACAAAGAACTTCCCGATTCGTTACTCCTTCGCCAACATCGCCAACATCATTTTTTTTTGTACTTTCATCGATATTCTCCCAAAATGTATTCTCGAGAGTAGAGATGATAAACTCACTCTTGCATTGGGGTAATTTTCGATTATTGTAAGCGGTAACATTAGCATTAGTTGTATAAATAAAAAAGAAAATGAAATGAAAAAAAAATAAAAAAAAATAAAAAATTTTTCATGTAATTACGTTTGTTTCTTCGGTGGAAAATTTCCGTCCTCTCGTATAAATTGCATTGTTGAATCAACTCCTTCCGAAAAAAAACTAAAAAAATAAAAAACTACTTCACCAAAATGGACCAAAATCTAATCAGCTCTAAGTTACAGCGGGGCACATCGATTGCATCATTCATCATTATGATCGCGTTGTTACTTTTTCAGAAAACGTTAACGAAAAATTTGATAACATACAAACATACATACGCGCGCGCGCACACACACACACACACACACACACACACACACACACACACACGAACATTTTGCTGAAAATAGTCTAAAATGACTGCAATGATCATGAAACGTGAAGATCTGCTAAAAAATCGATTTTCGATTTTCGGGGTCATTACAATAACTTCCCTATAAAATCGGGAAGTTAAAAATAGGACATCCCATTTACAAAAATGAAGGTGACCTTCATATCTCTAAAAAAATTACACAAAAACAAAAATTTTTATGGCATTTAGACATTTGACATATCTTTAATTAGATAATTGAGGTGGCAACGTTAAGTGACTAACCCTGTATAAATCGAAAGCATTACAATAATTTCTGTTTCAGATAAAGAAAACATTAGTTACAGAACCTTATTCACCAGAGTACAATAAACGATGATTTCATTGTGCTATGGCATAAAATGAAATTAATTAATTAATTCGTTATCACAAAGGACCCCGCACTAAAATGGCTGAATTTGAAATATGTTGTACCTGTTGGGTCACTGAACAAATGTATGTCGGGCAAAATGTCAAATAAATGGACAGTTTCGTTGTTTCAACCCTTCAAAAGCCTGACGTCAGACCAGCAAAGATATCACTTTCGGATCAATGCGGTTACCATTATAAGGGAACAATATGAATTCTTAGTGAACAAAATAGTTAAAGAATAATTGTTTATGATTAAAACAATAATTATTATTGTTTATTGTTTATTTATTTTTTTGCTATCCGTTATGATTTTTCCCACTTTAAATCATCAATCAGTTCTTTCAAATAATGACATTTTCAAATTGTTTAAACAATACTGTCATAAACAATTATTCTTTAACTGTTTTGTTCACTTCAAATTCATATTGTTCACTTATACTGATAACTGCATTGATCCGAAAGTGATATCTTTGCTGGTCTGCCCTCAGGCTTTTGAAGGGTTGAAACAACGAAATTGTCCATTTTTTGACATTTTGCTCGACATACATTTGTTCAGTGACTCAAAAGGTACAACATATTTCAAATTCAGACATTTTCACCGATGACCGATTTCACGTGGTTTAGTGCGGGGTCCTTCCTTGTGTCCGGTAAATAAGACCAAAACTTGGGATTGAAACGTTAATAAAACGTTAATGAAAAAAGATTGGCTTTTTAACAAAATCGTCCAGAAAAATTTGGCGATACAAAGAAAGAGGTTGATGATCGATCGTTTCTCACGAACACTGCAAAATAAAGTACTAATGCCTTCAAATTAATAAAAAAAATTTCTAATTCGACCATCCTATTCCCCAGCGAAGAATTGAATAATTAAAGGTAGAAAATCGATGCTGGAAAATCAAGTTTGACGAATCAATGCAAAATTGAAAAAATTTGAACCGTTCGCAACGGGACACGCGCAAACACGGGACGGCCAAGCCGGACGCCAGCCGTGGATTTAGCTGGTTAGAGAAGCTTAAACGAGGTTTACTGCATCCCCGTTGGCTTACGAGTTAGGAACGATCCCGGCGCGGCCGTATCAGGAAGTTCGCAGCGCGTCGAACGATTCCGCAACGCGTGGCCCGTTTTCTAACTGGTCGTCGAACTCGTCGAGAAGCGTTGCCATTACGACGGCGCTGTCTCAATGGTGACAGCGAGACCTATCGTTTCCGGTCTCCGTTTTCTAGGAGATTCGATGTCACGGGATTTCCACGGCCCTGTCGCCGCATCACGGTCCCGTGGGAACAACGCTTAAACGCTCCCGCAAACCGGACGACAACCGCAACCGAGCTTTATATGTATCTTCATCGAGCGCATCCTTGCACTGAATAGAAACTAGCGAAAATTCACTGCAAGTGAACGGTGAAAGCTGAATGGTGAAACGTGGTAAACAGGTATAGATATATTATTATAGATATACATAAGTGGTGAATGTCGATGACGAAGCTTTGGCTACATAGACTGCGGACTTTATGCAAAAGAATATATAAAACAAACTTTTTAAAAACCACGCTTATATTAGAATGCACTAAAAAGAAGAAAATCATTTTTTTCCTGGTTCTCCATAAAATACCGAATCCAGTTGAATGATTAATAACATTTTTCCCAAAAATTTTAAGCAATTAGTTCAAAATTTCTTCTGTTATAAAATTAGTGTCGGAATAGATAGAAAAATTTCATATAAATTTAAATAAAACCATGACATTAGGGACTATAAAAATAAAAACGTGGAGCGCTAAACTATGTTGACGTAATCTTCGTGGGCGCTCCACGATTTTATTTATAGTCACTAAAGTCATGATTTTATTTAAATTTATATGAAATTTTTGCGGCACTAACTACTCTATAACAGAAGAAATTTTGAACTAATTGCTCAAAATTTTGGGGAAAAATATTATTAATTCTTTAACTGGATTCGGTATTTTACGGATAACTAGGAAAAAAATGATTTTCTCCTTTTTAGTGTTTTTTAATATAAGCGTGGTAAAATAAAGAGGATCTGCATCTGTCAAAGTAGATAGACAGCGATCTATTTTATATGTAATAATTAGACTGCGGATCTTTATGCAAAACAAAATTTTTATACATCAATTGCAAGCTACAGGAGCTAAATAAAAATTTATTTTCCTTTTTAATGATTTTTACACGTTAAAAATAGTATATCGGCATTGTTAAACTCTTTTAATCTTTTTCCTGTTTTGAATCACACCTACTCATTTTTGTCATTAATGCGTAAAATCCGCAGTCTAGTAATAATAATAATATATATATATATATATACATGGTGTGGCACAAAACGAGTGGTACAATCGAGCAGGGGTGATACTACATGTAAAAGTAAGTCGAAAAAAAAGGAATAACATTTTTTGTTTGACGCTTCGTTTTCGAAAAAATCGTGTTTGAAAATGCACCGAATACACGTGCTATTGCATAGGAATCGTCTGACACGTCTGAAGCGTCTGACCATGATCAACCAATTCTACTTTGTGCATATACTAAAACACGCGAACCTGGCGGAACTAAAGTCGATTTTCAACTCGAGTATCACGCCCTGCTCGATTGTACGCGGGTTTTTTATGCAAAATAAAAATTGTCTGTGCCATTTACAAGAGACTGGGGGGGGGGCCAGATAAACGTTTAATTCTTACTTTAATCGTTTTAACAAGCTGAAACCATTAGGTTTGCATTATTAGATCATTGTAACCTTTTCACTGATTTAAATGGCACCTACTCGTTTTTCCCATAAATGCATAAAATCCGCAGTTTAATAATAACACAAAAATTATACTGTACACATCAGGAATCAGCGAACACATGTACACAACCATAGATCGAGCAACTCAATAATCAATCTCACAATCAGTGACGCACACTCACACTATCTCCTCTTGGCCACACCGGAAGTTGGCACACGCATATCGCGCCATAATACATGCATACTTCTTTCTTCCAACAGCATCAATTTGAAGAAAGAAGACGCTGAAGCAACTTGTCGCGATCAGCATCGATCTCCGCGAAGCTCTCCGTGGGATCTTCCCGGCGTCTGGTCGGACGGCGATAATCGACGGAGGCAATCGGGGGAAAAGACAGTCGCGTTTTATCGCAAAAGAGGTTTGGGGCCGCGTAGAATTTAATCCCGCGAACGAGGATGAAGTGGACGAAGAAAACGGAGAAAGGTCTAAACGAGTCACCGGGCACAACGCGGCTCGGCTTCGGCTTCGGGCACCGGGCTTCGGGAACGAGCGTCCGCTTCGAAATCTTCGGAAATCCAGCCATTCGTTTTTGGCCCGACAACACAATGCCGGCAAGTGGGTATATATACCCGAGGCTTTGTCGAAGAACGAGAAACGAGGGAGAAGAAAATGCCGCCTTTCGACCCACTTCCAATCCTATTTTCGTGCACCCCCGGCTCTCCTCCCCTTTACCGATCTGCTCGCTCCTCTTCCATTAGCCGATTGTATTTCGAGGCGAATAAGTCTCACCTGAAAATCCTCGCGAGCTCCTGCTCTAATTGAATACCTTTCCCCGGTTGCGCGAAACAACCCTGCAATAAACGAATGAACGAATCCGGCGAGTCGATTTAATCGCGACCGAACGCATTGGTCTACGGAGAACTGTTTCGCGACTGTTTGCTTCCGTAAATTGATGGCTGGTTAAGTTTCACCGATCCTCGAAGGTCTGTGGACAATTATCAACGTTCTTCAATGTTATCCAGTAAAGATCGAAGGAAAGAAATGGCCAAGAATTGGGAACAGCCTTTAAACTGTACAAATACCAAAATTCTTCAAGGTTATCGACTAAAATTGAAGCTCATCGGAATTAAATATCCAAAACGTGGAAACAGCCTTTAAACTGTAAAACCACAAAAATTCCATGAACTTATTAAATAATATTAAATAAAATTGAAGCTCATCGGAATAAAATAACGAAAAAATTGAAAACGGCCATTAAACTGTACGAGTACCAAAATTCCTCGGACTTACAAAATAAGATTGAAGCTCCTCGAAATGAAATATCGAAAAATGGAGATGTTAAAGCCCCCCATACCAGCGCGAGACTGTCCATTAGTAGAACCGCAACAGTTTCTTCTCGGTTTCCGTTGCTCGCGGCAGAATCGCGTGGCTTTCTCGATGTTGTCGCGCTCGCACGGCGGGAGCTTTAAATTCGATTCAGGCGGGAGAGAGTGGGGCGAGTTGAAAAATTGATTTACAACGTGATAGAAGGTTCGCGCTAATGTATAAAATATCAGGCTGGGCCGATCTGTCAGGGTGGCCGCGAGGATGGATATATATCGCGAGCTCCTCCGGCACGGTGTCGCCCTTTATAGGATTCCGATAAAATCGCGCGGAAAGCGTTCCCTCTCTCCCAACTCTCCGGAGCTTGCAAGCTGCTCGCCGTTATCCGGCGGCCAACCAGCGAGCGTAGAATTGGCGGGCCGGATCGATTTATCGGTTCTCATTCGACGGTCGCTTTGACCCCCTCCTCTTGCTACTCTGTCCCCCCACCTCCCGTACAATCGAACAAGCAAATAATATGAATGGCTCGAACCAAATCTGCTTACATTAGCGGGCCCATTGTTGTTCGTAATTGCCATAGAGACTGTGCCACGGTCCTGGTCCCGGTACGGCTCCTCTCCTCACTCTCTCTCTCTCTCTCTCGATCGTGCACAGATGTAGTTAGAGACGATCGCCTCGAGTACACGCACGTAATGCCGGTTTATTACACACCTGCCGAATGCCTAATGCTCGGATATAATCGCTGTCTCGGACCTCCACATGCGAGCCACGTAGAAACAGCGAAACACTCGATCCAATCCAACAATACTGAGCCACAACGTGTCGGAAATTGACGCGTTATCGCTCTCAAACTCTGACAATGGTGCTCCACCACGCTGGTCCAACAGCGAAATTATCATACGATTTTTGAAGGATATTTACATATTTTTTCATTCAGGATTCGTGCACCCTTGTGCACTCGGTTACGAATACGTTCTACCGGAATGTTAGAAGACGTATTAAAAGATTGGTTTATCTTAGCCAGAACAGGCCAGTCGGACAGAACCTTGCCACCCTTTTGTATCCAGTATTTTATTTTTTTGGAAAATACTGGATACTATTATATTATTACTCTGGTTTTGTATCCAGTATTTTAGCTTTTTGGAAAATACTGGATACAAAACCAGGGTAGTAAGGTTCTGCCCGACTGGCCTGTACTGGCTAATTGTAAGATGAACCGAATTTTAGACGTCGCACAAATCTATTTCAATATTCAAACATTTCAACATTTAAACTGCTAAAACTTTGCTCAACCGCGAGAATTATAAATAAAGTTATTGAATCGTTGGTTGTCTTCAAGTATTAATAACTACAAAAATGTATACAGGGTGAATTCGATAAAGCAGGACACCTAAATATCTCCGTTACTTCTTGTTGTACAAAAAAACTTCTTAGGACAAAGTTACACTGTTTGAAGGGCCACATGTAACGGTGTGAGGGAAAAAATTGTCAAGGTCATTTTTTTACAAGATTTCAAGGTCATCGATATTTTTTTAAATGGAATGAGGTATTTTTTAATACATCAATCGATGCAGCTGGACATTTGTTAGAAAAAAGTACTTACCTATGTATGTCTAAAAGTTAGTAGTTCACGAGATATTTCGATTTAAATAACTCTAAAACACCATTACTGTCGTAGTAAAACGTTACACAAGTAAGTAAACGCTAACGTCTTAGTACGACAGTAATGGTGGTTTAGAGTTATTTAAATCGAAATATCTCGTGAACTACTAACTTTTAGACATACATAGGTAAGTACTTTTTTCTAACGAATGTCCAGCTGCATCGATTGATGTATTAAAAAATACCTCATTCCATTTAAAAAAATATCGATTACCTTGAAATCTTGTAAAAAAATGCCCTTGACAATTTTTTCCCTCACACCGTTACATGTAGCCCTTCAAACAGTGTAACTTTGTCCTAAGAAGTTCTTTTGTACAACAAAAAGTAACGGAGATATTTAGGTGTCCTGCTTTATCGAATTCACCCTGTACAGTACACAAGTCAAATTTTCTTAAAAGTATGCCGATAGACTGAGCTTGAAAAACTTCTATAATACAAGGATTTATTCAATTTATTGAGGAAGGAAAGCGTGTTATCGGAATTTTAATCTCCCGACGAATCACAGTGGTTTACGGATACTGATAGATTGTTCCTCAGATATTCAACTAACTCGAGAAATAAAAATTTTACGATTCATGTGCAATTTTAAAAATTGACTTTAGCACCGCATTTTCGTGGCAAATGCTCGACTATGCGCCGCGTGAAAGAGGTTTCGAAAAAATCGCGATTGGCCAAAACGGCGAAGAAAGTAGATTGGCGATAGTTGGATAGAATGAATAAAATTGCTTTTTAGAAATTCCCGAGGTTTCTGTCCGGTTTCCCGGGACACGTATCGCAAGACGAATTTTCTGTGGAAAAACCGGAAGTCGCCGGAGAAGCCGGACGAGCTCCGACGCGACGGTGCCAAGTCGCGGCCGGAAAAGTCGTAGTCCATGGAATAGTAGAGTCGCCAGGAAATTCGTGTTTCCGAGCAATTCGTCGGCCGTGCATCGCGGCACTTTTAACGCTAAACATCCACGAATAGGACGATACGTTTCTACGGACGCGGGGGAACGTACACACGTAACGCTTTTGGCAAAACTTCCGTCGGCACCTTTGATACTCTGTCCACAAATTGAGTGACCCGTTCTGCGCACCCGACACATGCACACTGCGGGACACTCTTTTGATAGCGAAAATGCCGGGCACTAAAAGTGAATGCCTTTTAAAAATGACGGAACTCGATTCATTTAGATTAGTTGCCATTTCTGTGTTTGCTCGGTCTGCGGAAGTGACGTTACACTTGATGAATGTTTATACACGATTGCAGTGGGTGATCAAAATATTCGAATCATTTACGCTTGTACTTTTATTCAAGTTGATAATTTTATACCAGAACAATCAATTTTATATTTTATGTAATCTTCAATCATTTTGTATAATCTTTACGATTGACACTCTCTAGTATCTACTTTACAGTCCATCTTTCCTTCTGGATCACTTTACTGTGGAAAACATTCATGTAATCTTGCAGTGGGATGATCGTTTCTTTATTCCGTTTTGGATGCACAGGCTTTACCATAGAAAATCGAGAAACAATATTGTTGATCATTTATTTAATCTTGTGATGGGTTCATCGTTTTCTTATAGTTTACTGTAGACAATCGACGAACAATATTGTTGATCATTTATTAACTTCCCGATTCATAGGGAAGTTACTGTCATTACCCCGAAAATCGAAAATCGATTTTTTAGCAGATCTTCACGTTTCATGGTCATTGGAGTCATTTTAGACTATTTTTATCAAAATGTTTGTATGTGTGTGTGTGGGTGTGTGTGTGTGTGTGTGTGTGTGTGTGTGTGTGTGTGCGTATGTCCGTTTGTATGGTATCAAATTTTTCGTTAACGTTTTCAGAAAAAGTAACAACGCGATCAGGATGATGAATGATGCAATCGATGTGCCCCGTCGTAACTCAGAGCTGATCAGATTTTGGTCCATATTGGTCAAGCAGTTTTTTAGATTTTTAGTTTTTTTTCGAAAAGAGTTGATTCTACAATGCAATTTATAAGGGAGGACGAAAATTTACCACCAAAGAACCAAACGCAATTACATAAAAAAAAATTTTTTTCTTAATTTTTTTTCTTAGATTTAAAAAAAATTTTTTTTTTAGATTTAAAAAAAATTTTTTTTTAACTGATGCTAATGTTACCGCTTGGAATAATCGAAAGTTATGCAACAGTGAATTTATCATCTCTACTCCCAAGAATACATTTTGGGAGAATATCGATGAAAGTACAAAAAAAAACGATGTTAGCGATGTTGGCGAAGGAGTAACGAATCGGGAAGTTCTTTGTGTGACTCTTGGAGAGTCACATACCAAATAAAAAACATTAATATCAGTAGGCCCTACTAGCCATGCGTATCACTAACCCTCTCGCTCTTCGCGAGCTCGCGAAGCGAGCGAGCAAAAACAACCCTACTCGCGAGCGAGCGAAGCGAGCGAGCAACAATAGCCCTCTAGTTTAATCTTGTAATGGGTTCATCGTTTTCTTATAGTTTACTGTAGAAAATCGAGGAACAATACTGTTGATCATTTATTTAATCTTGTAATGGGTTCATCGTTTTCTTCTAGTTTACTGTATAAAATTGAAGAACAATATGACTGTTCATTTATTTAATCTTGTAGTGCGTTGATCATTTCCTTATTCCGATTTTGATGCACAGGCTTTACCGTAGAAAATCGAGGAACAATACTGTTGATCATTTATTTAATCTTGTAGTGCGTTGATCATTTCCTTATTCCGATTTGGATGCACAAGCTTTACCGTAGAAAATCGAGGAACAATACTGTTGATCATTTATTTAATCTTGTAATGGGTTCATCGTTTTCTTATAGTTTACTGTATAAAATTGAGGAACAATATGATTGTTCATTTATTTAATCTTGTAGTGCGTTGATCGTTTTCTTATTCCGATTTCGATGCACAGGCACAACAGCGGAGCTTCAGTATCGTGTCCTCTCGACTCCGATTTCGAGGATAGTCGAACCGAGATTCGCGAACAACCACGGTTCCGGTTCGCCTAGTCGAGCCTTCCGTTTACAACGGCATATTTCCGTGTAACACGAAGCCGTACACCGTCCGCAAAATGGATCGAAATCACGAGGTAACGCGAGGTGAACTCGCGTGAGCAATCACGTGTACCGCGTTTCTCGATCGCGATTCTGTGAGCGCGTCAATCAATAATCGACTGCGTCACGGACCGAGGCTGGAGCTGTCAGTTTTTGGTTTGTTAGAAAATCAATTTAACGGATCCTTCCATTCAATTTCAAATACAATACACTACCCGTCTGTCCAGTAATTTTACAACGAAAGTTGATATCGATGAAAAATCAATATACGAACCTCTGAAATAAAAGAAAACATTATTATCACATTTGCCCAGGATTTCGACGAAACTTGCAACTTGTGCGAAAGTGGATGGTTGTATTTGATACAATATACTACCAGCTGGCCAGTAATTTTACAGTAAAAGTTGATATCAATGAAAAAATATCTCAATACACTACCCGAAATTACCATAAAGCCACCTGATTTTTTGGTGAAATCTTATAATTATGTCATAGTAAGGAGAAGCTGATGCACGATAGCATTTTAGGATTAATAAAAGAAACCATTTACATGATTACATTCATAGGTATATTATTTATTTACAGAAAAACGTGAAGTTTTATAGTTTAACTAAAAGCGAACTGCGAAATTTTCATAAACCCACACGTTTTTTAAGTACACAGCATTCAGATTATCGAAAATGTCTTCTATATTTACATACTAATACTTAGTATAATTGCCATTTCTTCGAATAACGTCGAAAATCCGATTAGGCATTGTTGAAATGAAAGTACGAAGAGTTTCTGCTTCGATAGATGTCCACGCTTCGTGCTCCGCAATCCATAACTCATTGTCAGAAACAGAGTTGTACTGTTTACAATTGCCACATACTTAACTTTTCTTGCAAGTACTCCCCAAATATTCTCAATTAGGTTTAAATCTGGCGAACAAGCTAGCCATGTACAAATTCCCATATTTTTGTTGTCCAACTACTCCTTTGTTTGTTTTGATGCATGAATTGAGGCGTTATCATGCTGAAAAATGAAATCGTCAGTCTCAATTTCTTCTTTAAATGGTATTAAGACCATCGTCAACAACATGGCGTGTGCAGCAAATTTTAAAAAGTTCAGTGCGATTTAAATGGACAAAAATGCTGCAGACTGCAAACATCATTATTTCCGATGAGAAAAAGTTTAAATTGGGTGGGTCAGATGGTTACAGATACTACTGGCACGATTTAAAAAAGAAAGTAATGTTGCAATGAGTCGTAACTTCGGTGGTGACTCATTAATGATTTGTGCTACATTCAGAGCCAATAAAGAAACAACAATCTGTCGAATTAATCATAAGATGAATTCGACACCATATAGGGAGCTGTTAAAGATGGTCTTAACACTATTTACAGAAGAAATTGAGACTGACAATTTCATTTTTCAGTATGATAACGCATCAATTCATGCATCAAGACAAACAACGGGGTGGTTAGACAACAAAAATATGAGGATTTTGACATGGTCAGCTTTGTTCGCCAGATTTAAACCCAATCGAGAATCGTTGGGGAATACTTGCAGGAAAAGTATATGGCAATTGTAAACATTACAACTCTGTTTCTGAGTTATGGATTGCGGTAAACGACGCGTGGACATCCATCGAAGCAGAAACTCTTCGTACTTTGATTTCATCAATGCCTAATCGAATTTTCGACGTTATTCGAAGAAATGGCAATTATGCTAAGTATTAATATGTAAATGTAGAAGAAAGGGTATAGCCGGATAAGCATGGGCCAGCGGCCCCCGCTCCGATTTTCCTGATTCCTGTCTTAAAACATCGTTTTATGTCTAAAAAAACATTCTGTAAAATTTCAAATGTCTACCCCCACCGATAGGGGTGATATTGAGGTAAATACCCCACACTTAAATGCAATTTACTCTAAAACGAGAAAAGATATCGACATGGGATAAACGGCAAACAAAAGATATAGATACACTCTATATTTCAGATTTTTCTCAGAATTTTTTGCTAATTTTTTATAGTTGAAAATAATTAATTAATTTTTTGGGAATTTTTTTAACTATCTTCCCCTGGGTTGACACCTACCAAAAAATTCTAAAATATTGCTATGATTCTAACCTATTTTGTAAAAAAATTTCAGAAGTGTCCGTTTGGTGGAACAGTGTCAAAAAAAATAAAGTATGCCGGCGTACGCTCGGTTTGATCAGTAACGACGCAGCGACCGATTCCCTTTGCGGTGGTTAGTGACGGGAGCGAACGGGAAGTCGGCGCTTGTACGGAAAAGCTGATACATGTAAAAATGCGACTAAATCTTCTAATACATGATTACAGTTAGAAGTCTAAACAATTACATTCTAGGAAATAGCTTACGTTGGAGAAGAAAAATACGTGTAAAGCTAGTTTGTTGCTGTCAAGTAACAGAAAGAAGAAACTTCTCACAAGTATGTTGTATGGTCACGGTGTTAGAGGTTCTGCTCGATGCTCAGGAAGGCTCCAGTTCGAATCCTCCTCAACTCAACTTTTCTTGTTTTTTCCTTTTTTTTATATGTATTTATAAACTAAACGATTTTGTTTATCCCATGTCGATATTTTTTCTCGTTTTAGAGCAAATTGCATTTAAGTGTGGGGGTATTTACCTCAATATCACCCCTATCGGTGGGGGTAGACATTTGAAATTTTACACAATGTTTTTTTTAGACATAAAACGATGTTTTAAGACAGGAATCAGGAAAATCGGAGCGGGGGCCGCTGGCCCACGCTTATCCGGCTATACCCTTTTCGAGAATCTTGATGTTATCTACTTAAAAAACGTGTGGCTTTATGGAAATTTTGCAGTTTGTTTTTAGTTAAACTATGAAACTTCACGTTTTTCTGTAAATAAATAATATACCTATGAATGTAATCATGTAAATGGTTTCTTTTATTAATCTTAAAATGCTACCGTGCATCAGCTTCTCCTTACTATGACATAATTATAAGATTTCACCAAAAAATCAGGTGGCTTTATTGTAATTTCGGGCAGTGTATAAGAACTTCTGAAATAAAGAAAACATTTTTTTTAACTTTTGGTCAGGATTTCGGCGAAACTTGCAACTTGTGCGACAGTGGATGACGTTGCAGGGTTGCTTGGGATAGCGGGGGTGTATTCGTGGATCGAGATCGCGGGGGTGTATTCGTGGATCGAGATCGCGGCGGTCCGCGGTTTACGAGGCCGATATCAATTTCGTTCGATGGTCAGCCATTGGTTCAACGATGTCGGATAAATCAGGCCGCGGCGCGCCGCTGGTAACCGGTTCACCTCCACGCACGCCTCCCAGTCCGGGTAATTTACCGGGGATAAAGCTCGCGTCCGATGAAACAAAGCGGCCCGCGGTGCTTGCGGGAAGGAAACTTCATTTTCTTACATCCGGCCCACGGACAAACGACCTCGTTTATCACCGGCTGACCTTTCGAGCGTGATATCCAACGGCAGCAGCACACCGGTAGGTACCTACCATCCCCCCCCCCACTGCTGCAACACACTCCCCAATTCGTCCAACTGTCCGCGCCAGGCCGTTGGATTTTCTCTGTGCGCATTGCCGCGGGCTCTGCGGTTTTTCTTTTTCTCCTACCTCGTTCCTCGGTCTTGTTCCTTGCTCTCGGTTTCGTCTTCGTGCCACCCGGAAACGGTCGCCGAATCGCCGACCTGTTCCAAACTAACCTTCCTGACAAGTCCACGAACAAACTAGTCCGGGAACAAGTTCCTACGGACGCGTTTGCTTAACTTTTCGCGCTGACGTGCTAGAAAAATGTACTGGAACGTCGCACAGTGCGATACTTAGATAAGAATTTGGGAGAAAATAAAAAGAAACGTATGGAGTAGTAATGATTTATAGTTATTTGTACGGAATTGTTTTAAATGCATTAATCGAAGTTATCTCTGTCACTTGCTTTAAATTGCATCTACTTATTTTTCGCATAAATACATAAAATCCGCAGTATAACGAGCACATTGATTGATATCGAAATAACTTAAAAGTAAAACTGGATATCTACGTAGAACCTAATACATCAGGAGCGCATTTAACGTCGAAGAGTGTGGCGATAGCGAGATTTCACGTTTGGACGAGGGGGTCGAAGAAGGAACGGGGCGGAGCGCAGCGTCGAAGGGATGTTTTTGCTTGTCGCGGCGGCTTATTCGGCGCGAATCTCTGGCGGCGCGTTCGCGCGAGCCTTGAATTATCGAGCCACCAAGCAGGATTTCGAGGTCGAAGCGCGTTAAATCTTAAGCTCGCTTAATTCCGCTCCGAGACGAGGAAACGCTCCGAGTTGTGGCCCGACTGTCGACGCCGGACTATGCAAATTGTTGGACCCGTGCACCCGAACGTTGGGAATTCCCGACAACGCGTCGTCGAACCAGACGAAATTCCAATTTCCCAACCGTAAGGAGAGCCCTTTATGCGCCCTTTGCTGATGTACGGTAGTCCCCCGATAGTTGACGATCGGCGGGAATGTCATAGTCGTTTGCGTCGCGCGGTTTTCCATGCGCTGATCCTCGGTGAACAAATTGTTCGAGAACTTGAAAAATTGTTACGGACAATTATGACAATCGTATAATTTATTGGGATTATTTTATTTTTCCAATTTCTTATTTTTACTGACCAAAAGATCGTGCAAAAATTCTTTCGGCCAAACTAGTTTCAGAAAACGACGTCGATAGCTCGGCATCTACTACGAATGCAAAAATGCATCTACCAGACAAGACAGTACTTTTCTACTTCCGTAACAAAGGCGGGTCTACAACCGAGGCATTACCGTATTCCGATTCCGTTTCTTCTCCCTCTCCCCCCCCCTCTCTCTCTCTCTCTCTCTCTCTCGTGATGGAAGTTGCGGAATCGCCTCAGGCCGAAACAAACTAGCGGATCGATGGTTTTCGCCGGCCGTTCGTGGCTGGGAAGCTTAAACAGTTTATTTCGGCGCTCGGTTACAGAAAGAAGAGCGGAAACATTGCCAGTTGCAGGGTAGTCCGGGCCCGCTGCTGCTCGGCCATTTGTAATTTTCCGCTCGATGTAGCATAAGCTTGCTGGCATGAGTCGGAGTACTTTCAGCTATTTGCCGAAGCCCGTCAGGAGATATTTCATTTCGCGGCGAAAGGAGAAACCCGCGGTATCGGGAACGCCCGGGGAGAAGGAGCTCCCGGAGAAAATTAGAATCTCGGTTTCGATCGGCGACGAGCTCTTTCGGAGCCTCGGGTTTCGCGAAACCGCGGCTTCTTCTTGATTACAGTTCATTTGCGTTGCAAAATAGACACTGGCCACGCTCGGAAATTCATTCTACTTCTTCCACGAGAGTCTCAAAACCAGGCGGAAACTTCAAAATCTGCTGCGATTCACAAAGGAACTTTATGTGCTTGTCGACTTCCTGATAACCAAACAAAACCCACCGGAGTGTACAACGTGCGCCGTGACAAACAGCATCCAACATATTCTACTCGAATGTCCCAGATTCTCCTCGCAACGATCTAGATTTTCCATCGAAAATGACCTCGAGTAAAATCTAGGCGAAGACAAACATCGAAGAAACGTCCTCCTCTTCTTTAAATCTATCGATATACAAGTCTGTCCGGAAAGTAATGCAACCACATTTAAAAAAAAATCTATTGGGCGTCGACACATTTTTTCCAGCGCGATTTCCATGCTCGTATGCTCCCTGGAAGGCGTTAAATGGAACCTCTCATAGTATCCTCGTCACAGCCTCGTCGAGCACTTCCGACCAAAACTTTTGCGCAGACTACGGGGAAAACAGTAAACGGTACTTCTTAGTTGGAAGTGCTCAAAAGACTCAACCAAAGGGTCAACCTCGTCAGAAAAGAGATCGCTGCTGCCAACTGGGTGCTTCACCACGACAACGTGGTCAGCCACACCTGCTTGCGAGTCCGCGAATATCTAGCAAAAAATAACATCACCACACTTCCTCAATCCCGGTACAGTCCTGACTTGTTTCCCGCCGACTTCTTGTTTCCAAAAATTAAAAATGTGCTAAAACGATGCTATTTTGAAAGCGTGGAACGCGTCAAAGAGGCTGCGACGAGGGTACTACGAGAGGTTCCAGAAAATGCCTTCCAGGGAGCATATGAAGCATGCAAATCGCGCTGGAATAAATGTGTCGACGCCCAAGGGTCCTGCTTTGAAGAATTTTAAAGGTTTGTACCCATATGTTCAATAGATTTTTTTTTAAACGTGGTTGCATTACTCTCCGGACAGACCCTGTACATAAACTGCTATAAACTTGTTCTTGCTGTCCCCTATCACAATGTCAACATCAACCGTAACCCTCTTCACAAGTAACATGTAAGGTACGACATATTCGATTGTAAACCATGTGGTCACTAATGACCTCGCTGTTAATGCGACCACATTAACACTTTGCACTCCGCTGTCCCCTCTGAGGCACCACTAGAAATTGTTGTATCATTATTCAAAATATTGTTTACATTATTAAATATATCGGTATCTAATCAATTACTAAACATTTAGGTATTGTATTAGGTATTCTACCAATTTCATATCCATACAATTTCAAAAATCATAGGGAATGGAAGTATTCTAGATCGGAAGAAATGTTTAATTTTCCAGTTAAAATAGCGCGGAGTGCAAAGGGTTAAAATAAACCATAAATAAATAATTTATGTGTTTGTAATATTTCAATATTCTCTATTACTATTTTAGCGAGCTGCGAAGCCCCATTGGACTGATCCAGCAAAGAGAATGATCCCGCCCTCGGGGCCTTCTCAAAATGACTGTACCCTCCTCTCGGGACCCGAAGAATTGAAATTCTTTCGAGCCACCCCTTCCTCCGCGTTCGCGTCGCTGAATATTCCACCGAAAAATTCCCGATTATGTTTGCGAAAGCCCGTCGACGCGATAAAAAGTCGTCGTCGTCGTCGTCGGGCGGCGAGGAGTGTTTTTGGGTCGACGATGAATAATTACTGGATCGCGGAACTTCTCTATCGCTCGATGCTCTCGGTCTAGAGCTCGAGGGGCGGGGAAGGAGAAAAAAGCATTATTAAGGGCGAGAGACCGTTTGTAAAATTCGTTATCTTCTTCCAAGAGGAGGAGGGGAGAAGGGAGGAGATGGCCGTGACGCTTGTTTCATATTTATGAGAAGAGTTTTAGCATATTCAAAACATAAATTACTTTCAGCGGCGTAAGTCAACTAGCCAATAAAATACTCGCTGGAGTTTATCTGGTGGGCTGCAGGATCGCTCTCTCTGCTAACATAGAGCTCCGTCTACCAAAAGGGACGATGGAGGCGATCGCAGGCCCGGAAACCTGAATTATGCACGATAGCAGCTATGGCTGACCTTTCACCGATCGTGTCGCACGTTTACAAGGAGAATCGCCCGACCACTTTCCTTCTACAATGCAAATTCGACGGCAAACAGCCGATGCAGCTTCCTCGTGACCATAGATGCACCCAAAACGATGGAACTTGGACGAAGATCCAAAAACGGACCTTTAGCCGGAGCCACTTTCGTTATTGGATTGGGAATCAGGTCTGTGAACCAACTAGGTCAATGTACCTTCTCGCGGAAAGTCCATTTTATGGCCTAACAGTGCTTCGCAACAATTGCTAACTGTTCCCGTGAAATAGTATTATAGTAACTACACAGCGGATCTTCATGCAAAGTAAACATTTTCTAACTGATTTGAAATTTACTTTCTTTCTTAACACGTTTAAAATAATTGCTGTAACTTAAAACAGTAAAAATATTAGAAGAATTTGAAAGTACTCTTGGATAAGTTTCAACCTATTAAACATATTAAGAAAGAAAGTAAATATCTATTTCACTCCAGTTTGTTGCAATTCAGGTAGAACATTTTTATTTTGCATAAAGATCTGCTGGCTAATTATTACTTATAAATTATTTGGCGATTTTCACCATTAAATTGGTGAATTATGAATTGCAACAAACTGGAGCGAAATAGATATTTGCTTTCTTTCTTAATATGTTTGATAGGTTGAAAATTATGCAAGAGTATCTCTACAGGAAAAACGAAATCACTTTTCGAACGGCCTAATATTAAATTTGCAGTCTGCTGATGTCTTTTTGAGAAGCCCGAGCCATCGGATTTCGACTTACCGGGTAGAAAATGGTGAAAGTCGAGAGCTCGTAGCGGAATCCTGCGGCTGTAATAATTTTTGCTTAGGATCGATACGGTTCCCGATCCGCGACGTCGGGATACAATCGATGACGAATGCAGGATGCCGGTAATCCGATTAAATAAATTGATGGATGGATCCAACGGCGGTTTCTAAATCCCGGGGGAACGCCTATGCGATGCACGCTGTAAAATAAATCCGCGGGGCCGGATTACAGCGCGCGAGCACGGCCTAGCCTGCCTCGTGGTGGCATCACGCTATCCCGAATCGCATTAATTCTTGGTCGAGTTCCACAGAAATTCGAGTGAAACGTCTACTGTGTGTGCGCAATGTTGTCGGTGGCGTTTTCGTGGTTCGTGGCTTTTTCCGCACGGCTCGATTCTTCGCCGACGCTCGGATAAACCTCGAAACGCGTTAATAAACTCTTTAACTACGGCTATCCATTCATACCACTGCTCCTCTGTCACTATGAATTTCAAATTCCGCGGAGTGTTGACGGTACACTCGTCGCGAGAGTAGTAGGCTGAAAAATGAAATATTTTTGAAAGAAGTAACACGCGGATACGCACGGTAAGAACGAAAGAAAGCAACGTTGTTCTTCTTTTGCGAGATGTATATGGTTTGCGTTACTCTCTGCGGCTCAACGACAGCAATCCTCCAAATACGAATGTCGAAAACAATTAAAATTCTAGTTTGATGTTTAATAAAGTTTTAGTATATTTAATAAAGTTTTAGTAATTGCTGTCTTGATACGATTTCGATTGTCTTCGAGAAGAGAGAATGAATTTCTGCTTCTAATTTTTCTTAACCATTCTTAACCATACGAGATACAATTAACACTTTATCTACTGGAAGCAGAAAAGGAAGCTGAAGAATCTTCTTTTCAGGAAGAACTCCTAAGAACTCCTAAACAAAGCCGCGGATAACATTTTTGCAAAGGAAAATGTTGCTTCAAATGATCTCAAGAACCTCCCATTTCCGGCTGTTGAAGGAATTTTGGGATACCCTGTAGAGCAGACGAGAGAGCGAGAGAGTACCGAATTGCGCGAGCTGTAAAATTGTCAACGTCCCTTACTGTTAATTGTAATAAATTATCCGTTTATTGTTCGTGTTGTCTCGTCTGAAGTCAACGCAAATCTATCAGCGTTGACGACCAGATCCGACAATATAATACCTCATACAATACTTAAGTGTATACTAATTGATTAGATACCGACATGAAATAAATGTTAAATAATAGATAATAATAGATATTAAATAAATAATGTAAACAATATTTTGAATAATGTTACAGCAAATTTTAGTGGCGCCTCAGAGTCACCACTGGAGTGCTAAGGGTTAAAAAACAGTTTCAACGTAGAATCCAGTAAATATTATACAGTGACCTTTAAATTTTTGTCGAACGGTGCGCGAGAGTTAAAAAGCAGCGTTGCGATAAACTCGCCATTCAAAGTCCAAAGTCCATCGAATCCCCATCAATCCTCGCAAGTCAGGCCGATCACATGCCGCGAAATACGGTTTCACGACGAATTAATCGCCAGCGTGAAAGCGCCGGGAAATACACTCGCGATTTCGAAACAAGCGAAACGTTCGTGACGAAATTGCAAACGGTCCGTTATCTCTCGCAGGTTCTTTGCCGTAAAACGGCGAAAAGAGAGAGAGAGAGAGAAGGCGAGGGGAGAGAGAGTATCGACGTCGACGGCCTCTCGGATAAGGAATAAGAAGCTTTGCAAATTTCTCGGCGCGCGAGAAGTTTCACCGGCTCCGCAATCTTATCAAGGCGCGCTCTCCTTTCTTCGCGACGGGTAACTACGTACGAGGGCGGAAAAGAAAGTCGGCGAACTAAAGTGGACGAAGATTTACAGCGTTCGTAGATCTACGTGGCCGAAACTGCGCGATCTCCTCTGCCGGAAGTCGTTTGTTCTTTGTTCGACAAACTGGAGCTCCGAAGAAACAAGAAGTATCTAGGAAATGCAGCATCGACCGACGGATGATCGGGAAAACCGAACATCGCACTGAGGAGTATTTGGCTGCGGAAGCTGGCCAAAAGCCGATTCGAAAATTTTGTCGAAAATATACAATTTTTGCTTTCTGAGATAGCTGAATATCTCTCCTAACCCTCTGAAAAGGTTGTAATGTATAGCAGACAAAAACCGCGCACGGATCAGCTCCGAATCAGCCGATTATTTACAACCACCCCGCTCCGACAACTTCAACCCCGACAGATGGACAACGCGTGCGACAGAACCACCGAATCAGATCGATGAAATCATACATACATACACACCATACTTTTCTATTTTGTATAGATAGATAGATAGATAATATGTCAATACCTTCTCTTTTATTTTATTCACTCGTGAAGTGTTATGCTTTGTTAAAGGTGAAGATTTTTATCGCACAGAAATGATGCCAACTTTTTCTTTTACAGATATTTTACCTCGTTTTTATTAGCTCGCTTTCTTGTCAGTCTGTTTGTCTGTTCGGTACAAAGTTTGCAATTGATTTTAAGCTAACCTCCCGATGAGCTAGAGACTTGAAATTTTAAACATAGCTCAGAGAACTAGATGACACTGCAATATTTAAAAAGAAATTTTTAAAAAGCCTATGCGTTTAGGAGATATAAACTATTAAATTTAACCGTTGCACCTCGCCGCGCGGCGCTCGGTAGTACGTGATCGCGTTCAGCGATCCCCACTCCGCGCGACAGCGCTCCCAACTGCACTACGCGTTCCCACTCCTTCTCATCCCCACTCCACTGACCCGCTACGCACCGAAGAAGCTCAGTGTGCGTTCAAACTCTGTACGCGGTGTTTACAAAGTTACTACGTATTATTATACTATAATGTTTGTTTACCAAGCGAAAGAACCGTTACACCGAGATTCTTCGTCAACCTTTATTTTTACCACGGCATTTTTACCACGTTTCTTGCTACGTTTTTTTCGATATGACGCGTCGCAATACCGTCTGAAATTGACTACATCTCTTTGTTACAAACTCATTAAAATGTTTAAAACCGATTGAAAAATTTCACACACACAAGACTAAAAAGCAGAAAATAATTATTTAAATAAAATGAATTTTTAAAAAATACCACGTTTTTAAAACGGACTAAAAAGTATAAAATAATTTTTCCTACCCCCATACAGGTACCTAACCCCATACAGATTCCTAACCCCATACAGATAGTCCTGAAAATTTGTGATTGTGAATTTTGAATAGCTATGAAAATACTTGTAAGATTTAAAACGAAAAACGTGGGGCGCAAGATAATAGTAAGGAGTGTAGAGTGTAGCTGCCGTTGAGAAAATTCACACAACAGTTCATATCATTTGCAGTGCAATAAAATTATTAGTGACTTAGGTGAACTACATGCATCAATTATCTATTGCATGCGCCCCACGTTTTTCGCTTTAAATCTTACAAGTATTTTCATAGCTATTAAAATTCACAATCACAAATTTTCAGGACTATCTGTATGGGGTTAGGGATCTGTGTGGGGCTAGGAAAAATTATTTTATACTTTTTAGTCCGTTTTTTCAACATATTTTTCTAAAAATTTATTGTTATTTACATTATTTTATACTTTTTAGTCCGTTTTAAAAACAAGGTATTTTTAAAAAATGTATTTTTATTTAAATAATTGTTTAAATAAGTATGTACTTTACTTTCTGTGAAATATTTTGGTCTCCATGACTTGTGTTTTTGTTATGAGTGATGTTAAAAACTGACCGATAATTCAGTGAAGGATATTACAATTCAGACAATTCGAATTTCGCGAAATGCGAAAACCATAATTGAGCGACAGTTGATCGCGAAAAAATAAACCATAAAAATTCAAACGCAGAGAGAGCAAAATGCGAGAAGCAAAATTGATGGAAAACCAATCACAAAATGGCGAACCACAGAAATTAAAATGCAGAAATTGATGAACAATTGAAACAAACCACAGAGCCTGAAACGCAGTCTGTTTAGAAATTAAAATACACGGAGCAAAGTGCACGGAGCAAAATGCAAAGAGCAGAATGCGAAAAGCATAATTGGACGACAGTTGATCGCGGAAAAGTAAACCAGAAAAATTCAAACGCAGAGACAGCAAAATGCTAAAAGCAAAATTGATGTACAATTGAAGCAAACCAGGGAGACTGAAAAGCAATCTGATCGCGAAGAAGCAAGCCGCGGACAGTAGAGTGCTTAGAAATTAAAATACACAGAGCAAAGTGTACACAGCAAAAAATGCAGAGAGCAGAATGCAGAGAGCAGAATGCAGAAAGTAAAACGCGTAGGCGCATAGTGACAGCAAACCGCAAACGGTCGTCGCGCGAAACTCGCGTCGCGTCGGACAGAAAAAATCGAACAAGTTATGATGGATCCCCGTGCAAGGCGTATAAATCTGCGGAGTCGCGCCGCTATTCGTCGCGGGCCGATGAACAAGCGCGAAAAGTTCCGGGCCACGCGAATCCCGGTGACGAATCGATTCGATATCCGGCGCGCTCGTAAAAGACAGGCGACGCGACGCGCGGAGCAGAGTATTTGCACCGAAAAGCAGGGAATAACTATCTTAAAATTTGCTCTATCTTCAAACTCCTTCGTCGAAAGTCGTCCGAAATTAATGAAATAAAACCGTTTACAAGTTCGAACTTTCGAAAGTTGTCTTTGAGCTTCTCTCATTTCGTGCAGAAGGCTCTTGAAATTGTCTGTCGACGAAGATATTAAAGAATGAACTATCTACTTTCACACCCTTGAGGCCAATTCTTCCAATGTCTTCTATTGGTGATCAATTGTTTCAAGTTTAGCTTTTGCGAATATACTCCATTGAAAAT
Organism: Lasioglossum pauxillum; assembly: GCA_933228785.1. NCBI lineage: Eukaryota > Metazoa > Arthropoda > Insecta > Hymenoptera > Halictidae > Lasioglossum > Lasioglossum pauxillum. The sequence continues at coordinate 18,652,574 of OW121704.1, read as the reverse complement.
TAAGTCTGTACCTACCGGAACCCTATCAATAGGATTTTTAATAATTGTACTGGTACAAATATTAGAAATGGTAAAGTTGTACATCGATGTACTGTATGAAAACTGTGTTTAGATATGTATATTCATTGTATCCTACTTTTCGTGGCATAATGTTGACATATCTGTCCACTGAAATTTTTGCAGCTGCTAGCTCAAGAAAGAAAACGTAGCTTCCACTCTGTAACATTACTATAAATGCAATATGGCTTTCGCAGAAACTGGTCCAAATAGGAAGCCCTACTATTCGCTCTACAAAGTTCTTAGATCAATGCAGTGGAACTTTTGCAGCAGGTAACCCAAGAAGGAAGCCTTATTTTTTGTTCGACAACATTGGCATATCTGATCACTGTAATTTTTGCAGCTGCCAGCCCAAGAAAGAAGCCCTAGCTTTCACTCTACAGTACTTTATCGATAAAAGTCCCCAACACGGGTCTGCTCAGAGTCATTTATACGCTAGGGATACTATTATTTGAGTTTTGCCGACCGTAGAGAAGGACAGTCGAGCTCGAGAGGCCTCGATCGCCGCAAAGTGTAAACATAACTAATCCGATGACAAACTTCTTTATTTTTCATTATTTTTTTATGGAACTTTCACCAACATATTCGTGGCATTTTTCTAATGCAAAATGATACCAAACACGATATAATTTCAACTGTATTTAGTGGTTTAATTGACGATGAAAGTTTTGGTCGCAAGGAAGGACATCGTATGGGAAAAAAAGAGAAGCGAAGAGTCGCAGTCGCCGGCACAGTTCAAAGAACTTCCCATAAACTTTCATAGTCCATTACACAAGTTTTCATCGGAATTATATTATATTTGCTATCATTTTGCATGAGAAAAATGCCACAAATATGTTGGTGAAAAAATAATGAAAAATAAAGAAGTTGTGACATTCGGAGCAGTGCGGCCTCACCGATATACTCGAACCGTATGTCATACTTCACGGCGACTGAGGCCTCTCGAGTTTCATGGCCCCTCAAGACATTTGGGGCATTTATGGATAAAATACTGTATAACTACTACAAATATCAATGTAAAAGGCCTTACGCAGAAAGTGGCCCAAGAAGTCGGCCCTAGTTTTCTCTTTATAAAACTTACATCAATCCACTGGAGCTTTTGCAGCCCAAAAGAGAAGCAATAATTTTCGCTCTGTAACGTTGCTAATGTGTTCGCGCGAATCCATCGGTTCGCTAGCAACTGCGACTTTCCGAGCCATTAAAAACGCAACGATTCTCGCAGATCGCGAAACGCGAGTGGAGAGCATCTGTTAGCAGCTCGGATCCGAGTCGTAAAACTGGAAAGAAATGAATTTCGGCGGAAAATCTTCAGAGTGTGCTTGACGTAGAGTCCGAGTCTCCTATCCGCTCGCTCGAGAGTCGTTATTCGCTGAAGGAAGAAAGAATTTGATCTTCCTCTGCTGTCCTTCAATTTATTTGCGCTAGTTATCCGAACTGGAAACGGAGCAGTCCGCGAAAGCGTATTTGACTTGTTACTCCCCGAGAAATAGGCTACGGTAGGTTTGTTGTCGTTCTCCGAAAGGAAAAGCGCTCTGTTGTTTGATCGGCTCGGCTCAGGGCTCAGCGTGTGCACGGCGCGGCGTGTGCGTCTCTTCTTTCCGCTATTAAATTCGCGGATTCCAGAGTCCGCGATAGAATCGATCGGTTTCCGAGGACGCGAGCTATTTTCGGATATCGTCGTCGTCAGGAGCGATGTCCTCGTACCTAAAAACGATTCTACCTCACCCGTTTCCGCCAGCGCGGCGCGGTAGCCGGCGAAGAATCAATCTACTCGCGGGGCGGAATTGGCCGCCGCTCGATAACCGACGTTTGTCGATTCCGCTGAATAACGATTCTATTAGAGCGAGGACCGCTCACGGCGAAACCACCCCATATTTGTTATTTCGACCGGACGGCTGTCGGGCCGGGCCGGCCGGGCCGATTAAGCCGCGATAGTGAAACGACTGTAAGATTCCCGCGGCGAATCATGACTCCATTTGTACGGACTCTCCTGAACGTGGTAGACAAACACCACTGAAATTGATCCTCGCTGTTTTTTCGCAAATTCAGAATTCTTTGTCTAGATATCGACATGTTAACATTATCGCTGTTCTTGAGCAAATTGAGAAAAGGTTAAGCAGGATTCTGGCTTGAGGCTTAGTATCTTTTTCTTCCATGCATTGATCCAACATTATCATTATCACATCGATCCAATTTTACTTGCGGAGTGGAAAGTAAAATTAACACTTACAATTATTGAAATAATAAAAACTATTTCATAAGAAATGATTGCATAGATATCTTTAGTAGAGCCGCAGAAAGTCTGAATAAAATTAATCTTCTCATTTTGCTAAGGGAACATGTACTAGTTGCATTTAAGTCTCACTAGGTTTAGCGTTAAGAAGCGTTTCGCTATTTCAAAGGGCGAGCCTTCCGTTTCGGGACATTAACAGCTAACACGTCAACGATCCTCTTCGTTCGGAAAAACGTGCCAAGCCGTTAAGTACGGCATGGCAACAGACACCTAAAGGAAGTATCCCGAGTTTCCGCTCGGTGACGTTGCTAGGTCGACAGACGAGTGGTGCTCGTCACTGGAATTGTCCCGTCGTAAACCCGACCGGTTCCAATATCCGTTCTCCCACGCAACTCTTACAAATATCGTAGCACCGCGGATCGATCCGAAACGCGCCGGATAGAAATGTACGAGTAGCCGCCTCCGTCGTCGTTCCTTAAGTCAAAACACCCTATAAATTATCTGTCGTGCAATTACGTTTCTTTCGGAAGCGAAGCAAGGCCGAGGCGAGTCAAGGAACGAGGTGAGGCAAGTACGCTCGCGTGGAACTGACGTTTAATCTACAGGGAGTGTTCCGGGAGAAATCTGCTTTTCGTTACAAAAGCGTCACCAATTAAACCTTTGCGAAATTGGCCAAGCAAAGGAGACCGGTGTGCGCTGCCGATCGAGGGAGCACCGCGCACCGAAAGCACAGCTTTCTATCGCGGGCCGGTTGTAACTTCTGGATAATAAGCTCGTAGAATGTCGGGAATAGTAGCAGGTGCGCGCGTCGTCTGTTTTCATTGCTCCATAAAACATCGGATGGCAGGGAGCGCGGTCGCACGGAGATCGCGCGATGCGTTCTCGCGATAGAGCACGCGTTACGGCCCGCCCGACACTTTATTCCACGGATTTGATCGCTGCGTCTCACAAACCTGCACCAGGTCCGGTGCTGCTCGCCTGTCTCCGCGGGCTGTTGACATTTTACAAACGGACGGGAAACACCTCACCTTCCGAACGACATCACAGTGGGACGGAATAGGTTTTAATTCATTATTTTAGTAATTAAGTAGGTCGTTGGAGGCGGCTTAGTGTCAGCTATAGAACGTTAGTCAATAAATAATAGGGTGATGTGCCTTAATATGGTATAAACGCCTATTATGGCACTACCTTATATCTTGTAAAGGAGAAGTCGCATTCTAGTGAGAAAATACTCAAACAATAGTTTACCATGTTTACTCGACAGTGTGCAATGCAATTGCACCATTCTATAGATTTTAGTATCGATCCTCCGCCAATTGTGTCTCCACGTGTTGAATATTTTTGTGATTAGACTTTTCGATAGTACCTTTTTCGAGGAAGGTAAGTGATTTTCAAATGTTTGAACATATCTGTAGTTTCAGATTATTTATATTAATGTTTGCCAACTGTTGGTTTGGGCTGAAATTCATTTTCTCTTTGTCACTAGCTAGTATCATCAGCCCACGTGGAGTTCCCAATATGGCACTACCAAGGGTTCCCTAATATGGGTATAGCTATTGACATTCTTGGTGTGGGTGCCGAATATGGCACTAGGTGTCATATTAGGGACTCAAGGTGTACCATATTAAGAACCCATTTCGCTGGAACCTGCAAATGACACCACAAAAAAGAATATTTTTCTCCCCAGCTGTATTAATTTTTGGTCGAAAAAGAGCATTGTGAAATAATCAAAAAATGACATCAACAAAAAGTGGTTCATATTGGGGCACTTTACCCTATATATAGTGATAAATAAATTAGATTAAATTATTTACTTATTTAGACACACGCGAACGGTGTCATTACTGCTAGGGAAACGTAAGACTCATTATTCAATACGCATCAATAAATACGTATGTATTTACCTTCATTTTTAAAATTGATTAATCAGAAAATAGGGCTTCCTTCTTGGACTACCTTGGAACAAGAGTTCCAGTGGATTGATGTAATAGTTTTACGGAGTGAGAGAGATAGCTATTGCTTCTTTCCTGGCTCACCTTCTGCGAAAGTTCTACTGGATTAATGCATTGTAATAACGTTATAAAACAAAAATGAGCGAGGTATTATCCCAAGATCTTTGTCCAAGGATTTCCGAGGGCCATACAAAGCTAAACAGCTTCACTGCCGGATTACGAACGGTCAAAGGGAGGCATCTTAAAAAATAATGTTTATAGACACGATGCACGAGATGCGCCGAGGTAGATACCAGCGGGACGCGTGCCCTCGCTAAGATACAATATAATCGTGTCGACGACGAGACACTCGTAGAACGCCCCGAGCGAAAACCCGGTAACTTGCGCGAGATATAGTTTTCCCTCGCGAACGTTTCCGCGACCCGTTTTCCACGACCTCGGGTATCTTGTCGTCGGGACACACCCCCGCCCACCACTGTACGCCCCGCCTGTTTATCCAGTAATTTGCTCGAATTAAAGATAAATAGCGCCGACACGAGTTTCCAGTTTTCCTTTAATATCGACTTCGCGCGTCCCGGCAATTACGCGGCCTTAAACGTGCCGGTAACGATAACAATGAGCCGCGACGCGAGACAAACACGGGCGAACGGAAGCACGACGAAATCCGATCCATTAGGTGTGAAAATGAGTTCGGCTGGGTTTTATTACCGGAGCTACGGGACGCGGCCAAACCGCTCTAGATTTTTTTTCGGTCGCGGTTGTTTAGACTGCGAGACGTTTTTATGGGAGTTTCTTTAACGATTGTTTCATCATTCTTGCTGTAACAATTTGCATCGTGAATTCATTATTCGATACATACTGGACAAGTCAATAGTACAAATCTCCAATGTTCTTCAAAAAGTGCCCATAATTATGGAAAGTGGTCTAAGTGCAAATTTAAAAACGATAAGGGTATTATTTATTTCACATCACATTATTTTAAACTAAATGAATTCAATGTCATTTTTTTGCCACGCATATATTAACTTGCCCTGTTGTTGTTGTATGCGTCAAATCTTGTAATCGAATTTTAAACCTCTTCCCATAGTCCAATCTTGCTGAAATTTTGTATACACACTTGCTTCCGATGACAATAAAAGTAGAAGATAAATATATAGAAAAAACTTTTTAAAAACCACGCTTATATTAAAATGCACTAAAAAGGAGAAAATAATGTTTTTCCTGGTTCTCCATTACATACCGAATCCAGTTAAACGATTAATAATATTTTTCCCCAAAATTTTAAGCAATAAATTCAAAATTTCTTCTGTTATAAAATTAGTGTTGGAATAGATAGAAAAATTTAATATAAATTTCAATAAAACCATGACATTAGTGACTATAAAAACAAAAGCGTGGAGCGCTAAACTATATTGACGTAATCTTCGTGGGCGCTCCACGCTTTTATTTTTATAGTCACTAATGTCATGATTTTATTGAAATTTATTTGCTATCTATTTTGACACTAATTTTATAACAGAAGAAATCTTTAACTAATTGCTTAAAATTTTGGGGAAAATATTATTAATTATTTAACTGGATTCGGTATTTTATGGAGAACCAGAAAAAAATGATTTTCTTCTTTTTAGTGCATTCTAATATAAGCGTGATTTTTAAAAAGTTTTTTTATATATTTTATTTATGATATTGTCAAAAATGAATCGTTACATTACATTATATGGTATTCATTTAGTGTTAATATCCTTTTCCTTTAAACATCCCGAAACAAGAAATATTTTACTTATACCACTTTCATAATTATATTACAGAAATACAAATACGTATACAAATATTAAGCAGCTCGGAAATCGCCGAACGAAAACGTTCGAATTTAAAGCAGCCCCGCACGTAGAAATTTCAATGAAAAGGACATTCGTTTCCGCAGCTAATAACACGTTCGTCCTACTTCCTGGAATTGCCGGAAGCAACGGATCCGTGTTTCCATCTCGAGTTCTCGTCGAACTGGATTGTTGCACCTCCGAATACGCGAGCCCGCGAGAATATTGTCGATAACGGGCAGTCGAAGCGCGCCGCGCCAGTTTCGAATGGAAACAAGCGAGATCTCGAGCCACAGAAATTTTATGACTCGAACCTGGAATTAAAATCCCCGACGGATTTTATGTTCGGGATCGAACCGGGCCGTGGGTAGTAAAAATCTGGCGGCGCGTGCCGTTGCTCCGATAATATCGTTGTTTGCGATCAAAGATCTTCCGGAAAGCCTCCTTGTCAATAGTACATTCTAGATTCAACATAATATTTTTAATACACCGCATATAATAACTGCAGCTAGAATTTTAATCTGAAAAAGGGGATGGAGGATTAAATAGGATCATCAAAATATCACGGAAAAGAAAGGATCTAAAATTCTAAAATGTTCAACTTTGATAGTTCAGTACAACTACAATTTGCATTTGATTTGATTAATTCTTTCATTTTTGAGGTCACTTGATATTCGAAAAACAATATCACCTTTAGACATTAGACATCGATACGACGAAGTTCATTTGTTTGTGAAATATTACTAAAACCTTCGATCCAGCCTACTGCGTGCCATTTCTCTTCGCGAACGGTTTCTGTTATTTTCGGAGGATCGACGGAACACGTTTGGCAACGGTATCGGCCGTCTCTTCAGGGATTTACGGATGTAGCGAGGCCGGCTTGTTCGCCGCGGCTGCTTTGTCGTAAACGCAAGGGCATCTGGGGGACCGAATAATGGAACGATAAATCACTGGCGCGATATTCTTGCGCGTCTCGGGCAAACGATAAATCATCAAGCGCACCGAAGGCATACGCGCCACGGTATTAAACGTTTTCGGGGGCCACTGTCGGCCGCGGTGGCAGCCTGCAGTCTTCGCCAGCGAGGCTTTAAGTTTCGTCTAGCCCGATGGACCGTCGTGGTCTGGATATCTACGAGCGTGCTGGATCGTTGAGACTTTAAACGCTGGGACACCGGCCAATGTTCCCTTTGTCCGAGAAGACGCACTTCTGCGTGCTATGTATTTACAGGGTCAAGTTCTTCTGCCGAAGTGTTTGATGACGTGGACGAATTTGTCTTTTCGGACTTGGATATTTCTATACGAATATTTACGTAAAAATCGTTCACTTAATTCACTCGGATCCCTGCCACAATTTATGCATTCTGCATTTGTTGTTCGTTGAGAGACATACAGTGGATGAACAAAGTATTTCTACACCGTTTAAAAACGAATAACCTTTTCAAAATTTTTAAAAATCTTAATTTAGGATTTGCGAATCATTTAAATCGCAGATTCGCTGTGTTCAATCAATAATATTTCATAAATTTCTTTGTTGCGACTTTTGACCACTCGAACCCGGTACGTAGGGTAAGGTTGCTCAAGTCGTACCCCTTAAGAAACATACCGTATAAAACTTAGGATTTATCAAATAAATAGAAATTAAATGTACTATTCAAAACTTGTGTTAATATTGTTGTTATTTATTATAACGAAATTAGAAAATCTATATGCTTTCACGTAAAATAAACTAAATTTTTAAAAATTTACATCGGTACGACTAAAGAAACCGGTTTCCTAATTCGTACCACCTATAGCCTAAGTCAGGCATGGGCAAAAATAGCACGCGTGCTAGGGAATTCAAGGAATACCCGTGGAATACCCCCATTTCTCCCGGCCGCGCGTCTCGCTCCCCGTGGCGGCCCTAGTGCTCGGTGCAACTACGGCTGCCATGCCTGACCTAAGTCGTATCTAAGAATTCAATTAAGCAACAATAATAATTAAAACGTATTTTGCATTCATCTGTTTACATGACACATAAGTATTCAGTTAGTACAAACATCACATACAAATTTTTTTGTTCTTTTGTCAACTCCAGCGCATACGTCGTGCACCCATGATTTGCATTTCAAGCATTGAATCATGTTTTCCTCCCGATCTTCTCCACAAATAAAACAAAACCAATCGCTTTTCTTCTTTTTAATTTTTAATGGCAATTCCTTTTTATTAATTACTGCGTTTATTTTATTTGCCGCATTTTTTAAGTTTTCTTTATTCTGCGTTGACGTTATTTCGACTGACGAGGTAGCACGACTTAGGAATCTCATATGGGTACCACTTAAATTAAGTTAAATTTAAAAAGTGAACATAAACTAACTGAATAAAATTAATACGATTTCGTTTCGTCCAAGCGATTATGTAAATTCTACTGAATTTATATTTAATAAGGATCATAATTTTATCAATAATTTACTTGCAAATTTAACTACCAAACATATGCAGAAAATTATAAGAAAATTGAAATAAACTTACTTGATGACAGGATTTATAATGAGGCTGGTTTATGGCAGACAATAATACGTAAAGCAACTTGGTCGACTCAGATTTATATTTAGTCGCCGTTGTATGTGCTGTTGTCGCCGTAACGTACTTCGTTCAAAATTCAAGTGGTACGACTTGAGCACTGGTACGACTTGAGCAACCTTACCCTACTGCGAGACGATTACGGCACGCGATTTCTTGATTTTCTGTGACTCTCGATGATTAGAACACGGGATATGTTGACACGTAAAAGCGGCTTACTGACGATGACTGCGGGAGCCCACTCGACCGCGAACTATTCGAGTATGCACGCGCGGCACTGTCGCGGGTACCTCGTTATATTTCTAATTACGGATTCCCGGCTTCGATGGAGAGAAGTTTTAATCACCGGCTTACGTAATTATTACTCCCGGAGAGCAACGTTGGCCGTCTTCGTCGGACGGCAGCCGTCGAACGGCCGGCGAAGATTACCGTCGTAATCGTCGAACGAACTTTCGAACGACCGCGGCTGGTTTAATCGTTCGCGGATTAACCGTGCTTCTGATTTTTCACGGAAAATTAGAAATTCGCGTAACGGAACGCAAACGGTACGGAGGTGGAGGCCGTTAAAACCGTCGCGGAGGCGACGCGACGGAACGCGATTACGGTTTCATTTCCAGGGAGGAACGCGGCCGATAGCGGCACAATAATTAGCCGTAATCGCGGCGTTGACCGTTTATGGCGGCGGAACCATCTAATCAAGATCGTCATATCCCGGTCTGCGGCCAGACCGCTTTGTCGACTCGATGGAACCGTGGAAACTGCGGATCCCGTGCTTTCGAATCAATTGCCAAAGAGATGGCTTTGTTCTTCGCTCCTCTCCGATGCTGGCACATTCAAACGCAGCCGGAAAAGTCGAAACGAAATTCGAACGATCTTTCTCTCGCACTTTGAGAACGGTTCTCTCAGCCTCGGGTCGGTGTGGTCTCTCGAAAAGTCGGGATATCTTGTGTCCGAGACCACTCCCTCCCACCCCTATCGATTTTATCGATGGTCGATTATCAATAAGTTACCACAATGAATTTACTGTTCCTTGTAGTTGTTCCTTAAAATGAATCTACAATCTCAGAAGCATATTAACCCCTTGCTGTATTTTAACAAGTCACACTCGGGATAAAGATCTTAAACAAAGTCTAACAAATATGAATGTTACGCGTTTCTTTTTAAATGAAAGAAAATTTAGAGTTGAAACTACACCGCTTTACCTTCAATCAATGTATTTTTTCAAAAGTGAAGTTCTTCCTCCCATCGATGTTTGTGAATTATGGCGTAAATACTTCAAGTATTTAGTTAGGACTAGAACCCTTCGCTTACTCTCCGGTTAGCGTGTGTTTCGAAAAGCGGAAAAATATTGTAATTGAACATGTTTACTCAGCTCTTATCGATTTCGCTGAATTGTTACAGCTGGGACTGCACTGTGAACCTTTGGACAAGCTTCACAGATTTTTGCGGATATTTTTCTAAAGGCCGCTATTCTTCAGGACGATCCTTTATCCTTATCGAAAATATTCCTGATGTTTGGGATTGTTAAACTGTGGAGTCTATGCATTCATGACAAAAATTGTTTAGTTTCACGGTCTATAAGCCGCTCGTAGTATTTTTTTAAAGAAAGAGCCACTTTCAAATCCCACGTGAAAATCCGAATATCTAGTATCTCCATTTTCCATTAAGGTTCGAAGATTTTCAGTTCTCTTTGAAATCTGCCAAAAATGCTTTGGATTCTTATTTCCCAAATAGCCAAATTGATTCAAGTTCGCAGAGTGGAGATATACAACCGGTTAAAATTTCGACGAAAAATGTTTCGAATATCATCTACGAATATCATCTCGAATATCAAATATTTAAAAAATGCCTTCGATATTTAACACTTCCTTTACAGAAAGTGACCGTTTCTTTACAGTTATAGTGATTAAAACGTCTTTATCCCCAAAAATGTCGTAAAAGAGAAAAGTAAATTTATAATGCTGAAATATTGATTACAAACGAAACCAATTTTATTTAATCTAAAAAGGAACGCGTATCATTCATACGTATGTTAGGACTTTGTTAAAATCTTCATCACGAGTCTGACCGTTAAAATATGGCAAGGGGTTAAAAAACAAACTGCATTCACGTGTTTCTTTTAATGGTGTCAATTCGTATAGGTAGATAATTAAAATATTTAATTCTGCTAGGGTCAAGCTGACTTTTATCAGTTCAAGATCGTCCATCCCTGGAACAATGCATGATCGCGATTCGCAGAGTCTGGCCTACGCGAAAAACGGGAGGAGCCGACAGCAGAGACGTGGTTCTCCGCCTTAGCGTTGTCCGCGGGCCGCCTTATAAATATTTATAATGCGCAAACAGAGGGACACGATCCTGGCAGAAACCGCGCGACGAATTCGATCGTGAAAGCATTTGCTTGTACTTTAAACGGCGGTCCCAGCCTCGCTGTATAATTCACTAAAATTGAACTTCACCGTCGCGTCGTCGTCGGAACGATCGAAGCGTTTCGTGCTGTACGGTTCCAGAGACGCGGTGCACACGATGTTCCTTGCCAAAGAAGAGAAATAGAGAAAAAAAGCATCTCCCGAAGGAAACCGAATACGTTTTTCGACAGCCGAAATCCCCTTTGCGCTTGAAAACCGTATCCGGTGGATACCTGGGCACAAATAATTCGAAGAAAAAAAAATTAACGGATAGGGGAAGCTGGTTGGAAAAACCACGTGTGTGCAACAGAAATCCGCAGAGCTTAGGAACTCGATCTCTCTCGTTCGATCTCTATCGAACTTCTGTTTCCTTCGTCTATCGAACGATAACGAACAACTTTATCCGAGCCCGAGGTTTCTCGCGGAAAATACACCTTCCACTGATTCCGCCGCGTGCCCAGAATACGATCCTCAAATCTGACCAGTCCCGTAGGTCACGCCGAAATATACGTCTTCCTTTTATTTGTCTCGATTTTGACCCGAGAGTACCCGCGGTGGCTACGTGCCCCGGAATACACGCATGCGAAAGATAACACTGTACAACAAATGTGTTCAGCAATTACTGTTGGGTGATTCTGATAGAGTTTGTTATTCTAAAACCAAATCCGAAAGTAAAATTCCTCTTCCACGCAACGTTTTCGAAGGGCATTGATTTTTGTCGAAATGAAAGCTAAACATGCGAAACAGGGAAAAGATAAAGGAGCCTCTCCTCCTCTGTATATCCATACAGTCAATTATGTATTTTTTGCACTGTCTAATACTTGTAAATGCTTGTTCAAGTTTGAAAAAGAGCTGACGCTTGTACTTTATACGCGCTATTTTTGTATTTATGTGAAAAACCCTTTATGCAGCAGGGATTTACTGTACCGCACTGAATTTTGTTGGACAGTTATAATTACCCGGGATCGGAGATGCGTATCCTCGAATTTAGATCCCTGGATGAGATACTGGAAGCCCGATAAAAAAACCCAATTTTTTAAATGATCTTTGTCATAAATGACTATGTATATAATTGAAGACTAGATCTACAGACTCAATCTACTGATCGAGCTACGAGAAAGAAGTCTTTTGAGATGCTAGAATGATGTCAGAATTAAATCTAGGTAGAATTGGATTAGACTACAAGACCTAAACTAATATATTAAGTTTGCGCGCTATCGAGTTGAATAAAGTATATTCAAAATTCAAGCAGTGGAATTTGGTCTCTGTCGCCGATACAGGTGATCTCGTTGTCACCCGTTTTTGCCGCGTATGTCAACACGCGGATCGTTGTTGCTCGACGCCGCGTGGCAACAGACATCGCTCTCATTGGCCGAATTCCACCGCTTGAATCCTTCAAATTCACTGATAGAGATCATGCGATTCCCGGGGACCAGTCCGGGTTCGCCCTTTCGTCGTTATATAAGGCACCTGCGGTGCCTTCTTCCTTCGTCGTTATCTGCTATGTAAGCAATTCATTTACGTGTCCGTCGAATTGCGTTTTAAGCTTGATTCGCGTGTTGTCAATGGTGACTGGGAATAAAGTGACGAGCCCAATGTGGGTGTTAAACCACAATAACCATCTCTGATTCGCTCTATCTCCTTCTCCTCCACCGGTCCTCGTGGATTTCCTCGCGCGCCCAAATCTGGGTGGTTCCGGCAGCCGGCATTTTCCGACCACGTTGGTCGGTGCCGAAACAAAGTAGCCTAAGCGCGAGCGGATATTATGGATTTATGACAAAAATGTGTAGGTGTAATTTGAAATAGTAGAGACATTAGAAGAATTTAAAAGTGCAGTTATTATTATTTTCAACCTATTAAACATATTGAGGAAGGAAATAAATTTCTATTTCACTCGCAGTTTGTTGCAATTCGTGTAGAAAATTTTGATTTTCCATAAATACCGCTGTCTACTTACGACCGAATGATCGCGGAACCGATGATCTAAGCCCCCCGGTTCTTGGCATCTGGAATCGGGCGAACGTCGACGACAATTTCGCCGGACAAACGCGTATGCGGTGTCGGCCGGGAGAGCTCGGCTAAACAGATTAAACGCGCATTCGACGAGTCACGCAGGTGAGCACCAATTGTGTTCATTATTAACGTAATCGGGTGCACCTGAGCCACGCGCGAATACGTTCGAACGTCGAGCGGTTTACGGCTGCTAACGATCGCGAAATGTATCGATGTCGTTATGCGCGCTACCCATCCAACAGTTTCGATGCTCTCGAATCGCGCGCATCGATTAACGACGGTCAACGCGGACGATGCAACCCGTGAAAAACCTTTTTGCTACACTGATATTTAATTCCCGGTTGTCGGCGACCAACCGACAAATTGCGAGTCTCATACCTTGCGTACTCGTTTACGATACGATTCCCGTAATTGGAGTTCGACTGTAATAACTAGGACTGCGGATCTTTCACGCATTTATGGCGTATGCAAGTTTTCGAAAAATATTAGAATACGAAGGACGAATTCGGCAGGATTTTTATTAATTTTATATCGATAAAGGTCATTGCCCCTGAAAATATGGTTATGTGATACCACTTACTTGTCTGGGAAAATTAAAAATTGCATAAAAATCCACAGTCTAGTACCAAAAGACTTGAGATTTTATTCATATTTTTACAGAAACTTCTTCCTATACATTTCAAGACGCATTCAGCAAAACGATTTAAACTCTTAAATTTTAAAGTCGAGGAATGTTAACGAAATTTATTTTGCATTTAAAAATATTCATGGCGCTCTTAAACAATATCTGTTAAGTGCAAGAAAATTTCAGACGTGGTTTTCCGTATTCATAAACCGTGTTTTCCGACTGTTTCCCCCGGCTCGATAAATCAAGATCGGTGGACAACGTTTGATACCGCTGGATTAAAAGCTAAAATTGGGACAGAAAGCTTTTTAATCCAAAGCGCCAACAATTTTTTGAAAACGGGATCAAATAGTCGATTGATAGATGGGCGAGTGCCATTGATATCGATGAATGCGAAAAACGATGCGACTTATAGAACGAACAAATGTGCAAACTTTTGGTACGCAACAAATCAATGGGACACCGGTGGCACATTTCAGGGATCGGAATCAACAATTGTCCGAAAAAGATTATGGAGAAACAAGAAAATTGCTCGTGGATGAATATGTTTGTGTAATATTTTCGATGAAAAACAGGAAGCCGGGTGACAATGTAAAATGAAATGACGTTGGTATGCAACACCTCATTCTCCAGACCTCAACCCCTTGCCTTTATATCAGGACCGAGTCGTGATGAAGATTCTGAACAGATTCTGATAAAGATGTATGTTAATAATTTCCTTTAAACCGAAATAAAATTCTATTCTGGTTTTGTTAATATACTGCTATTGGAGAACATATAGGTATACAATTTATATAAATTTTCTCCTTTTTTTAGGAAATTATAATCTACAAAAAATGTCTACTTTTAACTAAGTTAAAAGACTACTTTTAACTAATAGAAATCGACATTTTTCCGGCTTTTCGACCAAATACCCCCCAATATGCATTTGGAATCAAACGAACGTAAAACCAGCGCCGGTGCTATAAAAGTACGAAATAGGAGAGTGTCGGGAATATTGTTCCTCGTTGCGTCGCGTGGAAATTTGGTTGGGAAGGTTTCTCGCAGGAACGAGGGCCGCGCAACAGCCCGTCATAGAGAGGCCCTAATTTTCGCTGCTCGTCCTCCGCCTGTTCGACCTCGTTCGCGTCGTCCCTCGCGACGCGATATCTTTGTCGCCTAACCTTCCCGGAGAAAGAAAGAGACGGCATAGTTCTAAACGCGAGGCTACATTTGCATTTCTCGGCGCTTAGGGTCCGAGCGAGGCGGCGGGGCGAGTCGACGTTATGCAAATCTTAATTCGCTCCGCTGGAAAACTCGTAAAATTACCGAGCTTTTCCGCAATAAAGCCCCAAATTACTTGCACGCCTTTGAGCCCTTCGCCTGTCTGCCCTTCTCTGTTCGCCCGGCTTCATCGGAGAGAAAAAAGGCCGAGGATCTCTCGACGATCCTAGATCGCTCCGTCTTGATAACGGTTATGGGTCGGGGCTGATCGTTAACGGGAGTGCTCCAAGTTCAAATGAAATTACGCGCTCGTACGCGACGCTCCGGCTCCCAGGTCCAACATTTGCAAAGCCGATTCTCGTGAGTCAACGTTAAGTCGAATCGGAGTCGAACCACGTTCTACTTCGTTATTTCCGCATTGTTTATTTCAATGCGGACCGCTTCGGCTGAAAGGACTCTAGCACACAGCCGTACCATGTTGTATTATGCGCAACGATAATCCGAGGAATCGTCAACTAGCATACGGGACCAAAAGCTCCCGCACGTGCTTCTATTACGTCGCCCCATTAGCAATCTCAAACTTATCTTACTTTAACTGTGGTATTCTCTTTACGGTTGCTGCGATTATCTCGGTTCTTAATAATTTCACAGCGGGACCTCTACATTTATGTCTACGTATATATTTTCGTGGTTAAAGGCTGATAACTAGACTGCGGATCTGTATGCAAGATAAACATTGTTTGCATCGATTACAATTATCGGGAGCCAAATGAAAATATCTTATTTCGACCAAAAAGTTTCTAGAGCTGGAAATAATAGATCTACGTCCTCGAATTATTGTAATCTCGTCACTGTTTTAAACTTCAAGACAGACAAGTAACTTTTTATTTTGCATAAAGATCTGCAGTCTAGTAATCAACGCACTATTTGTGGATAGTGAAAAGAACTACAAAACAGAGATGAGAATCTTATAAATGAAGCATATGAGTGACCAAAAAATTCAATGTCTACCATATTAGCTTGTCCCAATAGTTTCTTTGTCCCCAAAGGTGGTTTTCGATTCATGCACATAATGCAAATTCATGTTAGTAAGTACTAGAACATTAACACAAAGATTATAGCATTGTTTGTATTTATTTAGCAACACTATAGGAACACATTCCGAAAGAAACTTTTGGGACAACCTAATACAATGAAGAAACGTGCGATTCTTTGATCAATAGACTGCGGATTTTATGCATTTATGACACAAATGGGCACGTACAATTTAAAACAGTGGAGCTATTCAAAAGATTTAAGGCCACCGGTGTATTAGGTTCACCTTAATAAGACCAACATAAAGATTCTGTAAACAGGAGCCAAGTTCTTATGGCCGTAAAATGTTGTGAGATCAAACAAAATACGGCCAAGTTCGTTAGCTTAGAAATACCTCTTGCAATACTGAAAAAAGCGTTTGTAAAAATTAGTTTAAAAGAACGCTACTTAATTTTTAAATTTTTACATGGAGGGCTAAATTATTCAAACTTGGCCGCTACCTAACACCTTTTATGGCCATTGGTTTAAAAAGTAACGGCCAAGTTTGAATAATTTAGCCCTTCATGTAACTCTTTAAAAATTATATAGCGTTCTTTTAAACCACTTTTTACAAACGCTCTTTTCAGTATTGCAAGAGGTATTTCTAAGCTAACGAACTTGGCCGTATTTTGTTTGATCTCACAACATTTTACGGCCATAAGAACTTGGCTCCTGTTTACGGAATCGTTTTGTTGGGATTTCATCAATTTTTGTTGAAATTTCATCAATTATCAAGTAGGTATTACTCTTATTCCTGATTCATTAAATCCTAAACATGTTTTATCTTTAAGGTGGACATTAAGTAAATTAATAAATGCATGTTCGTTTTACTACCTATTTATACCTACTTGAAACTTTGTCCCGAAAAATCTAAACAACGCAGCGTCGATCAAAGGAAAAAAATTCTTTTCTAATCTGCAAGACAAAATCCAAATTCAATGTATCGAAGAGTAACACCCTGCCGGCGACGCTTGGACCCGTTTGCCCCCGCCGCTATAGACGATGCTCGGTGCAGTTTCTTTTGTTTACGTTAGAGCGATTGTTTTTTCATCAGTATTTGTTGCGACTTCGAAGCTAATAAAACGTATACTTATGTAGATACTTTGGGATTATCCCGTCGACCTCTCAAGAATTAGTTAGGGATAGGTGACGGGGGCGGAGAGGCCCGGCAGCCAGGCCCGGCCAGCCCGCCCACGCATACGAAGATACAGTTTGGAGGAAATGTTCGAAGGAATAATCCCAAAGTACCCTTATGTATATGTTATGCCGCTATGTTCTATCCTACGTACCTATTTCGTAATGTTTTTTTTTCAACCCTTTAATGTGTAAAATTTCAAACTTTGATAATTATTCCTTTGAGTGTTTGTTATGGTGGACCTATGTACCAAATTTCAAGCTTGTAGGTCAATGGGAAGTACCCAAAAGGTTTTGATGATCTGTCAGTCAGTCAGTCAGTCAGTCAGTCAGTCAGTCAGTCAGTCAGTCAGTGACAAATTTAACGATTTTTGAGGTCCTATATCTCGGAACCTACTAATGTTGGAAGATTAATGTTTTGTCAATATTGAGACATGATAGCATTTAACAAGTGTACGAAATTACATCTCTCCATCTGCCTCCAGTGCTGAGGTAAAAGCCTCTAAAAAACGCCTAAGTTGTTTCGTGTAAAAAGAGGTAGTGCCAGAACTTGGCTGGTGCACTACCGTGCACCTAAATAATTAAAAGAAGAATGGAATTTTTATATGCCTCCTGTGTCTGGCAATCAATGCAAACATTTTTTTATTTTGCATAAATATCAGCAGTCTAGTGATCAATAAGAAATAGTTGCGATTGTTTAACGTTATTGTCCGAACGTTACTGAACGACCTAATAGATTCTAGAATATAGTTGAACGATATGCGTTCGAGGGAACCGAAGGAAAGTTCGGTAGATGACAGAGTTTCCGTTTTTCGAGGTCCCTGGAAAATTCATTTCGCTGTTGCGCGATTTTCGGGCACACCACTCACCGATAAATTATCGAAGGAGACCTACAGGAACGATATCTCGACCTTCGGTGTGTTCGATCGCGCGCCCTATTGTAAATTTATGGGTTATCGTGTGTATAGACGCAACGGCACGGAAGAACGCGCGATATCCTTGTTCGGTTTTATGGCGGTGGTGGAGGAAATTTGCGAGATCCGTATCCCGTGGGAATAAATGCGAAACCAGACTCTGCAGCGTCCATTGCGGATAATAGCACGATGTGTACTACGCGCTTCCACGTATTTAGACTTACCGAGTGGCTCGTTTAAGCGTTAACGCCGAGATATCTCCGGCAACCACTGGATAAAATGGTTTGAACAAAACAACCAAACGGTGCTGTTCCCTCCGGTGTTCGCAAGATTGTTAATATCGTAAAATGTTGCTCCGTTTATCGCTGCGTCGCGACGCGTCGTTCCAAACATTTGAAAACTGTTTACAGTCTTTCTGTAGCTTTCTCCGTTTCGAAGCTGGCCAAAATAATGAAACGGAAATAGATCCTCGGCAAAATTTCACTAACATATCCGACAATTCCCATAAAAAATTGGTCAATTATTAACAATTTCTGTATAGAATTCGAAGTACTGCGTCCATTCACTTGCCGATACTTCCATCATTTCATATTTACTCAATTTACATTGTTTACTAGTAAAAATTTATGGACAAAGAAACCCACCTGAATCTCGGAAACCTATTGTGCCATTTCGACGCAATATTTGCACTTAATTAACTTATTATCATTGATTTTTCACGAGCTTCTTCGTCTTCCTACCAAAACGGCAAATACGTAGGGAATTGCGTATACGACATAGCAGCGCCACCCAACGGTGATTAATAGTAATCATTAGCTTGAAGTTTTGCTACCTTGCCAAGGGTGACGCCAACAGTATTTTCTGTGCGACAGGTTTCGATAATGTAGATTCCTACAATTAGTCAATATTAATATTGTCGACAAAATGGAAAAGTAATATACATTTTTACTAACTAATTTACATTTATTTAACCACCGATGAGATACTATTAAAGACTGTCAGCCCCTGTGCTATTCAGCGAAATAGGCAAGTGGACTCAACACCTTCTTGCCATCTAATTTAAATTATATGTATAGATAGAAATTCGCATTTACCGTCACAGTTGTGAATTTAATGAAATATGTAAAGATTTATATGTATTTTTATAAAAATATGTATATGGCTCATGGGACATCGACGAGATACTGTTAATAATATCTCGTTGATAACTATTTAAGTCCGTTTTGTTGTTAATGAAGTCGATATTTCAGATCGTGACGCACGAAACACGTGCACCGACCAGATCTCGTCCATGGCACAGGCACCGACGAGATACTATTATCGTCGGTGGCACATGGACTAGCATGCTTTAAGTTCCACTACCGACGAGATACTGTTTGGTGGTTCCACGCTTTCTACCTAAATCACCGACGAGAGCCCTCGGTGATGGAAGGTATGTATCCAAGGAAGCCGGATTTTAAAGCAGTCAATTTTAAGCACTCGTCAAAGGCACGGACAATTATGTATACACCTCTTAGAGGCACTTTGTTTTGGAAATAAATATTAGATCGAGTAGAAAAATCGAAAAGCGCAATCTGCAACTTATGCTTGTTAACATAAGTCTGCTGACCGCCTATTTGGGTCCTCCCCATGCGTAGGGGTGGTGACTGGGCACAGCGTGTATTGCTTAGTAAAGCTTATTAGCTTATTACTATGTGCCACATGTTGGCTACATACCGGTCTACTAAAGAAATGGCAACGGCCCGGTAATAAATTAATAATGGTACACTAAAAAAGAAATTACTGAAAAACTACCAGATGGTCGATTGTACCATAAAGTCATTCCAAGAGTAAAATACGCGAGAATGTAATGGAAATTTCTGGATCTTAGAATGTTTTACCGTAGCAATGTTTAAACGTTTCACGACTCGGATATACTACTACCCAGTCAACCAGGCGTGTCGAGCCACATCTCGAGCCCAGCGGGCGAAGGACACAAAGCGGCCATTATAGTGCTCGAACGTCGCTCGAAGCTAACCTAAGCACACGATGACTAGATTGTGTCCAGGCCACAACAAATCGTGTGGGCTCGTAGTTTTACCTCGACACCATCCCGGCACAAGTCGTTCTCGCCACAATCCTGGCCGAGATCGGGCCAGGATTAAGAGGGCAGCACAGTCGCACTAATGTGGCGAATGCCGTTAGTTATACAGGGCACTCTCTTCTTTTTTACTAATTTGGTACACACGCAAGGAGGGAAAACGAAATAATAAACCTCATTAAATGATAGATTTTATTTATTGTAGTATTTGTAGTAGTTTTCCTAGACTGCGGATCTTTATGCAAAATAAAAATTGTCTGCATCGATTGCAAGAGACAGAAACTAAATTAAATGTTACTTCTTTCCCCCTTGTAGTACCATTTTCTTTACCGTTGCATTGATCAAGTCTTTATGCAAAAAAGAATTAAAAGGGAAAAGAAAATTTATATTTCTTGTATGCGGCTACATTTATTTTAATGCTCATATAAACTATTGATTAGAAACGAATCAAATTTTATTTCATTTAAAAAGAAAGGCGTAACAATCTTATTTGTTAGAGTTAAAATCTTTAGAAAGAGTCCGACTCGTTAAAATACAAAAATTTTGAATTTCATCTACTCAATTTAACTTAGCTATTAACTTAATTTTATGCCGCAGGGGGTTGGTGAAGGGATAAAACAAAAATGAAATAGAGAACAATGAATGTTATAATTTTTAGTTTATTATAATCTTTTTTACAATGTGTTAAATTGATTTAAATTAACTTCCCGATGTGCTAGAGACTTGACATTTTTAACATATGTAACTCAAAATTGGATGCCAATGCAATATAAAAAAAAAATTTTTAAGGAAGTCTATGCGTTTATTATAATATTAACACTATCTTAAAATTATGGCGTTGTCGTATCTTCTTCCCCAAACAATACCTAAAAAATACAAAGAAAATCAGTCATGTATAATATACTGGGTGGGGCGCCACATTTTGCCACCTCAAATATCTTTGTTGTTGTTAAAGATACGTCAAAGTCTGAAGGACAAAGTTGAATGGTAAAATGGGGCTTATACGATACCAAAAACATTTTTGTTTTTTTGTAATTTTTTTTGGAGATATGAAGGTGACCTTCAGTTTTTTAAATGGAATGAGGTATTTTTTAACTTCCCGATTCATAGGGAAGTTACTGTAATTACCCCGAAAATCGAAAATCGATTTTTTAGTAGATCTTCACGTCTCATGGTCATTGAAGTCATTTTAGACTATTTTTATCAAAATGTTTGTATATATATGTGCGTGTGCGTGTGCGTGTGCGTGTGCGTGTGCGTGTGCGTGCGCGTGCGCGTGTGCGTGCGCGTGTGCGTGCGCGTGCGCGTGCGCGTGCGCGTGTGCGTGTATGTCCGTTTGTATGGTATCAAATTTTTCGTTAACGTTTTCAGAAAAAGTAACAACGCGATCAGGATGATGAATGACGCAATCGATGTGCCCCGTCGTAACTTAGAGCTAATTAGATTTTGGTCCATATTGGTCAAGTAGTTTTTTAGATTTTTAGTTTTTTTTCGAAAAGAGTTGATTCTACAATGCAATTTATAAGGGAGGACGAAAAATTTTCCACCAAAGAACCAAATGCAATTACATAAAAAAAAATTGTTTTCTTAATTTTTTTTTAACTGATGCTAATGTTACCGCTTGGAATAATCGAAAGTTATTCCAATGCAACAGTGAATTTATCATCTCTACTCCCAAGAATACATTTTGGGAGAATATCGATGAAAGTACAAAAAAAAACGATGTTAGCGATGTTGGCGAAGGAGTAACGAATCGGGAAGTTCTTTGTGCGACTCTTGGAGAGTCACACACCAAATAAAAAACATTAATATCAGTAGGCCCTACTAGCCATGCGTATCACTAACCCTCTCGCAAGAGCAGTCCCACCCGCGAGCGAGCGAAGCGAGCGAGCAAAAACAACCCTACTCGCGAGCGAGCGAAGCGAGCGAGCAACAATAGCCCTCTAGTTAATATATCAATCGATGCAGCTGGACATTCGTTATAAAAAAGTACTAACCTATGTATGTCGAAAAGTTAGTAGTTCAGGAGATATTTCAATTTAAATAACTCTAAAATACCATTGTACTGTCGTACTAAGACGTTAGTGTTTACTTACTTGTGTAACATCTAAGCACGACAGTAATGGTATTTTAGAGTTATTTAAATTGAAGTATCTCCTGAACTACTAACTTTTCGACATACATAGGTTAGTACTTTTTTATAACGAGTGTCCAGCTGCATCGATTGATATATTAAAAAATACCTCATTCCATTTAAAAAAATGAAGGTCACCTTCATATCTCTAAAAAAAATTACATAAAAACAAAAATGTTTTTGGTATCGCATAAGCCCCATTTTACCATTCAACTTTGTCCTTCAGACATTTGCCGCAGCTTCCTTCTCCTTCTTCCCTGGACAGCACATTAAATTTTTCCTCCATCCTGTAAATTAGGTTCTCATTTACACAGTGAGTACTTTCTTTTATAACCGTACCAATAGGTTTCCGCATTACCCTGGAGGTACTATTGACAATGCGTTTTTTTCAGTGGTATCCCCAGTAGGCCTAATCCACTATATCGCAAGAAAAGTTAAGCTTTTTCAGCGTGTGCAAGAACTGCGACAACCCATTGGGAGATTCCCAATGCGGTATCGTTGTTTTCGCTCATACTGAAAAAGAGCATTCGATAACATTTTGCCCTAACGTCTTCCAGGCTAACAGAGACTGTTTCAGTGCTTAAAGTGGCACACTTAAAAATTTCTATGGCAGAAGACTTTAATATAATATCATAAAATTTATTTACGTCACGAAACCGTTTTACAACTTATCTAAACGTATTTTCATACGGAAAAATAGATGAAACAATGCAAATCGAGTTGTCGCGTAGAATGCAGCAATTGTCGCGATCTTGTGTTGACAGTAATAAATTTCCAAATCGAATTTTCCGGTAAAAAAAACCGCGCCACTACTGGTGCGAAACGGCATAGAAGCATGGAGAGTGGTGGAAGAATCACCATCACTCTTTCTGCGATCATGACGTTTCATTTCAGCCATTTTATTGGCGAACTGTTGCAGAGTTTGCCCCGGCTTTCTGCTATATTTTCTAAAAATAGACATGTTGCTTTCATACGGGAAAGCCGAAAATGAATCTAAGGGACCAAATTGTTTCACGTCATCCACCAAATGGAGAAGACCATGGACATTATATGAAGTGAAGGTTTTGCCGTACAAATTTTTACAGCGTAAAACAAACATTTTCAATGCTTTTTCTGCAAAATCTAAATGTAGTTTACTGGGGAGGGTGAAACCAGTATTCTGATGGCACTGTGCAGAAACAAGAAGTGGTTATATACGAGGGTATCCATTACTCCGTGCATGATAACTGGGCCGGTATATAAAAGAAATTGCCGAAATTCTGTCGCTTTGAATGTTTAAAATTCTTCGATTGGACTGGGACGCCTCGCAAAATCTGATGGACAGTAATTGCGAATTACCATCATTCTCGCGGAGATTATTTGAATTTGATCTAAGGATAATTTTACTAAACTGGAAAACCCACCATTCAACCAGGCGTTTAACACTCTTTTTACCACATCTAGACACACCAGGTGCATGTAATCGAATGGGACCTGTGATACCATTCCCATTGGTAAGGAAGCTAATGGGTTAATAGCGTTTTTATGATAGTGAGGATCATTAGCCGGACGTCTCGCGTATTCGTCGTCGCTTCGGGCGAGATTATCAATTTCGTGGAAAACCATACGACGTTGTTCCCGTGTGTCACACACGTTACACTTGGAACAAGGTAGGTGTGAATTGTGCCCTAGAGGATTGAGAATAAACGCTCGGGCTGGCGCATCGGCAATGAAACACCGTAACTCTACAGAGATTCTTCTACCTTGAAAAATAATGCCTGCATTCGACATGATTGATTCAATGTCGGAAACAAATTTTTCAAGGTAGCTTTCGGCCCTCATAGGCTTGTGTTTGCCTTTATAGATACCTACTACGATAGGTTTGCTGTTGTTAATATTGACAATTCTGATTTGAATGGGCCAAAGATGAATTTTTATGGATTTGTCTGAAGTACATCCATCTACATGAAAATCTAATTTCAAACGGTCGGGAATGGTTTCAAGAGAATGACATAAATAATCGGCTATCTTGAACTCTACACCGAAATGAATATACTCGCCCGGTAGCACCTTATACATGATGGCACTCTCGCGTGGTGTGTTAACGAGCGTTCTCGCATCCTTTGGTAAATCGTGAAAACACGAATGCGTACGCAGAGTGCGTAGTATTTTATTTATCTGAGTGTGTGTTAAATTAGCGTCTACGAAACAAGACGCTAAACGATTGCGAAACGATGATTCTGACACTTCCGACACAGTGTCAGCAGATTGCCGGACTGTATCGCCGCATGACGAATTGACGAGGAAGACGCGCTGGGTATGTCTAAATTTTCAATATTAACGAAGGCTTGTGAGTGTTCACGCGAAGGCTCAACATTTGAATTAGGCGCGAATGTAGTGGAGGTGGTGCAAATGTCCTGCACAGTACCAACATTAGCGGGACCTACTGATGTATTGCGCGAAGACCTCAAATTTTTCCTTATTTCATTCCAATATCGCCGCTTTTGGCAGATACCTAAAATCCCGATGTAGTTTTCGCGCTTTCAAGATTCTACGACTCATTGGGGCAAAATGAAACCGAACTACCAATACAAATATGTGTAAATACCTTTCTTCCTTCCACGTAGTGCACGTTAACCACGTAATCGAAGTGATCACTTCGCTAAGCCGTACGACGTATACGTTCACGAACTCCGTGATCGCGAGTATCACTACAGAGCGACGCTATATTACGACCGAGCTAAGCGAGAGAGAAGTAAGAACTGGAGCGGCGGCGGTGATGGCATATTCGTGAACCCCGTAGGCTACTCCCCCCCCACTCCGTAAGTGTGTATACTTTACCGTAGGGGCACTTTTATTCAAAAGGAACACAAGAGCACATGGATAAAACAAAAGAATTCCATCGTCAGCTCGAAAAATATTGACTCGATAAAATTTTTTACGAAATAGAATCACAAGTCTAAAAGAAAAAGTTCGAAATAGTGACGAACAATTGTTCAATTTTCGCAGCATTAGTCCGACGTGATTGTCGATTTTTAATATTTTATAGAACAATCGGTGTCATCTATGCGAAATAAAATATTATAAATCGAGAATCACACCGATTGCCCAGGTCTCACCACGTGGAGGTTGCCGCGAGTGAGACCCACCCACCCAGTTAGTATTAGGTTGGAAAGTTCGTAGCGTTATCAAATTAAGAATCGAAGACAAAATTAAGGTATTTATTATCTATTCAATTCAGTTATGTTTATTCAATAATACGAGAAGTTACCTCGAAAATGGCAAAAAAAATAAAACAATGAAAAATATGTTATTGAATAAATCTATGAATAAATTATCTGAACTACAGCTTTCAATTTTAATTTACAAAAACTACGAACTTTCGTTACAACCCAATATTTCTTTATCGCCCACCCGACGGAAAATTACAAAATACAAAAAAAGTCCGTATAAATTTTTGTACTCTTCCTGATAAGCATTTGACAGTAGTGCTCGCGACTTTCGACCACTCCACAAATGAATAGCAAGAACAACCTACTTGCTAGCCTACCCGTCCGAACCCCTAATTATTTGATTTCACCCTTTGTTGGGCAGAAAATGCACAGGAATTACATAAAAAATCACGAAGTTTTCCATATTTACTCTCATTTTGTTTTACACTTCGTGATTTTTATGTAATACCCATATATCTTGTAGCTCACAAATGAAATTTATGTTTTGTCTGTATGTGTGTAAATGTGTACAGGGTAGCTAACCCAATTTTGCTGAAATGAAAATACAGTTAATTATATTGAATATACAACAAAAACGACAAACGACACCACATGCAACCATACACAGATAATCTACATAAACAATACAACTTCTACGATCATAACAAACTACTAAGTTGGAGACGTCTGAATTCTTCGCATGTTTTGTTCCGTCGCAGGAACATTATTCATAGCGAGGCCATATACCTGCGCGAGTAAATAATTGTAAGAAAAGACAATCTTCGCGTCCCTTCGCCGTAATTCGTGTCCCGTTGCAGGGAAAGGTTTTGTCGGGAAAACAGACCGTTATAAACAGATTTCCAACGAACTTTCTCTTTATGATCCGCCCGCGACAACGGACTTTCGCGGAGCCCAGAGCCGACTCACTCAGTCGTGTTGAAGACAAAGGAGTTTTTTTGAAGGTAGAAACACGTGGTCGTTATATACCATGCCAGATGGAATCCCAACAGGACATTTCGCAGTAGGTCTCTTCTTAAGGCTAAACCCTCTCTAAATTCGAAACCGTTTTTTATGGCCTCCCGTCGACCAGCCGGAAAACGGTCCAAGAGTACACCCTCGCTGTTTAAGTACGGTCCCCGGTCAACAACGACCTTCAGTCTAAGAGTCAGGTATCGGCCACTTCGCGCGCAGCCCAACTCGCCCCTGCATCCGACTCGAGAGTCTTTGACAATCGAAAGTGTCCTGATTGGTAATGCCGACCCAGCGAAACCAATCAGGAGGCTTTCTGACTCTTATGCTTTCGTCAAGACGAATGGCCAATGCGGATTGTCAACATCGATCCGCTTGGACCAATGACACATTCCTCTTGATTCCAAGGACCGCCTCCTTTCTTACAAGAGACACCCAATTCCTTTGGCAGAAATTAGCACTCGTTCAGTTCGTTACAAACCTTTACGGTCGATCGTTCGAACAGTGTTCTTTTCCGTGCCGACTTCTTGTATACTCCACATACAAGCGAAGTCCACATCGACTTCTCGCGCTGCAAACTGAGACGAGTGACCTAGGTCTACTTCTTGAGTTCAGCCGAGACGAGTCCAGTACGGATCACATCAACGATCCGCGCGCGTCTAAGGCAAGACCTGTTGGGCTGCCTTACTGACGAGTCCTTCAACAGGTCTGGGACGAAACGTGAATTCTCCCATCCGTCCATTCCTCGAATTACGTGCCCAATATTAATTTGGCGGGTAACGATCTCCAACACAAAAATCGCGGAGAAAACATGTTTCATCTTTGCTGGTTTAATTTTGTAGTAGACAAATGATTTAGAACAAACTTAATTTTGGATTAGCACAGGAAAAAAAATGTTAAAAATATCTTTGAAATTGTCAATTGTCCACTCGATTTTACTTCAAACAAACCCGCGAGTGGACTATTTTCTCGCAACGCTAATTTACAAAGTACGTATTAAACGTCTCGAAAAAAAACAAACGCGACCTGTGCATTATTATTCGTGATGTTAATTTAATTAATACAATGTGAAAAATTCCCGCGCACTTTAATTTTTATACGCAACCCTATACGGAATCTTCATGGACCACCATTTAATTTGTCTTACCAATCCCCTCATCAGGGACGAAGTATCCGAAACAGACTTAATCTCGGGTCAACACATTAAAACAAAAATAAAAAAAGATAAATATACAGAATATAGTTGTCCACTCGATATATTTCAAACAACGCGCGAGTGGACCATTTTTGCGCAACTCTACTCTAAAAAATGTACATTGTGAAAAACATCTCAAAACAACGCGAGCAGTGCATTCTCTACCGCGACGCTAATTTATTTGATTAAAAACGGAAAACTCCCGTGCACTTTCATTTGTTTTTGCGCAACTCTAAATGGAAACGCGATAGTAGCCAATTAATTTATGGGGAGGTGCCAAGCCGAATCATTCTTTCGCAACGCTAATCTACAAATAATAAATAATAAATATTTTGTTGAAAACGCGAACAGTGCATCATTAGTCGCAACACTATTTTATTCATTTCGGTATAGAAAACTCCCGTGCACTTTAATTTTTTTTACGTTATTCTAAGGGGGAGGCAATGGCTACGACTATTTAGGGGCAGCCACACCGGCTGCGAGTAATCAGAAACAGTCGTGTATGACGGTGCAGTGTGACATTTTATTTATCGCAACTCTAAAAGGTGGGATTTTCTAGCATTTGCATATTGGAAAACTGTCACATTAAACGATTCGATTCAATTCTGCGAATTCTCACTGTGCACGCGAGAATACTATACACTCGAACATAATTATATTATTAACAGATTCAGACATTGCAAAACCAGTTTTGCATGAAGCAGTGAACACTAAACTCCATCGACATAGCTACTGCACTACACGTAAAGATACCTCGTCTTTTACCTTGCGGGCCGACGAGGCGTTCGATACGCTTTACATACACATCGTGTATGTCTACTAACGCGATCGAACCACTGCGTTGTGGGGGATTAGCCTAAAAAATATACAGGGTGGCCCACATAACTCTGAACAGCTCAATATCTCGAAAACTATGCCATCGATTTTAAAGTTCTTAGTCTTAAATTGCATGGAACTGAAGGGCCTTTCTGACTACATAAACGTGAAGTGGCCTCCCCTTCCCCTTTAACGGGGGAGGGGAGGTACCTTTGTAATTTTAAATGGAACCCCCTATAAAATGTTTCATATTTAGATTCTACCAGGAAAAACAAGTCAATTTTGTCGGAAACATTTTTTTGTCAGATACTTCCATGATGAGATATAACAGTTTGAAGTTTCGAGTTGTAGGTACTTGAAGCGCTCGGAAATAGCGTTATGGAATTGTACATACGCGCTTGAGTCCTTTGCTTATTCGTGAAAAAATAAAATGTACTTTAAATTAAATGTTCAAAATGTCCACCACGGGCTTGTAAACATTTATTTACTCGAAACGTCAAAGTTGTTCTAACATTTTTTAACATTTCGGGAGTCACTGAAGCGCAAGCGTCACGTATTCTTTGTTTCATATCCTCTTTTGTCGTCGGTGGTTCAAACATAACTTTGTCCTTTACATATCCCCATAAGAAAAAATCTAATGGTGTTAGATCGGGGGATCGAGGAGGCCATTGACGAGGTCCCCCACGACCTATCCATTTGTTCCCAAATTTTTCGTTCAAAAATTGCCTGGTGATGATTGCAAAATGTGGAGGAGCGCCGTCTTGTTGGAACCACATTTCTCTTCTAACGTGCAGTGGCACATCTTCCAAAAGCGCAGGCAAATGATTTTTTAAGAAATCACAATAACTTGCAGATGTTACAGTTTCTTGAAAAAAATAAGGTCCAATCACAAAATCTCCTATTAGGCCACACCAAACATTTGAAGACCATCAATGTTGAAAGGGAACACATCGCATCCAATTTGGGTTTTCCACGGCCCAATAATGCAGATTATGTCTATTTACATGCCCTGAATTCATAAAAGTGGCCTCATCGGAAAAAAGTATTTTGCACAAAAAGTCATTTTCCACAACACCCTGCAGCCACTCACAAAATCTTACGCGGTGATCGTAATCTGCTATCGAAAGCTCTTGTGATAAAACCATGTGATATGGATGATACTTTTGCCGTTTCAAAATTCGTTGAATTGATGAACGACTAATATGTGATGTTTGTGCAAGTGTACGTTGACTAATATGAGGATTTAATGTAATTGCAGCAAGAATACTGGCACTATTATTTTCATTAGTGACAGCTTTAGGTTTATTGCGAGTTTTTTTTACACAATTCACCGTGCTCGCGAAGCCGCTTTTCTAAATTATGAAACGTTGCATGACATTTTTTGATACCATAACGTTCAAAAAACATCACTGCTGCACGCCGATAATTTTTTTGGCATTTACCTAACGTTAATAACATTCACTTCTGTGTCAAAAGTAGCCATAATCACAATGTTACTGCTTGAATAACAGCTCCAAACTGAAAACGTTTTCATAGATAAGTGAGTCAAACTCAAGAATTGTAAATATTATTGTTTGTGTTTCTTCATGAATAAGCAAAGGACTCAAGCGCGTACAATTCCATAACGCTATTTCCGAGCGCTTCAAGTACCTACAACTCGAAACTTCAAACTGTTATATCTCATCATGGAAGTATCTGACAAATAAAATGTTTCAGACAAAATTGACTTGTTTTTTCCGGTAGAATCTAAATATGTAACATTTTATAAGGGGTTCCATTTAAAATTACAAAGGTACCTCCCCTCCCCCGTTAAAGGGGAAGGGGAGGCCACTTCACGTTTATGTAGTCAGAAAGGCCCTTCAGTTCCATGCAATTTAAGACTAAGAACTTTAAAATCGATGGCATAGTTTTCGAGATATTGAGCTGTTCAGAGTTATGTGGGCCACCCTGTATATGCTGTTGAAACGAAGTAGTACGTACGTTTCATGCATTTAACGCTCACACACCATTAAATGGCTAAAGGCACACGTCACTACGTTCTGGTAAACTACAGTGATTTCCGTCATCGTAAGTCACATCCAACACCATGGCTTGCACCGTCTTAGATGCTAATACGATGGTCACCATGAACATTGTCGTGCATACCGACACAGGTGACGTAACTTAATACATCTTTTTGTGTACGGTATTGTCGTACGACAACGGAAACACTTGTTCCATTGCTGGAACGGCAAACGAGTTGTGTGTTATGGCACACCGCGGGGGGTTGAACGTAGTAACGTGCACCGTGATTTTGCGCGAACTGCTTACGGCAACTTGGCCTCAGAACGTACCAATACGTTTGTTCTCTACGTAGTGGTCCGGTGGGCGAATGCTCCACATTTTGACGGTAACAAAAACTTTACAGTGACATAAAGTGTCTCTGAAATGCTCGGTACTCCGTGCGCGGCTGGTTCTGCAATGTCAGTCATTTAACCTAATACGAGGTCGCGACTCTACTTATTAAATCTTATTAAATGAATTCTTATTAAATAAACTCAATATTAAAGATTTTTAGGTGTGTTTTCCAAAATGCATGTACACGCGACCGTAATCCCGCCTTAAAACAACGCGTTGATATTTTTCGCAACACTAAGACAATCGCGACAGCAATTTCTCGCAACGCTAATTCTTCACACACATATGGTGTTTCGCGGTTTATTAATACATTCGCGACATGCAGTAAAAAAAATGGCAAAGTCTACTGGTGGAGAGGACCGATTCCTCCACTATCTCTCTAATTCACAACCCATTGTGATTTTCTCGCAACACTACTCGAAATCGCGAATGCCTACACCACACCAAGCAGCCGTTTCGTCTGCGACCACTTACTCAGTGATCCGTTGCAGCTGGAGCATGGCCGCCTGAAATGTCGAAAGACTCGAACGCAAACGCGATCCTTTTGCTCCGCAACGCTAATTCAAAGAACAGAGGATCCAAAAAGTATACTTTAAATTTTCTGCGAAGCAATGATACAAACTCTAAACTCTTATAAAATTGATATTTTTTAAATGTTGCTTCAAGCAGCAATCAAAATCAAATGTAACTTGAATCGCGACTATTTCATTAGCAACACTACACTCTAAACAATCTATATTTTAGTTAATGCAAAACGCGAGTATCTCCGCAACGCTAACATTGATCTCTGTTCGAAAACGACTAATGCAACACGCGTGGTTTTTTCGCAACACTACTGCAAATCGCGGACGTGCCCATCTCGCTGATCGTTGGGGCGGCGAGGCCTGCCCATGTATACAACAAACTCTCTACCTCTACGACTACTAATTCTACAGACGAGTACAGTGACAAGGTAGTAATGAATGAAATGACTTCGCATTCGAAGATGCGAGGCCATTGTAGCTGCCCTCTTGAGCGACAATTTGTCGGGGCCACTTCAGCATATAGCCTCTTCTGTTTCTTCGGCGGTCCACCAAACAACTGAAACCCTAAACGTGCTCGTAGTGAAAACGATCGACGACTACCGAGACGAATCACAAGTCTCTAGAGAAGCCGATCGTTCCTCTGGTGCAATCGAACAGGTGCGCAACGTTTCAAGACCCTAATTCGCGCGCGTTCGCGTCCGCGTCCGCGAAAAGCTACACGAGCAGGAAGAATCGAGCACGAAGCATCAATTCGAACGTCATGCCTCGTTCGATTCAACTTCGAGACGAAACTTTCAGCTCTTCCTGAGACTGACTACCGCGCGAATCGCGGCCTACCCGAAAGAGAAAACGGTAGCCAGCCCCGGCCCCTACCTACTTAGAACGAACAGTCACACCAAAAAGGTAAGTTACCTATCTACCAACACCTATATTTAAAAAGTGGCTGAAGACAAGCTCTCCAACACATTCGCAACACGATCTTCACACAGATGCCAGGGTGCAACAGCCTAACACCTAGAGAGAACGTCCCGGGACGCCTCCGACATCCTAACGTTCGAATCACAAGCACACTCTAAGGTACGTACCTGTTTTCCTGAAATCGACTGACAATGGCAGTGATCATTGCGAAATAAATCAATAAATCGAAATAATATATCTGAATTGACACTGAATTAAATTACATGTAATATCTGAATATTACACGTTGTTTTTAATTCAATTGAGAAAACTACTACACACATTCCACGAAGATCCATGTAGCATGTCATGGCTCGACGGGAATATATGCTACTGAATCTAGTTTAAAAAACCGACGCAATTCCACTGCCTAACAACACACACAAGTGGAAAATACGTCGTGCACGATACACTAACCATTGCCAGTCGCCACACATATGATTAAAGCAATATTCCATGTGCCCGTTGCTCTCACCCTCCCGAGTAGCACCTGGGCATGCGAGAGGATTCGAGCAACGGACAGGGAATCTTAATATCCTGAAAATCCTAACTAAAAGAATCCGTTAGATTTTATACGGGCTAATGTTCTTACATTCTTGCAAAATGGCTTTACTTCCAATAATAAAATTGAATCTCAATTTACAAATCAAACATTTAATTATTGAAAAGGATAATGGAGATTTTATCGTCGAGCAAAAAAAGACTAAGCAAGATTTCAATTAAGATTTTCCTTTATTTTATTTCTTTATTCTAAATCTTTATGCAAATATTTAAGAACCCTCGGACGATCCTTTAGACAAAGCAAAATTTCGAATTAATGGAAAAAATACTTTACTAAATGTAAAGTACTACTGAGAATAATACAGATTAATTTGCTTATTCTAAAGAATCTATCCGTCGCGAATAGTCTTTTTGTACGTGGTATCTAATGTTTACGAGCAATTCAAACTAATTATAAAATACAAGTGATCATCTTCAAGATAAAAAGCGACACTAATAATTATGTAACAAATTAGGGAAGATGTTTATCTTCTCGCAAATTGCAAACTCAATTGTCTAAATTGTTATTGTTATATTTATATAAAGAAAACGCGACGTACAAAAAGACCCTACCTAGCTAGAAAACAGATTACTGTTCTAGAATGTACAGGAGTGTGACACGTGCCTCAAGCATGTGTGCACACAGAGAGGATATCTGTATGGTGTAGCACACCAATCTGAGTGTTTATATGTACAGTACCTGGCCCGTGTGGCCACGGATTCTTCGTCTCGCCTCAGTTCAAGTTCAGAGAAGCTAATAAACACATAATATATTTCACGCGACGTTCTTATGTATTTCCTTCAATTACCCAGTTCAATATAACTGTAACAATTACTACCCGCGGAAACGCCTGCCGTTCTCACGGTCACTGTACTCGTCAAAATATACTACGTAAGAAATAGAACAATAATAAAACTGTTGTTTATTGACTCACTACTTGTTGGGGGGATGGGAAGCTGCGTTAGAGTCCTGAAATCAAAAAATAAAACTAGAGGGCTATTGTTGCTCGCTCGCTTCGCTCGCTCGCGAGTAGGGTTGTTGTTGCTCGCTCGCTTCGCGAGCTCGCGGGCAGGACTGCTCTTGCGAGAATGTTAGTGGTATGCATGGCTAGTAGGGCCCACAGCTATTAATGTCTCATTTTGTGTGTGACTCTCCACGAGCCACACAAAGAACTTCCCGATTCGTTAGTTGCTGTATATTATTATTATTATTTATTAAGTGTACGTTTTGAGAAGATTATACGTTTTCAGGGAAATTCAATAGTTTTCTACTTATCAAAATGTTTGCTATATGGCGTCGCATTAAACCAATATCGTATGCTCATTGCTCGCTTGGTTCCTTGTTATAGCATACTAATATTGCAAAATAAATTGTCTTAATTAGTTTTTCGCAAACGATACAACTCATCATTATCCGGGTTTGCAGTATTGATCTTGGTTTTCTTCGATACTATTAATTTAAATTTTCTCAAAATATATAAACCGCTCAATTTTGAAACTCTGCTCAGTGCTACATACAACATTTGTAAAGTTCGTATTTCTGATGTTTTAAAATCCATACATACTTTCTCGTATGTTTGTCCCTGACTTTTATGAATCGCAATCGCTTCAGCAGGAACCACTGGAAATTGACTACGTGTAATTTGTTATTTTCCTTCACTCGAAATATTTACTTGATTCGATATTTTTTTATTATTGGTGTTAAATTTTGATTTATATTTGCATTTTTCATGTAATCACGATAACGAGTTCTTACTTTCACTCCTACCCTGGCCAATTGAAAATCTAACGACAATATAGACGGAATTTTAGTATTTTCTTGAAAAGTAATAAATTTTAATATTCCGCATGCTCCATTAACCAATTCGTCTTCAACGTCAATGTTATTAATTATCATATATTTTATATTAATTTTCAATTTAATCTCAGTTAACAATTCGTTTTGAACTCATTGTTTATTTAAAGATTGTAATATAAATGTTTTTGTACTTTCATCGATATTCTTTGAAAATGTATTCTCGGCGATGATTAACTCACTCTTGCATTGGAATAATTTTCGATTATTGTAAGCGGTTACATTAGCATTAGTTGCATAATTGGAAAAAACATTTTTTTTAATTAAAAAAAAACAAGAAAAAAATTTTTTTTAATTTTATAAAAAAATTATTTTTTAATTTTATAAAAAAAAATTTTTTTTTTAATATGTCTAAATATATATATTTAGTTACGTTTACTTCTTCGGTGGATACGCCTTTCGTATAAATTGCAATGTTTAATCAACTCCTGTCGAAAAAAACTAAAAAACTACTTGACCAATATGGACCAAAATCTAATCAGCTCTAAGTTACAGCGAGGCACATCGATTGCATCATTCATCATTCCGATCGCGTTGTTACTTTTTCTGAAAACGTTAACGAAAAATTTGATACCATAGAAACGGACATACGTACACACACACACACACACGCACACGCACACGCACGCGCACGCGCACGCGCACGCGCACGCGCACGCGCACGCGCACGCGCACGCACGCACGCACGCACGCACGCACGCACGCACGCACGCACGCACGCACGCACACACACACACACACACACACACACACACACCGACATTTTGATAAAAATAGTCTAAAATGACTCCAATGACCATGAAACGTGAAGATCTGCTAAAAATTCGATTTTCGATTTTCGGGGTAATTACAATAACTTCCCTATAAAATCGGGAAGTTAAAAAAGATATTAAAATCGATTTGTAAAATTCCATTGGGATATGAAAAGATTTTAATGTAAATACTATTTACATGACTTTCGAAATAATAAGTGTAGGTAGTACAATTTTTTATTAATACTTTGAAAATAAAATGTTCAATAATAAAGATTAATTATTAGGATATCTTGGTACTTACATTCTCTCCCCCTTGAAGAAAGCACGACACGTTGCCCTCTACCTTTCGATGTCGTCTTTGGTCATCAAAGTAGGTAGCCTCAGACATCCAGGTTAGCAGCTTCGAAGTATGGTGTACCCTTAGGGTTCTATGTATAACACAAAGAACAAATTCATTTAATCTCAATCGATCGACCGTCGAAGAATAAATCCGAATTAATAAGAAATAAATAATTCAAATTATATATTTATTAATTTTTCATTAATAGTTTGAAAAGAAGACATTTAACAACACAGTATAATTGGGAAGATAATTAGTACTCACGCTCACCTTCTCTTCTGTTTGAAGAAAGCACGACACGCTGCGTCTCGATTTCGATCATTTTTGGATCAATGATTTCTTTTCCATCAGACTCTGTAACAGAAAGAACAAACTCAATTAATCTCAATCTGCCAATCGTCAAATAATAAATTCGAATTAATAGAAAATAAATAATTCAAGTCGAATATTAAACCAAAATTAATTTGAACCAAAGTTAAATAAACTTGACGACACGAATTTAAATACGATTGTTAGGTCACGACACAAGAATAAATATCGCGAGAAGACAATACGATTCACGAATAAATTTAAATCACTGAAAAATAAATAATTCGCTAATAAATAATCTTAATTCTGTCGAATGATGAAATACAGAAACCGTACGCACCTACGTAAAGGTCCTTGTTATAACAAGGGATGCGGATGACAAGATCTTAGGGAAGAGCTCGGAGATAACACAACACACATCCGTTAACTTTGATTGTCGTGCTTATAATGAGCCGTGGTCGGATTCTTGGGATCGCGAAGGTTGAAGGGGGCGAGTCCCAGATGTTCGGAAATTGCCCGCGAATTGGAACCAGCGCGGCGCGGGGGTGGGTGGGGAGGGGAGGGGAGGCTCGTGGAACGTAGAACGCATTCCCTTCGATACAAAATATTACGTCACATTCCGAGAACTGACCCACCAGCATACCTAGTTCAGATGCGCGAGAGTAACCTCCCCATCGCCGCGCCGTACTTACGACCCTCGCGGACCCAAGGTGAAAATGTACACCAGTGAATTTCCGCGAATGACCGTGTCAACGAGTCATTTGTTATCGAGACGATTTGTTGGCGGAACTGTAAATTCGCGAATGTTCCGGATCACTGCCCGCCAAGTTAATCTTGGGCAGCTAGTTCAAGGTTTGATGATCGCAAAAGACAATTTTCGTTTCGCATGAATTGAAATACGCATGAATACGTTAAAGAAAGCGTTTCGTCCCGGACCTGCTAGTGGACTCGTCAGTAAGGCTGATCTAGCAGGTCCTGCCTTATACGCGCGCAGATAATGATATAATTTCGCGTTTCTAATTGTAACGCACGCAAGGGATCTCGACTGATATGATCCCGTACGCGAGGGATCTTGACCGACGCGATCCCGTTTTGTTGAGTGTCCTAACTGCTGGACTACGAACTACCGTGATGCTAATTTTTCGTGTGATTAGACGATTGACAAAACAACGGCTCGTGCGTTGTACTTGTCTACCCGAGGACTGGAGAATGTCGCGACGTTAGAGTGTAAAAATCGCGGTCTCAACGCGATGTTCGTTAGGCTTCTCGAGCAGGAAATAAGATACACTGATTGGTTCTTGCCGAAAGTTGCATTTCCCAAACAGTACACTTTTGACTATTCGAACCTCCTTCTCGTAGCTCTGAATGAGGCCCTGGAAGGAGGAGTGGGGCGATCTCTTACTCGGTCGACGACACCGTGCGTAACGGTCGCGGGCGGTCCTTCGGAGGGACTAGATTTATGACACTTTGTATTTTCGAGGATGTATAAAAACTGAACATTAGCCAGATGCCTTGACTGGTCGCCGAATGACCCTAGTTTGTCTAATCCTTGAAGAGGATATTTACGCACGTTCGCATCATAAATCTTGTCCGAAGGAAAACTACGAATTCTGTTCCTGCGCGACGGAACAAACAGAAAAAAACGAATTCATTTGTTTCAATTGTCCAACAGTCAGATGATTAAATCCGAATCAATAATAAATAAATAATCCGATTTTTAAAAAAAATCGAAATTGATTTCTTGATTTCTATCAACCGACATGAATTCAAATACAACTGATCGTCACGACAGAGTTGTAAATCCGAATTACTGTTTTGAAAAAGGATGTTCAATAACACAGTTTAATTTTAAAGATAATTAGTACTCACGCTCACGTCCTCTCCTGCTTCAAGAAATTCCGCCATGATGCTACGTCACGATTCGATTCTCGAAAGCATCGATCTCGCTACCAAAATGCTGTTTCAAACGATTCATTCTTTTCCCGCGGAATCTGTAACAAAAAAAACAAATCCATTGATTACAATTGATAAACAGTGAGAAACTAAATCATAATTAATAGTAAATGAACAATTGAATTTGAATAGAGAATCAAAATTAATGTGAATCAAAATTAAATAAACTTGACTTCTATACAACGAAACGAATCTAATTGGAATGGTCACGACACAAGAGTAAATTATTGCGAGAAGGCAACACGATTCGAGAATAAATTTAAATCAATGAAAATTAGATAAGGTTAAACTTTACCACCAGAAACCAGAAATTGTTGCCTCTTTCTTATGTAATCCTGTAGATTTTGGCGAGAAAATGCCAAAAATCTACGCTTCACAATCCTCAGCGGTCAGTGGTTCAAAATGCGTGTTTGACAGATACAAATGCCCGCGCTTGTGGTGCCACCTAGCGGCATTGCTCGGTAAGCGGCGTGCGACCGTTATTACATTCAAACGGCGGGCACTCTTACGTCTCTTACCCGGCCTGAACATTTGAAATTGGCCAACTCTAAACCACGCAAATTTTTGAATCACTGATCTCCTAGGATTGAAACTTGGATTTTTGGCATAAGATCCAAGTAAATGCGAGTTAATAGAAAATTAATAATTCAACACATAAGTAAATGCAAATTAATAAGAAATTAATTAGTCAAGTTCAATATTTATTAATTATTCATTAACGATTTAATAAAAGATGATTAATGACAGTATAATTCGAAAAACAATTGGTACTGTCACGTCTGCCTACGTGTTGCCATAATCATAAGTATAATTAGTAAGAATGAAACATATAGTCAACACGTAATATTCGCCTAGATATAAGTTCTCACAAT
This sequence comes from Lasioglossum pauxillum, assembly GCA_933228785.1. Classification (NCBI taxonomy): domain Eukaryota; kingdom Metazoa; phylum Arthropoda; class Insecta; order Hymenoptera; family Halictidae; genus Lasioglossum; species Lasioglossum pauxillum. The sequence continues at coordinate 18,613,701 of OW121704.1, read as the reverse complement.
TGGACCGTCTATTTTGAAAGTGGTGTCCATTTTTGAAAAAAATAAGATATCACGTAATTCATGCTTAATTTAATGTAAATAAAATTTAAAAATGAGAAAATGAACTTACACCACTTTCAAAATAAACGGTCCAATTCATTAAGACCAGAACCTCACGTCCGCCATAAGTCTCCGTATGTCACATTATAAAATTTTTTGATTTCGGCGCAAGGTTCGATCATTAATGCCACAAAGCAAATGTGCAAATTAAACCATGTTTCTCGACGTTTCGATCCTAATGTGGACCATTTTCACAGAGACATTTTTTTGCGTCTGAAAAATAATATATGTAAAATATGTATTATAACAATATTGTATAGAATCAGTGTGAGGTCGCAACAAAACCTATGAAAAATACATACTTGCTGCGACAAGAAAAACTACATTTGAACGAATATTTAAATTTTTAAAGTAGCACTGAACTTTATTCCAACGGTGGCAGAAATGTAACTGAACCATGTGTTAGAACCAGGGATTCATACCGGTATAATGCCGGTATAATACCGGTATACAAAATAACGGTATTATACCGGTATTACCCCAATAACCTTTATAGAAACCGAAATACCGGTATGACGTCATACCGGTAAATGGAAATACCGGTATATTTCAAGAACTTATACCGGTATTTTCGATTGTACGTTGTACCGAAATACCGGTATGATACTATTTGGAAGTACCGATATATTTTCTGATATTTGCTGGTAATTTTTTAAAGGGTATAGCCGGATAAGCATGGGCCAGCGGCCCCCGCTCCGATTTTCCTGATTCCTGTCTTAAAACATCGTTTTATGTCTAAAAAAACATTGTGCAAAATTTAAAATGTCTACTCCCACCGATAAGGGTAATATTGTGGTAAATTCCCCCGCACTTAAATGCAATTTGCTCTAAAACGAGAAAAGATATCGACATGGGATAAACGGCAAATAAAAGATATAGATACACTCTATATTTCAGATTATTTTCAGAATTTTTTGCTAATTATTTATAGTTGAAAATAATTAATTAATTTTTTGGGAATTTTTTTAACTATCTTCCCCTAGGTTGACACCTACCAAAAAATTCTAAAATATTGCTATGATTCTAACCTATTTTGTAAAAAAATCTCAGAAGTGTCCGTTTGGTGGAACAGTCTCGGTTTGATCAGTAACGACGCAGCGACCGATTCCCCTTGCGGTGACTAGTGACGGGAGCGAACGGGAAGTCGGCGCTTGTACGGAAAAGCTGATACATGTAAAAATGCGACTAAATCTTCTAATATATGATTACAGTTAGAAGTCTAAACAATTATATTCTAGACAATAAAAATCGTTTAGTTTATAAATACATATAAAAAAAAGAAAAAAACAAGAAAAGCGCCGACTTCCCGTTCGCTCCCGTCACTAACCACCACAAGGGGAATCGGTCGCTGCGTCGTTACTGATCAAACCGAGCGTTCGCCGGCATACTTTATTTTTTTTGACACTGTTTCACCAAACGGACACTTCTGAGATTTTTTTACAAAATAGGTTAGAATCATAGCAATATTTCAGAATTTTTTGGTAGGTGTCAACCTAGGGGAAGATAGTTAAAAAAATTCCCAAAAAATTAATTAATTATTTTCAACTATAAATAATTAGCAAAAAATTCTGAAAATAATCTGAAATATAGAGTGTATCTATATCTTTTATTTGCCGTTTATCCCATGTCGATATCTTTTCTCGTTTTAGAGCAAATTGCATTTAAGTGCGGGGGAATTTACCACAATATTACCCTTATCGGTGGGGGTAGACATTTTAAATTTTGCACAATGTTTTTTTAGACATAAAACGATGTTTTAAGACAGGAATCAGGAAAATCGGAGCGGGGGCCGCTGGCCCATGCTTATCCGGCTATACCCTTTCTTGTTTTATTTAACAACAACAGCGACGACGCACGGAGACCGCTGCGGAGCGCGGAAGGCGGAAATAATTGAATACGCCGCAAGGCCAAAGGCACGCAGAATTTTTGTTTTTTTGCAAACTTGTTTGAACGTTGGGAGAGCAATAAATCCATTGACATTCTTTGCTTTTTGAAGTCATATTTTGTTAACATAAATAATTTGATTAACATAATAATTTATATAAATATAAAATATTTGTTAATTTCTGTGATTTGTTAAGGCTATTATTTTGTGCAGAGAGTGGTGTGGTATGTGAGAAAATTTTTGTATTTTTTAATATTTTTAACTTAAAATAGAAGCTTTTAATTTTTTTATTTATAACAATTCAAAACTACAAAAAAAGAAAACATAAGGTATATATACGTACATACATGAAATTATTAAAATAAAAAAATAACAAAATAATACCCTTCAAAAATCACAGAAATTAACAAATATTTTATATTTATATAAATTATTATGTTAATCAAATTATTTATGTTAACAAAATATGACTTCAAAAAGCAAAGAACGTCAATGGATTTATTGCTCTCCCGACGTTCAAACAAGTTTGCCTTGCCGCGTATTCAATTATTTCCGCCTTCCGCGCTCCGCAGCGGTCTCCGTGCGTCGTCACTGTTGTTGTTAAATAAAATAAGAAAATTTAAAAAATTACCAGCAAATATCAGAAAATATATCGGTACTTCCAAATAGTATCATACCGGTATTTCGGTACAACGTACAACCGAAAATACCGGTATAAGTTCTTGAAATATACCGGTATTTCGGTTTCTATAAAGGTTATTGGGGTAATACCGGTATAATACCGTTATTTTGTATACCGGTATGAATCCCTGGTTAGAACACCAACAAACAGGAAAAGTCATGTGAGATAAACCAATCGGATTATTCTCAGACTTTTCCTGTTTGTTGGTGTTCTAACACATGGTTCAGTTACATTTCTGCCACCGTTGGAATAAAGTTCAGTGCTACTTTAAAAATTTCAATATTCGTTCAAATGTAGTTTTTCTTGTCACAGCAAGTATGTATTTTTCATAGGTTTTGTTGCGACCTCACACTGATTCTATACAATATTGTTATAAAACATATTTTACATATATTATTTTTCAGACGCAAAAAAATGTCTCTGTGAAAATGGTCCACATTAGGATCGAAACGTCGAGAAACATGGTTTAATTTGCACATTTGCTTTGTGGTATTAATGATCGAACCTTGCGCCGAAATCAAAAAATTTTATATTCATTTTTCGATCGAGATATATTCACCTATGTCACATTATATTTCACGTCCGCCATAGTTCTCCGTAATTGTATCACCTTATATTTTTACAATCTTGTTCTCATAATCAACCATATCTCACTGTAAGCATCCTGTAACCATACACCGTATTCACCTTAGCTCGTAGTCCCCATATCATAATCAATTCCGCGTAGCCGCTAATGTTTTTCTTTTTAATAACAACGATGAAATCGACATGTCGAAGTGGTTCTAGTTCTGTCTTCGAAGCGAAAAGTCCTTCCACTTCTTGTGTCCATCCGCCCTCGTGCGGTCTCATCGTTCTCGCGCGCGTTTCTAATTCCGGTTTTTTATCCTAATTATAATTTAGTTTTCGAACGTTGTACCGTTGTACCGTCTCGTTCAATTCCTGCCCCTACACCGCGCGCTTACGATACTCTTTCACGCATATTCCGTCTGCTTCTGCGTTTCCGCTTCGCACGTCTGAGCATAATATTGCTCGGTGCGTTCTTCCAGATTCATCGGGAAACGCAGAAGCCTCTGTTGACTCTTGTTTATTAAACCCTACGAGTATCGCATGCCGCGCCGCGCCGGTTGCCGCGCCGGTACCAGTTGCGGAAACTCGCACGCATCTACGCGAGTGAAAACGGTGGGCATCAGTTCCTTGGTATCACACGTGAACCCAGGATCATCAGCGACATAATCTTCCGGTGGCGGGTGAAGATCGTCGTTCCCGTGACGACAGCCGGATTCTGGTACAACCGCCAACCAGCAGCGAGAGCAGACCGTCTGAAGGAGGCCTGCCGTACCCACTGACCACCCATTCTACTGCCCGAGAGCCGCTGACGTTTTCTACTCACGAATCCCGTCGTTCAGACCGGCCGGGCCGCACTATCTCCTTCGTTGCCTTTACCGAATCCGACATATCAGTAAGTGCTAGCCAGTAGATCGTGTTCGCGAAGGTCGTGGTCCCGTCAGCCGTCGGACGTACGTGCCGCGTGGAGAAAGGTTGCGTCATATTTGTGCGTCTAGCGTAGGTCACGTGTCGCGAAGCGATAAAATCACGCGAATAAGGGTCGTCGCCCACTAGGACGCACGTCAGCCGGACCGCACCGTCGCTCCGTCGTCAAATTGACGCCGCGCTGGTAGTTTTGCCGCCCACTAGAACGCACGTCAGCCGGACCGCACCGCGCCGGCACTTTCAGTGGCGCTCACCACTAGCGCGATCGTTCGCCGCGCCGTAACCCGTCAAACAACCTAACCCAGACCGTTCTATGGTATTGATATTGAATATCACTGTATTCAGGAAAGTCTATAGAATCTTTTCCTCTAATGAATAATTCAATATCTTCAATATATTAAAGTTGACAAATATCTTTTTTTCAAAATCATGTTTCTCAATGCGCGTCTCGGGGGAAAATTAAGGGCAGATTCAAAATCAGCGCAAAAAACTCTATAAGAATCGTCCAACAATAATTGTGGAACATGAAAAAAGATTGATTGTGTTGGACAGAGTAATTACTGTGATATTTTGTGGTCTGGAAACCGTGTTTCTGAACGCTCGAATATGTCGTGCTTTAGACTTAATCTTCAGATATTTTTATTTAAAGTTGACGCATCTTGTAGCCCAGATCATAGCAGCTATAGGTGCCAAGACACCTCTGTAGGTTCGACGGTAGGGCACCAGTTTACTATACGCAGGTAGGCGGTCCGGGTGCGAGTCCGACGATGGTAATAATATTCGGGCGTACGGTCGAGTTTTTATTGCTTTATGACTCGTTGACATCGTGGACTTTTTCGGAGTTTTCTGGCGATAGTCAATGTATTCTAAAGACACGCTGAAATAATTTGGTTATTGCAGATTACCGGGGTTTGGGCGCAGTTACTTTTGAGTGGCGAGCATTAGCACTTAGCACTGCCTACACAATCGCTTCTTATTTTACTGTAACGACTACGATTTTATTAGAGGGACGAAAAGAAAATTTTCGAAGCTCGCGCGAGTCCTTTCTTTTGTTTTCCACATCAATGTGCTATTTCGGATATATCCACGAACATGATTTTGACTTGGATCTATTCTGACTCTCGCATAATTAGTAGCCCAATCAAATTTCTGTCCTCGACAATGGTTACTACTACTAATAGCCAAAAATGATTTCCATCATTGATAACGGTTCCTTATGACCAAAAAGAATTGTTGTCATTTATAATGGTTGTTTACCAGTCAGATATAATGTCTATCATCGATAATGATAATTTGTAACTATTGGGTTGTGTAATAAATTCTCGCGTTTTTCGTATCTTATTTTTTTCCCCGCAATTTTCCATCGACAGAAGGAACATTCTCGGCGAGAATGTTTTGCCGGTTGCTGGATGTGCTGTTCCTACGGTATACGTGAGACGATCTTAACGATTCGTAAAAACGATTAAAATAAAGATCCCAAACACTAGAATTGGTTCGTATTGATTTCGAATTGATTTCGTATATTTGTCAGTTAATGGCGATTTTAGTTATACTAATTTTCAAATTTTAAATACTTATAAAAGAAATTGTATTCACATAACTTAAAATATACTGCCAATTTTGCGATAATTGTTATTCAGACACCATAAACAATAGTCTTTATTAATTTAATAAAAAAAATCATTTGTAAAAAGTTCATATTTTATCACAAGGAATGCAGTAATCGTTGACTTTCATAGAAATTATTCGGGAAATCTAGTTTATTAAAAATATTAATTTGCATATGTTCTACTTACAAATAATCATTATCGATGATAGACTATCTTTGACTGATAAATATCCATTATAAATGACAACAATTCTTTTTGGTCATAAGGAACCGTTATCGATGATGGAAATAATTTTTGGCTATTAGTATTAGTAACCGCATTGTCGAGGACAGAAATTTATTTGTGCTACTGACCATGCGAGAGTCAGATTAGGTCTAAGTCAAATTATTATCGATAAGGTCCAAGTCAGATTATCATCGATAATGATTATTTGTAACTATAACATATGCAAATTAATATTTTTAATAAACTAGATTTCCCGAATAATTTCTATGAAAGTCAACGATTACTGCATTCCTTGTGGTAAAATATGAACTTCTTACAAATGATATTTTTTATTAAATTAAAAAATGGCTATTGTTTATGGTGCCTGGATAACAATTATCACAAAATTGACAGTATGCTTAAGTTATTTCACCACAAGTGAGCATTGCTAACGCGATTTATCATATACATCCGATGATCTGACAAAAATGTTTCCAACAAAAGTTGATCAGTATTAATTTTTGTACAAGTCTCGATATCAAAAATTAAAAGTAAATTTTTTTATAAAAAACTGAAGGTTACTTCAATTTTTTAAATATTAACATATATTTTTTATTTCATAATATTCTAACTGGTATCGAGACGAATTGAACGACCTATTACAATATAACATTATAAACCTTGAAATAACGGTGCAATAAAAAGTTTTCTTGGCCACAGAAAGTGCCGGCGCGCAAAACATTCTCGCCGAGAATGTTTCTTCTGTCGAGGCGTTGGCGAGTCGCGCTGTGCTGTGCTGTTGCAGGTACAGTGGGCGCACTCCCATTGAAATACACAGAAGAAACCCTAAACTGACGTGCCGGCGCGGTGCGGTCCGGGGGGTAGACATTTGAAATTTTGCACAATGTGTTTTTAGACAGAAAGCGATGTTTTAAGACAGAAATCAGGAAAATCGGAGCGGGGGCCGCTGGCCCATGCTTATTCGGCTATACCCTTTATTTCAACGGAAAATAAATAACCTTGATTTCTATCCACGACACGATTTCAAATCCAATTAATCGCAAGAATTGTTACATTCTGTACCGAGCAGATATTTCGGACGATGTTGGTTTCAATATTAAAAGCAAAATTCAAGAACAAAAAATTCCTAGAAATATATTATTAAAGCATAATTTTAGGAAAATCAACAATTCCTATTTCAAATTTTATATGAGACACCTCAATTCGCAATTTCAAAATATTTCATAAACGAGAATTATTACCTTACACTTTTTTATACATAAATGTTCTAAGAATCGGTCTGTGAGAACAGGAATATGTTGAAAAGACTTTATACTGTAAAAAATTAGATGGTAAGGTGGTCAAGGGAGTGCTTGTCCACATCGTTGGCAGAAAGAATTATTATAAACATTAAACAGATAGAATTAATAAATGTCTGGTCAAATAGCCAAGGGATTGCTTGTGGACATAGCTGTAAAATGGAATTATTATAAACATTAACCAGCTAGAAATAATAAATTTATCAATAATTGTCACGGCGATCGACATCGATCGATATTCGGTGGCGTGGGAAGCGTCACGCGCCGCTGCGCATATGCCGCTCGAGCTCGGCGAGAGCCCACCATCACAACGTGTGTCGTCCAATGCAAAAAAGTCCGAAAATCAAAGTTTAAGAACGGCAAATTTATGTATCCTAAAATGTTCGTAACAAAACGTAGTTTCTAAAACTGCCTTAAATTTTAACTGAATAAATCAATTTGTTATTAAAATTGAGGCTGAAACTTTACTGTCAAATCCGTGCATTTTTTTAAACATGCGTCCCTCGCAAGCTATTTGGTTTTTTAATTTGATTTTTACAGGGTGTGTTTAGCATTATAAGACCTTCAATCTCCCCAAATTTTTTTTTTAAATAATCGCAATTTGACCTAATTTTTTATGTTTAACATTTATCAACTTTGATTAGAGTTTTAAAAAAAGTACATCAAAGTACATCCGTGAATTTTTTTACAGTAATTGGTGGCATATTAAACTTTAATTTCGCGTTGGTTTAAATCTGCTCACATTTGCTCAAGTGGAGAAAATAATAAAAAACCATATTAAGACGCTCGCGCTCGGCGACTTTCTGCGTAGTCTTTCGAAGGTTGCAATTATTTTTAAACGCATGCCATTTGATAAGTACTTACATATGTGTTCAATTTTATTCTTATAAATTATATATTCAGTTTCAAAATTGTTTAAATATTTACAATCTTGCAATTCAGTATTAAAGAAAGTACCAAAAGGTTCCTTTGAGATTTTGTATTATATTAATTTAAAGCACAGTAGACTTGATATGACGGTCGACCTTAAGTTCATAAATATACACAAATGTTAGAAATAGTAGTTTATGTTGACGTTGAGACGTTGAGATTCGGAAGCGGAATCACTTCCGGCCACTTCGAGAAATAATCTACGACGACAAGGGCATATTTGTTTCCGGTCGTAGATTTTGGTAAAAGTCCCACAATATCAAGTGCAATTCGTTCAAAAGGGGCTCCAACATTGTAAATCTTCAAAGCGCCTTTCCCTTTCTCTCTAGGGCCCTTCGCCACGCAGCTATCACAACGACGGCACCATTCCTCAACTTCCCGACGATGATCAGGCCAGAAAAACCTTTGCCGAATCTTAGCAAGTGTTTTGCGAATTCCGAAGTGTCCTCCCCATGGGGCGTTATGACACTCGCGTAACACTTCTTCGGTTTTGCATCTAGGGACGATTAATAACAGAACTGCTTCTATCCCATCTGTGGATTCCCACCTCCGGAAAAGCTTTCCTTTTTACCACGTTTTTATTATCTTACTTCAAGAGAATCCCAAATCTTCCAGTAAAACTTTGTCACTGGGGAAAATGAAGAAACTTCCTGCCAATCTGGCTTATTTTGCTCAATTATTCTTTGTAATATGAAATTTATTTCTCCGTCGTCCTTTTGCGCTCTCTTCCATTCTTCTGAACCGGTGTCTTCACAGATCGTCCTGTATACGTGTTCTTCCTTGTTACATATTTCTTCTCGCGACTCTCTCTCCTCAAGGCGACGACAATATTTACACTGCGAAACTTCGCATGGTCTTCTTGACAGACTGTCTGCATTTATATGCAACTTTCCTTCCCGATGTTTAATCTCAAAATCGTACTGTTGCAGCCTTTCTATCCAACGAGCCGTTTGCCCTTCTGGATTCCTGAACGACAGTAACCATCTTAGCGCAGCATGGTCAGTCCTCACTAAAAATTTTCGACCATACAGTGTAACGTTGTCCTTTTTCGCGCGGGTTTCTGGCCGGCGAAAACGATCAACATCCGAGAATTTATAGCCGCGGAGGACAGGCCGTGCGCGGCCGCGCGGACACGGTCCTCTCGGTACAAAGGTGACTGACGAGAAGATTCGAGAGAGAGCACTAATAATTGTTCGGGCGCCAGGTACACGGAAGTACCACACTAACAGACACCAAGGTCTCGTGTTCGAGGAAGTCGAACACGAGCTTCGAATCTTCTCGCGCTCACTGACAGAATTCTACGACACGAACGGCCAGGAGTTCGGACTCAGGGAATAACGGGGACAGCCCTCGCGGCAGGACGGATCTCGCAGGTCGGAAATAATATCGAGAATTTAGGGCTCTAACGAATTTATTATTATTATTATTATTATTATTATTATTATTATTATATACGGACCGAGGTCCTTTTGTACATATGTATACAGTTTTTACCGTATAACTGATAAAAACAAAAAAAAAAAAGACATAACAAAAGAAAGTCTTAACCTAAACTCTTAACCTAAGTCTTAACTAAAATTAACATAAAAATGGACCGCGCGAAAATAAAGAAATACAGATATAATTAACAAATAGTATTGCGCAATTTTGCTTTGAATGCCTGTAACGTGCCATTGAAAAAATCGATATTGTTGTAAAATATGTTAGAGTTAGCAATAATGCGATTTAATGGATTTATTGTTCCATATGAGGATTTGGATTTCATCGTTTGAAATCCTGCTCTCGTTATCAACACACGTTCAGGTACGTAGAAGTTGATTTGCCTCAGGAGTGCGGGACAATCTATATTATTATTAATCAAATTGAAGATAAAGCTCTGGTCGGAAACTGTTCTACGATCAGACAATGTTTCAAGGTTGACTGTGTTTAATATTGTAGAGTAATTGTGATCAAATAATGACATTGGGTTGTTTGTCTTATATGCACAAAACCTGAGGAATTTATGCTGCACTCTCTCTAGCATATTTTCATATTTAACGCTTTTCGGAGACCATATAGTTGAAGCATATTCTAACTGGGGACGGACAAGGGTAATGTATAGCAACCTAAGTGTATGGATTGAATGAAAATCTGTGGAAAAACGAAGTATGAAACCGAGCATTCTTGAAGCGGAGTTGACAATGTGATAAAAATGGTTGGAAAAGTTTAGGGTAGAGGAGAAGTGAATTCCTAAGTCGTTAACATCTGTTATTGAGGAGAGAATACAGTCATTTAGATGGTAAGGATATATAAGAGGTACAGAACGACGGGAGGATCTCATAATATGGCATTTTTTAATGTTAAGATCCATACCGTTCCTGTGACACCAGTCGCAGAAACGGTCTAGGTCTGTCTGTAATCTGGAAGCATCATCCAGGGACGAGATGATGCTAAAGATTTTTAAATCATCTGCAAATAGTAGAAATTTACAATGTTGAAAAATGGAGGTTAAATCATTAATGAATATTATAAATAGTAGAGGCCCCAGGTGGGAGCCTTGTGGTACTCCGGATAGAACAATTACTGGGGATGATAGGCAACCGCGTATACGTATAATTTGTAGCCGGTTTTTAAGGTAACTTTTTAGCCATGCCAATAGATTACCCTTACAGCCCAAAGCAGAAAGCTTATCGATTAGAAGGGAATGATTTACAGTGTCAAAAGCTTTATAGAAATCAGTAAATATTGTGTCAACTTGTAGATTGCCATCCAAAGCTGATGAGACAAAGTTGCAGTACATTGCTAGATTTGTGGTTGTCGATCGCTTATTCACGAAGCCATGTTGCTGTTCACATATTGAGAGAGAGACAGAGCTGTATAACTTTTTAGTAACAATTTCTTCAAAGACTTTGGGCATAACACTAATGATACTTATAGGTCTAAAATTTTCAATATTAGATTTGTCACCGCTCTTGAAAATAGGCGTAACCAGACTGGTTTTCCAACGTGCGGGGAATATACCTGACTTTAGAGATTTATTAAAAATTATCCATAGTGGCCTAGATAAAATAAAGCTGCACATTTTGAAAAATAAAGGAGGGATGCCATCTATTCCAGGCCCTTTATTGATATCAAGTTCATCTAACATAATATAAATCTCACTAATGTCTATGTCAATGTCAGAAATACCGGGGTTACATCCATTTTCTGGGGTATTGAATTTATTCGTAGTCAAGAAATAAATTACATAGGAGCGGCCACGTGGCCGCGACCCGGGAGCCCGCGCTCCTTGTACACTTTGGCGATAGTTGTTCGATCGCGGAGCGCGTTAGTCGAGATTTCCACGCGATTTAAGATACGGTACGGCGGTACAATGCAAGTCTCACGAGAGACGAGAATTCGCGTGATGCAGATGGACGGCGCAGTTCCGACGGACTGTCGCGAGATTGACGAGCGCGATCTACACCGATTTACCGGATTCGCTAATTCCGAAATTATCCTTTTCCCGACGCGGCTCCTTAAGGAAGACTTCCGACTATTCGAAGGGGGAGACTGCTCTACCGGACTCAAAGCGTTCTTTGAAAAAACGCGAGCACAAAGCACGAGGCCCAAATGCCTCGGCTAACACCAATGGATCGAGGACGACACGCTCTCGTCTCGTCCTCGCACTAAATCCCGAGCCAACACTAATTCACGAACCGAGGATCACTGAATCGACTTACCGTGGTCGGCTACGCTCGCTGGATTTCCTTGGAAAGGCCGAAACCTTCGCCTTCGGTTCCGAACTCGCGGTACTCGGCAATTATGACGCGGAAATAAAACCACCCGCGATGCGTACTAACTTTGGATTAGGCGGAATTCGTACGTAAGTCAGCGAGACTTCGGAAGTAGAGGTAGCTCATTCGACAATCGGCGCGACAGTGATCCGCGGATCCTTATCGATGGCACGCATCGATTCTCGGTCTCCCCACTCCTTTCGTCCTACCGAAATTCCCTATGGGCGCACCCGCCACGCAACTATTCCTAGTTGCAGGACCGAACTTTCGGAACAGGTCTTGAGCCCCAGACCTTCCACAAACACCAAATTACGATCGCCCATGACGACCGGGGAGGTTGATTCCTCCCAGGCGCTCCTCCGCACCACCCTTGCCGGGGTCAGATATAGGCGGGATGAGACGACGGCGGGACCCACCAAAATGCCCGATGTTACGCAAGTGTGACCCCTTCGTCCCACATCGTCGCCTCCGAGCTTCCTCACTCGTGTGCGGCGGTGCCCTTTGCCACCTCTCCGGATCCGGAATGGTTTTTGTTTTACGGCCACTATTTTGTCGTCCTGTTGATCCTCTGTTGCGGGGCGCCTTTACGGTAGTTGTCACTCCCTAAGCACGTTCCTGAAAGTAGCCACTCTCGGCGCGTGCCACAGATGGCATTAGGAGCGATCTTCGAACCGAACTTCTTCCTTAAGGAGTGCTCAAAATTGCGGGTGGTTCTCGCAATCACTAACGGTCGGTCCGGTCCACTCCCGATACGGTTGTTTGACCGTTTCTCAAACGGAGAAGTGACGTCGCAGGCTTGCAACGTCACAACAGATAGTGGTGAAAATGTTCAATGGACTTGATTATTGTCAAAAGTTCCCTTCTAGTCACGCAGTAGTTCCTCTCAGCTTTTCCCAACATTTTCGAGAAATACGCAATAACTTTCTCCTCTTGACCTTGAACCTGCGAGAGAACAGGTCCAATGGCAAAATTCGACGCATCAGTATCTAAAATAAAATCTGCATCTACCAAAGGGTAAGCCAGTATCGGAGATTCGGAGAGTCGTTGCTTTAGCCAGTCGAACACCTCCTGGCATCCTTCTGATCATCCAAAGCTAACTTTCTCTTCTGTCAGGCGATGTAGTGGTCTAGCAATGGCAGAAAAATCCCAGACGAACTTCCTATAGTACGTACAGAGCCCAAGAAAGCTTCTCAGCTCCGTTTTGTTCTTCGGGACCGGCCATTCCTGGATTGCTTTTATCTAATAATAAGGTCAATAATAAGGAATAAATAATAAATAAGGAAAATAATAAGGTTTGTAGCGATCGTTTCGGTTTCTATGAGGTTTCAGTAATGGACTCAACAGCTTCAATCTCCAGGGCTCTAATAACCGTTGCCCTCAGAGATGTAAAACCACCGAGTCACAATATTCGTTTGATCTCCTCGTTGGCCAATGCTGCTACAAATTGAGAGGCCGCGAGTTTGTCTCTACTTTCGAACGGGCATTCGTCAAATGCAGCTTGAGCAAGCCTCTCAATTTCCGCCGCCAACTCAGAAATCGCTCCCCTTTCCGTTGCCTATAATTTTGAAACTTCACGTAGCTTAAATTTCGAAAATTGTGTATCCCATAACGGAACTCTAATGCCGCAACTATAGCCTGGAAGTCGTTCTGTTTGTCCACAGAAAGAGAAGTCAACATTCCTCGAGCAGGGCCCTCCAAAGATGCAACTAAGGCCAAAGCTTTCCTCGGTTCATCCCATCCATTCGCGCGAGCTATCGTGTCAAACTGAATTCGATATTCTTCCCACGAAGCATTACCGTCGAATTTAGGCGGTTTCACAGTATATCCTAACTCTGAAACGCTACGAAACCCGCCCACCGTATCGCGCGGAGGATCCTGCTGCAAAGGCGGAAGAACCGGAACTGTAGACCCGTTAGGAACAGATATATTTTCATCTGTTCACGGTTCACGGTTCTCGATAGAGTTAATCAACCGCGGCTGTACAAGCGTGTGCAGATTTTGCGAGAGCACCTGACACTGAGCCCCCAGGATCCCGAAGCGTCCTTCTAGGGCAGCTTCCCTCGCAGCTTGAGCGGCCCTGTTTGCTGCTTCCCTCTCTTCAAACCGGGTCCACTCCTGTTCCCATCTCCGTTCCGAGATCCTCTGCTGCTCTTGAAACTGCCCTGAAATGTTCCTCTGGAGGCCTTCGAACAGCGTCTGTAGCATCATCGCATCTGCTCCCGAAGTGGATGCCGTTGCGGTGCTATCTCCCGTAATCCCACTTCTGACACCAATGTTGCGGAAGCTTCGGCGTGGTCTTGCCGGAGAACACATGGTAATAATGAACAAGGAAAACTATAACTTTATTAACTGAACAACAAAGGGGTACAATCGTTGATGCGTGCTCTTGTATCAATCACTCAAGAGGATCTAACGTCTATCTTCTTCTTATCAACAACCTCGTTGTTCGGATACCGCAATATCGATCTGACAGGCGACTTCACTCGATCTCTGCGATATCTTCAGATTACCTCAGGATTATATCGGAGACTTCTTCTCCGATTCACACTTTTTCTGCTCCGCGATAATTACTAGACATATCTGCTTAATTTAGTATAAGTCCGTCGTTGTTAGAAAGGGAGCCAGAAGGAATATTGCATTCGTTGTAACTCCCTTTCGGGTCTCTTGTGCAGCAGCCTCCACGTGGTGAGATCTGGGCAATCGGTATTATCCTCTATTTGTAAGAACTTCTAGTATCTATGAATAAAGGATAATATCGAGCTAATAGCTGTATATTTAATAAATATGTTGATTTTCAATAAATTATATTCCTGTACCTATTGTCTTCCATAACATTTTGCAATTTCACCTTCCTTCAGAACAAAATATGTATATTACTCCAACTGGTTCACCCCGGGTGTGAACAATGTCATATATTCTCTGGTTCTATTTAGGTAAAGAGTGCGGAAGCACCGACACCGACGAGATAGTATCTCGTGGGTGATAGTATTATAAGGCAATTACAGAATGAGTAATTTGAGCATTCTATACTATATCATTCTTCTTCCACTTGACTAGTATCTCGTCGGTGGTAGAACGTTTAGCGATGTGGTATTTCAGATCACTGTAAGTTCCACGTTATCCCCGCGCCCGGTCACGCCCGCTTACTGGTTCCGCCGAGTAGCACAGGGGCTGGCAGTCTCGTCGGTGGCACGTGTTTTTAGACCATAGATAGTTATAGACCCGGCATAGGTATAGTATGTGCATACGATGCCGTGTTCCAAGATCCAAAATTATCTGATGCCCACAAGCCTCGATACGAGATAATTCAAAATGGTGGATAGTGCCCAGATAGCACAGCCTGACCGAGCCTACCACCTGACCAAACCTGCAAGGCCTCTGACCACGGTGTATTGTAGAGGTGTTCTGGCTACTCTCGGGAAAGTGAAAAAGATAGCGGTTGGTTCTCTGGTCCCCGCCAGATGGAATCCTAGTCAGCGGCACAGTTTTCATGTACGTACGTGAATGAGATTGTGTGTAGCAGCGTGTCCATGTAGCCCGTGCTAAGGTATATGTACGGTACATACCTTAGCACAGGCTACATGGACATGCTGAAAACTGTGCAGATTACTAGGATTCCATCTGGCGGCGACCAGAGAACCAACCGCTATCTTTTTCAAAACTTCAGCCTCACAGAGGGCTTAGTCGGAACCAGTGATGCCAGATGCGGGGAGTCACGGTGAAATGATGTACCCCCTCTCTGATGACGGGGAATGAGTGGAGCAAATGGGAGACACGTTGCACGTGCGCGATGGGGACCGTGGAGTGTGCGCCTGCGCACGGTGCTGGAATGGAATAGTGGAAGGGGTAAGGAGGAGAGTACGGGAGCTCCGTTTGGAGCTCCATATGGCATCACTGGTCGGAACACCTCTATAATACACCGTGCCTCTGACCTACAGGTTACAAGCTAACACCAGAGAGGAAATGAGAGTGCTCACGCCCGGGGTTTGGCCGTGCCGCTTTTGTCTCCACATCATGTTTAGCCTGGAACAGCTCCTACATCATCTTTAGCATGGAACAGAACCTACACCATCTTTAGCAGAAAACAGAACCCACTTTACTGTTATTAAATCTGTGTAATGGATCAGAACTGGCTTCAACCGCCGATCAGATACTATTATTTAATAGTTAATATCATTTAAGCGAAACTTGTGTCGTTCATTGCACAAGCAAATATCATCGGAATTATATCATGTCATTTTCATAAAAAAAAATTCACCAAATATGTTAAGGAAAATCCTATAAAAAAATAATGATAAATAATTAAGTTTTGTTGTTTGATTAGAAGTCTCACACTGTTATACCCGACCCAACCCGTATCATGTTATGTACAATGTTTCGCTCCATTCCACGGCGTCCGAAGCCCTCGAGCTTCGCTTGCCTTTTCTCCATTCGTCATCACAGAATAGTGTTTCCTGAAAATTGAATGTCTCTGGCCAGACTCAAGGTTTCGACATTTATAGGAAGCTTGCTATAATCGTATTTTATTTGTCAAAATTTAGTTTTCTATTTAAAATATTTTGTTGTTAAAACTCATTAATAGTTTCAAATAGTACTTGAAATATTTAAAATGATATTGAAATATTGGAATATTACAATTTGGAATAAAGGGCCTAGCCGGATGAGGTAGTCCTTCGAATTATTTAAACAGCCGTTGCGCCATTCAATTTTTGGTCAATTTTTCCCATTTACTTGCATTAATTTAATCATTTAATTGCAAATAATTGAAATGATATTTGAGATTTCTTCCCGATTTTTTGGTTCAAAATGTTATTTACACAAAGTGAAAATACGCCAAAATTCGACAAATGCAGGTTTTTTTAGAGAAATTCAAAAATAGCATTGATCATATTTTTAGACTAGCAACATACCAGAACTTTTTTTTACGACAGCGCGTAAACGACAAAGAGGGACTGAGGTACGAGGCAGCCGGCACATTTCAAAAGGCTGAGTAGCGATTACGTCAATGCGCATAGAAAAGTTTTTTATTTTTCATTCTTCTTTTACGGTATTACCAACGTATTTGTGAGATTCTTCTAACTAAAATGAGTCTAAATACGTCATAATTTGAGCCACATTTATTTATTTAAAGCGTGATCATAACTCGCAATGATATAGGTTATTATAATAGGTCATTTAATATAATATATTTATAATTATAAATATTAGGGATGTGTGGGCCGCTCGATGTTCGGGTTCGGGTCGGGTCGCAGAAAGTCAGGCGGGGCGGCCCGTTGATTCGACTTCGAATTCGTCGGGCGGGTTCGAAAAGAATCGAAGTTCGAGCGAACGAGTTATTGCGATATCCGAGTATCAAATACTCTGCGTTCTTATGACATAGATAATGGTAATAATGGTTTTCTTTCTTAACTTATAACGAGATTTTTAATATATGTACTAGGTTTTTTTTATAAATACGCTAGGTATATTCGGCAAACGTGTGCCTGCTCTTTATTTGTATCAAAGCTTGAAATAATACACGTTTCATGTGAAAAACTTACGAATGAACTCAAATATGTATCAATAATATCTTTAAAATATCTTTACTGAGTTATATACACCTAGAAGGTATAACAATATGGTAAAGTATGGCAATAATTAAAAACGAAATATAAAAATAAACATTATATGTATTATATTTCGTGTTTATATTTTATTCTGTATTATCTATAGGCTCTATATAATTTTTTGTTTTATATGATTTTATTTTAAGTTAGTTTCTATTTCATTTTATATTGTATATTATATATTATCTTGTTACGTACGGAGGCTTTGCCTACGTGACTTTTGCTCCCTTCTTGAAATCACGTGTCCATGCAGGAGGTCCAGCTCGCATGCCCAAATAAACAGTTTTTTCCCCTTATGGGAAGTGCATGCATCTGGGGAAACATAGACAAGCCTCCAGATTTTCTGTTTACCCCCACTACCATTTTTGAACAATCTGACTGATATATAAAGGGCTCGAGCTTGGCCTCCACGGGCTTAGTTGAAGTTTGAAAGATAACCTGCACGCGACTATAGTGAGATTGGGTTTCATTCCCTCTCGATCGGTATAACTTACAAGAAGTTTCGAAACGCAGTTCTTAAGTCAAGTCAACTCACTTACCCCCGCATATCTCAGTGCGTGAAAAACGAGAGTTCGGGAATTAGCTTCCGCGAATAATACAACACACTACAAGTGTATTTCCATTTATCTAAGAATATATTGTACTCTTTACATTTAGATAATTGAGAGTTCCAATATCTTTAATACATCCTTTAAACTCCAGTAACTAGCATTGCACCCATTTCGATAAACCTTTACCGCTCGAGGTTTATCAACTATTTTATATAGAGTTACGAGAGATGAATTTCCCAATACCTTACCTCTTTCCGAAATCCTGTGACACCCGGTGATGAAACAGGCATCGGCTAGTTCACAAATTCCTATCTAGTGGCGACCCTGTGGTGAAACAGACATAGGCTAGTCCACGAAAACCCATTTCCTATCTAGTGGCGACCCGGTGGTGAAACAGACATCGGCTAGTCCACGACTACCCCTTTCTCCTAACCTAGTGGCGACCCGGTGATGAAACAGGCATCGGCTAGTCCACGAAAACCCATCCTGTGACACCCGGTGATGAAACAGGCATCGGCTAGTTCACAACCTTCCATCTAGTGGCGACCCGGTGGTGAAACAGACATCGGCTAGTCCACGACACCCTCTGTCTTTCCTAACCTAGTGGCGACCCGGTGATGAGACAGGCATCGGCTAGTCCACGAAAACCCATCCTGTGACACCCGGTGATGAAACAGGCACCGGCTAGTTCACGACCATCCTGTTCATAAGAACAACCCTCGGCCACGTCTATCCGCCAGCCCTCGGCTCGTAACAAACTGGTGACAGCGGTGGGATGCTAGTATAATTCTGGTTGTTTAAAAATCGATGTGTATTAATCGCGATTCAAATCAACCGACCAAGCGTTTTAGGACCTATAGTAGAGTCGGAGAATCGCGAAGTAATTAATTAATAGGACTTGGATCATTTATGCGCAACGCGCTTTTGACCACCTTGTCCAAATATTTCGAACTTGCACGTCAAAGCATCAGTACTCAACGCAATATAGAAATTGCTCTGTGCTTTGTCGTTAAATTGCACCTAGGTGTCAATAACAATTAGAATCTTTAATATTCTAAGGAAGGAAAAATATAGAAAATTTTTTTGTGTATAAGGATTAACCATGGCAGACAAAATAGCTAGTCTAACCGCTTCCATGGCAAAATCCATGATTTTGATAAGTCAGCAAAATAGCCTTCAGTACGCCGCAGCGTCGTTACCCTTATTTGATGGGGAAAAACCACCGCTCTCGGTTTTCACGCAACGGGTCAGTGACGGGCTCGCGTTAACACCGCCGGGTACAGAAAAAGAATATCTCGCGATAGTTCTGACAAAACTGACCGGACCGGCGAGAATTAGTGTCCAGGATAAAGCGTTTGATTCTGTTGCTGATTTGATAAAACACTTAAAGAAGCGTTACGCTCCAGGACGGAATTTAGCGTATTTCCAAGGCGAAATTTCTCGATTGAGAATTCGCCGCGACGAATCTTTAAGAAAGTACATTAATAGAGTGAGTCATCTCGCATATTGTACTCGCACTGCGATTAACGATCGTTACGGTAATCGAGCAAAGCAGATCATCACCGAAATGGAGAAGGACCTGTTGGAAAATTTTTTCGAGGGATTACCGGAAGAAGTTGGATGGAGGGTCGCTGGTTTAAAGACACCGTGTGAGACCCTGGAAGATGCGTTTGAAGCCGTGCTTCAGATAGACCGACGTCTTAGAAATCGCCGGACACTTAACGAGGATTATTTGTCGCATCACGACTATGAAGTGGACGATTCACAAGTTGGGGGACGATACGATTGGGAGCGTCAACGTCGGCCCATGTACCCCCAGTCTCCCTCCCCGTCACGGTATCACAAGTACCACTCACGGGACAGGAGCACATCTGGTTCGGAGACGGAATTTGAGGAGCGCTCAAAACGAGCCACAGTGATGGTTTTACAGCGAAACAATTCCTATCCTCCCGACCGGTTTTACACATCAACTGAAGAAGTGGACCACTCCAGTGGCAGGAATAGACCACAGATTTTCTGTTGGAATTGTGGTGCCAGGGGCCACGATGGGAGAGAGTGCCGAAAAAAGGAAAATTTTCAGGAGGATAGATCTTCCCGAAACCCTCCGATTAGGCAGCATTTAAACTCCTATCGCGCTCATCGTTCAGGGGATACGATGAGCGAATCAAAAGAAGGGCGCCCCAAGAAAGTCAGTTTTCACGACGAGAAGACCGGCGGCTGCTGAATGAAGCTCCAATACCCAAGATCAGAGTCCAGGTTCCCGAGTTAGAAACGGGAATAGGAGAATTTGTTATAGATGGAGGAGCTTCCGTAAATCTGATCGATCATGCCTCGTTGGGCTACAAGGCTGAAATTATGCCCAGAGAAGGAATCGGGATAAAAGGGGTAATGTTATCTCCCATTATGACCATGGGAAACACTGTATTACGTATAAATGGTATACCAACTCTTTTCTATGTTGTTAAAAATCTGGCAATACCAGCGGATGGCATTCTGGGAAAACCTTTTCTGCTACAAGAAGATGCTCTTTCTTATCACCATAAGACACTTGAAACTCGCACTCAACCGGTAAAGCCCATTCGTTTTATGAATCCATGGGAGATGGAAGACGAACCGACACAATTCTGGAGAACATATCGCACTCCTGGACGAACATCGCAATACAAACCCGAAAGACAGGAGGGTTATTTGCCACGTCGCAAAACATCAAAAAACGTCTACCTTGGCGAGGCTGCGGTACGCAACCGTATGGGAAGCTGCTACGTTTTAAATACCAATACTAACACCATGGATGAAGAAATAGATTTGGAGCCTCAATATCTTCGGTCTTACGATACATTTAACGCTTCGGATAAAACCCCAGTCAACACGTGGAAATACCGCTATTCGGTAGTACGTAAATCAGGAAAAATAACATAAACACAGATGCTTCATCACGACACTCAACAGCAGTCTGTTTACCCTTAAGTACAGGGCAAGATGCAACAACCACCGAGGCCAGTACCATCGGCCAACGCGTTAAGGAAAGGCGAAATAGATGCAAACCAACACTCAGCTATGAGGAACTCGGTTATGACTCTGACGATTCGATAATACGAAGGACTTCACGTCAACCCTATCGACGAATCAAACCTTCACCACTGTTAGGCGAAGGAACAACACCACCTGTGGACTCCCCAGTTCACCCCGCAGCCGAACCTGTATCGAGAAACCACAAAGAAACAACAGACGACGAGAGTACCATAATTGCTGATTTAACTTCTTTTTATGAACAATATCCGTTGGAAGATACAATCATACCGACAAGTCAAGATCAAGAAGATCTGGATGTGACACCGAATACGTTCAAACATGAAATAGTTGCATCCACCCCTTTGCCGGGGACGATCGTTACTCCTCCAACTCCAGCTCCGGTTCTGCAAAATACACCTCGGATGCGACCAATTTTTCTCAATCAAATCGTCGATATCCCTATGGAGTATGAATTGTCATCAGTTGAGGATGACACATCAGAGGAGGAAGAAAAACCTCCAGACATCACCATCGCACCTATACCCCCGTATTTGTTTTGGAGAGCTCCTCGAAAAAAAAAAAAAAAAAAAAAAGAAAAAAAAATACATATATGTTCAGTAGTGGATGGAAAAACACATCAAGATTTAGACCACTACGTATCGCAAAAGGGGCCTATTCAAAAATTCGGAAGTATCGCAGGAAAATCCGATCAGGCCCTCGATCTCCGGCCATCACTTACTCCAGCGCCAAGGGACCCTGCCATTATGAGGACAGCTGAGGAGGACCATCCCAACCACCGTAAAGTTTAAGTATTCCTACAGTACACATACACCACACTTTCACACACACCGTAATAGTCTTCCGATGTTCCGATTAATATCGCGCGTCCTATCAAAAACCTTGCTTGCGCGACACGTGGTTTCATGAAGGGTGGAAAGCATCGCAAACGCGATGTTTCTTCTGAGGGGGGAGGTGTTACGTACGGAGGCTTTGCCTACGTGACTTTTGCTCCCTTCTTGAAATCACGTGTCCATGCAGGAGGTCCAGCTCGCATGCCCAAATAAACAGTTTTTTCCCCTTATGGGAAGTGCATGCATCTGGGGAAACATAGACAAGCCTCCAGATTTTCTGTTTACCCCCACTACCATTTTTGAACAATCTGACTGATATATAAAGGGCTCGAGCTTGGCCTCCACGGGCTTAGTTGAAGTTTGAAAGATAACCTGCACGCGACTATAGTGAGATTGGGTTTCATTCCCTCTCGATCGGTATAACTTACAAGAAGTTTCGAAACGCAGTTCTTAAGTCAAGTCAACTCACTTACCCCCGCATATCTCAGTGCGTGAAAAACGAGAGTTCGGGAATTAGCTTCCGCGAATAATACAACACACTACAAGTGTATTTCCATTTATCTAAGAATATATTGTACTCTTTACATTTAGATAATTGAGAGTTCCAATATCTTTAATACATCCTTTAAACTCCAGTAACTAGCATTGCACCCATTTCGATAAACCTTTACCGCTCGAGGTTTATCAACTATTTTATATAGAGTTACGAGAGATGAATTTCCCAATACCTTACCTCTTTCCGAAATCCTGTGACACCCGGTGATGAAACAGGCATCGGCTAGTTCACAAATTCCTATCTAGTGGCGACCCTGTGGTGAAACAGACATAGGCTAGTCCACGAAAACCCATTTCCTATCTAGTGGCGACCCGGTGGTGAAACAGACATCGGCTAGTCCACGACTACCCCTTTCTCCTAACCTAGTGGCGACCCGGTGATGAAACAGGCATCGGCTAGTCCACGAAAACCCATCCTGTGACACCCGGTGATGAAACAGGCATCGGCTAGTTCACAACCTTCCATCTAGTGGCGACCCGGTGGTGAAACAGACATCGGCTAGTCCACGACACCCTCTGTCTTTCCTAACCTAGTGGCGACCCGGTGATGAGACAGGCATCGGCTAGTCCACGAAAACCCATCCTGTGACACCCGGTGATGAAACAGGCACCGGCTAGTTCACGACCATCCTGTTCATAAGAACAACCCTCGGCCACGTCTATCCGCCAGCCCTCGGCTCGTAACAATCTTTTAAGAATTTGTGTAAGGTTAATGATAGTTAAGTAAGTAGGTTACTTAACAGTTAATAAAAACATCACCCACTAAAAAGTTATCATAACTTATTACATACCATGTTGTAAATATTTTCTTATAATTCTTTCACGTGAAACGTGCATTATTTCAAATTTTAATACAAATGAAGATCATGCACATTTGTGCCGAATATACCTATAATGTAGTTATTAAAAAATCCAAGTACATACATTAAAAATCACATTACAGTAAATCTTCAATCGGAGTCCTGGGTCGCCTATCTAACGGTAGTCCAGTGCCTACTCACTCCACTGCCGGCCAACGCTGCGCCGCGCCGTAGGGCGGCGATGTTTGATCTCGGCTCGGGTATATCGGTGTGAACACCACACATTGACTCGACTGAATCGAAGTCTCAAACTTCTTAATTTTAATGATCGGTTTATGGGACTTTAACTAGCTTATTCCTGGCGTTTCGCTGATTAAAATGGTACCAAGAACGATATAATTGAGCCAATATTTAGTGGTTTAATCGACGATGAAAGTTTCGAACGCAACGAAGAAGAGCGTATTGGAAAGAAAGAGACGCGAACAGTAGCTGCCGCCGGCACAGTTCAAAGGCCCGCGTTGTCGCTGTTCTTCGTTGCATTCAAAACTTTCATCGTCGATTAAACCACTAAATATTGGCCCAATTATATCGTTTTTGGTACCATGTTAATCAGCGAAACGCCAGGAATAAGCTAGTTAAAGTCCCATCATGATATCATAGAAAAGAAAGAAGTTAAGATTTTGGTGTTTCATTGTGATGACGCACGGGCCTTTAAACTGTGCCGGCGACAGCGACACGCTTCGGCCACGCGATCCTATTTCATTCTGTCCTTCTCTATGTTCGGCTCGTCGTTTGAAGTCTCGGCGCGGTCGACGGAGTCATAAAAAAATAGCCTCTCTACGCTACCCAAGTCCGTTCAACACACGGGTGTTGGGACTCCGATCGAAGAATTACTGTAACACGCTCGCGCGATCTTGTTCTATTCTTTTAGAAGCCGCCCGACAAAGGTGAGTCATGGGCCGCCGGATGTGTCTGATGTATCGCGTACCCGACTCGAGTCCGCTTGAGCTCGCTCGACGCCTCGACTGTCTGTCCTGTCAGTGCCCCGACTTGACGATTCGTACGCCTGAAACATGACTGTTTCGCCTGATATTTTCTAGTGCAACCTGGCTGTATTATTATTATTATCCGATTTATGCCGTGTTTGAGCTTATTTTGATTGGGAAAACATTTTCAATCGATAGGTGATGATATCATTATGATAACGTTCATAATGAGTAATATTGGTTTTAGTTAGTAAATGCCAATACGCTGTGCGTTACAATGTTGCTTCTGATGCTGAATCACGACCGTATCGACTCCGAGAAAAATAAAGGGCTTACTGACTCTGAGGAAAATTAAAAATGTAATAACTCTCAGTTAATAAGCAGTCTTCAATGCCTCTTAATCGTGTAGGGATTGATCAGGTGTTTCTCTCTATATTAAAAAATATTTAAAAATCCTTTGACAAATTCTATTTTGTGGCGTCGGGATGTACTGCTTTCGATATTCCATCACAGTTTGTATAGTATATATTATTTCTCGTCTTTGTTTCTAGATAAGATTTAATTATGATCCTCCATTAGTTTAACGCCCCGTTCAGCGGTATCATTGACCACATTCAGTCCATGTTTCAGTCAGACTGCTTATTATTCATAATAACTTCTTTTTCCGATATTAGAACTGTTTTTTTGTAGATTGGAGCGTATTAATGAATTTATTTAAGGGAGTAGAGAGACTTCCAGGATTGCACGGGGTTTTCCACTAGTCAAAAACGCTAGATAAAAGATCGATCTAGGGCACTATCTGCCTCAAAAGTCCTATTTTTTCGTTTACGAGGCGTAATTTGCATTATTCGGCAGCATGTCGCTATAAAAATAGCTACATGTGCAAAGAAAAAACAATTTTTCAACGTTATTATTTAAAGTTTTTAAGGTCACGGATGTTTTTTCTGTCAACAACTGTTTATACTGTATATGGACTCTTAAACAGAAAAAAGACAAATTCAACGATATATCATAACGTCTATTTATGACAAGATTTAAAAAATTAAAAATTTTCAAATTTGCTGCGCCTCATTTTCCCATGATCCAAACGGCCCCAAAATTTTTCCATATCATTTTCTCAACATTTGTTACAATTCTGGTTTACGGGACCAAAAAAATTTCATGGTCGAAAAATAAGATCAATCCTAATATTACATATACGTAAATTACGAGAAGCAGTAAAGAGTGCTTAACGTCGAAGACGAAAATCCGGCTAACTAACACTTAATATGTACTACATTCCACGTTATTAGAATAATTGTAGTTTAATTATGATGAATATCAACATTTGTTATTTACACCTATAAACGCGAGTTTGTAATAACCTCAATATTCTATGAAATTCTATTATAATTATAATTATGACTGTATTTTTTTATTATAGGAAGAGAGAAGATCAAATAAACTTGTGTATGCTAGTAAAATCAATTTATATATATTATCCAATTTGTTCTATTATTTGTTTAACAACTAATAAATCTATAAATTGTTTCATAAACTAAAAAATACTTTCTGCATTTTCGTATTCTCCAATCAGTCCAAATAAATACCATCAACCGGTTCTCATATAACAATTTTTATTAATGCAATTATGACAGTAACAAAACGTTTCTATTTAAAATGAATACATATTTTGAACATAGTTTTTACATTTTTAATTTTTTGCAAGGTTAAAAATGTAATTAAAAAAGTAATGAGAAATAAAAATAAAAATCGCTGCACAGGGATTCGAAGGCTAGCTCCAGATTGCGATTCATACGCTCGACGGCTCGACAGCCGAATTTCAGTTTCGTTTCTGTAGAGCAATACAACACGGCAAGTGCTAAAAATAGATTGTGGCTGGCGCAAGCGCACAAGCAGCGCACACGGATATAGTAGAGGTACGCTCGTGTGTGTAGCGCGCGGGCGCGGTGGGAAAGGAACGTTCTGTTTCTCACTCCAGGCAGAATATATCCTAGAGGGCGTAAGAGAACACCGAAAAATTCGAGGCACACCAACTCCCATAAGGCTGGCAGTCTTTAATAGTATCTCGTCGGTGACAGGGCCTGCCGGCCGTGCCGGTAGTCAGCCTGTTTTTGAGAGGGCAGCACGGTCACACTAATGTGGCCAATCAGTGCTTCGATTGAGCCCAACCACCGACGAGATACTATTAAAGACTGCCAGCCTTATGGGAGTTGGTGTGCCTCGAATTTTTCGGTGTTCTCTTACGCCCTCTAGGATATATTCTGCCTGGAGTGAGAAACAGAACGTTCCTTTCCCACCGCGCCCGCGCGCTACACACACGAGCGTACCTCTACTATATCCGTGTGCGCTGCTTGTGCGCTTGCGCCAGCCACAATCTATTTTTAGCACTTGCCGTGTTGTATTGCTCTACAGAAACGAAACTGAAATTCGGCTGTCGAGCCGTCGAGCGTATGAATCGCAATCTGGAGCTAGCCTTCGAATCCCTGTGCAGCGATTTTTATTTTTATTTCTCATTACTTTTTTAATTACATTTTTAACCTTGCAAAAAATTAAAAATGTAAAAACTATGTTCAAAATATGTATTCATTTTAAATAGAAATGTTTTGTTACTGTCATAATTGCATTAATAAAAATTGTTATATGAGAACCGGTTGATGGTATTTATTTGGACTGATTGGAGAATACGAAAATGCAGAAAGTATTTTTTAGTTTATGAAACAATTTATAGATTTATTAGTTGTTAAACAAATAATAGAATAAATTGGATAATATATATAAATTGATTTTACTAGCATACACAAGTTTATTTGATCTTCTGTCTTCCTATAATAAAAAAATACAGTCATAATTATAATTATAGTAGAATTTCATAGAATATTGAGGTTATTGCAAACTCGTCTTTTTTCGCAATGATGTTCTAATTTCATTGCTTCTCTCAAATGTCCATTTCCTTCCGAGACAGTGGCGTTTATAGGTGTAAATAACAAATGTTGATATTCATCATAATTAAACTACAATTATTCTAATAACGTGGAATGTAGTACATATTAAGTGTTAGTTACCCGGATTTTCGTCTTCGACGTTAAGCACTCTTTACTGCATCTCGTAATTTACGTATATGTAATATTAGGGTTGATCTTATTTTTCGACCATGAAATTTTTTTGGTCCCGTAAACCAGAATTGTAACAAATGTTGAGAAAATGATATGGAAAAATTTTGGGGCCGTTTTGATCATGGGAAAATGAGGCGCAGCAAATTTGAAAATTTTTAATTTTTTAAATCTTGTCATAAATAGACGTTATGATATATCGTTGAATTTGTCTTTTTTCTCTTTAAGAGTCCATATATAGTATAAACAATTGTTGACAGAAAAAACATCCGTGACCTTAAAAACTTTAAACAATAACTTTGAAAAATTGTTTTTTCTTTGAAACTATATCCACCTCCTTATATACTACAACTTTTGTTTGAAGAGTTTTTTCATATATACATAACTGACCGAGATATTAAGCGGCGGAATTTGCATTATTCGGAAGCATACAACTGCGCATGTAGCTATTTTTATAGCTACATGCTGCCGAATAATGCAAATTACGCCTCGTAAACGAAAAAATGGGACTTTTGCGGCAGATAGTGCCCTAGATCGATCTTTTATCTAGCATTTTTGACTAGTGGAAAACCCCGTGTTTGAGAAGGTGAATCCAGCACCCTTGCAATCCTGGAAGTCTCTCAACTCCCTTAAATAAATTCATTAATACGCTCCAATCTACAAAAAAACAGTTCTAATATCGGAAAAAGAAGTTATTATGAATAATAAGCAGTCTGACTGAAACATGGACTGAATGTGGTCAATGATACCGCTGAACGGGGCGTTAAACTAATGGAGGATCATAATTAAATTTTATCTAGAAACAAAGAGGAGAAATAATATATACTGTACAAACTGTGATGGAATATCGAAAGCAGTACATCCTGACGCCACAAAATAGAATTTGTCAAAGGATTTTTAAGTATTTTTTAATATAGAGAGAAACACCTGAGCAATCCCTGCATGATTAATTGCATTTTTAAGAGGCATTGAAGACTGCTTATTAACTAAGAGTTATTACATTTTTAATTTTCCTCAGAGTCAGTAAGTTCTTTATTTTTTTCGGAGTCATTAAGTTTTCCATTTGTCTTCGAGTTATTCAATTTTTCATTTTCCTCAGTGTCATTAAGTTCTTTATTTTTCTCGGAGTCATTAAGTTTTTCATTTTTCTTGGAGTCATTGAATTTTTTACTTTTCTCAGAGTCATTGAATTTTTTATTACTCTCTTTAACTTTCTCAGCCGCCGAGTTGGGCGTTGGGCATGCCTGTACTCCAACTTGTCTGATTTGTTGCGTGTTTAGACTTGTTTTCATCAGCAAACCATTTACTAATCGATTGATAACATTTCCATGGCAGA
Organism: Lasioglossum pauxillum; assembly: GCA_933228785.1. NCBI lineage: Eukaryota > Metazoa > Arthropoda > Insecta > Hymenoptera > Halictidae > Lasioglossum > Lasioglossum pauxillum. The sequence continues at coordinate 18,584,916 of OW121704.1, read as the reverse complement.
ATTCTGAATCGTAACAAACATTTAATTGCTATTAATAAATGATGGTGAAACGCTTACATTGTTGTCTCTAGGAGGCACACAACGCGACGCGACGTTCGATACGGTCGTGATTCAGCATCAGAGGCAACATTGTAACGCACAGCGTATTGGCATTTACTAACTAAAACCAATATGTATTACTTATTATGAACGTTACCATAATGATATCATCACCTATCGATTGAAAATGTTTTCCCAATCAAAATAAGCTCAAACACGGCATAAATCGGATAATAATAATAATACAGCCAGGGTGCACTAGAAAATATCAGGCGAAACAGTCATGTTTCAGGCGTACGAATCGTCAAGTCGGGGCACTGACAGGACAGACAGTCGAGGCGTCGAGCGAGCTCAAGCGGACTCGAGTCGGGTACGCGATACATCAGACACATCCGGCGGCCCATGACTCACCTTTGTCGGGCGGCTTCTAAAAGAATAGAACAAGACCGCGCGAGCGTGTTATCACGATACCCGAAAATCAACTCTGGGTTCTTATGAAATAGATAATGATAATAATGGTACGTATTTCTTTCATAACTTATAATGTGATTTTTAATATATGTACTACTTGGATTTTTTTATAACTTCATTAGGTATATTTGGCACACATGTGCATGATCTCAATTTGTATTAAAATTTGAAATAATGCACGTTTCACGTGAAAAAATTATAAGAAAATATTGACAACGTGGTAATAAGTTATGATACCTTTTTAGTAGGTGATGTTTTTATTAACTGTTAAGTAACCCACTTACTTAACTATCATTAACCTTACACAAATTCTTAAAAGATAATATATAATATACAATATAAAATAAAATAGAAATTAACTTAAAATAAAATCATATAAAATAAAAAATTATACATATAGAGCCTATAGATAATACAGAATAAAATATAAACACGAAATATAATATGTATAATGTTTCTTTTTATATTTCGTTTTTAATTATTGCTATATTTTACCATATTGTAACCTTCTAGGTGTATATAACTCCGTAAGGATATTGTAATGATATATTATCGATACATATCTAAGTTCACTGGGAGAAAATTCGTTAAAAAGCCAGAAATATTGTCTTTTAAGTTTTTCACATGAAACGTGCATTATTTCAAGCTTTAATATAAATAAAGAGCAGGCACACGTTTGCCGATTATACCTAATGTAGTTATAAAAAAACCAGGTATATTAGAAATCACTTTATAACTTAAGAAAGAAAACCATTATTACCATTATCTATGTCATAAGAACGCAGAGTATTTGAATCTCGGATATCGCAATAACTCGTTCGCCCGAACTTGTTCGATTCTTTTCGAACCCGCCCGACAAATTCGAAGTCGAATCGACGCGACGGGCCGCGTAACTTTCTGCGACCCGACCCGAACCCGAACATCGAGCGGCCCGCAATCTCCCTTACGTTTATAATTAAAAATTATATTATATTAAATAACCTATATCATTGCGAGTTATGATCACGCTTTAAATAAATAAATGTGGCTCAAATTATGACGTATTGAGACTCATTTTAATTAGAAGAATCTCACAAATACGTTGGTAATTTCATAAAAAAACAATGAAAAATAAAATACTTTCCTATGTGTATTGACGTAATCGGTACTCAGCCTTTTGAACTGTGCCGGCTGTCTCGTACCTCAGTCCCTCTTTGTCGTTTACGCGCTGTCGTAAAAAAAGTTCTGGTATGTTGCTAGTCTAAAAATATGATCAATGCTATTTTTTAATTTCTCTAAAAAACCTGCATTTGTCGAATTTTTGCGTATTTTCACTTTGTGTAAATAACATTTTGAACCAAAAAATACGGAAGAAATCTCAAATATCATTTCAATTATATGCAATTAAATGATTAAATTAATGCAAGTAAATGGGAAAAATTGACCAAAAATTGAATGGCGCAACGGCTGTTTGAATAATTCGAAGGACTACCTCATCCGGCTAGGCCCTTTATTCCAAATTGTAATATTCCAATATTTCAAATATATTAATGATAATAATATATTAATGAGTTTTAACAACAAAATATTTTAAATAGAAAACTAAATTTTGACAAATAAAATACGATTATAGCAAGCTTCCTATAAATGTCGAAACCTTGAGTCTGGCCACCCAGATAGCACAGGACGACTTTAAGTTGCCGTTTTCATGTCCGTTCTATGTCTTTACGTCTCACGTCTCAGTAAGACGCTTTTTAGGCGTCCATAAAGGCATCTTTTCTGGGACGCCGTTTTCAGGTTAGAAATGAGATGCATAAAAGGCACCTGCCTTCGAACGTGAAAACGTCGTCCCAGCAGAGGTGCCTTTAAGGACGCGTAAAAGTTGCCTCTTTCGGTACACCGTTTTCAGGTTAGAAATGAGATGCATAAAAGGCACCTGCCTTCGAACGTGAAAACGTCGTCCCAGCAGAGGTGCCTTTAAGGACGCGTAAAAGTTGCCTCTTTCGGTACGCCGTTTTCAGGTTAGAAATGAAATGCATAAAAGGCACCTGCCTTCGAACGTGCAAACGTCGTCCCAACAGAGGTGCCTTTATGGACGTGTAAAAGTTGCCTCTTTCGGGATGCCGTTTTCACGGCAGAAACGATTGAAGTACTTACGAAAATATGTATATCTCTTAATCGTTAATATACTGATACTATGCTTCATTAAAAAAAAGTAGTTTGATTTTTATCTAAAAAATATTTTAGGTAAATAATTAAATAATTAGGTTATATAATTATTAGAAGAGATAAACTTCTGTTAAAATATTTTTTATATATTAATATATATGATTTGATATGATTTGAGCCTATAAGAATAAAAAGTAATGAACCTAACATTAAAGGTTCGCATGGCTTAGCGAGGAAACCATCATGAAGTTAAACGGTAGGTCCCGAGTTCGATTCCCGCCCAGTATGCTTGCATAAAAACTAAATTGTTGTAATAAGGTTTTTTCGAAGAGACAAAATGGAATATTCTCTCAAGTAGTACATGAAAAAGTAGTAATATATATATATAGATTCTAATTTTTTAATAATTTTTTCTTAAATTTGAAGATTTTGTACGTCTGAAAAAAGATGCATAAAAGATGTGCGAAAAGGCAACTTTTTTGCGTCTTAAAGCGGCATCTTAAAGATGTCGAAAAGACCCGTAAGAGACGACTTTAAGTCGCACAGTTTTGTAACAAAGACCTGTTAAAGTTGTACACAGTACGTGGAAAAGACGTGAAAACGACGTGCCACAGACGCAACGTACGACTTAAAGATGTACGTTACGTCTTGCGTCAGGCAACTTTTAGGCGTACTTTAAGATGTCTTTGTGCTATCTGGGCAGAGACATCAATTTTCAGGAAACACTATTCTGTGATGACGAAAGGAGAAAAGGCAAGCGAAGCTCGAGGGCTTCGGTCGCCGTGGAGTGGAGTGAAACATTGTAACATGATACGGGTTGGGTCGGGTATAACAGTGTGAGACTTCTAATCAAATAACAAAACTTAATTATTTATCATTATTTTTTTATAGGATTTTTCTTAACATATTTGGTGAATTCCTTTGGTCCTTCTTTTAAGATTTCGACTTCCGACTTCAACTGCTAGCTCTTCGCCTCGTCGCACAATGTATACAACGTATAAGCAATTCATATTTCAGGAAGTGGTTCAGTTCAGAATGAAATAAAATCATGTTACACGCACTTTTTAAATAGCGTCATGTTGCAAGAAATTTTCGTATAGAGTGAAATAGAATTATTTTGTTAGATATCTTCGTATGAAATACTGCCTCTAAATAACATTGTATGGATACCCAGATAGCACAAGGACATCTTAAAGTACGCCTAAAAGTTGCCTGACGTAAGACGTAACGTACATCTTTAAGTCGTCCGTTGCGTCTGTGGCACGTCGTTTTCACATCTTTTCCACGTACTGTGTACAACTCTAACAGGTCTTTGTTACAAAACTGTGCATCTTAAAGTCGCCTTTCACAGGTCTTTTCTACATCTTTAAGATGCCGCTTTAAGACGCAAAAAAGTTGCCTTTTTGGACATCTGAAAAGACGTATAAAATCTTCAAATTTAAGAAAAAATTAGAATCTATATATATATATATATTACTACTTTCATGTACTACTTGAGAGAGAATATTCCATCATTTTGTCTCTTCGAAAAAACCTTATTACAATTTAGTTTTTATGCAGCATACTCTGGGCGGGAATCGAACTCGGGCCTACCATTTAACTTCATGATGGTTTCCTCGCTGAGCCATGCGAATCTTTACTGTTAGATTCATTACTTTTTATTCTTATACGCTCAAATCATATCAAATCATATATATTATTATATAAAAAATATTTTAACAGAAGTTTATCTCTTCTAATAATTATATAACCTAATTATTTAATTATTTACCTAAAATATTTTTTAGGTAAAAATCAAACTACTTTTTTTTAATGAAGTATAGTATCAGTATATTAACGATTAAGAGATATACATATTTTCGTAAGTACTTCAATCGTTTCTGCCGTGAAAACGGCGTTGCGAAAGAGGCAACTTTTACACATCCATAAAGGCACCTCTGCTGGGACGACGTTTTCACGTTCGAAGGCAGGTGCCTTTTATGCATCTCATTTCTAACCTGAAAACGGCGTACCGAAAGAGGCAACTTTTACGCGTCCTTAAAGGCACCTCTGCTGGGACGACGTTTTCACGTTCGAAGGCAGGTGCCTTTTATGCATCTCATTTCTAACCTGAAAACGGCGTACCGAAAGAGGCAACTTTTACGCGTCCTTAAAGGCACCTCTGCTGGGACGACGTTTTCACGTTCGAAGGCAGGTGCCTTTTATGCATCTCATTTCTAACGTGAAAACGGCGTCCCAGCAGAGGTGCCTTTATGGACGCCAAAAATGCGTCTTACTGAGACGTGAGACGTAAAGATGTAGACCGGACATGAAAACGGCAACTTAAAGTCGTCCTGTGCTATCTGGGATAACATAACAGAATATTTTTTAAGAATCATTATGTTATATATAACGCAATAACGTTCAAATTACTTTTGAATTTCGATAAATTTGTAGAATATTACGTAGTAATTACTATCATTTTTCCTACATCTATAAACTATCGATTATATTGTAAAACTATTATTACAATGGTAATAATAAGGAAATAAGAATGCAATAAGAGAATTATATATAGTATTATAAGGCAATTACAGAATGGGTAATGTCAGCATTCTATTATACTATATCATTCTTCTTCAACTTGACGAATATCTCGTCGGTGGTGGAACTTTTGACTATGTGGTATATCAGCTCACTGTAAGCTCTACGTTATCTCCGCGCCCATCGCGCCCACTTACCCGTCTCGCTGTTTAACACAGGGGCTGGCAGTCTTTAATAGTACCTCGTCGGTGGCCCAACTTTTATCGCGACATCTTCTCTCTCCACACTCCACATCATGTTTAGCCTGGAACAGCTCCTACATCATCTTTAGCATGGAACAGAACCTACACCATCTTTAGCAGGAAACAGAACCCACTTTACTGTTATTAAATCTGTCTTAAATAAGATTTTTGAGGGCGTTTGCTGCCTAGATTGATCTTTTATCTGGCGTTTTTGACTACTGAAAAAACCCGTGTTTGCATTATCACGAAATGAGAACGCAAATCCCGCACCCTTGCAATCTTGTAAATGGGCTGAATCTGGCTGAATTCTGGCACGACCGTCAGGCCCTGGGCTCGAGCCCATGCCTGGCCATATCCGGGCCAATGCGCGCATAAAAACCAGGCCCCAATCGAGCCGGTGTGCTGTGTGGGTACATTAAAATTTAACTTCTTCCAAATTAGTGGAAGAATTAATTAACCATATTTAAAATAATAAGAGTAAAGTAAAAATTAACGAGTAATGAAATAAAATACATGTATGTATATTACACAGTTACAGTTTCCATAAATATTTATACAGAATTACATATATGTGACGACGATTCCCCTTTCCCCTCTGCAACTTTACCGTCGTGGTACTGCAATTTCTCAACATACTATAGCACTTTGCCCACAAGCGTCGTCTGCTAGGCGGTTTAACAAGGCAGGCTTATCTCACCGCATCTATAGGTATATATGGTTTAGTCTAAGCATGTGTTACACCATCTCGTCGGTGGTGGTGGTTACACGTTACACATTACACGTCATACAGTGCTTTTGTCTATTCTTGTTAAAACATTTTTGCGACTTAGATATAATTGTTATCCCTCAATGTTACAACAACAATTTCGTAAAGTAGTGAAATTCTGAAGGCTGGCATCACAGCGATGTATAAAAATACATGTAAGCATGTGAGCACGTGTAATCTTACCTTCTCCACGTGCTAACCTATGTATGTAGTCTGTTTGTAAACAATTGGCTTTCGCTTGACACATCGAACACGATGACGTTTGCTGGATTGAATTTGAGTCCGTGGATAGTGAATCAATGTAATTCTATGGGTAAGTTCTCCATTTAGATATCAATAATATTATAAAACATATCAACATTGCCGTTTGTATTAGGTCTGAAAAAACCTACTCCGATTCAGGAAAATTGTGTGCCAAGAATTTTAGCGGGTGAAGATTGCATTGGATGTGCAAAAACTGGCAGTGGAAAAACACTAGCGTTCGCACTTCCTATAATTCAAAAATTATCCGAGGATCCCTATGGTATATTTGCTTTGGTCTTGACACCTACCAGAGAATTAGCTTTTCAAGTATGTGCGCATAACTAATTACTTCTGTCCGCAGTCCCTCTCAACGAGAGTCGTACTAAAAGCTTGTATACATAGATTGCAGATCAATTCTCGGCAATAGGGAAATCTATTAATCTGAAAAAATGTGTAGTTGTCGGTGGAATGGATATGGTTACGCAAGGCTTGGAGTTATCCAAAAATCCACATATACTTGTCGCTACTCCGGGACGTTTGGCAGATCATTTAGAAAGTTGCGACACATTTTCTTTAGCCAGAATTAAATTTCTAGTTCTGGACGAAGCTGACAGACTCCTCGGTGGTCACTTCGATGACCAGATAAAGACTATATTCAATGCTCTGCCTAAACAAAAGCAAATTCTCCTTTTTAGTGCTACTATGACAGATACTCTCGATAAAGTAAAACATGTTGCATCTAGCAAGGTACGAATTATCATGGAAATTGATATAGGGTGATGTTGGAAAATGCCTGAGTACAATAATTATTTTAAAGGTTTTCATGTGGGAATCTAACGACGACACTGGTGTAGCTACAGTGAAAGAACTAGATCAACGTTATGTACTTTGTCCAAGCGACGTTCGCGATTCGTTTCTAGTGGAAGTAGTTAAAACATTTCGATCGACTAACAAGGATGGATCTATAATGATTTTTACGGACACTTGCAAGTAATTATGCAATATATGTTCGGTTTAGATACACGCGATTGTTTTAAATATTAGAAATGCAAGAAAAATGTGCAGCATTCGTCTAAAACATTTCCTTTGTATTTTTAATTCTTCAGAAAATAATCGCATGTATAAGTTTAAATGTCTCCTTTATTTCTAATGACTAGTTTGCGGTTCTTCACGCATTTTTGACAAAATTTAAAACACACGCATTTAAAACACTCAACATGTTTCTTACAGCTTAATAACACCATTAAAGAGAGAAATCAATTCCTACTTGGTTCTTACATCTTGCAATTAATCTAAACCATTTTTATTTTACATAAAGATCAATGCATTTATGAAGAAATTGGCTGGGCGAAATATAAAACAGTAAAAGATTTTTAAAATTCACGAATGTTGTAATGTTGCTTTCAATGTAACAAAGTCGTTAAGGGATGAAATCAATTTTTATGTTATTCCTGCTAGTCATTACAAATAAAGGAGATATTTAGGTCGACAGCCAAAAAAATGAACGATGTTTTATCGCGCATTGTCTTCTAGGAACTGCCAAGTATTATCTATGACGCTGAACGAAATCGGCTTTAGAAACGTAGCTCTTCATGCAATGATAAAACAAAGAGAACGACTCGCAGCGCTCAGCCAATTCAAATCTAATCATACGAAAATTTTAATAGCTACAGACGTCGCGGCGAGAGGTTTAGATATCCCTACAGTAGAATTAGTCATAAATCACATTGTACCGAACGTGCCAAAAGAATACATACACAGAGTCGGGCGAACCGCCAGAGCTGGTAAAGGAGGCATGGCTGTTACCCTAATCACTCCGCACGATATCAAATTGTTGCACGCAATTGAGGATACTGTAGGGACCAAATTGACAGAGTACAAAGTTAATGGTAAGGTATTCGTTAAATTGATTGGTGTTACTCGAACGAATTGAAAGACCCGGACTGATTCAATGCAACATTTTCTGCCTAGACAAAGAAATAGTTACGATGATAACGCAGATATCGGTGGCCAAACGAGAAGCAGAGATGCACTTGGACGAGACAGATTTTTATGAGAAAAGAATGATTAATAAGCGCAAGAAGCTGATTCTCGAAGGGAAAGATCCAGACGAGATCGAGGAGATACTGGAGAAAAAGAAATCCGGCAAATCGAAAAAAAGCAAAAAGAGGAAACTTGCAGAGAAAGCGTCATAATGCAGACAAATGCGATTAGCTCAAGTTTTATTATCTGAAAAAATGTATATAATAATATGATGTATAACAAGCTAAATTATTGCTATGAGATAATTATACAGTTTTTTTTCGATAGATGGAAGGCACTTGGTTATTTGTACCGTGTACTATATGATTATCATTACAATGAAGAGATTATTATACATTTGGTATAAAAAAAATATAAGAAAATATTCAGGTTATACAAATTTCTCTTTGCTAATTATTAACTATTAGAAACAAGTACAAAACAACCACGAAATATGTAGTCTACGTGTTGTTTTTCAGTCGCACGTTTTAACCATAGGTTCCAACAATTATTAGGACTTAACTTTTCAGATTATAATAACTTTGCAACAACACGATACTTTCGAATATTGCACACGTTAACATTCCTATTTACAGCCGACAAAGCATATGCAAGAGAAGATCGTTAAAAGAAACTTTATAATCGATGTGTAATTCTACTTTGGCATTCTTTTTTCCTTTCTTCAAGTTAATGAATGGTTTGGGGACTACATATTTGGCAAGTGTCATAAGGTATATGTTCAAATATCCTGTATGCATATAAATGCTACTTGGTAAGGTGTCGGACTGCATACTTAAAGCCGTGCTCGGATTTTCTCTTGGTTCTGAATCAAATTTAATTTATCCAAGAAACCGTATAGCTCTGCCACATATTCTTTCGGATATTTGCGAAAATGTCCGACGTGTGGAGATTTATCGAATATCTTGACATGCGTCTGGAAGAAACGGTACACGAATGTAGTCTGTTCATTTTAAACAGTTCAGATTCTTACCTTCACGCCATTGATAACCCATTGGTCGTGAACTCGCATATTGTCCCTTATATTACCAACAGTGTCCGCTTTACTCATAAGGAATAACGCTGGACTGTGGACTAAATTCGTATGAAACAATTGACTAGATCGTACATAGTATTGCGTAGATTGCTTGTAAAATGTTCGTAAGTGATACCTAAAAATCATTCTAATACAGTGCCAGACTTGAGGCACCAACAAAGGAGAGATTCTAGCTATCTGGCTTTGGTATCGATTATAAAGATGCGACCGTTGTACTTCACTATCGGGGTTTTGGAATTTTTATGTAATCATCAGACAGCGGATTTTTATTAGGAAACTATATCGAATGTTACTTCTTCCGACTTGTTTCCAGGCTTGCAAGGTTCTCATTTCTCGATAATGCAAAGATGGGGCTTTTCAGTAGTCAAAAGCGCTAGATAAAATGCCGTAAAAATCAATTTTTACGTTTACAAGACGTAATTTGCATTATTTGAAAGCATAAAGCTGCGCATGTAACTACTTTCATAAAACTGCGACAACTATGTGCTGCCGAATAATGCAGATTACGCCTCGCGAACGTAAAACTGTGGACTTTTGAGGGTGATTGCAGCCTATCTTTTATTTAGAAGCTTCGCTACTGAAAAACCTCATCATTGCATTATTGAAAAATGAGAAGGCACATCCCGGACCCTTGCAATCCTGGAAACGAGAGTGTATCCCCTTAATGATTTAAGTCCAATAATCATTGTGTACTATCATCATACGAAAGATGTCGATACCAAAGTCGAATAATCGAGATCTTTTCCTCGAAGAACGATGGATTGACTCACTCTAGATACTTTTGGAGCATGTTTTGCAACATGTAGTTTCTCGGGAACACAGCAGGCGGTACACCCGACGATATTTCGGGTACATCGACCACACTATCCCAGACCTGACCGACAACCATGTCGATGATGTGAGCATACTTTTGGCGATCACTTTGCATTAAATCCATCACTTCTCCCCACATGTACGCTCCCACTGAAAATCCATGTAACAATATCTGCTGATTACGTTCATACTGTACTAGGAAGTCAAGTAAATCTGCGGCAACCATCTAGAACAGAAACTTCCCTCGATTATACTTCACGGCTGTTTCCCTGCTTACGTATACCTACCCTGGACCCCTTCGTGGGCCATATCAATTGCCAAGGAGTGAGCGTCACCAAGGCAACATCAAAACCCTGCTCTGTATATAGATTCACAAATTTCATAACGTGTCTACGTTTGGCCATAAGCCAGCTCAGCATAACTAACAATGGTCTGTTGTCGAAGTTCTTGAACTTTTCCATTCGACCCTCAGGAGTCTTGATTTTTTTATCATGCGAGATGTATTCAATGTTCTTGGTAACATGGTAGTTGGATATCTTGCATACCAACAATAGCAGAGTCTAATTTCAGAGAACAATTACAGAATGAAAATCTTTCTGAGAAACAAAGTATCGTAGAAATTCGTGTAGAAGGTGAAAGGAACAAATCTACATTACCAAATCCTGTTTCTGACTTAACAATTGTGGCTGAGCATAATTAACCAGTCGTGTTCTTGCCAAAGTAGTCGATAATATTCTTCCGATCATCATCGTTGCTGCTTGAACCCTCCGGGTCTAAAGTGTATCGAAGAAAGAAAATTAATTATTAATGATGGACATAGATAAATATATAAATTATCAAGAAAAAAAATATATACAGTACTTGACAAAATTAATGACTACACTCGGTTATTAAGTCGCACCTATCGGATGAAAAACGGAAATTCAAATTAGTCTTATTATGTGATAACTAGTTGACAGTTACGAATTAGAAATTACATATTCCATTGATTTGCATGCGAACGTTACTAATATGTTGACAGACTAATCGTGTGGGGTCGAAGTACAACCTAAAAGCAACTTAAAATCAATTAACCCATCCGTGACATTTTTATACGCTGAACTAGCATATTGCTCTTCTGTCCTTGTTTTTTCTGTGTCTCGTCTTCTCCGTCTGTCTGTCAATTTAAAGGGTCGTAAGCGCGAATATCAAATTTCATTGAATCTCCCTATTTCCGCTTTACATAATATTTTGCGAAGGGTCGCGTGACATAAGCGCACTGTGCATTCCCTTTAACAATTTTTCCGTCGATTATAAACCGTGTCAGCCGAATTTACAAGCAAAAAAACTTACGAAAACCGTTTCGACGAAGCGGACAGTTTGCAACACGATGTTACCACTAAATATTTACGTCGCGTAGAAATTTTCGTCTCGCATTTTCAATGTCAAATACATTTCACTTTAATCGGTTGGCAATCAATTCTTTCACCCTTGTTATTAACGTGGGAAACTGATGAAAACGAAAGTGATCGTGTATCGTTAATAAATACAACATGGAATGGATGCTCGAAGAACAATGCAATTCAAATTTTTTGCCGTCGCAATATGCGAGCGTGCGTTCAATCAGAGAAGCGCAATTAAAAGCCAACTTACTAGCCTGATGGTTGAACACTTCACTGGCTACTGTGTAAGCTGAATAACATTTGTATTCGCGTGCAGCCGCCTGCTATATGCTTCATTTCGTGCAGCGCAAGCAGATAATTGCATAGCGTCTGCTGAGTTTTCCTTTCGTCTCGTATAATGTGTTAAAAACATTTTTTAAACAGACTGATGGCTTAATGCATTGAAAAACGTTGTTTACGAAATATCCACGAGCTAATTCGAGCGTCTATTTAAAATAGACGCCGATGTTATTCGACGTCGTAGCTATTTCAAATATACGTGCAATTTCAGTAAATTTTCTAAAAGCATCTTATCAAGAAAGGAAAGTGAACCTTTAATTAAAGCAGATAAGATGCTACTTAATGTTGATAACACGAACTATTATCTGCACATTTTTATCCGGATGATAACGGCTCTCTCGTTCGTAATACTAAGAATTTGTATATAATATAATTTCACTGGCTTCCATTGCGGTTTATACGCACATATATTTACAGTGAAATATAAAGCCGGGTATATAAAACCCGTTTCTTCTCGTTATACGATCCCTGATATTTTTTAATAGTTGCTTAGGTAGGCGAGGAGACCTTGTCGAAATTGTGAATGCACATATTTTCACGTATTTCGATATTTCAAATTTCTGCGGTTGTTTATGAGGTACAATATATATACTTTTACACTTCTGTGTGTGCACAAAAGTCGTACATTTTTCAGGTACAGAAAATTTATTAGCAATGAATCACTTACAGTATGTATCATAATAGGGAAAATGAATTCATTTGTAACTCTCACGTTTTACAATAGCTATTTGTAGAATTTTATTACATCCTGTGTTCGTTACTTAAATGGTAATTTACGGTAATTTACGCTGGCTATAATATAAAGACGGACTTGATATAATATTGTAATTTTATAAGAAAGTATAGAAAGTACTAGGTAACGCATGAAACTAATATTAATGATAAACATTTATAAGGACACAAGATTCTGTACTGCAGTTAATTCAATTTTCAGACTCGCTTGCATATCGTTTACATATAGATGTTTACGCATTTAAATTTACGCGTCGCTTATTAATGGATAGCGGATTTTATGCATTTATGACACAAATAAGTTGGTGTAATTTAAAACAGTAAAAACGCTAGAAGAATTGTAAAATACTGTTACATTATTTTGAATTTAATATTTGCACTTGATCAAGTGCATATTTGCACTTGACCCTTTGCACTTGAGTGGTGACTCGGAGGTGCCATTAATAGTTCTTAAACCATTATTCAAAATATTTGTTGCACTATTAAATTTATATCCAATAAATAACTAAACTAGTACTTTGATAAACTACTAAAAGTATTGTACGAGGTATATCGATAAAATTAGGAAAAACATATAAAATAGAAATATTTCAGGTCGGAAGAAAAATTCGGTTTTCGAATTAGGATAGCTAGGAGTGCAAAATTTTGATTTCACTCCAGTTTCTTGTGGTTCAAGAACATTTATATTTTGCATAAAGATCCGCTGTCTACTTATTCATGTCGAAAAGTGTATACGATCATTGTGCCTACAAGTGTTCCAACTATAAGCTCTTCCTTATAGCAAAATTGTATACCATAGAAAATCGAGAGTATTTAATTACAATTTTGCGATCCGTTACACTACACCATTGCAAAGTATGCATAAAATGTTCGTTTCGCCTCGTCGTAACTTATTTACATCGCTGATCGTTACCTTCGCTACTATTATAAATGCCAATGATACGTGTTGAAGTGAAATAGAAAAGAATTCAATGCACATCTGTAAGTTTCATTTGTTTTCCAATTACAATATTGACGAATGCATAGTTTTATTATTTAGTACTGTTTGAGATTGATCTATCATAACGAAGTAATGTTTTCTTTATAAACTACTGTTGTTAGTAATAATAAATTACCTATACCGATGTTATATAAAACACATACATATAAATATTCTCTTACAAGGTATATGTTGCTGAATATGGAGATACACATTTTTGTCTAATGCCAGAGGAAGAGGTGAAAAAATATATAAACATATTTTATCAAACACAAATATATTGCTGCGAAAATTCAGGGTTATTATATGTATATACTTCGAGTAGATATATATTATAAACAAATATTACAAATAAAAGATACGCTCAAATGATCCCAGCTGTACCGACAAAAGGCAATTTACAAATCTCCTAATTGATAACATAAATATCACATTCGCCTACCTTTTATCGATTTCACTCTTCCTCTGTATTTTATTCTACATTGTATACGTATACATTCATGAAGATGTATTATAATAGTAAACATCTATAAAACAGTTTATTGCAGTGTTCGTGAAACATAAACATATAAATTAAATAAATTACACTATGCGTAGAAAGATAATACATGATCAGACTTATGAACGAAGTTATCAGATTTCCTACTATTATTTTAATATTTATTTATCCGTATCGTTCTACGAACCGTAAGCTTTCGGCTCAAAGAAAAACATAATAATTGTCAGAATAATGATGCTAATCGTGTATTGAGTTACTTAGAAAATGTTTGTGCATGATCGTAGACAACATACTTAATCGAAAATTAATGTAAATTTGCACCTAAATACTGATCGTTATTGGGCCTCTGGAAGCACGTCAATTTATCTTTATCAATTTCATACTGTTATCGTATGAAATTAGTTTGCTCTGTAACTTCCTATCATGCACGAACAGATACATGCATCGTAAGTAAGGAGAAGGATATATACATATTATATCCGCTTATAGAGTATAGTACAGTTACAAGGTTTTCTTTTCTAGAATTAATAAAATACGTCGCTCGATCGTTTCTTGAACCCTACGAAACCGAAACAAGTCAATGGTTGTGCAGAAGTATAGGCCAGTCTTTGACAATTATACGATTCAATGAAATTGTCATTCCGTGTCCTTTCCGTAATTGGAAATAATTACATTTCTTCAGATATGTATTCGTATAAATAGAGAGACGATATTTGAACAATAAAGACGTAACACGTTCTATAAAACTTGTGTATCCTATCGTATACACAGAAAATCGGAAACGTAAAACCTATTCATAGAAGATTATATGTCAAAACTGACCCTATTGAGATAGCAGTGGCATATAATAATAAAAGATAGTCGAAAACCATGTTATACACAACTTGAATGACATTATCACAAAACATACCACATAAATTCTTCAAAAGCAACATTCTACAAAGAATCAATGAAAAATCTCAACGATTCCAGTCTGTCGCGCTCCAAACTGGTAACATAAACAACAATCCTTCTTCATGAAAAAAAGAAAACATTCAAGCAATAGACAACAGAGAAACGAATAATATCATGCATTAAAAGAAAAGTACTTTTAGTCCATTCCTTATCGTTCAACCGGTGTGTACAAACAAAGATTTCCACTATAAATATGTATACGCGATTAACTTCGCAGATCGTTATATCGAGTTAATTCGATATCGATAAAAATAAGAAGAGTATTTAATAGTTTTTAAAAAATATTTTTGTTCAAATGGCAGTATTCGATATAGCACAATCTTACTAGTTCTTTCGTTTAATATATAAGACCGATGGCAGTAAATATTTTGTATTACTTTAGCACACTTAATATGTATTTAATTGTTTCAGAAAAAACTGTCTTAATCGATAATCGCGACAAAAGATCGCGTGAACGTACTGCGTGCGGTAATATACAAGTGTTGTATATATCCGATACCTAATTTATGCAGTACCAAACAATCTCATTGCTTGGAATTTACCCTCGTACCGACCAACTACCCCTCAAAACAAAGTCGAAAAACGACTCACGCGGATAGCCGCGTTTTCGATTTTCGGTAGTTTTGTGCAGAATTATATACAGGTTTCTAATACAAAATGGCTTTGTGTTGTATCTCAGAAGGCCTCGACGAAACTCGCTGGAAAAAGTCCTGTGCGACCGGTTCTCTGCTGGGTACCTTTGTACCAACCATCGTCGCGCTTCTTATGTACATAAATTATGTCTCCGACGCGAAGTTCCAGTTCGAATTCACTGTTCGGCGGGTATGGCACAATGCAGCGAAATCTGTACACTCGTTCTCTGCAAAAACACAATTATCGCACGTGCTTTGAAAAACGAAGCATACATAGATATATTAGTACTGGGAGAATATTGGTACCAGAAAGCAATTTGCTTCTCTTTGAACATGTCCAAGCGTTTAGGATGCTCTAAAAAAAATGCTGTTTTATTTGGGACAGCCTACAGAGTCGTTCTGCGCGAGAAGCAATTGCCTAGCTGTTACGGTTGAAGCAGAAAAAATGTTTAATGTTGAAAATTTGTTACTTTTTAACACTAACCGTACCACGATTGATCAAATGACCAGCTTCACATTTCTTATTCTTTAACTATTGAAATTATAAAGATGCTTCAATCAGAAATTATTCAATAAATTTGTTTATTTAATCTCACGTATTATTATAAAAATTGCGAAAAATCTAAATAAGTTCAGTCTTGTGATTTTTATAAAACAATGTAATATCCGATACATTTTGCAGTCGGTACGGTTAGTGTTAAAGAGAATAGATAATGTATTATATTACCGTTCTCGAGAAGGCTGTTGCTTGGTCTGTTTTCCCATACCAGCGTCCAAAGAGTTGCTCTTACGGTGATGATTACCGACTGTCGTGCACATCATCCCACCGGATTCGCTGGATCTAACAATATTGAATTGATGAGAGGACAATTTCGTGTGTTGCGTGACTTCTGAAGTGACCATTAAATTTTTGTGCAATTGTGAAATGAATGCACGCATACCGAATTAACGAGCAATTGTTCTGATGAAATTTGTGATCGTAATCAGGGAAACAATAACAACAAGCAATTGAGAAAAACATGGACAAGTAAAACAGGCGTGGATTCTAGTGCTTAACGCTAACCACATACTAAGCTTTCGAACACAAAAGGTCTTTCGTGATCTCACGAGCATACTTACCCGGGTGATCGCGCGTTTTAATTGCAAACGTTAACACAGACAAACATATGCGTCATACAATTATTATGTACACTATTAATTTGCGCCAAACAGAAAACTCGATTTCCAGTTCTTTTTACATATGTGTATATATACAGGGTGTTTATCTTGAATTCTGCAATATTTTCATTATTTCCGCCGATATAAAGAATTGTCCTGTGACAATTCTTCGTAACAGCAGAAATGAGATAATGAGGCAGTCTCGTTTCATATTTCGATAATGCAAAGATGGGGCTTTTCAGTAGTCAAAAGCGCTAGATAAAAAATCAATCTAGGCCGCAGTCGCCCAAAAAAATCCTATTTTTACGTTTACGAGGAGTAATTTGTATTATTCGACGCATGTAGCTATTTTCATAAAGCTGCGACAGCTACATGCTGCCGAATAATGCAAATTACGCCTCGGAAACGTAAAAATAGGATTTTTAAGGACGACTACGGCCTAGATTGATGAAAAGATCAAGATAAAAGCTAGATATAAATCTAGCGCTTTTGACTACTGAAAAACCACATAGTTTGGACTGGAAACGAGTCTACCCCCTTAAGGAGTCCAAGATAAGTGGGGCACCCTGCATACGAGTTGAACAAATATACTTTGCTGCGGCTGCTAATGTTCTTTGCGACTCTATCTGCCAAAAGAAATATAATTACCAAGCGACGACTAACCTCTGGAGGATCGAGACCGGTAAAGATGGTCTCTCCTTGTACTTAAGTCTTTGTGAAGACGTGACGTGCCCTTGTACAGAGCCTGGACACAAACGATGATGGTTGTTTGAAGCATTTAATTCCTGTGTGGCTCCCACCTGTAGCAACTGACTTGGGCAAGATCCCGATCTAATTTTAAATACACCCGCCCAACCCCCCCGTGTAGAATTAGACAAATACTTCATGACGTGCAGCTCATATGAAGATAAAAATTAGGGTAGGGGACAACAACGAACGAAATGAAAAATGTTTCGAACACTATCCTGTACACTATGCGACTGACTCGCTTCTAATATTATTCCGTTGTGTATGTGCGCAAGCATCAAATCATGCAGTGATTTTTACGAATACGAGGAGAATGGTATGCCTGCACAACACATGGTGATGGAACACAAGTACATTGATTTTCATGTATGCACGATAACATAAACAAAATTTAAACAATACATGCGGATTACTTAAAAAAAAAGAAAACAGGGGAACATGTTAGATATGCTATGAACATGCGGATTATGATTCAGTTTTCGTTTCGTTAGAAATTTTCATCGAGATTAACCGCGTTATAACTTGCGTGAAGCACAAAGGCTGTCGTTGTAATAGCAATTGTTGAATCTTACCGAACGTGTACCGGATTGATGGAATTACCATCGTCAAACACTGGGTTATCCATTGAATATGTAGCGGGTGGCGGAGATTTTGATTTTTTAATGTTTGCGAATCTACGCATCAGAGAGACACACTTATCCTTTTTCTCTTTCTGCAATCAAGATATTCAAGCGTAAGACCGTATTACTATACAACAAGGCGAAAATAAAGAAACCATTACCTTTTCAGTGCTCTTTGGTGGAGCGGCAGCTGCAGCAGCACTGGCAGAAGAAGGGGATGCAACTGTGCGTAAAGTACTATTCGGGCTTCTATTCATTTCGGTAATACCGGAGGAAGCAGTAGCGATGATATTGCTGCTATTCATACCTGTGATAGCGGTGCTGGTAGTCACCGATGGAGGCAAGATCACTTGCTTTCCTGGTGAAGCTGAAATACAAAGAAACATCTTACATGTGCTGACATCGTGTGCATTCAGAGTACAATTAATACATACAAATGTTCGATGACATCACAGCACTGTGACTGCGTCCGAGAGGATTCACCGTAGTTTGTTCAGATTGCCGAGGAGGGCTCTTCTCCTGATTCTGTGTCTGACTCTGACCGTGCCAAGAAGAAGACACCATAGGAGAAGGACTGATCGCGCGCGGTGGCAATTCGGGTGGCATCAAGGTGCGTGAATTGTAGGGTTGGGGAGCTGGTCCTTTGCTTTTCGTATACGTCACGGTGACTCGTGGCTCGGAACCGTTTTGACCGGTCGACGACGGGAAATTTTGATGCTGTCCTGTGTTCTGCGATCCCCGACACAAACTACGCTGACATCTGCGATGATACATGATCGTTTAAAATAAATGATTTGTTATTCAAGAATATAACATAATATATCATACTTAGCGGGCGCGACATAGTTCCCAGGGAAAACTCCACACTTCTGGGTGCGATTCGAAGTCCCCTTGAACCATCCGTCTTGGCAACGCTCGGTCACCATATAGACACCGCCTTTCCTCAACTCGAGTTCGTCCGCTTTCTGCGGTTTGTACGGGTACAAAGCAATATACGCGGCTGGCAAATGAGTGCTACCGGTGGTCGTGGTGGCAGCTAAACTCTGGGACGTTTGCGCGAGCACAAGGTCGCTGCTACCGCTTCGTCTGTGCCGCAGATTATGTTCCACGCCGCTCATAGTAGTCTGAAAGATCGAAATGCGTAGAAATACGTTGTACCTGCGGTGGCTTTACAAATTCAATCGCATTCCTCACCTGTAACGGGGAAAATGAGTCACTGCTGCAGCTGCTATTGCTATTCCCAGCTGCATTGTCCACCGGTGGACTAAGTATTTCAGCGCTGTGTCTATGGTGCGGATGTGCTTGATGGCCGCTGTTCACAGCGGTGAAACTGTGACGTTTCACGTTGTGTCTGTTTCCAACAGCTGGAGGAGACGTTGCTGGACTACTAGGACTGCTGGGAGCAGTGCTTGAGCTACTAGAAGTACTTGAACTATTAGGAGTATTCGGAGTAGTGGTCGAGGAACTACCTCCTGATGATACATTCGAAACGGTATCAGAAACTGGTAGCGTTGTGTTCTGTTGACAAATTCATTATGATTTAATGTACAATTCTGTCATAACTCAAAATGAGTACAACACAGTTACCTGTACAAGCTGCGGCCGTGGCTGACTCGTCGTTTGTATATTGCGCGAATGATCGGTAGGTATTAGGGGGGTAGTTTCTTCATTAGTAGGCGTAGGAGGAGCTACTCTAGACGGGCCTGGCTGTGCACTGATTGCATAAAAAATAATGACATTAGAGGCACGCGCGTACGGCGAGATCGTTACATAAGATCGTTGCAATTACTTTGTTGAAAGTTTCATTAGAGCTCTCGCCACGCTGTTCAACTCGACGAAAGCCAGTGGAAAGATACCAATTCTGTCCAACAGTTTCCCTTCCGCCCAATTTTCGTCCACTCTTCTAATCACGCTTATAACTTCACCCTGTAAAGACAATCTCTCTTTTAACGAACAACTGAAACAGAATTACAATTCCATTGCATTACCTTGTTAAATGTAAGGCAGCCATCTTCGTCGTCATTGGTCATTCTAAAATCGTACAATGCCTTGCACTGAGGAACATGCGGCGTCAACGGTGTCATCACCTGAAAAATAAAAGCAGTTAATAGTCGATAAGATAAGTAGAACAATAGGGTACTTTTCTAGATAATACAAGGTATTACCTGAACATAGGACAGAGGAAAAACACCACGGCTGTTAGCGCTCTCTCCGAAACACCAATTGTTGTCTATCTTCTTGCAAAGAATGACTATATCGCCCTTCTTGAAGGACAAATCTCTGAAACAAAAAATGTCTGATAAATACGCAGATCTTAGTATAGAATAGATCTACTTCTATGAAAGAGAGAATTACCCTGGAACTTTCGATACATAATCATAGATCGCTCGGCCGTAAGCCCGATTGTGCAGTTGGACTTGCTTGGCTGCGGCATTAGCATGTCGGATCGGTTCGTTGGTATACGCGGTGGGAATAAGACTAGCAGTTACGGTAGGAGCTGGGGTGACCTGGTGACTGCCGAAAAGTCTCTGCGGTCCTGGGTTGCTTTTAGTCATGGATTTGGCGGTTTGTTTGGGAGCAGCGTTGCGCATACCTTCGAGGATGCGCATCAGCAGAACGTTCGGAGGCAGGTCGTCGACTTTCGCGTCGACTAACACGCGGCACTCAGGACATCGTAGCTCTCGATGGGTGCTGACAATCTCCTCCAGGCATTTCTTGCAGAAGGTGTGTTGACACGGAAGTACCTTACTCGAGGTATCCAGCCGTTCGAGGCACACCGAGCACTCTAACAGATCGTTCAGCATGCACTCGTCCATCCTGGCCAAAGATACCTCCTCTCACTTTCGACGAGTCCGTTTCAATCCGTTCGCTCGCAACCGTTTTCTCGATAAGTGCTTCTTCCTCTTACTTCTCCGATCTTCCCACGCGTCCCGTCTTTGTTGCACCCATAGGCCGCCATACACCTGACGCACTCGCCACTCTTCGCATAACATCCAACGATTATTCGCATAACTCAACGAACGACCAGAGTCCACCGACAAGGCCAGCTCGCAAACGCGAACATGTTAACTGATCCTTTTTCTCAACTTTCGAACACCACTCTTTCCACCCCTTTCATTCACCGCGAGCCAAAAACCCTTGTTAGGCGCGTCAGTGTACCCGCTGTCATCCTAGTATTCGTGTTACACGTTACACTGTACCCGCACACTGACACACGCGACACCATATCGATCAATCGGACTATCGTCGATTAGAGTCGATTCTAATACAGGCTAACAAGTGCTCCACCAATTGTACGCATGTACCAACTATACAATAGATATTGTGTAATCGAAGACGATGTCATAGAACAATAGCAATCGGTTAGTGATATCAAAGTTCGAGTGTCGAGATTTTTAATTTGGAAAAATACATATGTAATTCGGCTGGTTTTAGGTATCTGGACGCTCTCTTATGGACCAGGGTGTTTCACTCGAATAGAACTGTTAACACAGGTTCAGTAGCGACAGCGGTGGAAAGACGTATCTGATTGAATGATTAATTCTAGGATTATACGATAGATGGCACTCGAGACATATTTTTTGGAGGTTTATTTGATTTTTTAATTTAAATAATAAAAATGTGTGCAGACTATAAGCGAGAAGATGCTGAATCGATTATATATAGGATCATACATTACAGATAAATAAGAGGAGAACTAGAAAGAATTCAGATTTGTACGGTTATCCACAATTTAAATAACTCCCTGACAACCAAAAATCTCATTTCTGCCAGAGATTCTCCGCGCGCATTAGTGACTATTTCTGCCGTCAGTGTGCGCAGGGCAATTCCGTGGGCAGGCTGACGGCAAAATTCCGGCAATTAGACCCTGAATCTGCCTTTTTTAAGAGGGCAGCACCATTGGTACAATAGAAATTTACTTCACTGCTGACATCTGCCACATTAGTACGAACTACCCTCACCGACGATGCTGCCCTGTAAAACGACATTCGCCAATCACATCAGTACGACGCGACGGTGCTGCCCTCTTAAAAAAGGCAGATTCAGGGTCTAATTGCCGGAATTTTGCCGTCAGCCTGCCCACGGAATTGCCCTGCGCACACTGACGGCAGAAATAGTCACTAATGCGCGCGGAGAATCTCTGGCAGAAATCGAGCAAATCCTTCCTTGAGTAGCTCGAAGCGTAGTGATGCCAGATGCGGGGAGTCACGGTGAAATGATGTACCCCCTCTCTGATGACGGGGAATGAGTGGAGCAAATGGGAGACACGTTGCACGTGCGCGATGGGGACCGTGGAGTGTGCGCCTGCGCACGGTGCTGGAATGGAATAGTGGAAGGGGTAAGGAGGAGAGTACGGGAGCTCCGTTTGGAGCTCCATATGGCATCACTGTCGAAGCGTAGCTTTGACCGTATTCTGCCAGTTCTGTGCCCTAAGCTGGATCTGCTCGAGACAGGCCTGGTTATCAGGGTATTGTAGTGGGATATATAGTTCGTAACGATAGGGGTGTGCAAGGCGTGTGTCCGTGTGTACCGTTCTATATATCCTTTTACATAATCCCAGCTTTGTTGGCTGTTTCTTGTGTACAAGAGGCGAGGGCGAGAGAGAACGTAAAGGTTTAGTAGCTGGAAAATGGCGGCACCGAAAAGTCAGCGTTGGATGGTTGATTCGGGGATCCTACGTAAAAAGAATGGAGAAGAGGAGCCGCAGGAGCTGTTGGTGTTTGGATATAGCTGCAAATTATTTCGAGATGATGACAAGGCGAAAATGATTGATCAAGGAAAGCATTTGATACCATGGATGGGCGATAACACATTGAAAATAGACAGGTCCGTTTCCCTAACCTAGACAAACTTTATCATCTAGGATATTTAATTCTCGCATAAAACGCACACCGTACATGTGTAACCTTTAGAAGAACCGATGTCCGACTAAAACTGAGCAAATTCTGCAGCTGTTCAAAAACTATAAAAAAAAATAAAATACGCACTACCACGAAACGGTTTACGTATGGATAAGCAATCTGGAGACTGTTTAAGGTTTCTGCAGGTGTCTTGGCTGTGAACAGGCCGTGTGGAAGCGCGGTATACGCGCTCTACACGCCCGTAGAGCAAGTGCTCTCTCGCGACGTTGGTGCTTACGGCTGACCGTCGGCGCAGCAGCAAGGTGAGACACAGCGTAGAGAGACAAACGGCAGCTGACGATTGTATGTACTACAATCGCTCAGCATGGTATGTATTAGCGTACTAGACTCGGCCGTACCCGGCATAAGCACTGAACGCGTTTCACGTATATTCGTGGTATGGATAGATTTTGTCGATTACACCATAATGTACAACTAAAATCTTGTGAGAATATATTTACAACGAATGTGGTTAGATAGCGATAAACATTCTTTGAGATTTGGTACACACACAGCGTGTCTGGGTTACACCAAAACTTCATGACGTAGTCATTACAATATCTGCTATTCTGTTAAAGAAATATATATCGTTTAGCCAACCGATCCATCGAGAATATATTTTCCTGTACGCTATGTGGTCTGCAATGATTTAACGCATAGATAAACACGGCAAATGTAATAGTATGTCATAGAGTTTTGTATAACTGTATTCTATTTCAGAGGAATGACTTTTGACACAGGGTTCGCTTCGTGATCATAACTTTCAGATGCCGAGATCAACCAAATAAATTCTACAAGAAGCCCGTCATTTTCCTCCTTTGATTGTGTTATTGTATGTGTATAGATACGATGGACGTGGAGCTCTGGGGGACCTAAGGATATACGAACCACCGCCAGGTGGGTTCGATCAGCGTACTATCCTTACGGAGGAAGAGCTTAAAGTGGAACAGCTATGCGACGAGGAACGGTATCGGTCCCTTTACAACAACGAACTCGAAGATTCCGTGTATCATGGTAAGTTAAGGCCACGACGATCACGAGTAGGTGTAATTTCGAAGTGTAAATAAATTAGAAGAATTTAAGTATACTGTTACATTATTTTCAACCTGTTAAACAGATTAAGAGACAAAATAAATTTCTATTTCGCTCCAGGTTGCTGCAATTCGAGTAGAAAATGTTTAATAAGGAATAATACTTTCAGAGGAGGAGATGAAACGCCTGCATCAAGCGTTAGATTCGGAAACCACGTATAGTCAGGTAGCGTATAGTTACAACGAGGAAGGAAACGGTCCGAAAATTGCATGCGAAGATTCCCAAAGCCCGAAACAGTCCGAGGGTTCTCAAGAAGAGGACCAGGCGTTCGTTCCGCCACCTGAACTGGAAATTCCAGATGGTATATCGTTGGTAGGTATTAAAGCAAAGTTGACGAGAATGCAGGAGAAAGAGGAACTAATCCGGTGTTACTTTGTCGAGCAGCCGGAGACACAGAAACTAAACGCCATCATAACAAAAACAGCGTTGTTCATAAGCCGTCAGGGGGGCCAAATGGAGATCTTGATTAAAGCGAAGCAGGCAAACAATCCACAGTTTTCGTTTCTGTCGATAGACGGACGCCTACACCCGTATTACAGATACATACTGGACGCAATCAAGAGCGGAAAGTACAATCCCGAAAAGCAGCCCGAGAAAGAGGAATCCGGTACGCATATTGTTTTATTCAAGGCAACATCTTAATAGTAATGTTGTTCACTTTTGATATTATTGAGTTGAAATGATTGAAGCGACTTAAAACAGGATTTGATTACCCACATCTACTTTGAATTCTACTTAGTTTTTCTTGCCGTAAGTACTTCCACGCATATTTGTTAATGTACATCGATCTCTGTGTGATACGTAGGAAGCATTAGAGCGATTGTGCACGGCCATGTTCTACTTACTTGTATTCTTTTCAATGATAGAACACGAAGAAGGCTCGTCGGATCAGGATGACGAATCGTATCTGCATCCGAGTCTGGCGCCGTCTTTCACCAAGATCGAAGCGGTACGTGATATTATCGAGAGAACAAGACTACTCGAATCTACAAGAGCTGATAAGCAATAATCATTTACAGGCTCCCAGTATTCCCAGCATACAGTACAAGCCATCCGCAGATTGCGCTTATTCGATGCTGGTGAATAAAATCACAGGGAAACCTCCACCCTCCAAGGTGCCGCAAGTGCCTGAAACACCTATTCAGCCTCCAGCTCCTACTCTGGGATATTATCATCCTATACCTGGACAAGTAAGTTGGGTAATTACTTGAAAAGAGCTTAATTATAATTTGAATTTTATTTAATGGTTATTTCTGATTACGAACACTTTTAAAATAACCATTTCTTCAGAAGCGAAAATAAGCTTGTGTTCTAAAATTTGAATTGGTCATAAGACACCGAAAGATAGAGCTGTAATTGCAGCCCATAAGTGATCGGAAGAACGATTGAATTTTTTCGATTGTCCGCAGGGTTACAATCCGTATCCCGCACCGGTACAATACTCCCACGGTCCCGTGGTGTACGGGCCAAACGGGCAACTCCAGTCCCCTGGTCAGCTGGCCGTCGTGAACGTACCACCGTCGTCCGTCGACGTATCTGCAGCGCATCCGTTGACGATCGAGCCACCCTCGCCGTTGGTCCCGTACGGGTCCACCACGCCGCAGAAACAATTAAGCAGGCCGTCGTTCATCGTGCCGCCAGCGGATGTTCAAATAGTTATCGACAAGATGGCCAGCTACGTGGCGAAGAACGGCCGAGACTTCGAGGCGATCGTTAAGAACAAGGGCGACCCGAGGTTTAATTTCCTCGAGTTGTCGCACCAGTACCACGGTTACTACGCGCACAAGCTGACGATCTATGAGGGCGCGATAAATCCGAAGGTTCTGACGGAGGAGGAGCTGTTGCAAAAGCAGGAGCCGCTCGAGGAGAAGCAGAAGAAGCTGGAGGAGCTGCAGAAGAAGCAACAACGGATGGAGGAGGTGCAGAAGAGGGTGAAGATGATCCAGGCGAAGAAGAAGTGCGACACGAGGACGAAGCAGGTCACGCCGGGAACCAAGCAGATCACCACGGTGTCGTTCTCGATCAAGAAACCGAAAGATGGAGAAACCGGAGTGATTGAGAAGAGGAACGCCTTGCCGTTGGAGGAGAGCGACGATGAGATGGAGAATGATAATAAAGACGCTAACTCGAAACCTAGTTCACCGCAGAATATAGGCGAACATAATTCAATGACTGGTGGGGATAAGGACTCCTGGAAGTCGGAGAAGAAATCAAGAAACGAGGAGAAGGAACTGGTGGACCTTACCGATGAGATTCTAGAGGACTGTCAGAAGGATCTTAGACACAAGCAAGCAGAGGACAGGATCAAAGACAAGCTGGTCGCTGCTGCTAGGGATAAGCTAGCCGCCACGTCCAGGGAGAGACAGCTTCAGTTGGAGAGGAAAAAGAAAGCAGCAGCGTTCTTGAGTCACATACAGTCTTCCGTTTTACCGAAAGCTACCGGAACCACCATTCAATCCATGAGAAAGGACGATTCGGACGAAGTACACTCCCTGCCGTCGCCTACGCCTTCTCCGTCCTTCGATGACGGGAAGTCCTCCGACTCCAGGACCGGTGGTAACTCGTTGATGGATAGATTGAAGAGCGCAGACCTCACTGGCAAGAGATCCAGGCCGCGGTCCAGGAGTCCCGACGGAAGTCGGAGTCACAGCGACAGGCAAAAGTATCACAAGAAGCACAAGAAAAAGAAAAGTACCCACAGAAGGTATTTCAGTTTTTATTTGGACGGGACTCTTTCCAGGGTGACACCAAGATTCCATTGCGTTAAAAACATTTGTTATGTCGTAACTAGACTGCAGATGTTATGCTATTTTAGTAGATCGTAGATCGTTTAAACTCTGTCGCATTTGATGCTCCAGCATTTTTTGAACATTTTTATAAGCCATAAATGCATAAAGATCCGCAGTCTATAGTCATCACAAATAAAGAAGATAATTAGGTGGCCAAGAGGAGAAATGCTGCATTTCGTTATTTTAGATATACAAAAATTCAGAGAAACGAAAATTAAATAGGATTTTGTTGTTAAATGTTGGTCAAGCTTATGCTTTAATTCTTGGAGGACGGACGTCCCTATATTAGGGACATTAGGCTCGTGTATCCAGTTCTTAAAATTGCAATCAAATAATTCGATTAGTTAAATGTCGTAAGTAGATTGCGGATCTGTATAGAAATTTTTCTTAAGAAAAATGTACTTAACATCGAGAAAGATCCGCAAAGTGGGTTGGAAGCCTGCATATAGGAGACAGGTGGATACGTGATTCTCGGAATGCAATCGGTTTCGGTTTTATTACGTTTCACGCGATCTCTGTTTTATCGAACGTTAATACGTCCGTTGTTCCTGTAAGCAGTAATGAGTTTCAGAGACTCGTGACCCATGTATGAGTCATGTGCCGTGAGTCGAGGTTACTGTGACCCAGAGTACACGGCTTGCGTGAAACGTCGACGCATCGGTTTCGCAATATTTTGTCGCTAATTCCTTTCGCTTCCGGTTCCAGCAACCACGACAGCCCGAGCAGTTCCCGGTCGCATCGATCCAAAAAAAGCAAGAAGTCCTCATCCAAGCACAGATCCAGATCACGAACACCGTCCCGCAGACATCATCACAGCGCGCGACGAAAGGGAAGCAACTCGTCTTACTCGGACTCAAGCTCGCCTTAATTCGTACTTTCCATAACTTTATACGTGTAAAATTGTATATACACACTCGTACGCATACGTACATGCATACATACGTACACGCCGCATATACACATACGTACCCGCGGGCATCTGCGAATATTATCGTCGAGACGATAATTTTAATACGACTTTTGTCCAACAAACGAAACAGGAGGAAATAAAAGGATTGAAGAGTAACATGCTCGGTCGATCTATGAAATTATCCATACGCTGATCGCGGTGTGATAAGCAGTGTGAACCTGATCTAACAATCCTTGTCCTTTGGAGAAGTGGGACATGATGGGAAAAAGGGGAATGTGAAAATTTAGCATTCCTCCGAGAAGGAGAAATCATTTTTCAATCTATAGTACCATCAGCTAGCACATAAATATGAAAGTTCGTTAAATTTGACGTTCCCCTTTTTTTCTGTGGACCTTACGTACTATTAAATTAAAAACAGCAGGAAGATTAAAAGCATTTAGGAGTGTCAATACGTTACTTTCGACCTGGCAAAATGACCAAGAAAGACGCAGAAGATTTTTATTTTGCACACCAGATCCACAGTGTATTTATAACATTTCGGTGGTCGTTCTACTAGCCAAGTCAACAACGCGTTGATCAAATTGTTTTCAGACACGGAGAAACGGTTATGACACTGATACAAAATCGTAAACAAGTAGAATAGATGTTCGATAACTTGTTATTACAGCCTCGCAGAATGTAAGTTCCACAGCAATGCTATCGTTAGCTCGCTCGTCAATAGCGGAGCAGCTGTATTTTGTTGGTCAAAAAAAATTGCGAAGGAAACACGAAAGCAAAATATTTGGATCGAGGTTCGTGCTCCTAGTTTTGTTGGTGCATCGAACGCCACGCAATATCAAAGGTTATCAAATTGAAGAATTCCACGCGCTCGCGTTTGATGCGTTGACTTCAACATGAGCAAGCGAGTTCCTCTCGTTCGTATCGAGCAAACGCTTTGGATAGACGACCAGAACTACAGCTCTTTCTACTCGATTCTCTTTTTCGTTTTCTCTCGACTGCACCCTGCACCTCGGCCCGACTCGCCCCCTTTTCCCCTCCGTCGTCTAAATAAGTAAGCCACTAGTTCTTCCTCGGTCTGAAAATAGCACCGATGCTTTATGCATTTAACACCGATCGAATATAAGCTGCCCCGGGGAACTGTATTCCTTTTTGCACCAAATCAATTGCCCCCTAATTGAGTTTAATAAATCGAGAACACTCCGTCTCAACTACGCAGAAGTGATACGCGCCCTCGTGCGAGCCACGCGCGTGCCGACACCTGTCCTCGACTTGAGGATCACCGATATCTGTCGCTATAGTTGCATAATTGCTGCACGATTACCAATTTGTCACCTCATTTAGTCGATTAATATTCTTCTGTGGTCGATAGCGAATTCTTACTGACAAACTTGGAAAGAACGTAGATTTGGTTAATTGTTTACCATCATTCTCTCCGGGATTATCGCAAAATATTTTCATTTTTATAGAAAGGTTCTGTGACGAATGTAAGAGCACGTGGCGGTCACGTGTATGAGTCAACGTCGGGAGAACCGGATGGCTCAAAGTGACCCATTCATGAATTCCTGGTTCACGATTATCCGAGTTTACAAAGAAGCTAGTGTTAACAATTAAATTACATCAAAACAATCGCTACTTCATTGCGGATTTGACGTACTTGTGAGAAAATGAGTGAGAGAAGCACAAAATGGTAAAACCTGTTGCCTTGAAATCAACCTTTCACGATTATTAGCCCAGAGGGTATTAAGATCGTCATTTAATTACTCAATATCTGGCGACTAAATTGAATGAACGAATGGATCAAAAAAAATTATTTTAAAAAATATGGTAAAGAACCAAAGGTAGACAAGTTAGCATAGGTGCAAGCGACCGAGAAGCTAGAATTCCCCAGGCTGTTCCCGGAAGAGCAATGACTCGTTCCGTTCTGCGAATCCAAACAGTTCAAGTTCGGCGAGAGCAGTCTCTGTCGAAGACTCGTAGTTAGAGCAGGAAACGAGAATCGAACGGAACCGATTTGATTAACTTTTGCTGCGAAGGGAATCTAACGGTTTAGTACGGGAATATAGCGGTGATTTTTATTTCTATGTGCACCGCTATTCTCTCGTCACCGCTATACTATAAACAGTCGCATTTAATTACATTGGTTTGATTTTGCTGCTATTCTCGATCTTCACCGCTCCGCTATATCTGTGTTCGAAACTTTCATCGCTTATGAAACAAGTAGATATAATCGCAATCCTATCGTGTTTGGTCTCGTTTTAATAAAAAATATGTCACCAACCCGTTAAGGCAGAGGTTTCCTAACGAATAACTAAAAGTAATAAAGTTTCATTACTGATAAGAAAGTAACACTATCCGTAGAGACGAAATAGACACTATGCGAGGGAAGACGGTACTCGCACCTATCTTTCCTTCTGAAAGGTAGTCAAAGGTTTTACGAGAGTCACTGTACATCATAGTAAAACCATCATAATTCCATGGTAACACTATGCGAGGGACAACTGTAATTCTCGCGGAGCAAGCGTTACAGATTGCACAGGTAGAGGCACGATAAAATCACGTAATCACGAGAATGGACGAGTGAACTTGTCTTCCTCTCGGCGAATGATCACGGGTTAATTACGGTAATCCTCCGACGATGAGTCCGTGGCGCCGACGCGACGGTCAAAGAACCGTCGCACGCCGGATGGAATTAAACCGATCGAATTCGACCGATCGAAATTTTTATCTCGTCTGGTTACAACCTCATTCGATCGTGGGAGGGTTTAATCTCGCTCGCAGAATAAACCAGCCTTTCACAAATCGGCCAGGAAAACAACGAGCCGCCATTTTCTTCGTCCGATTCCCAGAAGAAACAACCCAATGATTTCTTTTTTTCAACGAATAAAGACTGCTATTCACGATACGGTCATTATTCTGGCGACCGCCAGCCTGATATCTTCGCTTTTTCGCACAATTATGTCCTTTGTCGCTTACATAATAACAGCTTTTATTTTCCTTTTGATTGCCTTCTCCAAGGTCACCTCCACCAAGGTGACGTCCCTTGGAGTCGCGGAAATACTGATAAGAACGCTATGCATCAATTTTGAAGGCTATATGTTTACGATAGTCGTATTATGCTTCTATGAATATGTTCCTCTGTTAGAATCATTGCAGTGATAAAACTGTGGAACATGTTTCTGTGGAAAATTATGGACTAAATTGATAAAGTATCACGCAACGTCTGAATTTATTAGAATGAAGCATAGCCCAAATTATAATCCACGACCACCCTCTAAAGGCTAAATAGCCACCACGATTGCTATTGCGTAAGAAAATGTTCGAAACAATTAAATTGTTCATAGACCAAAGCGATTAGCTATCTTCCAAATTTCTTTCATACTGAAAATTGAAGATGTCAATATATGATTTCTCCACTATTAAAATCACGAAGGGAAGAAATAACAACCAATTTAGCTTTAATTTCTTGCAATCGATGCAGGCAATTTTTATTCTGTATAAAGTTCCGCAGTCTAGTGACCACACATTGGTTTATAAGATATAAACTATTAAGTTTAGATTTACTTATATTGTTTGGGTGAGAGCTACAGTTTTTAAACAAAGAAGTGTTCGTAATGCACTATTGTTTGTATTGAAACAGTCACTGGGACCGGAATCACTAGCGTGATGATTGTGTAATTTGTAACACGCGAAATGTAGTACTTTCGATAGATCCATAAAGATTGAAGGGGACGATTGATAGAACGCTTTCCTCGATCTTTTGCCCCCAGGGGCGAGACGTCAGCGGTGTATCGACGTAAGTTCGCGAGGATCCATCAGCTCCGTTCCGCCCCCCGAACGCGTCGCGATTAAGAGGATCGTTAATTTCCACGGGATATGTTTTATCTGATTTGTTAGACTCTTCAGAAACGCGCGCGAATGTGTTAGGCGGCGATAGCGTGTATCAAATATTCCACACGTGACCACACTTTGATCAAGCGGAGGTCAAGGGTGAATTGCCTCAGATTTATAAGTTAGCTCGGTCGCACGAGACTCAGTCAGTCAGTGTTGCATACTCAACATCAACAGGAACACACCAGCACAGACAGATGTCGGCCAAGACGATCGTGAGTATCTCCGAGGGCCGTAGAGACCATAACACCATCGACGGCTGGCGTCGGTAATTCCCTTGATCGATCGTACAGTCGATCGATACTGCCTTCTATTTTCTGTTTTCATTTTTCCTTGCCGTAGAAAGGTTTCCGTCAGAGAAGACTGTCAGAACTTTTTGATCAGTGCCCGAGTTCGAACTGTTTACAAATTCTAGTTTGTCAGTGACTTAAATTTTTCTTCTGTAAGGTATACAGAAAGCGTGTTCAGCTTAGATCACTCTGTTGCCAGCGATTCGATCGGAAATGTTTGTTTGCTAAAATAACATTGGTCAAGGAGAGCGTTAAGATGATTGCAAGCATTTTGTTTTGTGTCAAGATTGGTCCTACTAGGTGTGGTCTCCAATTTAGATTATTTTCCTCGAATAAGTAAATCGTAGAATTTTTGCTAAATGTATCTATGTATTAGGTCATTGGTTTAATATTTGTAGTATAAATTACAGGAAATTTTGAACCTATTTGTTCCTTTATCATAATCAGTTGACAAAATTGTAAAAGGACTTCTTGTTGAGAGGAACTTCATATTTATTGAGAGAGATAATAAAGGCGGCAACATTTGACGAATCGCTGTTATAAAATATATGATGCAATTATAAAAATTACGTAAACTTGTATGTTATCAAAGAAAGCAATGCGCTTTGGCAATGTTGACGAAAACATTGCGCGTATCTACACGCTCTAGTGACAGTGAACTGGAAAATAGCGCATATAATATACAGAACGCTTTGATGGCGCAAGTGGGTTAATTACCAAATTTTTTTATTTTTCGATCAAATAAGCTACTCGATTATTATTATCTGTAAGGATTAAGCTTACAGCAACTTATCACTGTGATCTACAGACGTTTTATCTCGTGTCAATCAAACTATGTACTATGTACAAACTATGTATGTATATTATCTTCCTTAACAGGCATTTCTAATCCAATCTCGTCAACCAAAATTCTCATTAGCAAAATTCTATTAGATCTGTATCTGCACCGCTAACAAAATATTCCAAATTGCTTAAAAAATTGATAAAATTGGAAAGGCTGTTACGATTCCGACAGTTTCGGAGAATTCCAAGCTATTTAAAAACATTAAGCAGATAATTGGTACCAGTCGATACCAGTAGTGGTTACAGAATGTTGACTGATAGTTCGATTGATAAAATGTTACCCGGATTAAAACCACCTATCGTCGGAAGTTCGGGTCGATAAGAATATTCGATAAAATGTTGGAAAATTTTGGAAGATGCGCAATCGAAAGATGTCGAATGGAATGCGCTTGATAGAATCTCGATATCGCGTGTTCGCGAGAGGAACAGCAGGAGGATGATAAACTATAATAATTGTTGTCAACAGTCGCAGCCGCAGAGGCAAGCCATTATCCTGGATCCTTCGGACAAGTACCGTCCGGAGCCGGCGCACGCCGGGAAATTCGAGAGCGAGTTCAGGAACTTCGCGGATAACGGGGCGGATCCTATGATGGAACGTGTTCGCAACACCTATCAGAAGATGCATACTAATCAAACCGTAGAATTCGTCCAATGTGAGTAGAGAGTTATCCCTGGACCATAAGGAACACGTACATCCAGGATCTTGCAATGATTTTCTTGGATAACGAGTTCGGTTTGGTTTCAGCTCGCATGAAGGATTGGCTGCGTTTCAACAAGTTCAAGATGAACGTGAAGAACGCTCTGATCATGCTGAACAACCTGGTGGATGAGAGCGATCCGGACACCAGCCTGCCGAACATCGTGCACGCATTCCAAACCGCGGAGTCCATCAGGAAAGAGCATCCGGACTTGGATTGGTTCCACCTGACCGGCTTGATTCACGATCTGGGAAAGGTAGGATCGCTTTTCATCATCATTTTCAATTGCCCTAGTCGAAGCTGTAATATACAGCTAGCGGTATAATTTTTAATTACTTATAATTAATAATAACTTACTTTTCCAGGTGATGGCGTTCTACAACGAGCCTCAGTGGGCCGTGGTGGGCGACACGTTTCCGGTTGGATGCGCCTGGGCTGATTCCATCGTCTATAGAGAGACCAGCTTCGAGGACAATCCCGATGGCAAGGACTCGCGATACAAGTAACTCTCCCGCTTATATTTCCACTACTCCGTCAATAATAATCCCTACTAAATGTTTGATCTTTCCAGCACGAAATACGGCATGTACAAGCCTCAATGCGGTCTGGAGAACCTGATGATGTCCTGGGGCCACGACGAGTACCTTTACCAAGTCCTGGTGCACAACAAGACGAAACTGCCAAAGGAAGCGCTGGCTATGATCCGGTATCATTCGTTCTATCCCTGGCACACGAGCGGCGACTACATGCACTTCTGCACCGATGAGAATATGAAGACGCTCAAGTGGATCAACGAGTTCAAGTAAGCACTTGATACTAGCTTGCTAATTCTAATCGAATTGGGACTCGGCAAGAATTTAGCCCGCTACACGAATGAACCAAGCAAAATTCGTTTGCACTCTCTGCTCTTGAAAGTCTCTATTCGTGTATCAGTTGTCTAGACGCATTTTCCAAGGAAGCAAAGTGAAAATCGTTTACACTCTGTTCCTCTGACAACATATGGGTGACACACATTCGTCGTTAAAAATTCATTGTTAAAAATTGATTTTCTTCATAATAATACAGTTGCTTGAACCAAATGTCATTGAATAACGATAAATATTACAACAGCATTGTTCAATTCATTAAATGTCTCTTCTAATGTGCATTTGGTCTAATTATGACGATCATGATCTTGCTTTCTAGCAAATACGATCTGTACACCAAGAGCGGTGACGTTCCCGACATCGAGAAGCTGTGGCCCTACTACGAAAAGCTGATCGACAAGTACATCCCTGGCGAGCTGGAATGGTGAAAGCCTTTCTCGAGCCAACAAGAATCAATCTATCATCGATCGACGACAATCAGCGACCACAGTGTCAACAAGGCAGACGAGAGGATTCCCTGTTTGTAGATTAGCGTACCCAACGATCTCTGAGTCAGGCATGTCCAAGTTAGAGCTCGTGAGGGTTGATTTCGGAGCAGGGAGCAAACAGAGGAGCACCTGGCAAGCTACACTACTTTTTACAATCTCAACATTCCATCTTTTTGACGGCTGTGGCCCTCTGCGAGCCCCCGATCAACATCTTTCCGCGAGCAACAGTGTTGGATGTGTTGCCTGCCGCAGGGGCTGCGACGAATAGGACGTTGATGGAAATTGTTTCTTAATTTATAGGCTAAACTCTTACTGTATGGCTTTTGCCTTCTCTGCAGTGGTTCCTTAACCCTTTCGATGTTTAACAGAAAAATAAATTCGCTTCTTTTGTTTCGAACAAACTTTAGCTGGCACTTTATTTAGCACACTTTCTAAATTAAATGGAACACTTTGCAGGGTTATGATTCAATCTTGTATATCCGAATTATATTATTTAATTTAACTTGGTATTGAATATACCATTACATTGTGTAACTGAAAACGTCTTTATTGTTATATTTCCCTGCGTATAGCATCGTTGGTGGATAGAATCTCTGTGGAGCTTGAAAGTTGGTCAGATTTGATCGATTACCACTCTAACCTTTCATTTTCATTATTCTCTGAAGCAGCAATATCAACGATCGAGGTGTGTTATAAGCAGAGTGCTCCTCTTGTTCTGTGCCACTTTGTGTGCCAGCTTTCAAGCTCTGCGCTGTACTTGGCCATGTCTGTAACTTTTGCGATGACTTAAAAACTCGTAGATGCACTTTCAGGCATCGATAACAGCGAAACAGAATTTGATTTCAGTTTAAAAGAAATTGATAACAAATCATGCGGATCTAGTAGAACCTGTTCGAAGCGTTCATCACGAGTCTGACTCGATATTATTGTGCAACGGGTTAAAACATAAAAGCGGATGAATCGAATGGGTGGTCGCGTGACCCAGCGAATTTTCCAGATTCGCTGAGTAACGGGGAAGAATTTGACTCACCCTTCGATCGATGGTTACACGCGACTACTTGCTCATCGACAAACAAACTGAATTCCTCTTCTAACAACGTAGAACAGCAGTTAAAGTAAAATTTTATCTGTTTGTTCCATGCGCGAACAAAGCTTACAATTAAAAATGCGGTTTCGACACGCGACTTCGCAGAATTCGACAAAATTAATGGCGGCGGTAGTTGAAACTCCATCTCGAATAATCGGTAAAGTGGAGATTTTGCCACCGATAAGACCGAAAAAATTCAGAAATCCGACCACCACTTTCCGTTTCGTGTAAAAATGATAGGACTAGCTGAATGATTAAAACGACTTCGTCGAAATTAATGGCGGAGGTAGCTGCAAGTCCACTTTGTCTAGAATAAACAGCGACATGGAGATTGTGCCACCGATACGTCCGAAAAAATTCGGAAATCCGACCGCGATTTTCCGGTTTCTCCAAAAATGATAGGATACACTGAACATTTTGTGAAAAATTGATTCTTGAGCTTGCGCCACCGACACGTCAAGAAAGAGTTCCGTAAACTCTTGATGGCGCTGTATAGATCGCTTAGAAAACGATACGTCGCCATAGGCGAGAAGATGAGAAGTAGAGGGCGGAAGAGGAGGAATTCCTTCGCGCAACGTTGGTATCGCGCGAAAGTGTGGGTACCACGGGAGGAAGCTCTAGAAACCACGGGTATGCGTGGTTTCGCGGGTAATCGAAAACGCGTTTCGACTTTCGAGAAGACCCATCCGAGCACCGGCACCAAACATTGCGGAGTCTTGGACTCGCGGTTTCGTTCCCACGTGATTAGCCCTGGTAACGGGTGCCTTGTACACCGTGTGTGCGTGCCCTTAAACGGCCCCCCATTTCCGGATATTATTGAGGGAACCAGACTGTACATCTTTATTCACTGGCCACTCCTCCTCCTCGCTTTCCCTTTCATGCGTTCACAGTTTCCTTCTTATGGCGGGCCAGATTTTGGCATAGTTTCATTCTATTCTAAAGAAAAGGTTTCTTCATTTTGTGCTTGCACGAAAAATTTTTAATTGATTCGTTTAATTTTTAATTGACAGCAATTACTTTTGGTCTGGTGCCT
Source organism: Lasioglossum pauxillum (assembly GCA_933228785.1). NCBI lineage: Eukaryota > Metazoa > Arthropoda > Insecta > Hymenoptera > Halictidae > Lasioglossum > Lasioglossum pauxillum. The sequence continues at coordinate 18,547,668 of OW121704.1, read as the reverse complement.
TAGAGAAGACACGGACGCAGTTTGAAGTACCGTGAGTTGCGTAATGAAGACATTAATAATAACGAGCCGAGCAACAATGCCGATGAGCTGATAAATTCCGAGGGTGAGGTAGTAGGAAGGGGCGTGTGGTTGCATTGAAAGAAAGAGGGTTCACTGGCGGCGCAGTCGTAGGATGGCATTTTTTCGCGGTCAGGAGAATAATCCTGCGTGAGGCGCCGTTAATCCCTCCGAACCAGCGTCGTTAACAAAGATATCGAGCGATCGGGGCGGCCATGCCGGCGTGCACGTCCCGCCAAGCTAATTATTGGCTTTGTTGCGATGTGCATCGCGATGTGCATCTGCAAAGGTCGGAGGAAGGGCAGGCTGTTCCTTTCCCGATCTGGGACGCGCGGGATGTATCGTAATAAAGGAACAGCTGCAGCAACGTTACTCAACCCGAAACGGGGTTACGTGGTTTATTTCGACGCTGCATACGATGCCGACGATCGGTCCGTGGTCAACGAATTTTGCCTGGCAATTTCTGTCCCGTTCCCCACATTTTCCCTTCGTTTTTTTCTGTCAAATCGCTGCATCCGAATTGTCTGATTTTATCCAAGAATAACAGGAATCTTAGATAGTGCGTTGACCCTTTGTGATCGAAGTCGCTTCACCTCCAAAAACGAAATTTCATTCTGTGTGAACCCAGAAACTTCATAAATATCCAAAGTCTTCTAATTTTAAAGCAAAAATTCACTGCAGCTCATTGCTCTACACCTGATAAAAAAGCGAACGATCTTTTGTTACGTATTACTAAAAATCTAATGAGCATCGTTAAACGAAAAAATTGTGGAACATTCAGGAATGTTTGTGCTATTTAGTAGTATTGGAATTTTAGAGCTGATGAGGTTAATAGGTCTCTTAAAAAATTGGCATGGGAACTTCCTGAACAGACTGTGTATTTCACGCCAAATGCCGAGCAATAACATTATTTTGCTCTAGTTCCAGAAATATAGCGTACGCTCCATCCTAACAGACTGTACCAAGTCGAAGTAACATTATTTTCCTGAAGAATTCTCTTCAACAGCACATTTAGTCGTTTCGTTAAACTTGCCAAAGAATTTTCATGGAATTTCAATCTTTGAAAATGGATTTGAGAATGTTAATCAGTTTTCACAGTGACTGGCGATACTTGCAACCACTGCGTACTTTATGAAACGCAGCCAATTGGTAGGCAAATTAATTTTCTGGCACGCGGCGCATGCAATGTCCAACGATGCGACGCGTCGCCTCGCGTGGGGAGATGAGTAAACTTTTGAGGAAAAACTATAAAAACCTCTGTCATCCATCAGCTCCCCGAGCTTCCGTCTGAGTAGCGAGATTATTTTTAATGCATCTTCTAAAATAGCTTCGATCTTCTCAGAAAGGACTTGACCACGCGTTACGCCTAAACCTGTGTCATTATTTAGCTCGAAATCTAGTTAAAACTTTATTTTCACGCTCACCTTTCAAGTTCATTTGACCATTGATAAATCTGGTACAAAAAGTACACCTGTCCACAAAGTTTCGTTAACGACAGCGTCGTATGCAGGTGCTGCTACTTGTTCGGGTTGAAAAATACTCTCTGATGCAACAAGGTTGCGAACACCTTTTATTGCATCTGGGTGGGCCAAGTGTTGTGGCGTCTCTCGAAGAAAAATTTCACTCGAGCAAATCAAGTTTTGTAAAAGAATCGATGCTCCTTTTTTTAACCGACTTCGAAAAAGGAGGAGGCTACTCTATGTTTTTCTATGTATGTTCACCGATTACGCCGAGATGGATGGACCAATCGAAACGAAACCTTTTGCGTCTTGTAGAGTATGTCCCCGGGGTGGTCCCGTGAAAAAAATTTGCATTCTTTTATTCCTTATGATTTTATTTACGAAAGTGTAGGGTGGTGATGCCGTTGTGAACTCCCCTGAATGTTAGATATTAGGAACAGTAACGACGTCGTTACCGGTATTGATTGCGGCTTTCAGATATTTATAAATTACGATTTGGAATGCGACGGTTGACAGAGAAAGACGTTTTTGTAAATCTCAGACGGAGATTTGTGAATATTCAGACGAAAGATATCTTTGATCCTACATTTCATGTATGTTCACCGTCTACGCCGATTACTCCGAGATGGACCAATCAGGACGAAACCTTCTACATTTTGTAGGGCATGTCTTCCGAATGGTCCCTTGAAAACAAATTTTGCATTTTTTAAATCTTTGTCATTTTATAAGACGTTGACGTATAATTTAGTTCTCTGAGGAAGAACCTCTAAATATTTGAAAAAATATCCCTGGAAATTTCCTTTAACGGGGCGGATATGTCCCCATTATTTGGTCCAGTTGCTCAAAGAAAACTTTCACTCGAGAAAATCAAGTTTTATAAAAGAATTAAAAGGTTAACGTTATTCCCAAAGGTTATCGTTTTCCTTTTTTCCATTTTATAAGACGTTGACGTACAATTTAGTTCTCTGAGGTTTTCCTTTAGCGTGCGGATGCGTCCGCATGGTCACCCCTGGAGTTCCGTATTAATTGAATGGAATTGAAAATGGTTTAATTTCGCGCAATTTTTCTGCTTGACAGAGATCTGCGCGTTTCGTGTGGCAACTGCGCAGCAGATTTCGCGGTCCCCTTGTTCGGTGAGTCAATCTGTCGACTTTGAAACGGTAGCAGGGTCGTTTTCCCTCTCGATCGGTTACTCCCCTCGGGCCAGAGGCGGCTCGGATGTTCAAGCGATCGGCAAACCGCGGTTCCGAACGCTTTGTCGCTATTGACGCGCGCGCGGTGCACGGGTATACAACTATACAACTACCCAACAACCGATATAGCGGTTTCAGGAGACACGTTCGGCCTTGGGAACGCGCGATCCTTCACGATCGTCGAGTTCGTTGGACGAGCGAGACTCTGTGCTCCGGTATGGGGCTTCTTTCATTTTTAGCGATTCACCGGCATGTCGCATCCATGCAACTCCTCATGGGACACTCGAGGAGACGCACTATGGTGTCGATGGTGACAGGCGGCGGCGACGTCGACGTCGACACAGATCCTTCAAGTACCGAGGTCCTTCGGCTGCTTTGGCTTCGCCTCCCGCCTCCGTTTCCTTCCGGCCGGCACGGTCCTTGACGGGATTCTTCAACAGGATCAGGGGTTGACATCCCGCGCCATTTTCGATCTCGCGGAATAGATGTGGGATTTATTTCATCTAGTTCTTCTTAGTTCCTCTTTTTATTTCAACCTCACGGATGAGAAATTGGACACGGTCTATAGAAACCTAACCAATACAATTCTATGTTAACCTTTCATTCATCCATTCGCTCCGTTTTCTTCCGACCGACACGGTCCTTGACGGATTTCTTCAACAGGATAGGGGTTGCAATTCCGCGGGATAGATGTGGGATTTATTTGATCTAGTTCTTCAATGTAATATAATATAATATAGACTTTATTTCAGCTTCATGGTTAAGAAATTGGACTTGGTCCACATAAACCTAACCAATATAAGGTGGAGTGGGATAAGTCCGCCCTAGTTTTTGCAAAGTTGGACTTTAAACTGATGTATTTTCAGCCTGGTATGTAAAATTTTAACGTTCTTGGTATCAAACCCTTGCCACAGTTATTACTGATGAATTAGTATTATGTAAGATTCTAATTTTGCTGGAAAATTATCATTTTTGTAGGATATTGTACAAAGTGTCAACTAGGACACACTTGCCCCGAAAATGAGACAAGTCCGTGTCTGAGAGTTAAAAATGTTTTCAAACCTTGTTTCAAAAGCTACGAGGCAAGAAAAGAATGATTAACAAGCCTGCTATACATACAATGCTTCTTATTGCATTAAATTATATTGTTTAGTTTTATAGTTGCCTATATAATACGCACTTACCCCACCGTGATAGTACGCACTTGCCCCTTGTAGTAATGTGTATGGGGCAAGTGCATCTTAGTGTTTTTCTCAATAAATTTTAAAAAATACAATAAAAACGATTTATTTAATGTAAACCTACATCAATATTTGTTGTACTTACCTAAAATAACAACACAGAATACATTAATAACTTGTAAACTATTGCACGTTCAGGATAACCTCAAAGTTGTACGTGTGCCTTGCACATGACTGTTTGGCTTGGTTGATTTAAGCGAGGGAAACACCTTTATTCTTGGGCGACATGTATGTAGAATAGTCCATACTAACTTATACTACATTAATAAATACAAGCTAGAGAAATTTCGTTCATATTATAATAAAAATAACCAATTAACGGACTTGCCCCGTAGACGGATTTACCCCCCTCCACCTTAATTCTATCTTACCCTTTCATTCATCCATTCGCTTCGTTTCCTTCCGACCGACACGGTCCTTGACGGATTTCTTCAACAGGATTGAGGGTTGCAATCCCGCGGGATAGATGTGGGATTTATTTGATCTAGTTCTTCAATCTAATATAAGAAATATGTATACTTTATTACAGCGTCACGGCTAAGAAATTGAACTTGGTCTACAGAGACCTAACCAATACAATTCTATCTTAACCTTTCATTCATCCATTCGCTCATTCGCTCCGTTTTCTTCCAGCCGACACGGTCCTTGACGGGATTCTTCGACAAGATTAGGGTTTGCAATCCCGCGCCGTTTTCGATCCCGCGGAATAGATGTGGGATTTAAAAGCTGACGGCCACCATTTTCAACGCATTCGTAAAAATGCTAGACAGTACGGTTATGCTTTTTGAATAATAACTCCTTCGAATGACCTTCGAAGTTCAACACATTATACATCACTTTCTAACACTGTTTATCCTATGATTAGTCAATTGTACAACATCTGAAACTTGACTTGGTCAATATTGTTTGTTTCCTATATACGGTTAAGGTAATGGTTAGTGATGTTTTTACTATTTGAAATAATCGCCAAAAATCGATTGGTTATGTTGGATCTATTTAATCTATTGATCACTGATTGTTTCTGTTTCTTGTTTTTCGTGGTCTGTGCCTCAGTAACCTGTGTAACGACCTAGTAACAGCATGTGTCACAAAATCAAATATCTATGTTAAAAATTTTTCATAAAGCAAGTGAGTAATATAATAATGAATCTTAAATATTTGTTGTAATCTGAGTATATCGAAACTGTTTCTATCTTTCATATTTTCAGACGCAGTTTTTTCTCCTTTCTTGAGAAGGATCCACATAGGGATCGAAACGTTGAAAGTTTAAATTAACTTGTAAAATTGCTTTTTCGTGTATAATTGATCGAACCGTTGCGCCGAAATCACCAATACTTTATCTGTTTTAACAATCTTACGATCGATAACATTAACAACATTTACATTATACATGGTTGAATTTTTCTTTTGTAGCAACGTTCTCCGTCACTGTTAAAAATCGCTGCAACATTGCTGACTACGTGCGACGTTAACCAAGATTCAGGAATTTGTTTGTTAGAAGCAGTATGGTTCTCTTTATTCATTGTACACCTTATTTATTAGGTTCTACCTCAAGAAAAGGATCCTGAAGGCTTTTTCTCTGGCTATTGTATCGAGTATAAATGTGACAGGTTGCAGCAATGTTCTCCGTCACTCTTGAAAATCGCTGCAACATTGCTGACTGTCTGCCGTGGGAGCGTGACTCGGGAAAGCAAGATTTCGATCTAAGCGCGACGTTCACCAAGATTCAGGAATCTGTTCGTTATTTATTATGTTCTATCTAAAAAAAAGACTATTTCTCTGGCTATTGTGTCGAGTATAAATGTGACAGGTTGCAAACGGAAAGGAAAAGAAGATTTCGATCTATGCGCGACGTTCACCAAGATTCAGGAATTTGTTTATTAGAAAACATTATGGTTTCCTTTATTTATTATATACAACGCTGCTGTCTATTCTCGAGAGGCTAGTGGACATATTAGTAAAATTCTAATGACTCTGCTCATTTTGTTTTCAGGGTCACGCGCTCAGGTGGCCGATCGTTCAAATTTCTCAAGCGGTAAATTACTCACGTAGGCACACGGTGGATTCGTTTATTATTTTTTTTTTACGACAATCATAAATCATCCTTTTTCCGTTATGTATTTCGCCCGAAATATTCTACGAATAGAAATCGCAATAGACAAACATATTGCTGTTTCGCACTACAATTGTGTTTGCTTGTTCTGTCTTGCTTATTCTCAGTCAACTCTGATGATTCAATTTTCTCGTTTAATATTAGACGAAGGTATAGCGTTGGTACAGTGAGTCAAGCTTTAAAGAAAAGCATCGACTTCAGAGAGCAAAGGGTTAACAAGCGCTAAAGACTTTCAGTCTATTCAAACCTTTGCTCATCGATCATTTTAGATACTTTCTTCACTGCCTATTTTAATCCTTGACTGGCGATGCTGCGTGCAAACGAGACGATCAATATTAACCCTTGTGTCAATATCCAGGTTCATTGATGCCTACAGTCGGTCCCATACAAGTTGCTTTTCACAACTTTTTATTTGGACTTCAAACTATTATTATTACTAGAGACAGCGGATTTTATGCATTTATGACGAAAACAAGTTGGTGTAATTTAAAACAGTGAAAGCATTAGGAGAATTTAAAGATATTCTTATACATGTAATTTTTAATCTATTAAACATGTTAAGAAATTTTGCTTCAGTTTCTAAAATTTTATTTTGCATAAAGATCCGTTGTCGAATTATTACATACAAATTAATTGGCGATTTTTACCATTAAATTGGTAAGTTATTATCAGTTGCACACACTCAAACTGTATACGATCAAGAACAGCGGATCTTCGCGCAAAATAAAAATGCTCTACGTGAATTGCAACAAACTGGTCAGTATTTTTAAATTCTTCAAATATTTTTACTTTTTTATATTGCACCTACTCATTTTTGTCATAAATGCATAAAGATCCACTGTCTAATGAGACTACGTTTAATTTGACGCCTCGCCTCGGTGTTTTAGGGTCAATGCTGTCGCTCCGCTATCCGAGGAGAGATCGATCGATCAGGAATCCCCGTCGGCGGAGATCTAGTAGCGCGGAACACGCGACACGGTCTCGCTATAGATCATAAATCGCGCACGCACACAGAGAAGCGGGCGATTCTCGCGGGCCGTGGGACGCGTGGGCATGGCTCGCTTCGAAGGAACACGGACCGCGAAATTGGCTTAGTCATCGGCGTATTACGGAATATTACGGGATATTAGCTAGAAACGGCCGACAACGAGCGGCAACTCACCGCTTTCGACGAGGACGAATGACACGAGGGGCGAGCAGGAGCGACGTGTATCCCATGATTCATCATGCCCTCTACCTTGCGGCTCCCGTGACGATCGTTCGATTCCTGGAACGAGAGCCAACCTGTGTAACGAGCTGTCGAGCGCCGTTCTTTTTAACAATGATCATAAGCCGGAGCAAAGATGTTGCCCTGAGGGGCACTGGCTCTGACTCCGTTTAACCCCTTGCCGTATAAATACCTTAAAACGAGTCCGGGTCGTGACGAAGATTTTAACAAAGTCTAAGAAATGTGAATGTTACGCGTTTCTTTTTAGATGAACTAAAATTTAAAATTCAAATAAATGTAGCTGTATAAAAAATATACATTTTCTTTTCTCTTCTGTGTCAACTTTGGGGATAAAAATGTTTTAATCAGGAAAGAATATGTTACGGCAAGGGGTTCTTTTGGGAGGTAACGAAGTTACGTAGAGATAGAGAGAATGGGGCCAACAAACCACGCCCACTCAGGGAACTCTGCACAAGTAGTACACAACCCTTCCAGCACTACTGCTATCATGAAATATTCAAACGAAGAAGATTGTGAGATACGTTGAGAATGGCTCGAATAAAGATTCTCCTGTGGAGCATTGTATCGAGTTCGCCCAAATTGAGGGCCAAGAACCCACACCCACTGAGAGCACTCCGCACAGGTAGTACCCATCCTTGCAGCTCCACTTCTATCATGAAATATTCAAACGTGGAACTTTTTGAGATCTTGGAGAATTTCTTGAATAAAGATTCTCCTGTGGAGCATTGTATCGAGTCCGCTCAAATTGAGGGCCAAGAAGCCACGCCCACTGGGGGCACTCCGCATAGACAGAAGAAACTGAGCACTTTTTCAGCGCCACTTTCTCTATTACGAAAAAATTCAAACAAACTATACAGGGTGGCTCAGCTGAAGGAGGCCACCTAAATATCTCCATTATTTTTAATGGCACAAAAAAAATATTTTTGGCATAATTTAAATGATATCGAAGGAGGAATATCATAGAAGAACAATTTCTTTTGTCCGGTTATTTTTTCATAGTTTTTTCAAGATTATCGTTATTTTTTATCGGGAAAACTTCTTTTTTTTATTCCATCTTGTCAATGACTTAAACATATTCAAATGTATTTTTTCAGCCGCTATAAGATGGAATAAAATAGTTTTCCCGATAAAAAAAACGATGACCTTGAGAAAACTATAAAAAAATATCCGGACAAAAGAAATTCTTCTTCTATGATATTCCTCCTTCGATACCATTGAAATTATGCTATAAATATTTTTTGTGCCATTAAAAATAAAGGAGATATTTAGGTGGCCTCCTTCAGCTGAGACAACCTGTATGTTCCTTATAGGACCCTATAGGATCCTTTAAGAAACGCTCGGGCATAGACTGCCCCGTAGGGCATTATTCCAGCTCCGCCAAAGTAAAGAGCAACGAAGCCGCATCTAGTGAATGGTCTCTAAAGATAGATAACTGTGTATCTCTCTCTCTTATTTCTTTCTGTGACATCATTTGCCCTGACCTATTGCTATCGGAGCATACCAACAGTATTCCCAGGGTGTAGAGTTCTCATTAACAGTGTTCATTAACAATGATTTTCCGCAAATCACCGAAACGGATGATGTAATAGGAAACAAAGTAGCGAGCGAACTATGAATCTCGACGATGATTAAAACATCTTTGTTGCGCGTAGAATTCGAGTCTATGTCCGAAGAGAATGTCGGGTAGAGAGAGAAGCAAATTGATGCGAGATAACAACAAGGAAAAACACGGAGGCATAAATAATGTACGGGAAGATAATAAATTACGTGTGTGCGATTGAGAGTGGATGTTCTACGTATCGATTGTACGCAGTTTGTTAGGTTGTGGCAGTTGGTGACAATTATCCGGTCACTATACTTCGACGGGTTATAATAATGACAAAATTGTAATTATTTAGATTTCGTACCAGTTTTGTTTAAATATGTACTTCGATACAGAAGTTCACTGAAACAATTCCCCAGAAAAACATATTTATAGATTTAATACTTCCAAAAGAACAAATCAGGTCATTTTGGTAACGTCTAGTGTTAATAACCTTTTTGATCAAAATTTTGACGACACTTTGTTCGCAGAAAATGCTCCGATTAGGTGTGTAAAAGGGAATTCTGGACCACGGGCAACGGGGGATTTCCATCAAGGAAACGACACGACCAACGCTGCGCCTTTTTTTGCCGCGAGTACACGAGAATTCCGGATGTTGAACGTTTCTTGTCGCAACATTCTACCGTGCCGGATAGAAGCACGTGAACATACACACTTTGACCATAATACAGTACCAGGAAGCCATTCACTGGCGATCCAGGCGATACGGATAAGCAACGTTAATCGGAAAGTTTAGTGGCTCACGTACATACATATACGTGGCAGAAGTTCACCTGTACGCGATGTATCTCGGGTAATACCCGTGTCGAACCCTGACCACGCTCGCGTTTCCAACAGTTGAGATCGATTGTGTAATATGCATAAGAAAAAACCAGGTGATAATTGGAACGAGGTCAAAAATGTCGAAAGAAGACCTCAGAAGTATATTTATATTTATGGATTGATACAAATTTTTGCTTGTTTGCTGCTGCCTACATCGCTCTGAATAGGCGTGGCTTTGTTGCCCCTAATGAGTTGGGAGCAGTACCCCGAACGGCAATCTCTGCTAGTGTCAGTTTTAATCGAGTGAGCACTCAGCATTTCATTCATACGATTCTGCAAGCAAAAAATTGCCTGCTTTGTGTTTTCTACGTAGAATGCTCTAAATGGGCGTGGCTTTATTGCTCTCGTCCGAGCAGGAGCAGTGCTCCAGAGGGCAATCTACATTCAAGCTTGCTTTAATCAAACTTCTCATCAATTTAATCTCGCAAGCAGAAACTTGATTACCTCGTGCTTTCCAAATAGAATTCTCTGAGTGGGCGTGGCTTAGTTGCTTTCAACGGAGTCGGAGCAGTGCCCTGCGATGCAGTCCTGCAAATGATAACAGTTTAATCACATTTCCACTCGACGTTTCATCTACTCGATCATGGGGACAGAGAACTGTCTATCTTGTCGACTATTACGTTGATTGCTTTAAGTGGGCGTGGTTTCGCTGCTCTCGGTGGACTGGGAGCAGTGGCCTGCGAGTTGATCCGTGCCCAAGCCAGCAGCAATTAAAATTTTACACGACATTTCATTCGCTAAACCTTACAAGGCAGAAAACTGTGCTGTGCATTCTTGATAAAATCCTCTCGGTGGGCGTGGCTTCTCTGCTCCCAATGGACTGGGAGCAGTGTCCCACAACTTCTGCTTCACAGAACAATCCCCAAACCAGAAAATGCTCCAGTGAAGCGTGGTCGAGACGCTCAATCAGCATCCTCGTGGTCGCTATCGCGAAAACCGTCGGCTCGATCCCGATACAGGAAGTCAAGAGCTATCGAACGGCATGCAATACATCACCGGCCGGATTACGTTATCGTTGGTAGCTTCATTGTGCAACGAGAACCGCGCGCAGACTTCTCGAACGAGCGAACGTTTCGGTTCTTTTCGTGCGTCGACGAATGATCATTGAATCTGTTCTTATCGGGAATCAAGCGAAACCCCTCGCTGGATGACGCGTCGCAGCGGCGCGCCTAACCGATCTAGGGTGACAATAGCGTCACGCGAGAGCTTCTCGTTCCGCGAAAAAACTCTGCGAGCGTGTCGAACGGGGAGGAGCCGGATTCCGCGAACGTTTCCCGTCGCGTATTCCCTTCCGAAAAGCGTCGTCGGCCGTTTCCGTCCTGTCAACGACGACGTGACTGACACTCACCGTCCACCGGAAAATCGGACCAAACCGAATATCGTGTCGCCGACGACTTTTGACCTCGCAGCCAGCGATTATTCCAATCGCCCCGGTCCTCTCTCGATTTCCTCGTCAACGTTGTTCCATTTAGCGGCCCTTCCGGCGATAACGCGATTTAAGCGCCACACGGCGTCGCTTTCGACCGCAGACGTCCACCGACCGGAATGCGACCGCGTTTCGTCGATCATGGTCGTACAGTTGCGACAAGCCCGACAGACGCGACGACAGCTGGAAATCCGCGACACGTCGATCCACGATGGGAAACTCGCAGAGGATCATCGGTTAACGATGACGCTGATTAGGATGATCAGAACGGTTTGATGGAGCGACAGGGAGTCGAGGACGACCGAGAAATCGCTAATACGATTTACCATTCGGTTCGCATCGCCTCTGATTGCTCTATTTCGCCTGCTTCAGCCTCTTAGTCGACGGTTCTTCTTTTTTCTCTTCGTTATAATTTCAATGTTTTCAGGATCAGTTAGACTGTGGGTTTTATGCATTCATAACCAAAATGTGTAGGTGAAATTTAAAATAGTGGATTGAATGAAATTATTAATGAAAGATGCACATTTAGTTTTTCTTCTATTTCCTCCTCGTCCTATTTTCAATCTTTCAGAAGTAGTTGGACTGCGGGTTTTACGCATTTATGACAAAAATGAGTAGGTGCTGTTTAAAACAGTGGAGGGAATAAAATTGTTCATGCAAGATACACATTTAGCTCCCACAGTTCATCCTCTTAGTCGTTGGTTCTTCTTCTTTTTCCTCTTCGTTCTAATTTCAATTTTTTCAGGATCAGTTAGACTGCGGGTTTTATGCATTCATAACCAAAATGTGTAGGTGAAATTTAAAATAGTGGATTGACTAAAATTATTAATGAAAGATGCACATTTAGTTTTTCTTCTATTTCCTCTTTGTCCTATTTTCAATCTTCCAGGATTAGTTGGACTGCGGGTTTTACGCACTTATGATAAAAATGAGTAGGTGCTGTTTAAAACAGTGGAGGGACTAAAATTGTTCATGGAAGATACACATTTAGTTTTTCTTCTTTTTCCTCTTCGGCCTATTTTCAATCTTTCATGATTAGTTGGACTGCGGTTTTTACGCATTTATGACAAAAATGAGGAGGTGATGTAGGGAATAAAATTGTTCATGGAAGATACACATTTAGCTCTCACAGTTCATCCTCTTAGTCGTCGGTTCTTCCTCTTTTTCCTCTTCGTTCTAATTTCAATTTTTTCAGGATCAGTTAGACTGCAGGTTTTATGCATTCATAATATTGATTGACTAAAATTATTAATGAAAGATACAAATTTAATTTTTCTTCTTTTTTGTCTTCGTCCTATTTTCAATCTTCCAGAATTAGTTGGACAGCGGGTTTTACGCATTTATGACAAAAATGGGTAGGTGCTGTTTAAAACAGTGGAGGGAATAAAATTGTTCATGGAAGATACACATTTCGCTTCCGCAGTTCATCCTTCTAGTCGTCGGTTCTTCTTCTTTTTCCTCTTCGTTCTAAGTTTTATGCATTCATAGCAAAAATGGGTAGGTGCAATTTAGAACAGTGGATTGACTAATGTTATTAATAGAAGAAACACATTTAGCTCCTGATGCATCGAATGCACCTATCTACGTTTTCTATGAAATGAGATCGTCCACTGAAGAGTTGGATATCATAGTTAAACGATGAATGGATTTGCAGAGTTAATGAAAGAATGTTGCTTCAATGGTATGGTACACAATAAAATGTTCAATCGTTTGCGAGGATTCAAGTATATAGAGTATACCGACGTATGTATTTCTAAATGGTTTTGACAAGCGTTGTCGCAGGTGTGTTGTTCGCATTCCGAACGGGAATAAATGCCCCACTAACTGCGGAATTGATCAGCTTCTATCAATTAAACGGCGGTATACAGGAAAACGAAGTCGATTGACAGGATGAGGAAACAGCTAAGTGATTTCGCTGTGCGATAAAACTTGTTCGCGTGCTGATTTAGTAGAAAATAAACTACCTTCAACTTTAATTGAGTATTCAATCTTATGAAATTTGTACTTTGCACCTGTCAAGCGTAGTGAGGTACAATTTTTTGTTTCTTAAAGGAAAATTGTCGCGATTTTGTAGAATTTCCGTGACATTCACAATCAGTTTAGATCCATTGGTCTACATTTATAGAAGCTTTCAGAGAATAGCTAACTTCGGTAGTTGTTTATCTCAGGTGCAAGTTTTCAGAACTGCAGTCCACTTTTCCGGGAGATAAAGCCTGAAAGACTCTCTGATACCGTTGCCATAGATGTCCAACTTACCCTGAACACTCGAATGCCATGTACTCGAACTGATTATGGTAGTACGGATAGGTGTTATGATCGACAGTGTACGTCAAGCCTCCCCTTCCGAAAAACAGGCTATAAAAAAGTCGATGAGTAAGGGGTCTAAATAGCTCTAGTCACCACTGCCTTTACAGTCTTCGGAAGCGTCTACCATTCGTGGGCCAAGAATTTCGATTACGCGTTTGCGTGTGATACACCTTTATTAATGGCCAGTAGACTGCGGATTTTATGCGTTCATGGGAAAAATGAATGGGTGAAATACAAAACTGTAAAGATGCTACAAGAATTTAAGGGTATTGGTGTATTGACTCGACAATTTAAAAAGATTAAAAAGATTAAAAATGAAAATATATTTCCAATTAACTTCGGTTTCTTCCAGTTGACTGGGACAATCGGACTTTTTAAGATCATCAAACAAAGACTATTCACGTGAAATACAAAATTGTAAAGATGCTACAAGAATTTTGTTGTATTGTGCTCGATAATTTAAAATAACTAAAAGTGAAATTATTTTCATTTAACTTTGGTTTCTTCCAATTGACTCGGAGAATCGGACCATTTAAAATTATCAAAGGATGATGAAACTTCGTCTACTAATTTCGATTACGCGTTTGCATGTGATGCACCTTTATAAATAGTCAGTAGACTGCGGATCTTATGCATTTATGAGAAAAATGAATAGGCGAGATAAAAACTTGAAAAGATACTATAAAAATTTGCGGATATTGTTGTATTGTGCTCGATAATTTAACATAACTAAAAATGAAAATATATTTCCATTTAACTTCGGTTTCTTCCAATTGCCTTGGAGGTTGATTGAGACAATTGAAACAATGTTAATTTCACATAACTAGCCGCAGTCTGCTAATTGGGATCGAAAGATCAGTGATTCAACAGGTAGGACAACAGCACCACTGATCATCGGATAATCAGCTTGTCAAGTTAACGACGTCCCCAGTGACCAAATCAACGAGATGCTATCAGAAAGAAATGTTTAGCATTGCTGAACCCTGCGGACCATCGTCGACCCGTTTGTGCATCGTGTTGGGTCGACGAATGGCCAAGTTTCCCAACGATCACGTCCAAGTGTCGACCGTCTACTTTCACGGGTAATACCGGCCGGTAACTCGACGGTATTCAGATACCGGGCCGATTGATATTCGTGAGGCACGGTATCGAACTTAATTCCGAGTAGTGTAGTAGTAGATGTAAGTAGACGTTAGTAGTAGTAGGGGAGTAGTCAGCGGGATATATACGCGAGCGCGCGTTACCACGGTATTCGGCAGTCGACGCGCGGCACTCGAACGGAGCGGGTCGTCCCGTCTTCAACCATAATCGCGTCGTCGTTTCTCGTCCGTCTGCGGAACGAGAGTACTCGCGCGTTTGGAGAAGCGGAACAGGGACAAAACGAGGAAGAAGTAGAACGACAAAGAGGAAGGAAGGAAAAAGGATCTAAAGGGTCTAGAGGATCTAGAAAATTATAAGACGAGACACGTGGATCGTGTGCAAGGATTCCCGGAAGTCTTGGATGAACGTGGATCTTCGATCGGTCCGCGTTTTAAGATGACCGCCTCGGCACCGTCTCCCCTGTCTTCCTCTCTCTCCTCTCCGTCCGCGGACCCGTCCGTTTCCTCCTGGTGCACGTCGTCATCGTCGTCGTCGACGTTCTCCTCGTGCCCGAAATCGCCGCTACCCTCGCGCAGGAAGAAGAAACCGAACCGGTGGACCATCCACCGCGGCTACCCTCTTCGTCTTCGCCAGAGAACCTCCGTCTGAATCCTGTCATTCACAGAAACAAGAAGAGACTGTCCAAGTGAAGAGAGACACGTGGTCGGTTGGATCGATCCCAGAAAAACGCGCGGGTAAACAGTGTACCCGCCGAGAACACTCTGGCGAGTATCCTAGCATAGAACCTCTAAGTGTTGGAGGACATAATCTAGCAAAAGAGAGGTGACAGGTACAGTTAGCTAAGATTATCAACGAGGAGTGTATCCTATGAATACAATCAACACTGTCGTGAATTGTTGAAGAAACCAGGCGACAGCGTGAGCGAAGAGTGTGCCCATTGTGTGTACGCAAGAAAGAACTTTGGAAGAAGAGGATATATTCTAGTAAAAGCATCAGTGAAGAGTGTACCTGCCATCGGAGAAAGAGGACTAGAAACATACGAATACGATTCGACAACGTGGATAGAGTCTGAGTGAAAAGTGTACCCAGGTGGAAGATACCTGGGAGAATATACGAACGCAAAACTGAATGTAAGTCGTTCGTGGGTCTAGTTGAAGAAGTTAGTAAAGAGTGTGAGTGAACAGTGTACCCACCGTGCGTACCCGCTAGAAAGAACTCCGGCAAGGAAAATACAGTCAGCTAGCTGTAACAGACAGGTTACTATTGCAGCGACTCTCGCAAATAGATCGGAGAGTAGGATAGTGGTCCACGTGAGCAGTGTACCTGACACTTAAGAGACACTAGGAACAAAAGACATAGTTTGCCGGCTAATAGGCGTATTATCAATCTTGAAACTGTCGTGAACAGATTAGGTGCGAGAAAGCAGTGTACCCGCCAGTGGATCATTACCGAAGAGCGAACCGATCTACAAGGAGAGATCGAGAAACAGTTGTGGATCAGAAAAAGAGTACAAAAGTAAAAAGCGCACCCGTCACCGGCAGGAGGACCATCGAACACGTTGCCATAACCGCATACCGATCCTTGCTCCCGAGTGCCAGTTCGGTGAAGAACGCGAGCCAAGGCGAAAAAGAAGCGATTCAGGAGAGAAAAGGAGCGAGGCAAGAAGAGTACATCAGCGTGTTGTGTGACCGTGAAAGCGGCGAGGTGCTCCCTGGACGGAGACATCTTGCCGGTTCGGCCGCGAGCTCGGCTCGCTCGCCGGCTATGGGAAAGCTGGCAACGACTGGTGGACGACGCGTGACCCGTGATAACGAGGAGGACCAGGCGGCATCGGCGTGCCCGTGCGGGCCAAGCGGCGCCAGTTCCGGCCGCGCGTTCGTCGCGAAGCCCATCCGCGGGATAGCTCCTCGCGGCGACGTTGTTCCGATCATCGTTCTCGATCCGGATCAAGGAGAACGCGTTCGCGAGTGCCGATCGTGGATCTTCGCGGGTTGCCGGACGCCTGAGGACTCGCCTTGCGGGTCGCTCGGACCCGGCCGGGATCTACCGAGTCTCCACGAAGCGACCCGACCGCCCCTTGAAACGGCAGCCACCACCGTCCCGTCGCTCCACCGGCTCTACGCCATCGGATATGCATCGCATCACCAGCCGAGCGTTGGCGACCCGCGTGGTACGGTGTTTAGGGACTGTAGGGACGAAGTACCGGTAACCCGGTCGCCCCTGGAGACGGCAACCAGGACCTACCCGTCGCTACACGGGTTCCACGCGAATAGGAATGCGCACCATCGATCAATTCGTGACGATGACCCGCGTTGCACGGTGTCCAGAGACTCTGAGGAAAGAGTACCGATGTCTAGAGATTATAATGACCGAGTACCGGCGATTGGAGCGGTACACACGACCCGACCGCCCCGAGAGACTGCAACCAGGACCTACCCGTCGCCTCACGGGTTCCACTCGAATAGGAATGCGTATGATCGGCAGTGTGCGGTATCTAGAGACTCTAAGAAAAGAGCACCGGTGTCTCGAGACTGTAAGGAGAGAATACCGGTGATTCGAAGAGTACCAACGACCCGCCCGACCCGCTTGTTAGTTGCAATGGCGATCCTCGCGATGTGCACGCTCGCTGCGGCCGTGCCCACGCCGCATCCGAACCGAGCGGACCCGTTGCGAACCGGTCTACGACGCGACCTCGCCGACTCGACCGGTCTCGAGGACGTCTACGAGGACGCGTTCGAGGACGTATTCCGAGAAGAGGACCGAACCAACGCCGGCACCGTCCTCGACGAGAACGAGCTGGAGATCATACGACGCAGCATCGCGCGCGGACTCGGCTTGAAGAGGATACCTGACCCAGCCAAGGTGAGTACCGCATTGACTGTGGAGCGAACGCTCTCCGGTACCGTTTCTTACGATCTCTTTAGAACATTCAGTTGATCGCTGGACACATTAGCACTGGTTTCGCTGCTGGTTTGTGCGAGTTTAGAACGTGTCTAATGCACTAATGCATCCTCATTTTAATTTGTATAATTTTTAGAAGATTGATATGAATGTATGTATCGAGATTGTATATATGGTTTCACAAATTCCACGGTTGTTCGTGCAACAATAAATCTAAACATTTAAGAATTGTAGAACCAGCAAGAAAATATTTAAACCTATCAGCAACAGCAGTTGCTCCGGAATGGTGCTCTCCAACAGTTAAGAATATTGTTATCTCAAAAGAGTCGTTTATCGTCAGAACATTAAAACATATCAGATTATTCTCTAATAAACTAGAGGGTTAGTTGATTACATTTTTGTAATGAGAGTGGCTTTCTGAGGGCGATCGCGGCCTAGATCGATCTTTTGTCTAGCGGTTCCGACTACTGAAAAACCCCATCTTTGTATTATCGAGAAATGGGAGCGCGCATTCCGCACCCTTGAAATCCTGGAAAAACGAGTCTACCCCCTCAATAAATTGTATCCGGCAACGTTAATTTCTCAGCACTTCAGCTAGTAGCTTCTCGATGCAGCGTTAGTTTGAATCGCTGTTGTCGGTCGTTTCGTGTCGGTCGGAGAATAGCCGGCTCCTGTTGGCAAAAAGCACGGGGCCCCGTTAAAAGGAGCGTGTACGATCTCTGGCGAAAGGTGTGTAGGGGGAGAGAAAGAGAAAGAGGAGAAGGGTGGAGGGAGACGCGAGAGACGAGGTAGAAGAAAAGGAAGAGAAAGGCGGAGTGGTACTCGACGATAGACGGACGCGAAGCGAAAAGGTTGCCGGCTCGGCTCGGCGCCGAAGAAGATGATGATGATGGCTCGGGGCGAGGTGACGAAGCGGCAGACCGGGATCCCGACAACGAAAAGAAAGAAACGGGGGAGAGAAGAAAGAAAGAAAGGAAAGGAAGAAAGGAGGAAAGAACGCGACTCGACGCGACGACGACGGCCACTCCGCCGACGTTCATCGCGCGTCCGACAACTAAGCGCCTTAGGTCAGGGACAAGATGACTATGACGCGACGGATCATCGACGGCACGAGCAATTAAAAAGGGAAATCGTCGACGGATGGAGAACACTGCCGTCATCTTTGCGTCAGTCGCGATGGAATCCGCTTCGAGTGAAAATTTACCTGCTGCGAACCAGATGTTCCTTTTGCAGACATTTCTCGTTAGCTGTCTCTCACGGACTTGCAAAATCGTTGTCGTTGATCCAAAATCGCCAGAGTCACGCTGCCAATTTAGACTTTAGGTCAGGGGTGGATATGATCTTTTACATGCGTCAATTTTTTTTCGCATACGAGTTCAGATGCGCCATACAACTCAGGCACTTTTTCTACCTTCTTACATTCATTATTGAGGTTGGGAAATAAGAATAGGGGTAGGATCTGCTTCACTTAGGGGAGGGAAGGGGATAACTCAATCACGCAACTAAATGATCTCTTCGACGAGAGGGCGATCGCTGCAGTCAACCCCCAATTCGCACCCTACAATTGTAAACTATCTCAAGGTGATTTTCGTTTCTATGAAGACTATAACTCAACTCAGTCGCATTTAATTGCATTGGTTCAATTTTGCCGCGAACTTCATCACTCCACTACATTTATACCCTAAGAAGGCTGTATGAATCGAACTGAGAGCATTCGGGTGTTGAAAATATGAAGATGGATTCGCTTATGGCGCCTACTTCAAAAGAATAAGTAGGCGCAAAGATGCAACGCGCCACTTGTAATCATCCAATGCGCCTTTCCACCGCTTCTTTAGATGGACCTTCGCTGCAGAATGCAATTTTGTTTGTGATCCGTCATGTTGGTTAATTCTTTACATTGATACTAAACCATCCTCAATGGGTTGAAAATGAAGTTGAA
Organism: Lasioglossum pauxillum; assembly: GCA_933228785.1. Taxonomy (NCBI): domain Eukaryota; kingdom Metazoa; phylum Arthropoda; class Insecta; order Hymenoptera; family Halictidae; genus Lasioglossum; species Lasioglossum pauxillum. The sequence continues at coordinate 18,528,277 of OW121704.1, read as the reverse complement.
GACGCCTGTATCAATATATCAGGACGTTAAGTATGAAACTTGACAAGGAACAATGCGAACCTCTTGACATTTGTCATGAATCATACTTAACGACCTGATACGAATACAAAACTGAATGGGACTGAATTAAATTGAAGAACCGCCTAACAAATAACTTTCGTATAACTCTTTCATCATCAACATGTTACGCATCTTTCGATAAACGTCGGTCGATCCTCCCATTTTCTGAAATATGGACTCCCCGTCATATCAGATTAGCACACCGGCTATCCGTGGGCGTAGCATAGGCAACAGGTGTTGTCCGCGAAGCCCCAAGGAGCACGGTAGCGAAAAGGAGTAGAGAAAGGTGCTTGGATGACGACGGCGAGGAACGTCAAAGGAGGTTCGGAGATCGCGGACGTCGCGAGTCGGCGTCCGTAAACAGCCGGCGAGACGAACACGGGGAACGTGGGTGGTCCGTCGTGCGTTGCCCCACTTTCGCTAACGCATGCACGAGCACGTGCGCCGATCCTTCTTCTGCTATGCAGAACCGGCTGTCCACGTGCGTGCGCGAACGCCCACGACTCTCCTCTCTCTCTCTCTCTCTCTTCTCTTCTGTACGCAATCGCTTTTCTCTCTTCTTCTCTGTTCAACGAGGGATTCTTGAGCTCTTCATGCTAGCAAGACGTCTAACCGACGACACTCGATACGAGGATAGACGAGTGGATCGACGAGTTCGCGAGACTGAGCTCAATCGCGGCTGGAGCGGCTTTAGTCGGTGGATAGGTGTCTGCGACTATTAATAATACGTGGACTGCGGATCTTTATGCATTTATGAAGAAATTGAATGAGTGAAATACAAAAAAATAAGTAAGAGATTAAAGAAATTCAAGAATGTTGCTTTTAACGTAACAAAGTCGTTAAGGGATGAAATCAATTTTTATGTTATTCCTGCATAAAGATCCGCAGTCTCCTTATTATTAAACTGCGGGTCTTTATACATTTATGAAGAAATTGAATGAATGAAATATAAAACAGTAAGAGATTAAAGAAATTCAAGAATATTGCTTTCAACGTAACAAAGTCGTTAAGGGGTGAAATCAATTTTTATGTTACTTCTGCATAAAGATTCGCAGTCTAATAATAAGGAGACTGTGGATCTTTCTGCAGAATAAAAATGTTCTTCATCAAGTAGAACTAGGAACCAAATTGAAAGGTCTTGTTTTCTTGAACTTGTTGAATGTGCGAGTTTTGTGTGCTTCACGCGAGTTCCGTTTGTTTCGTTCGGAGAAGCGTTATTAATAATAGTTATGATATATAATATACTTAATTTCGCCAGTAATGAAGTGAACATTTTTGGAAAAACAGGAAAGAATTGTTGAGAGACATGTAGAGATTAACACACATTATTAAATATGTTGATATACTGGAGTGAAATAGAAATTTATTTTCTCTCTTAATATGTTTAATAAGTTGAAAATAATAGAATAATATTTTTTAATTTATCTAACGTTTTTACTGTTTTAAATTACATCTATGTACTCATTTTTGTTATAAATGCATAAAATCCGCTGTCTACTAATCAATTAAAGTGAAGTGGGGTAAGTCCGTCAACGGGGCAAGTCCGTAATATCACGGTGGGGTAAGTGCGTACTATGGGGAACTATAAAACTAAACAATATATGTTGTAATCAATAAAACTGTAATTAAAAAATAATTATAAAAATAAATAAATTTAGCTAGATAGTTTAAATAAAACATTAATTTTGTAAATTAAATATAAAATAATTTTTTTAGCTTAAATTTCAAGAAAATTAACTTTAATAACTTTAATCCCCAAAATTCATATTTTTATAAACTATATCTTGATTAAAAAATTAATAGTCCTCATGAAATTACCTTGAAATTTCTTTTTTTATTAATTATATCCGTCATTACGTTTATTATCTTCAATAAAAACGTCTACAATATATGTTGTTCAATGTCTGTGGCAAGTTTTTACATAACTTTGCAAAAACTGGGGCTTGCCCAACTTCACCTTACTACACATTTACATTTACAAAATGAAAAGTCATGTACAATGGAATTATTCTAGGTCAGAGTAAATGTTTAATTTTCTAGTTAAAATGGCTCCGAGTGTATGGGTTAAGTGAACATTTCTGGAAGAACATGAAAGAATTGCTGAGAGATATGTAGCAAACGGTTAGGCTTTAAGGGGTTGACTGTACTGAACGTAGTTTCATTGTCACGATAATTGTGCGCCTTGACTCGGTAAAATGGACCGCCCCCGCGTACAACGGCCGCCGAACCGGAACGATCGGGCCAGATCTAAATTGAGAGCGTTACGTCGAACAGGCGTCATCCGGAAATTCTCGTGGCGATCGGCGAAATCGGAATTTGGATCGTTATCCCAGCACACCGACTCGACGGTTCGGTCGATGACGATACACCTCGTGGACCGGATTCTCGGTCCCGTTCCGGATCTACCAAGAGGACGTGTGAACGTGCGAGCCTGTGGGCGGGGGCGGGAACACCTGTTGTCGCGGTGACTATTGCCGTCAGCGTGTTCGTAACGACCGCGATAACGAAAGTCGATTCCCTACGTCCTCCAAACTCGAGGACGTCGCCGAGAAACGTGAGAACACAGTCTTCAGAACAGAACGATGTCATTAACGCAACGGAGACGCGTTCTCCACAATGGCTTCTTCTGCTTCTCGTTACGCTCGTTCACCTGCTCGTTGGCTTACCTGCTGGAGAAACGGGCGAAAGTCTAGATTTCCTCTGCAGTTTCTACGAGCAGCTTAGAATCTTGAAAAGTGGAGCTTCTTCATGATCTTTTAGGCTGATGTTCATGTCCTTCAGTCTTGGATTCGCGTGGCAATTTTTAACGGTGGCTCTGAAAAAGTGAATTTATGATTTTTCAGAAATTGGCGACGTTCAGTCGACTATAGTTTTGTAAAAAAAAATCGTAGGATGATCTAACTCGGCTCACTTTAATGTTTGCAGCCCCTACTTCTGCAGGCCATTGTTCGTTTTCCGCCGAGATTTTTTCCCGTGATGTAGCAAGTGGAACACTGAGGACATGATTTTACTTGGAAAATGATGAGCACGAAAACATTAGTTCCTTTTGCAGAATATTACGATTTCAATCATTGTAAAGAGGACATGCTTCAATTAGACCTATTTCTTTTAGAAATTTCTTTCGAAAGATTAGCAAGATGTGATAGAGATAGTGAAACGGTAAAGAATCGCAGCATCGCAACTGAATTTATTAAAATTCGGTATTAAAATGAATTACGATCGACTATTAGCCCATCCGGGCAATTAAAATGCTATACACTATACAGTGACGCAAATCATTTGTATACGTACGAATTCAGCTTGTCTCGATGAATATTCGAGCATTCGAGGCACCTCCGGGAACTCGAAATTTTTTGCCAGCGAGAAAAAATATTATACCTCGTCAGAAAAGCCGAGATCACCTGATCATTCTTGAAAGTTGAAAGAGATGAAAACAGGTAACTCGGAGCGGCTCGGGCGAAACTCTCAAAGGAAACTTAAACTGCGAGTTCCGAATACAGCACTTAAATCTTATCAATTCTCGCGACAGGTTAAGCAAAAAGTCCCGTTAAGCAAAAACCGAATGAAATAAAAGGTCCACGCACTGGGTGAGTCACTGGTCCTAGCGAGACGCGAAGTCTGCCATCGCATCGGTTTCAGGTTTAAACGAACGAGGGAAGCTGAATTGGAAAAATATTTATTCGCGGTTGAGGCTTTGAACTCTTTTTTGGAAAAATGCGATCGAAGGTGGTCGACTTCGAGAACGTCTGAAAGGCGCCTGGCACTTCCGTTTCCTCGAGCGACTTCCGGTCTTGAACGCGATCTTGAATTCCTCCAAATTCTTCCTAAAATCGTAATTTATTAAACTGCGGATCTTTATGCATTTATAGGAAAATTGAATAGATGAAATTCAAAATTGTTGGAAAATTTTAAAACTTGAAGATATCAATATACTTATGATTTCTCCTTTATTATAATCATTATGGAGAGAAATAACATTCAATTTAGTTTCTATTTCTTGCAATCGATGCAGAAAATTTTTATTTAGCATAAAGATCCGCAGGACATTTATACTACTTGTTACATAAATGTAACAGCACCAGGTTTTAATTTTAATCAGTAGACTGCAGATTTTATGCATTTGTGACAAAAATGGACACGTACAATTTAAAGCAGTGGACATGTTAAAAATATTTAAGGACATCAAGGTATTTGTTTCAACTTAATAGGATAATTAAAAGAACAATACAATTTTTATTTGGCTCCTGTGTCCCGCAATCAATTTTTATTTTGCATAAAGATCTGCAGTCTATTAATCAACAAACAAAGGTTTCGGATTAGAACACACTTTTTCATTTCATCGGACTCATTGAATGCGCCTCGATAAAGAACGAGATCCTTCCTGTTGCTTTAAAATCAGTGTAAAATAGACGTACTGGAAGGAATGCCATCCCTACACGAAAAACGGAATTGCTTTCCGAACGACTTAACAGTTTACGATGGGAGGTAAAACGACAGCCGATCGGACAGCATTTGTGACAACATTCCAGTAGCGTTGCCACAGTGGCATCGTCCGGGCCGCTAAAAATAGCGCCTCATCAAAGTGGCAATTTAATCGAGTAAATTCGCGGAGTGTACCTTTCTTTTTCTCTCTGGTGTTTCGCAATCGCGTTTCTCGTTGAAAGACGCCGGTGATGACGAGAATCGATCTCTCGAGGAGAGCTCTGTAATCGTGATTACGAGCGATCGCGAAGGAGAAAGCCTGAACAGAAGGAGGCGAACAACCGGAATGGATTCGAGGCGATGAAAATTCGTTGTCTGGGGGTCGGCGACCCGGCGCGATTGGATTAACCGAGAAATTGCTTTCGAAAGGGAGCGTGTTCAAAGGGCGAGCCACGCAGTGCGTTCACGAGGCGAAGGTTACAAGAAGAATGCGACCCGACTGGGCCGCGGCACCTATGCCAGCCTATAGTAACTATAGTAGAGACACGGGTTGCGAAAGATCTTTCTTCGCGTGGGAGGCCGGCAATGCTTCGGCCTCAAGGACATCCGCATTCGCGGGGAACGTCACCCGTCCTCGGACTACCCTTCTCTGTACCCTCCTCTACCCGGCTACGTACCCGTAAACTTCGCTGGAAACGCTTCGCGAAGATTGAGCGAGTGAGCTTCGACTCCGGTGGTCTTGCCGCGAGGATCGTTTTCACCGTGGAGGATCTTCGAGCACTTCCTGCATCTCTCTATCTCCTGCTAAACTCCTGGCACCTGGAAGCTTGAACGATGGAGCCGAGGTTTGCCGCAGTGTCGACCGAAGACGTCGATCGAAGTTTGAAACAATTTGTTAATGTTCCTCTAAAGAATCTTACAAAATTTCTCTGAATGTCCATTCTTTACTCGCTAATATATTAATTTATACATCAGGGTTAAATTCGTGTAATCCGAAGATGCTCGCTGTTTCTCTCTTTCTCCCTCGTTCTCGCGCAGCATAATCCCGACGGAAGCCGCGGATTTATTTTCGCGCGCCGCGGGTTGCCGAGCTGCGCTTTCTCAACCCGGAAACGACCCGGATTAAAACGGTCTTCCGAGTTCGACGAAACGGATCCGCGACCCGTTCCCGATCCTGCAACGTTCGATACATGTGCCCCAAGGCGAAAATATCTCTTCCGTGGCCGACGCACGGTCATCTGCTAGACGAGACCCGTCGATCCCCGGTAATTGCCTCTTCAAGGCGTTAGGCGTTAGGCCAGAAACTCGTCTTTGATCTTCTATCTTTGGTATCCGCGGTACTATTAATGCGTGCGGTATCCGCGGTTTATTTATTTATCGTTTGAATAGCTTATTAACCCTGGATAACGAAGCTATCGTGTCTGATGTAGGGCTTACAGTCTCGTAAAGTGAGATCCCGTAATCCCACAGGATCCCGCGTCAGCTTTTAGTTCCGCATTTTGTCGGTCTATGCGTGTAATCTACGATGAACTATTTTGGTGTTGCATTGATACTAATTTCTTCGACCTACAAGTCTAGAGGCTGAACGAGCATTTTCAACAATCATATTTTCAAAGTTCCACAAATTAACATTTTGTTCGTTTAGAATTGCAATAAACTGGAGTGAAATAGAAATTGATTTCCTCTGTTAATATATAATTTATATAGTTAATATATAATTAAAAAAAAATATATTCTATAAAAAAAACATTTTAGAAACCACGCTTATATTAAAATGCACTAAAAAGGATAAAATAATTTTTTTAGACATTAATGATTATAAATAAAAGCGTGGAGCACTAAACTATATTGACGTAATCTTTGTGGGCGCTCCACGCATTTATTTATAGTCACTAATGTCTAAAAAAATTATTTTCTCCTTTCTAGTGCATTTTAATATAAGCGTGGTTTTTAATATATTTTTTTATTTTCTACTTTTCAGTCTTTTTTAAATGGAACGCAAGATATGGTAATACTGGTATGAAATAGTAAGGTATAGAAACACAAGGTATGGAAATACGCGAGATAGAATGAGGGGATGACTCCGAGAGACGACCTCTCTTGATGCAGTCCGAAATTGTATGATATGGAACTGAATGAACGGAACACCACACTGATTGAGCTCCTTCGGTGCGAAATGGGTCAGTGAGTGGGGATGAGTCGGAGTGGGAACGCGTAGTGAAGTAGGGAGCGCTGGCGCGCGGAGTGGGGATCACTGAACGCGATGACGTACTACCGAGTGTCGCACGACGAGGTGTGATGGTTAACATTAAAATTCTTTTTTCCTGAAGGCACAGTTTTTTTTAAAATTTGTTTTTTAATATTGCATTGTCAACCAGTTCTGAGCTATGTTCAAAGTTTCAAGTCTCTAGCTCATCGGGAAGTGGTTTAAAATTCGATTACAAGATTTGACGCATACAACAACAACAACGACAACTATTCAAGCTAATATAAGCCTGGTAATAAGTTGAAAATAATAGAACAGTATTCTTAAATTCTTCTAATATTCTCACTGTTTTAAATTACATCTACTCGTTTTTGTCAGACATACATAAAATCCGCTGTTTAATTATAAAGTATAAAGCTGTGTCCACACTGGAGCAACGTGGAACTTTTCGTCGCCTCTTCTTCTTTTACTCGGTAACAGAATGATCCACTATGATTTTTATTTGAAATCCGTCATTTTGACGGGTTCGGTAGATGTAGTGTTAATGATCGCTGGAAAATCGTTCGACCGGGAGAGCAGGAGTGCCAGAGACAGTGCACGCGGGTATACCTTAAGTTGCAAGTAATGATACAGCAAGATGCGAACGGCAATTACACGGAGGGGTTAGTTTGCTCGTTGCTCTCGCGGACGGAATCACTCGCGGCTATTAAACGCGTTGAATTTAATCAATAGGTACGGTAATCTCTCCGACGAGGAGGCAGATCGAGACGCAGTCGAACAGCCGCGGCTACTTTATGCGCCGCTCATCCAACTCCGAGTTCACTTTGTAGATGGTTAAATTAATGTCGCGAAGCAAAACCAGTCGTGGGACGCATGCGAAACCGAGTAAAACATCAGCCGGAGCGAATGGTATGGTTAAATTCCTGCTTCAACCGGTCTTTGAATCAACTGGTTGCATTTTCGACGGGAGATGTTCTTTTGGAAACATCGTAACAGCTCCGTCGAGACTCCGAACGACAGGCTGATGCAAGTAGTTGTGGCTTCTACTCGGTTGTTCAAAATGTTTCCAACATTCTTTCTCATCTTCGAGAACTTCATTTTCAACTACGATGCAATGAAATTAAACATTCCGACGGAGGTAAGTATTCGCACAAATTCTGTGTGGGATGATCGATAAATCTTCCAGCACGTAAAGTGGTTAGCGATTCATTGTAATTGCTACATAGACAGCCTCCTCGAATTAGCATCGAATTAACACTGTACCGAGCATTTGTCAGTACTAACTAATTGGCAGTGTGTTATAATAATTGTGGGAAGGAATGCGAAGGAAAAAACAAGCTATTGCTTGTTGCAATCGATGCAGAATATTTTTATTCCACGGAAGGATCTGTAGTCTATTAATAAATTTTCATTGAGGCATCTTCAAGACTGCAACAATTGTAAAGAGGACATCCTTAGATCCTAAGATTAGTAAAATATGCGAGGGGAGGAACAAGCTTCAATTAGACCTCTGTTTGTCGCAATCGTTGCAGAATATTTTTATTCCGTATGAAGATCTATAAATACTTGTTCAAGTATCATCGCGATTTCAATCATTGTAAAGACGACATAGATACCAAGAACAGCTCGAAGATGTTTGCAGGGTCCCAGCAAAGCTTGTTGGGAAGGAACAAGCTTCAACTAGACCTATTTCTTGCAATCGATGCAAAACATTTTTATTCCGCATAAGAATCTGCAGTCTACTAATAACTGTTCATTGAGAAATCTTTGAGACGATTGTAAAAGAGGGCACCCATAGATCCCAAGATTAGCTTGAAGCCTTTTTCGCAAAATATGCGAAGGAAGGAACAAGCTTCAATTAGACGTCTGTTTGTTGCAATCGATGCAGAATATTTTTATTATACATAAAGATCATGATTTGAATAATTGTAAAGACAACATAAGTATACTAGAACAGCTCGAAGACGTTTTCAAGGTACTCGTAAAGCTTGCTGGAAAGAAATGCGAAGGAAGAAACAAGCTAGACCTATTTCCTGCAAACGCGGCAGAATATTTTTATTCCGCATAAAGATCTGCAGTCTATCAATAACTTTTTAAGCATCATCACGTTTCCAATCATTTCAAAGACGACATAGATACCAAGAACTGCTCGAAGACGTTTGCAGGGTCCCAGCAAAGCTTGTCGGCAAGGAACAAGCCTAGACCTATTTCTTGCAATCGACGCAGAATATTTTTATTCCGCATAAGAATTTGCCGTCTATTAATAACTGTTCATTGAGGAATCTTCGAGACTGCGACGATTGTAAAAGAGGGCACCCATAAATCCCAAGAATAGCTTGAAGACATTTGCAAAATATGCGAATGAAGGAACAAGCTTGAATTAGATCTCTGTTTGTTGCAACCGATGCAGAATATTTTTATTCTACATAAAGATCATGATTTGAATAATTGTAAAGACAACATAAGTATACTAGAACAGCTCGAAGACGTTTTCAAGGTACTCGTAAAGCTTGCTGGAAAGAAATGCGAAGGAAGAAACAAACTAGACCTATTTCCTGCAAACGCGGCAGAATATTTTTATTCCGCATAAAGATCTGCAGTCTATCAATAACTTTTCAAGCATTATCACGTTTCCAATCATTTCAAAGACGACATAGATACCAAGAACTGCTCGCAGACGTTTTCAGGGATCTCGCAGAAGCAGCTTCCGCTCGAGGCCCTACATGGTCCTTGTCTCATTACACGTATTGTTACCTCAAAGTATACATCAGCGAGATGCAGTCCGAAACGCAGATGCACGCAAACGCCTCCGCAGCGTCGCGAGCGGAATCCCTTAACTGGTCATACTCTTTAAGGACAGTTAGCTGGTCCGAGCGAGTTCCGGTTCGTCGAGACAGACGTGTCACGTTTATGTTCATTCTTTTTCTTTCTTTCTCTCTCTCTGTTGAAGATACACCAAGTGCATCCACCCGTGCACAGAGGATCCGTAAATCGATTCGGACGCGCAGTTTCGCTCAGAGCTCATTTAGCTGTCGGCGCTCGGTGCAGTTGACTTCTCAATGGCCACTCGGCAAGACCGAAAGGTCGGTTAGCATGATCGCGATAATGATTCGCGGCCGCTGATCCTTCGCGCAATCTTGCACGCTTCACACGAGTCTTGTCTATTTCATACGGAGTTGTTAATAACTATTAAAAATTCAGTCTACGAAAGAAAAACTTGTGTGCTGTTTACGGTTTTCGCTTTCCTCAACATTTTTTATACGCTGTAGATTTGTGTAAAAAACAAAAAACAGGAATTCCTAGAAAAATCGCAAGAGATCGTAGAACAAAATGCCACAAAATTTACTCTAAATGGTAAAAAATTGGCTTTTGTTTTTCCTTGAGAAGACGAAATGACTTTATTTGATAATTTAGTTCATCTCGGAATGAATAGATATTCAGTGCTACGTCGGTGTTTTAGAAAAGATTATGTTAAAAGATTTCCGGCTCGATTTTTCAAACTCTCCGGATGATTCGTTGAACGGTTAAGACGATGTCTCAGAGAACGAGAGCTAAGTTCGACGTTTAGGTTCTTCGATGGAGCCGACGAAACTCGCCGGCCAGACCCGTGGGCGAGTTAATTTTACGAAAGCGTGTCTAGCGTGTCTGGACTTTCTCACTGAGGCGCGGAAGCTACGGGAGACGCTGAAGAAGAGGAAGCAAGAGGCAGCGGTAGCAGCAACGGCTTGAAAATCGTGAGGACGCTCGAGGCAGGGGAGCAAAAGGGAACCGGAGAAGCTGGTCCGGCGACTGAAACACGGCGGAACAATGAAAAGGAGCCGCGGCGAACGAACCAGATGAAGAGATCACTGCCGGAGAGCCGGACTGGATCCAGGACAGAAGCAAACGGAGAAAAGGGAAGAACGAGAATACAACTCGCTGCACTGTGAGAGACGCTGAGGAACGAACCTGGATCTTCGTGTTCCTTCACCCGAAATTCAATCCAAGATAATTGGCACCAGACGCTTTTCCTGTTTACTAGGATAGAGAACAATTAATTGAACTAACTACAATATGAATAATTGAGTATGAACAAAAACTTGCCCTTCAAGGGCCAGAAAATTATCTCAGAATGATTTGTCTAACGATTAACCCTTTTCTAGTTGGAATAATTCCATTCTATATGATTTTATTTCATTTTGTGGATATGAAATTGGTATAATACCTCATACAATACTTAAATATGTAGTAATTGATTAGTAAACTCCGGATGTTTATGCACTTTGCAATTTTTGTAGACGAATTTTTAGAAATTGGAATAAAATAGAATCTTATTTCCGGTGGTAGTAGCCTTTCCAAACCTGAAATAAATAAAAATTGTACTAAATTCTGTCGAATTTGATAGACTACGGTTTTTTTGAACATTTTTAGAAGCCATAAATGCATAAAGATCCGCAGTCTATGAATTAGATATCAACTTGTTTAATAATCTAAAAAATATTTTGAATAATGGTACAACAATTTTTAGTGGTGACTTCGAGTCATCCCTCGAGTGCTGAGGGCAAATAATTTGTCTGAAAAATGGAGGTATCAATTTTATCCACGATTTGAGGAACATTCCAATGCAAGTATTGGATTCGGTTTGCAAGGTGTTCAAGTAATTCGAGCACAAAGCGAAACATGCCCTCGAAGGGCCATGTGGAGCCAGTGTTGGAGAAAAGAGCCGTCGCTTATGGTTGTGTGAACCATTGAAAACGGCCAGCTGCCGCGCCTCGACCCCAGAAAATTAGATAATTCCGATGTCACGCCCGCGGGCCGATTATCGCGTCCGCGAGGTCGATAAGTTAAATCTCCTCGAGAGCCGCCAGAGGCTCGTTCCTTCTGTTCTTTATGGGTCCGACCACGAGCGACTTATTAATTTCCTTTTAATCTTCCCGGCGCTATATTTAGTGGTCGACCCTCTGGTAGCGCGCGGTCCGGGGCCAACGAGCTGAGTCGAAGGCGTCGAGGTGTCCAATTATCGTCGGAGATGGATCGCTGAAAAACCGATACCTATGATCAGCAATCTAGTTGTCGTGGTTCTCTCTCTCTCTCTCTCTCTCTCTATCTTTATAATCTGATAACTGATAGTTAACACGTTTGAACACCGCAGGGTAAATCCTTTCGACCTAACGTGGGAATAGAACAAGCTATACTTATCTGTGCTCCGACTACGCTTTCAACTAAACTGTGTCCTTAAGTAACGCGAAACCTTATTTCCTCCCCTATTAGACTGCGGATCTTATGCATTAATCAGGAAAGTGGTCAACTAGATTACAAGACGGCGAACGCATCAGAGGAATTTCAAAATTCTGTTTCATTAGAACCATTAAGAGAGGAAATCTACTTTTCCGTGCCTTTTTCTGTTGCTCTTGCTGGAAGTAATTGAGAGAGGACATTTTTATGTAACGCGTTCCATCAAGACAATTAAACAAACTTATGGGCTTCGGTCTACACTGCATTTTTTATGATGCCTCAGTCCTTTGGTAGAATTATGTTCTACAGTGTTAAACTTGTAAAGTACATGTTTCTAGCATTAAATACATGTGTCAGCGTGTACCACCAAAGATATTAAGAATTACGAGAACAGAGAATGAAGGATTAATCTTTTTTTTTCTTTCTCACAATGTTACTAACGTCTTCGTTATTCACAGCACTCTGTAATACTCTGTAATGTACATCTATTATGTTCAAAAAAGAAATGAAGGATTAAAAAATGTGAAAAACGAATGAAACAAGGAGGTAACATTCTGTCTTTGGTTTCAGGCGAACGTGAGCCAAGTCGAGTACGAGCGAGCGCACAGAGAGTACCTGAAGAAAGTCCACCTGTCCTTCGACGAGGAGGCCTCGAAAAGCAGGAGGAGCCTGCACGTGTTTCACGCCGCAGGTACAGAAAAAAGAAACATCTTGGTCGCGTGTTTGCACAATTTCGCTACTTCCTCTCTCTTTCTCGCCTTGCCTATCGGATACGTTATTCTTAAGAGGGAACACGAACGATCCTCAGAAACGCGTAATTTTTGCGGCCGGCATTCTGGAAAAATATACACAGCACGCCCGCTATAATTACTGGCCGCGTAAACAAGAATCCGATTCAAAGAACGCGCTCCTGGTTTTTTCGCCACGTGTAACAAACTATGACGATCTACTCGGGAAAAGCTCTCCGGAACTTCTAACATTTTCTCGTTGGCGTTCTTCTTCATTCATTCAAAGACTATGGAGGTAGTTTTAATTTGCTAGGTTTCTTCAGAAAAAATTTTGCTAGGATTCCTCATAAAAAATCAAATTTGTTTCTTCAGAAAATTAATTTGCTGGGTTGATCAATTTGCGGATACTCGCCAGAGCAGGGTCAAAATTACTCGTTCTGGTATTTTTAATTTAGGATTATCGAGATTCTAAAGAATCATGCATGAGGAATTATTCAACATATTCGTTTCTTCAGAAAATGAATTTGCTAGGCTGATCAATTTGCGAATACGAGCCAGGAAACGGGAAAAATGACGCGTTCTGATATTTTTAATTTAGGATTATTGAGACTCTAAAGATTCGCCAATTGGGAATTATTCAATTTTATTTCTTCGGGAAATTAATTTGCAAGTTTGATCCATTTGCGAATACTAGCCAGGAAAAGGGAAAATGACGCGTTCTGATCTGTTTGATATACGATTATTGAGATTCGAATAAAGAATCATCCATGAGGAATTATTCATCATATTCGTTTCTTCAGAAAATTAATTTGCTAGGCTGATCAATTTGCGAATACTGGCCAGAAAAAAGGAAAATGACGCGTTCTGATATTTTTAATTGACGATTATTGAGATTCTAATCCGTGAGGAATTGATCAACAAATTTAATCAATTTGCGGATACCAGCCAGGGAAGGGCAGTTTGTTTGAGGGCAGCTGGCGTGTTCCGATCCCTTTTTCCAAGAGTTTCGAGCTTTTCACGTGCACGCAACAGGGAGAAGAAGTCGGAACGCGTGAAACTAGTTGGTGGAGTGGCTCTCCGGAGCCGAATGCTCGAGCAGAGCGGAACAGAGCGGAGCGGAGCGGCGCGACGCGGCACGTTTCGCGCTTCTAGACGAGTATTAAAAGAAAGGGTCTTTGGATACGTGACGTTTGACTGCGTTGAAAGGGTTAGAGTGGCTTGGAGCACCCTCGAACGAGCTCCTAACGGCTCTGCCCTCGGATCTCCTTCTTTTCTACCGTCTCCAATTACGAGCGGCGCGTTTTGCATACGATTACGCGTACAAAGAAACGACTCGGACGATGTAATACCTTGGCATCTTAACTCTTCGCGCGAGGCAGACTTCTGCGAGACCACCTACCAGGTGCTACACATAATCGTTCGTTACTTACTTGCAAATTTATACTGTTTTAACCCTTTAGGCTCGGAGATTTTTCCTGGACCATCAGCCATCAACTCGAACGAACCATTTGTTGCTCACAGAAATAATTAACTGCTCTTTTCGGATGAGTTTTGATGCGGCGTTTTATTGATACAGATTTTGTGGACCAAACATATTACATCTTGCGACTACCATAATTGCCAGCAATCTTTCCATGTCTTCTCGCATGATTTACGACGTCCCCTCGGAAGGGACAGTCTCAATTAAAGGGCTAAAGGGTCAACAACACGCGTTTTAGAGCCGACACTTTCGAGGATTCGGCTGTTCAGACTCGAACAACAATGTCGGGGCAACTGCTATTCCTGTCCAGGCTTATCAATCACTGGACAGCTCTCGTATCGCTGATCTAATTAACTTTTACGCGCCTGGTCGCTCTATCAGCCTGTATTTGTCACTTCTCGAACCACGCGTTTTCGTTCGCTGCGATAGAGCCGACGCTTTTTTTCGAAAACAAACTTGTTGGCTAGCTCTTGAAAAAATGTTTCTTCTCTTGCATTTATAACAAAAATGACTATATAGCAAGAAAGAAATTCCCGTTCAATTGAATTACTCCGCGAATTATAATTACTCGACTGCGGATTATATGCATTTATGACAAAAAGGCGTACGCACAATTTAAAACAGTGGACATATTAAAAAGGACATATTAAACCAGTTTATTAATTTCAGCTTAATAGAAAAATTAAAAGAAGAAAGACATTTTTACTTGGCTCCCGTATCTTGCAATGAATGCAAACATGTTTTATTTTGCATAATGATCCGCAGTCTAATAATTACGAAGTAATTCAATTATAGTACATTGTATTCAATTGTCTCGTAATTCGAAATTCGGTCGCTTCATTCAATTAAATTACAATGTAATTCGTTTTATTTTTTCGTTTATATTTTATTCCAATTACATTTTATTTCAATTAAATTGTATTCCCATTACGTAACGCAATTCCCAGATAGCACACGACGTCTTAAAGACGTCCATTTTACGTCTATTTCAAGTGTGAAAGTCTTACGTCCTAAGAAGACGTCTTTAAAACCATAAACAGTGTCGTTTTTATATACCCATAATCTAGCAGTACTAGCATTGGTATTATTTGTTTGAGTTAGTGTTTTTGCTTCAATTTCAATTTCAACTCTGAAGAATTGAAATTTCAACTTCAACTTCGATTTCAACTCTTCATTTCAATTTTTCAATTTCAATGTCAATTTCAACTTCAATTTCAACTTCAATTTCAACTGTTCAATTTTTCAATTTCAACTTCAATTTCAACTGTTCAATTTTTTAATTTCAACTTCAATTTCAACTGTTCAATTTTTCAATTTCAACTTCAATTTCAACTTCAGTTTCAACTGTTCAATTTTTCAATTTCAACTTCAATTTAAACTTCAATTTCAACTCTTCGATTTCAATTTCAATTGCAATTGTTATTTTTATTACACTTTTTATGTCAATTCCACATGGGTTCTTCTGATAAAGCTAGGTTTAACTTCAAACTCCTTTTTGTCGGTAACTATTTTTACTCTTCCCTTCTTTTAATTTAATTAACATTTATGGACCTTTTTAAGACTTCTTAGGGAAGTCTTAACGTTTTCTAACACAAGACGTTCAGGAGACTTCGTAGGGTATTCGAGACATCTTTAAGACGTCTGAATGTCCAACTGCAGACGTCTGTAAGACGTCTATGTGCTATGTGAGTTACAATGTAATTCAAATACTGTATATACAAATACACATGTCCGTCGCTAATGACCATAGCAGTTGATGCGACGTTAAATAAATAATGATGATGATGAAATACACATGTATTTAAATTAGCACAACTCTGCTATTCAACACCTGTCTCTCGCAATTAATGCAATTTCTGTTTCGAATAAATTGAACACGGAATACTGTAGTTGTAGAATCTTGTTCGCAGTGGTGCGGATACTTGATTAGGTGTTTCATAAATCCGGGATCTAACAGTAAGTCACGAGCAAGGGACTCCAGCATCGAGGAGCAAAAAGCTTTCGATTTCATCGTGCGCGAGGCATCCGGGGACTGGTCCGGAGTGCCATGGCGAACCGCTTTCCACCGTTCGCGGAAAGGAAAACGTGTTCCCCGACGACGATAAGTTGTCTCGCGACTCGGCCCTGTTCATTCGGTGCGTCCTCTTCTTGCAGCTGCGTCTGTAGCGGCCGCGTTATTATGAAATAGAAATTCCGACCGCGGTGGAATGCCGAACGACGAGTTCCCGAACGCAATAAGAACGAATCGGCGAGGAAGCTGCGGCTCGGTCATGTTCGATTTCCTTTTGTACACCTCAAGTATACGAGCATTCCTTCCACCGGGATTCCACCTCGCGAATCGTTCCCGAAGATTGCCGGTCGCGTGCCGATTCCGTCGAAACCAGCCGAAAATATTTCGGAAAGCGATCCTCCCTTTTGAATCCATTCCATTGGTGCAGGTAATAATTAGAGACACTTCAAACCACGGCTTTTAAAAGTACTATCTTCTGAAAAATGTTTACGTCTTAATCACTATGATAAATATGTATTGACCTTTGCGAAACGATATTCTTAAGCAAATCGATCTGCGTTTTTACGGCAACGTCCGAATGCCCAATCCAAGTGAATAAATATCCTACATATCAGATGAGGCTAATGATGTCAACCTAGTTGGTGTCCTTGCAGAGCGGAGGTCTCAATCTTCGAGCTTATGGTATTTTTGATCGCGAAGAAAATTTTTGAAAACATTTTTACAGATATTTCATTGAATTGCAAACAAAATACTAACAGTCGTTGTGTAAAACTTTTTTATGTGGGCCTGTATTGAAAATTTAAAAAGTGCATTTTGTAAAACTGTATCGATTATACATATTCTGAGAATTTCATCAAAATCGGTTGACGCGGTAGAAAACGACAGACATCGAAAGATGTAAGAATTCTTGGATTTATGACAGTTAGAGGCCGAAAATCGTAACTTTAAAAATTGCAACAGGCATGGTTGCACATATTAGCAGCTGATTTTTGTCAGAATTCCTCCTATATAGTTTGAACTTAATACAGAAAAATTTCAAGATGGGATTCGTCGAGACTTTCTAGTTCTGCATTGTTAAAGCCGACTGAACGGCATAGAAAACTGGTACTTAAACAATGTCTAAAAATTATTGTAAAGGACTTTAATATAGAACAGGCCTACGGGCCGCATGTGGCCCGTCCACAAGTGGTTTGCGGCCCGATCAAAAATGTTGAAACTGTTGATGACAATTTATAGGTTTTATACTCCAAATTCACCCCTTTGCAAGTCATTTTCACCTTTCTGCTGATCAATTTCATACTTCTTCAAATCAAATTCAACCTTTTGCAAATCAATTTCACCCATCAAGAATATTTAAAATTAATAATTTATTTATTTCGATTAAATTATGTATTAATTATATATTACTCAACATGCCCAATAAATACGTACTTTAATTTCTAAAATTTATTAATCAAAAAATGGCTACAATGAAATATGACAAAGTTAATGAATTAGTAATTACTTTTAAATAAGTATTTGATGTAAATCTTTGCAATTTCTTAACAATTAATTTACATTTGATCTGATTTTATTTACAAAAACTTACTTAAAACTTCATTTGCAAAAGGGTGAAATTAATTTTGCAGAAGTGTGAAACTGATTTGCCAAAGGGTGAAATTGATTTACAGAAATGTGAAATTGACTTGCAAAAGGATGAATTTGGAGTGCAAAACCTGGAAAACTGGAATTCATCGAAATGCAATGTGATTCCGTATTGAAACAAAAATATATGGATGTTGTGATTCCACATTCCTACAATTATTTATCTGTCGCCCTTAAAAAATGATAAAACTACGAAAAGGTCAAAATGAACAGACCAGCGTGTACAATCAATTCCAAAAATAATTACAGTTCAACAAATTCAACGAAATTTTGAAAATTTGATTACTGACAAACATTGCCAAGTTTCTTCGAAACAGAAATGAAATAGTTTTATTCAGATAAAGTAAACTTGAAAGAAAAACAAGTTTTGTACGTATGTCATTTCGTATGTGTAACAGCAATGTTAATAAAAAAAATTGTGTTTCCTGTTTATTTCGAGCCTGCTTTTTTCTATTGCGGTCCTCGAATTAATTTATAATACTTAATGAGGCCCTTGGTAGTAAAGAGTTTGACATGCCTGATATAGAATTTCGTGCACAGATGCTTAAAGATTCTTATATATTGCTCCGACAGAATTTTCTTTGTAACAAATATAAACGTACGATTTCGCCATATTAGGGTTCGATGTTTTCACGTATTGATTTCTATGTTTATATCGCTTGTTAAATGAATTATTACGTGTGTGATTAGGCGCGGCAAACATTCCCAAAGAGGAATATATGAAAGCTATTCCTATTTTCTGACATAACTTCTTCCCACCTAAAATGGCCATTCGATACACAGTGCGTTCGTTCGGCGCCCACCTTGTTAAAACACCCGAGAAACAACTTTCTCTATTTTCGGCAACCTTCTGGAATCAGGTGTTCTATATTACGAGACTGTATGCTATTTCTGGCGGCGATGATGTGCAAGGTAATCTATAATTGGTGCCGGTGCCATGAATAAACCTCGGACATCGTGAATTCCGGCACAGTGACGAATTTCTCCAACTTTTACGCCGAACGATCGGAATGCCAGGGATTCCCGGCCGATTTCACGGCGAGTTATTTTGCGAGTTATTCTGTTGCGATCACTGGTCGATCGCCAAAACGCTTTTCTTTTCCTTTCTGATTAATCTGCACGCGCGTCGTTGAACCAGAGATCCAACAATGTGATCGCGAGATCCTATTCTGAGGTCGCCCCCGCGATCATCAATTCGGGAGTAACAAACGGATCTTTAAGAGAATGGAATGCAGATTGATTCGCATGCTCGCGTTTTATTGCACGTATGTTGCCGTGCATTCCGAGCTCCTGTACAAACCAGAGCTCGCTGATTTATAACGCTGTCGATTTTTGTCTAGACTGGGCTCCCGGTTTCGATCGGTAGTACAAACAGCGTTTGCGTCTCGTCGTTTTCTGAAATCGTATAAATTATTTCATTCCTCGATTGTGGATCTTTCAGGATTTATGACTGGGGTAAAGTTGTCAAACACAAGGAGATATTAATTCATCGCGATCTCTTGTATTTTTTATTTATCGCAAGGGAAAGAGGGAACATTCTGTGTTAAACTCTTGCTGTACGATTTCATCCAGGATTCATTCATTGCAAGGAAAAGGGAACGATGTTCTGTGTTATTTCCTTGCTCTATAATTTCCTTCTCTTTTCATTCATTACAAGAAAAAGGCGGAACAGTTTGCACTAACTCTTCGCTCTATGATTTCTTTCAATTTTCATTCATTACATTACAGTGTAGTTCTATGTATACTAACCCCTTGCTCTATGATTTCTTTCAATTGTCATGAATTACGAAGAAAACGGAGAATGCTCTGTGGCGACCCGGTGCTCTATAATTTCCTTCACTTTTCGTTCGTTATTGCGTGCCCGTATTTACTCTGGCAACTAAGCATCACGAACAAGAATGTAGTAACCATACAAGTTCCGTTCGACATTTTCATTCGAGACGTATTCTCCTCGTTCCGTTCAAAATTTCCATTCGAGTCAATTTACTTCATTCGTGTAAATTCAAAAGGGTTGTTTTATCAGAATTGGAACACAAACATGTTCTCCTCAGCCGGAAGCTGAGTGAACATTCTCTCCATTAGTTCACTGTCATCGCAACTTGTTCATTTCGTATTTCCCACTGATCGACAATTAGTTTTGCACTCGAAACTCACCTTTTTGCAAATCAATTTCACCCATTAAGAATACTTAAAATTAATCATGTATTTACTTAGATGAAATTATACATTTATTTAGACACACGTGAACTCAATACTCAATACGCTTCGATGAATGCATATGTACTGTCCAGTGAAAGAGTGTAAACTAGCGGGACGGGAACGGGGCTAGAGGGACGCAAAGAACACCTGAGTGGTCAGACTAGAACGTAGACCCCTATTCTCACACGCATTCTTGGCTCTTTCTCGCTATTGGCGGAGACGGACACACACACAGATGTATACAAACAAACGAGACAGAGCGAGCGATGCGATCAACGGCAATCCATTGGCGTAGTCGACGTAGTCCAAGAGTCAGTTAACTGTCAAGTTGATTTCATTTTTTAATTACTTCTGTAAAATGTGCAAGGTTTATCAGCGCCTAATAGACTTACAAAATAAATAAAACGTAAAAATTGTAAGGTGCGCCTAGTTCTTCGTGGAAAAGACGTAGAAAACATCTGTTTTTATTTTTTTTAACTACGGCGCACCAAACCATAAAATCTGAAAAAATTCATGAACAATAACTATAACAATATATTGGTACTGTAAAAATATAAATGTTGTCACTGTAGAACTTTCATGTGAAATCTGCATTTTTTCGATTTTTTTGAGATTTTTGACTTTTTACAAGCAGGATTTTTAATCTGAAAATCTGAAACCAATTGCAGAATATGTATTTGGGTTCTTGACATGTGTCAGATTTTTCTCAGAATTTCTACACATCATTAACTAGGAAAAATAGAGTGATGAAAAATAGACCAAAAACTGGTTTTTCCATTTTAGCCCATAACTACCCTCCCGATCGAGATACAGGGTTGAAATTTTACTCAGTACATTTTTTTCTTGATGCCCTATCGAATGAGTAGAGGTGTGCGAGAACCCGAAATATCGGGTCGGAACGGGAATACGAAATTTTTTCGGGATCGGAACGGGTACCCAAAAATTTCGAGATTCTCGAATTTATCGGGATTCCCGAAAATTTCGAGAACCCAGTAATCATTTATATTCGTTTTAATGAATACATTCATTGTTTCGGATTTTTTATTCTAGATGTTTTCGAGATTGAAAGAATGTTGTCCATCACGAATTCTTTTCAAGAGTGTCTTATGTCATATTCTCGAAGTTTTCGGGAACCCGATTTCTTCGGGAATCTCGAAATTTTCGGGAACCCGACCCGACCCGACTCGACCTTTTCTCGACTCGTCCCAACCATCGGGTTCCCGATATTTCGGGTTCTCGCACACCCCTACGAATGACCCATCGTCGATATAATTCGGCTCAAGGGTACTTTCGACATTCGAGTTCTTTTGGATAAGGTATAATGAGTAAATAAGTATTTATTTGTGACCGAAGAATAACTGGCCAGGGAATAAAATCGCTCGCGCGTTGTTACCTATTTAGAAATTATCATAGTAGAAATACATAGTAGCAATATTCGTTCCTACGCTTATGAACGGCGGGAGGACTTATGCTTATGAATGGCGCTTCTTGCCCCGTTCCCGTTTCGCTAGTTTACACTCTTTCACTGGACAGTACTTTGATTTTTAAAATTGAGTAATCAAAAAATGGCTACAACGAACATACATATTGGTGCTTTTACCTTAGTACAAGGCTAGCAAGCTGTCACACGCTATATTCCCGAAGAATTAACATAGAAATAAACTCCGCCAAAAACAAAAGCAAAACCGCGACGGTTCAGCCAAATTGAAACAAGAAAATTGGACTTCCAGCGATCGGCTGGCGAGCCCTTCAATTATCGTAACTCCGGTTTATCCAATCATCGCAATTACGGAGCAAGTATGCCGAAGAATGCCAGAGAAGCACCGTCCGTCCGATCAAGTAAGATCCACGTCGTTTAAGAAACCCGGTGACCGAGAAAACCAAAAGATCCGTCGATCTCTCTCTCTCCTCCCGTCGCGACGGCTGGATCGTTTCTTATCGACCAGAGAAAGAGAAACGACGATTTGCCTAGGCGTTTTCACCGGAGGATTTGGAAAACTATTTTCTACCCGTGGTTTACGGCCCCGGTAAAGATAACGTTCCGGGAGGGGGACCGTTAGGATATCGGCGACGCCACGGGGATCGAGATAAACTTTCTCGTCCGAGGCTCGCGTCGTATTTTTACATTTCCGACACAGCGATTTATCCCGCCACGACCAAACCTGTAACGTTACAGTGTTCTGTTACACAGCTCTCTGTTTTACGATTGGTACACCGCCGACAACGGGCCACGTTAATCCTACGGTGTCGTCTTACGCGAACATTCGGCTGCGTTTCTTCCTTGAACGCCTTGTTCAGCGAGGAAAGGGAAAATAAAGGGCGCGAGGAAGCGTGCCGATGGCCTCGTTACGCCATATGCTCCCACGCCGAGAAACTAGGCGAGATAGTGTTCAAACTATCTAACTGTGCCTTACGTTTTTGGAAACTTTTACGTCCCCAGCGTCGTCGAGCACTTATTGTTTTCGATTGAGCAAGTACGAAGCATGTCCGAAATGTAACGGGAAGTTTTGTAATTTCGCGGGTTGTATTAGATTCACGCCATTACTTTCTTGTTCTGTTGGTAAACACGTCCGAAACATGTCTGTACATTGGTTGGTCGTATTCGATGTTTAGTTTAGTGTCAGCTTTCGAAAAGGTTGCATGTGTTTGGGTACGATCAGCGATTGTTTCTGGGGAAACAATTCATGGCTGTTGCGCCAAGATAATGCACCTGCTCATACTTTATTGCTTGTTCGTGATTTTCTCGTCAAAACCAACACTAATAGCCTCCATATTTATCAGATATGACCCCGTGTGACGTTTGTTTGTTCCCAAAAATAAAGAGAACCTTCAAGGGCCGTCGTTTTTCAAGCATAAATGAGATTATAAGACTGGTAACAGAGTTATGACTTGAAACAATCGAATATCTTCGAACATTACGCGGGAAGGCAAGAATGACGTTTTCTGATTCGACGCTCCGTTCTCGATAAAATCGAGTTCGAATACGCCCGCGTATCGTCTGACGCGTCTGTTCGTGACGTACCGATTCTACTAACAGCGAATATGTACTACTACTAGTAGTAGTAGTAGTAGTAGTAGTAGTAGTCGTGTTTATTGCCGGGGAGGGGCGGTTCGGCCGCCCCTCGCTTCCTTAGGGCACACCGGTTTTTAAACACCAGTTTCACAATTGGCGCTGCCGGCACTCGGCCCTTTAGCGGGTTGCAATTGTCCTCGTTTTTCAGCCGTCCCCTCTGTTTTATTCGGCCCGGGCCATTTTCAGAGTCGTCGACTTACTAGACGGGTCGGTCGTCATTGATGAGCGGGCCATGCTACCTAATTTTTTTGAGTTTTTGAGCTGTTTTACGGCTCGGTGTGAACGTCGGGCCCCCTCACCTTCAGACCTGCAGGGTGTCTCGCCTGCCCTTTTCGACTCCCCCCACTTCACCATATTTCCATGTCGAATGTGTCAAGTGTTTGAAGCCCGTCCCTAATCTGTTTCCAGATAGTCCAGAAACCTGCCCACACCCTCCCCTAGGGCTAATCCCTCCCCGCCTATGCTGTGAGTCTATTGGGAGTACAAATGCAAGGGACCGCGTATTGTTTTTGACCATTGGGAAGAAGTTACTGCTACTTCGGATCCAATCCGACTTCATCGAAATCTCGGCTGGGCCGAGATAGCCAGTTTCCAGTTTCCTCAGTAGTACCATTTGTTCGCTGACCACCCCTTCCTTACTCTTGTTCCCCAAACAGAGGAGATAGAGCCGAGGCGCGGGTACCTTTATGAGGCGGTATGGCCAATTTGGGCTCCCAATAGTTTACCGATTCCCAACGAATATGTACTAGGCTCACTCGCCCATCGCATATTCAATCTGATTTTTCTCGAAAACAACTACTTGTTTTCGCTTGCAGAATCACCGTGTAACCGCTCGTGTCATGTGTGTGCTTGTAAGTCGTCTTATTAGCGTCTTATTTCACACGCGATGTCTTTCTCGGAATTTGTTTAACCCTTTGACTGCATAGACGACGGCACGTTTGTTCAGAGAAACGAAACATGCCAGTAGACAACATACCGATAGAAAAATACACAGGGTGGACCTCGAATCTTGATCGGTAGAGATTGTTCGTAGTTTATTATTAAAATAAGCTACATATAAAAATATTTTATATATAAAATATTATTAAAAAATAAGTTATTAGTTATTGTTATTTTGTAAAGAAAAAAAATCTTTTTTATGTCATGAATCATGACTTCATCTTAACTTATTATACTCACCGAATTCGTCTCGAAATCCTCTAACACAGGGGTTCTTAAACTTATGTAGTCCGAGACCCTCCTCTTGAACAACATTCTTTTTGCGGATCCCATCCCAACGCTAGGCATTTTACGTCGTTTTTAAGACTTAATTTCTGGCACAATAATCTCATAGGCACTACGTTATAATAAATATTGGTAAACATTGTAAATGCAGTTGAATAAAAATAATTAAATGTTTACTAATTATTGTTTAGTTATGTTAATAACTAAAGTAACTTAAGTAACAACCAATACAAAAAGTCTTGACCATGTAGGATTTTTATTCAATGAGTTACACTAGCGGACAAGAGTTTAAGACGCTCTAAAAAAGACGATAACTATTTTAATATTGTACTATACGATTTGAACTTTTTTGGGAAGCTAGAGCAATTAGGTTACTACAGGATTAAGGATGTGAAAAGAAATTTTTTTAAAAATACTAATAGTTGCATTTTGAACCTTTTTATGTGGACCTATATTGAAAATTTTAAAAAATACGTTTTGTAGATCTGTGTCAACTATGTGCACTGTGAAAGGTTCATCGATATCGGTCGATTCGGGAAAAAACGACACGCATTGAAAGATGTAAGAATTCTTACATATAGGCCGAAAATCGTGAAAATCTGCAATTTTTACCATCTTTAAACGTTTGTAGCTGACGCAACATCGACCGATTTTGACGAAATTTTCAGAATATGTTTCATTCACACTTATTTTATCCACACTTACTTTCATAAAAAAGTAAAAAATTCAATGTTTAACATTTTCTCTGCAATTCCGATCAATTGCACTTTTTGAAAAAATTTCTTTTCACATCCTGTAGTAAACTAACTGCTCCAGCTTCCCAAAAACGTTCAAATCGTATAGTACAATATTAAAATAGTTTTTTTAGAGCGTCTTAAACTCTTGTCCGCTACTGTATTTGAATAAAAGCGAAAAGTTGGGGGTGTAAAGTTAATGTCAAATTTGTTTCACGGACTACACACAGTTTAAAAATCTCTGCTCTAACAGATAGGCGTAAAAGAATTACAGATGTATTTGCACCTCGGACTGCTAATAACAGAATAATCTCTGCCGATCACGATTGCTGGTTGACCCTGTATGGAAAAATGGGATCTCGTAAGTAGACTGCAGATTTTATGGATTTATGACAAATATGAATGTCTGCGATTGGATAAACTTCCGAATGCGACAACCCTCCGATTTTTTTTATACTCTGGACTCTTACGTACTTTGACGTGCTTATTACGAACATGACAGTGAAAATTGGCGCAAATTTTATTGTAATGGCAAAACCATTAAAAAACCATAAAAATCATAGTTTTTCCATTTATTTCCGTAAATAATTTCCATAGGAGTGTTTCGTAGCTGACGAGAGACAACTCACCAGTAAACTAGAGGGCTATTGTTGCTCGCTCGCTTCGCTCGCTCGCGAGTAGGGTTGTTGTTGCTCGCTCGCCTCGCGAGCTCGCGGGCAGGACTGCTCTTGCGAGAATGTTAGTGGTACGCAATCCTAGTAGGGCCCACAGCTATTAATGTCTTTCATTTTGTGTGTGACTCTCCACGAGCCACACAAAGAACTTCCCGATTCATTAGTTGCTGTATATTATTATTATTATTTATTAAGTGTACGTTTTAAGAATATTATACGTTTTCAGGTAAATTTAATAGTTTTCTACTTATCAAAATGTTTGCTATATGGCGTCGCATTAAACCAATATCGTATGCTCGTTGCTCGCTTGGTTCCTTGTTATAGCATACTAATGTTGCAATATAAATTGTCTTAATTAGTTTTTCGCAAACGATACAACTCATCATTATCCGGGTTTGCAGTATTGATCTTGGTTTTCTTCGATACTATTAATTTAAATTTTCTCAAAATATATAAACCGCTCAATTTTGAAACTCTGCTCAGTGCTACATACAACATTTGTAAGTTCGTATTTCTGATGTTTTAAAATCCATACATACTTTCTCGTATGTTTGTCCCTGACTTTTATGAATCGCAATCGCTTCAGCAGAAACCACTGGAAATTGACTACGTGTGATTTGTTATTTTTCTTCACTCGAAATATTTACTTGATTCGATATTTTTTTATTATTGGTGTTAAATTTTGATTTATATTTGCATTTTTCATATAATCACGATAACGAGTTCTTACGTTCACTCCTACTATGGCCAATTGAAAATCTAACCAGAATATAGACGGAACTTTAGTATTTTCTTGAAAAGTAATAAATTTTAATATTCCGCATGCTCCATTAACCAATCCGTCTTCAACATCAATGTTATTAATTATCATATATTTTATATTAATTTTCAATTTAATCTCAGTTAACAATTCGTTTTGAACTGATTGTTTATTTAAAGATTGTAATATAAATGTTTTTGTACTTTCATCGATATTCTTTGAAAATGTATTCTCGGCAATGATTAACTCACTCTTGCAGTGGAATAATTTTCGATTATTGTAAGCGGTTACATTAGCATTAGTTGCATAATTGGAAAAAAAAGTATTTTTAATTAAAAAAACAAGAAAAAAATTTTTTTTTTAATTTTCTAAAAAAATTTTTTTTTAATTATATAAAAAAATTTTTTTTTTAAATATGTCTAAATATATATATATAGTTACGTTTACTTCTTCGGTGGATACGCCTTTCGTATAAATTGCAATGTTTAATCAACTCCTTCCGAAAAAAACTAAAAAACTACTTGACCAAAATGGACCAAAATCTAATCAGCTCTAAGTTAGGACGGGGCACATCGATTGCATCATTCATCATCCTGATCGCGTTGTTACTTTTTCTGAAAACGTTAACGAAAAATTTGATTACATAGAAACGGCCATACGCACACACACACACACACACACACACACACACATACGAACATTTTGATAAAAATAGTCTAAAATGACTCCAATGACCATGAAACGTGAAGATCTGCTAAAAAATCGATTTTCGATTTTCGGGGTAATTACAATAACTTCCCTATAAAATCGGGAAGTTAAAAAGAATGCGAACAACGTTGACAAGGTGTATCGCGGTCGTAAATAGCCGCTTACGTGCGGCTCGCGCATCAAGTTCCTGGAACGGTCCTGGAATGCGTCGGAAACTACCTGTCCATGGTCCTGACGTAAACCGGAGACAATTGCGTGCGAAAATCCCCGACGATATCTGCTCACGGCGATGGTAAACCCGCTTGGCGAATGCGAACGTACACATACTCCCACAAATACGCGATAGCGATGGGTAACGAGAAGCTCGCGGTGACGCGCGAGTACGTCTATTAACGAATTACCCCGGAGTTTGATAATTCCTCTAATTGGCCGATGTAAATGGAACGGACGGGACTGGTCGTTGTCGTCAGCCTCTACCGGATACGTGTTGTGTCCGCTCCTGCTTCGACTGGCCTCCTCTCTCGTACACACGGTCTCGCGAAACGGAACCGGCGCGCGATGAAAAACGCGCTGAAAAACAGCAACGCCGGCCTCTGGCGACACCGCGACGCCGATCTACGGCTGCAAAAATCCTGATCGATACAGTCATTCGCCCGGGTCAATAGCCCCACCGCTTGCTGACTTCTAATGATAGCACGCCCCTGCGTTTTCTGCCTTTCGGAAACCCGACGATCCTCCCAAACGAGAGAGCCGATACATAAAAAGAACAGTCGCGATTCAATGTGGCAAGGTTTTCATTTAGTAATTGTCTGATTCAATCGTTAATTGCATCGATACAGGTAAATTCGTCAGGACCTCGAGCGCCACACTGATACCAATAAAAGTCACACAATAGTCCAATCAATGAATGCTCATAATGGTGGTGTAGAGGAAAATGGAAGGACCACAATTTTTAACTTTGGGACTTTGTTTGGACTAGTCAGGAGGCAAACATACTAAAAGTCCCTACTCCTAGGAGGTAAACGGGAAAGTCCCCTTTTTCGGTTTTCCGCTTGTATCTCGGAAACTATGTGTCCTAGCGATAAGACCATTGAATACAAAATTAAAGCTGATAAAATGTGCCATAAGATTGAATGCATTCAGTTTTCCGCTATCTCGCATAGTTTCCGAGATATCCGCGCTCAAAGTTCACTAATTGTGGAAAAGAAATTTTTGCCTTATTTGACTAGCTAACTCTTCAGCACAATTAGTGAACTTTTAGCGCGGATATCTCGGAAACTATGCGAGATAGCGAAAAACTGAATCCAATCAATCTTGTAGCACATTTTGTCAGCTTTAATTTTGTATAGAATGGTCTTATCGCTAAGACGCATAGTTTCAGAGATATAAGCGAAAAACCGAAAAGGGGGACCTTCTACGTGCCCCCTGCACCCCGCTCACCTCCGAGGAGTGGGGACTTTTTTTAGTATGTTTACTTCCTCACTAGTCCAAACAAAGACCCAAAGTTAAAAATTGTGTTCCTTCCATTTCCCTCTACAACTTTCGTTGACTACAAGAGCAAAACAACCTACTTTTTTATTTCTCTACACAGGTTGTCCCAAAAATGTTGTTCTTCCTTGAATAAGGTGACTCCTGAGGTCATTTGAAGTAACTTTTCCTGTTGCGAAAATGCTCTCTGCAGATTTTGTTAATGAGTTATTAACGAAAAACGCAGATTGTCACTTGAAATTACCTCAGGAGTCACCGTATTCAAGGAAGTACAACATGTTTGGGATAGCCTATCTTTTAGAGATTGAGATCCATCTTTCTCCGAATAACAATTAATTTTTCAATGTTCGACTCAATTTCAAAGATTCAGTCAATGAATTCCGATCCACTGCATACAGTACAGGTTTTGCACTCCAAATTCACCCTTTTGCAAGTCAAATACACCCGTCTGCTAATCAATTACACCCTTTTGCAAATAAAATATTTTTAAGGGGGTACACTCGTTTTTCCAGGATTGCAAGGGTACGGGATTCGCCTTCTCATTTTTCGATCATAGAAACGTGAGGTTTTTCTGTAGTCAAAGACGCTAGATCGAAGATCGATCTATGTAGGGAGTTATCACCCTCAAAAGTCCCCGATTTTCATAGCTGCATGCTGCCAAATAATGCAAATTACGCCTTGTCGACGAAAAATAGGCCTTTCAGGGAGATAGCTATCTAGATCGATCTTTTATTTAGTGTTTGTGACTACTGAAAAATCCCGTGTTTGTATTATCGAGAAATGAGAAGGCGAATCCCGCACCCTTGCAAACCTGGAAACGAGCCTACCGCTTTCAGTAAATTTTTAAGAAATTCGAAATTTTATTTATTGCAAAGGTGTACATCAAATACTTATTTAAAAGTAATTACCGATTCGTTAACTTTGTAATGTATGGAAACTGTGTGTAGATATGTATATTCATTGTAGCCAGTTTCTAATTAATAAATTGTAAAAATGAAAGTAGTATCTAAATAGTGTCTGAATGTATAATAATGCAATCTAAATAAATAAGTAATTAATTTGAAGTGTCCCTAATAGTTGAAATTGATGGCGAAAGGGTGAATTTGGAGTGCAAACCCCACAGTTCCTACTCGAAAATCAGAGAAAGAGAGAGGCGCGCAGGATTCAAGGTCCCCGTTTACATAATATGCTCAGTGAGTCGTGTCTGTTACAGCGCATCCTGGAAATGGATCGAGTTGGATCGACAGAGGACAGCGTCGTCACCGATTGTTCTTTCCCGTGGAAATTCCTGAAGCAGATAGAAACGGGTCCATTGATCACGCGACGTTGCGATTATTATTACACGGGGACTACAGCGAGCGATCCGAGTTGGATGTTCAGTTGTACTTGAACACATTCGGATCTAGACAGTTGATCTTGCGGAAGAGGGTTTCCGGAAGTGATTCAAGATGGTTGGAGTTAGACTCGACAGTAGCTGTGTCTTCCTGGCTGGAAACTGGTCTGGAGAATTTAGGACTCGAATTAGAATTCCTTCAGGACGATGAACCTGTTGGACGAAGCTTTTCCTCACCAGTTTTGAACGTGTTCACGGAATCTTCGGAGTCGAACGTTCTCAAAGATGGATCCTCAAGGTCGAAGAGATCGACACCAGAGGATTTGATGTCTTTGCATAGAGGACGCAGGACCAAGTGCAAAGGGGAGAGCAAGAAATGCTGTAGACACGAGCTGACGGTGATGTTCAAAGATTTGAAGGGATTCGAGTTTATAGTCTACCCGAAAACCTTCGACGCTGGGTACTGCAAGGGGCGGTGTCCGCCAAGGTATAATCCTGCTCATCATCACGCCCTCCTGCAGAGTTTACTGTGGAAGGAGGACAGGAAGAAGGTGCCGAAACCCTGCTGCGCGCCCAGCAAGCTTGACCAGCTGATGATCGTCTACTTCGATGAGAACGACTCCACACAGCTCAAGGTCTCCTACTGGAAGAACATCAAGGTGCTCGAATGCGCCTGCTCTTAAACCACCGATCCTCTTCTGGAGGTTCAGAAGCTGCGGTAATGCCTCGATAAGCGGACTTCTAGGATCAAAGACTGTTCCGTGTAGATCATTACTAGACAGCGGATTTTGTGCATTTATGACAAACATTAGTAGGTGTAATTTGAGATGGTAAAAACATTCGAAGAATCTCGAAATACAGGTATATCATTTTCAACCTATCAACCCTTTGCACTCGGAGCTATTTTGACTGGAAAATTAAACATTTCTTTCGACCTAGAACATTTCCATTCCCTATGATTTTTCAAATTTTATACGATGCCTAAATTTAAGTTTAGTAATTGGTTAGATATTTGAGATTAGATTGATTCGAGTGCTAAGAGTTACATTTCTATTTCACTCGCAGTTTGTTGCAATTCAGGTAGAAAATTTTTATTTTGCATAAAGATCCGCTGTTTAATCATTAGGTAATTTTGTGAAAGAGCTTTCGATAATTTTGAAGTTTCACAACATTTTTTAACTTACCTTAAGACTGCAACAGAGTAAAATATTGCCCTCAGCTCCCCGAACAGATTATGTGTAAAAGAACTGCTCTTTCTTCAGAGTCCGCAGCCGGTCCTAATATTTCCAATAAGCCGCGACAGTTAGCGAGGCAATACCGCAACTATTTAGTATAATCCACGAGATGGAAGGTAGAGAAAAATCTTCCGGAAGAACGAGAACTGAACAGTTTACGAGGACTCACCAAAGAATCGTCCGAATGGCATTGGGTGGTGGCGTTTCGCAGTTGTTCGATGTATAGTCTTCCCTCGCATAGTGTTACTACCTTATGAAGGTTCGGACAGTGTAGAGGTACTACTAGAGGTATAGAGGACAGCGCGTAAACGACAGTTTTCAATTTTCCCCATTTAATTGCATGCAAAAATATTGGAAAAATCTGACGAGTTGCGGTTATTGATTTTGATGATTGAGATTTTTCCCCTATTTTTTCGGATCAAAATCTTATTTACAAAAAATGAAGAACACGTATAAAGAGCATCTATCGTATTTTTACAGTAGCAACATTTCATTAGAACCTTTTTTAATCGGAAAGAAATAATTGCAGTTTTCGAAGGGAAGAACTTCTGCGCGAACGAACAGCTGCGAACACGATCCGAGACATCGCCGAATGCCCAGACCCCATAATCGCGGGTCTTCCATTGACTGTGATACTAAGATATCTGCTTGACATTATTACTCATAAATAATCGTATTTCGTATCGTTAAATGGTCTCTTTTTTAAATTAGCCCTTGTACATACGCGACTTAGTTGTTAATTAATCGTCGTTCCCCGAGAAAGAACTTGCGGATCTACCGACAAACGCGGCGAGATCCTTGTTACGAAAAGAAAAAAGAAAGAAGAAAAAAAGTCGATAAGACACCACGTTATCTCATCGCGCCGCACGCATTCATTTAATTTATTTCGATCATTCTGGGGTTAGGATCTATTGTAGATGTATGTGGGTTCTCCGCGCGTATTGCGAGCCGAGTATTAAATGCAGAAGACAGATTCGATCTATTTATACGCGAAATCGCTGCTTCGTAGAGTTTCCTTCTGCTCGAGGTTTCGTTAGTTCCTAATAGAGTTACAGAGCGTATCTCTGACACCGTGCTCCCCTTCTCTCTTCCGTTTTATTATCTCCGGGACGTCGATGTGAAACAGTTTCCATCCTTAACGCTGAACCTACCGCAAATGATCAAACCAATCAACAAATCGTTCTCATATATTTTATTTTTTCAAATTATGAAGATAAGGAAATATAGACCACCTCTTTCCATGGAGAATAATTAGAAAAATCTAAATAAATTCAATCCTTATCATTTTTACAAGGGGATAGTGTTCAGTAGGTTCAACGTTGAAGTTGTAATCATAATCATGCGCATCTATTGTATATTTTTCAATCGAATAAAAAAACGTCTATAGTATATTTCCTCCCACACCTCGCGAAGAATACGTCACAAATGCGTCTTCGAAATTTCGTTACGGCTACCTCCGGCGCCGAACCATCGTCCGCGACTTCCGGTTATACTCGCGTTACTTATATTTTCTAATCAACCATCGATGATGTAACGACAAAATAAAAATTTATTCGTTATTTATATAACAGCGCAGTAACTGTATCTCGACCGCAACACTTTTCGCAGACAGCCTCTCCTCTCCCGCTGATGCAGCTTCCACATCTGAACCCGATCCACCAGTGTTTTTCATTTTTATGAGGCAACGAGACGTTACTCAACGCAACGCCACGCAATAATCGTCGGTATCGGCAATGTTACAATATTTACTCCGAGAGTAATCAAAAGCGAGCGGCTGAAGATGATTATTTATCGTGTAGGGATTTTACGTAATCTGCTGAACGTACTGAAAAACGTAGCAAGTGAGAAAGAAACATTGAGTTTCGATCGAATTGTTGCACATCCTAGGGAAACGGAATTTGTCCACTCTCAGAGTAGATCTTTCTGCAACCAACGTAGTGATGGCGTGATTTTTTAATCTAGAGTGAATTTGCTCACTGTCATCCTAATTCTCAATGACTTTATCCATTGTTCCTCATTATTCCTTTACTTTGTGTGATGTAACTCGCAATTTTGTTTTGATATCGTTAATAGAAAACATACATGATCGCGAAAATCACGAATCACTGTGAAAAATTTATTGGCAACGAACGTGATCGAATCACGATCGATCCAAAAGTTGTTCACGCCATCTCTACTGGTCAGGGGAAGAAGTCCACGAACAACGTGAGTCTTGTAGACTATAGCCGAGGGGTTATCGGCGCGCGACAGCAATAAAGTTTCGCTGAGCGCACAATGTTGCTCACCCCGAACGGGGCCAAAGGTTACTGGCGACCCGAAGTTATGCAATCGTAGACATTTCATTCATATTGTTGCGGTATCTACCGCCCTTTTAATTCTAATCGCGTTCTGCGAGTTGACAAACATTTGTAGCAGCGGTTTAATTCATTCGATTTCAAATATAAATATGATTATCTTCTGTCCGTCTTGCCGACACCTCTCTTCCCGCTGAACAAGTGTCTCGGCATCTTCGTGCCGATGAACCGATCAGCTTCACCCTTCAGACCCTTCT
The DNA here is from genome assembly GCA_933228785.1 of Lasioglossum pauxillum. NCBI lineage: Eukaryota > Metazoa > Arthropoda > Insecta > Hymenoptera > Halictidae > Lasioglossum > Lasioglossum pauxillum. Next base: position 18,494,533 of record OW121704.1, on the reverse strand, counting down.
TCGCGATCTTCTTCTTGAGTGCCTTGTGCGCGATGTTCTTCAGCTTCGTCCTCATGGCTACGTTCTTCACGCCCATCTCGTCGCGAGCTGGTCTCGAGCTGCTTCGAGCTCGAGACTGCGAGGCGGAATCCATTCGCATACGTTTCTTGGCCGGTTGTGACAGCGACCTCGATCGACCTCTTGTTTTCGTGAAATGCGCCTGTTGAGAGCAACATATTTAGTCAATGCCATTTCCAGATATTCAATACACTGTTCAACAAATTTCAATCTTTATTAGGTCGTTCGGAAAGTAATTTCGTTTTTCGTGTACGGATAGCAATGCTTCCATTTATTATTACTTAATTACTACCTTGTAGTGCTTTCTACCCTTTCAAGCATTCTTGTTTGCAAGATTTTGCAAGATTTCCATCACCTTTTGCTTTTTTATTACCGCGAGGGTAAAGATGCAGTGCACGAAAGAAAAAATTGTGCGCTGTTTCAGGAGAGTTAAAGAGTAAGGAGTCATATAACTCAAGTTTTTGCTAATAGAGAACAGAAATTTTACAAGCATGGAATCTTTAAGATGACTGAAAATATCGCAAGAGATCATTAAAAATTAATCTAAACTTAAAATTTACCAGAACAAAATGTCACAAAACTTATTCTGAATGGTAAAAAATTGGCTTTCATTTTCCTTTGAGAGAACGAAATGACTTTCCGAACGACTTAATAAGATCCCCGACAGAAAATCTGTTGGCAGTGCAAAGGGATAATTTTGCCACTCACTCCTTCGGTCTCCTCCATATCGATGCCCAGGTCCTCCATCTGTTCCTTCAGCTTCGTCACCGATCTCTCTCGTCCTCTTGCCGCGGCTGTACGCGGCATGACAGGTTTCGTGGAAGCCTTCTGAATCATCGCCTCGTCCTTCATGATCGCCTTCTTGTCCCGAATCTGCTTAGCCAACTGTACGATCTCCTTCATCGTCTCGGACAACTCTGGCACCTTGTAGTCGTACATGCCAGCTTCTTCTCGAAGCTGTTCCTCTTTCTCCAGTTCGTTCAATTTCTTCAATAACAAATGAAGAAGATGAATAATCAAGTTTTAACGAGACTAACTTAAAATTTAAGGGGATACGAACCTCGTATATATCTGGGTCGATATAATCAGCGACATTGTGGCCCTCCCAGATTTCGGGAATAATGTCGAATTTCTGGTCTCCTTCGATATCGTAGTTCTTCTTCAAGTCCAGAACGTAGTCGTCACCCATCTCTTCTTCTATGTGTCGCTCCAGTTTGCGTTTTCTCGTTGCCTGTTCTGCTGCTGCTTGCCTCTTTTGCAGGACAATATCTGGGATGCAAGGTGCACGGACTTTGTTGTCCCTTGGCACTGGTTGCGCAACGTGCAGACGATTCAGCAGTCCCTCCACCTGTAACGACAAACAAATGTTGAAAGCTTTATTTGTCAAGACTAAATCGGTTTCAAGAATCTACTTTAATCGTTCCAGAATTAATTTACCTTCTTCGTTCGTATCTTCTGATCAACGCGGAACTCCAACAAACGTTCGCAAGCCTGTATCTTGACATCCATCACTCCGAAGTCCGTCATCGTACTCATCTCTAGTACGGGCACCTCTTTCTCTTCCAACGATTTCAGGAGCTTCTGCTTTTCTTCTGGAAGTTCCTCTAAACGCAAAACGTCCACTTTGTTCAACACAACCGTTAAAGGTTTGTTCGCGAACAAGGGTTTAATAGATTCGAACAGCTTGACCTGGAACAATTTTATATTATTGTTTTAAATGTTTACATTGACTTTGTATGAACCCAGCTTGAGAAACTCACCTGTTCGTCTAACGTGTGACCACATTGTTCTGATATGTCGCAGAAATAAAGAACGGCCGATCGCAAATGCGCTAATGCAGTTATTGCTTGCATCTCTATGACATTCCTTTCTTCCAGCGAATGATCCAGGATTCCAGGTGTGTCGATTACTTGCCATCTCAAGTACTTATAGTCTGTGTGACCCACATATAACGATTTCGTTGTGAACGCGTATGGCTGAACTTCAACGTCGGCTCGTGTGATCTGTAGAAAGGAAAGTTCATGTATTACGATATTGAATATAAACAATTTTGTCCTGGAACTATCTTTTGCACTGGCAATAATAATGGAGACAGAGACATTACTGCAGTTGTCTACTTTCAACAGCAAGTCCTTATCTATTACATGCTTTGTTCTACAGGGTGACTTTAAATAACCCTTAAGCTATTTGTTGTACAAATAAATTTTTGAAACAAATGCTGTGTGGTTTTCAGGGGAACTAAATATGTCAGCATGTACCACCAGTGGATAATTTAACATGTACCATCAGTGGTAAACATAGCTTGGAATGTATTAATGCATAAAAAATGAAATCACCTTATTTATAAAACTACTTTTCCCAACATTTGGAAAGCCGCATATTATAATGGTGCGTGTATAGGGATCTATACTGGGTAATCTGGCTAAATGCTGACGAACTTGTTCCAAATACGCTAAATTAGCTGCCTGCCTTTTCATTATCGTAGCCATACGACCCAAGGCAGCCTTCTTCAGTTGTTTACATCGATATAGAGAATCTCCAAACTTCATTAAACGCACGTAATCCTTTGCCACACTATTAGAATAAAGTACGTTAATGTTTCAGGTAACATACACTCATTTATGCTCATGTATACTCACTTGTCTATTAAATGTCTAGCCATATTTATCTGACCAAGGGCTAGCTTGTAATGATCTTTATCATATAAAACATTCATTAAATCGGCGTAGAACGGATGAACATCGTCGAGCTTCGGAAATTCTTGAATGATCTGCGATAATCTGTCGTGGAAATTCTGCTGTGTAAACTTCACTTTGCGTACATAGAAAGAACGTATCCTAGTGATCTTATAATTCTTGTGAACGACTGTGGGTGTTTTACGTTGTGTCTTCGACAAGATTATGTCGATGAAGTCCTAACGAAAAGGGATAAAACGTTAATATTAAAGAATATTTCTTGTAAATAGAGAACCGATGGTTTTAATCAACTAACCTTTGAGGTGGGGACCACCGCTATTTTCTTGAAATTGTACAAAGACATTGTTGCGTATTTTTTTTCACCAATTATCACTTCACGAAAATGTCAAGTCTCACGAGACGCGCGAAATAATGCGCTCTCGATTTTTAATAACAAACGCGGATCCCTAACCGTGTACAGTACAAAAACACGTGTACGACATTGCACAGCTACCGAGCTACCGCGATTGTGCAGAAAGACTTCGAACACGTGAAACTTGAACGATGACAACGCTATAACGAGGATAAGGGGAACTTATTTATCCTTTACGTCTTACGCCGATTGGAATTTTAATTTGCCCTCAGAAGTTGTTACATCCCAATGGGAAAACGTAGAAAAACCATTTGTTTCAAATCCACAAATCTTTCCATTTGAACCGACCAAATCACTGATATATATACTGATTTTTGGTTGTCAGGGTACTTACGGACCCGGCATAAATATATATAGGACATAGGATCAGATAGGATATGCATAGGACGCAGCGTTCCAAGATAATGAAATATCTGGTGCCCACAAGTCACGTCATAAACATTTGGAAAAATGGTGCAAACTTGTTGCATAAAGAATTGTAAGGAACGACAAAACTGTGTGATACAAATATATTATGTTTTCACAAGTAAGTGAACTATGCTTGAGTCCAAATAAGAATGTACTTACTAGCCGACGAATGCGCATATGACTGTAACGGAACTCGTTCATTAGCTAATCCCCCTACTCGTACTCCGCGGACCACGCGATCATTGGCTGACGCCATGAATTTTATGACTGACGCACAACAACATGCGCAGAACCTTATTTGGACTCAAGTGTATATATATTCTTTTTTTAAATAAAGTAAGTTGTGAGGAAATAAATACAGATTTCATATTATCATCATCTACATTAAAATTTAGCGTTTTCTAAATTATAATTGACAAAATGAGTTAGCCATATTTAAATAAAATAAGAATATATCAGAGAGGAAATGATATTAAATGATATTAACTATTAAATAATAGTATCTGGTCGGTGGTTGAAGCTAGTTCTGATCCATTACACAGATTTAATAACAGTAAAGTGGGTTCTGTTTCCTGCTAAAGATGGTGTAGGTTCTGTTCCATGCTAAAGATGATATAGGAGCTGTTCCAGGCTAAACATGATGTGGAGACAAAAGCGGCACGGCCAAACCCCGGGCGTGAGCACTCTCATTTCCTCTCTGGTATATATGGTCTATGGTCCAAGCACGGGTCCGTACAGCGCCAATACACGTAGCAGCAGAACGCTCAAACTATTAGCCAAATGTTACCGAGCGAGCGCCACATATTGGCGATTACAGCGCCGCCTGTGTCCAAATTTGGAAGTTCCATTCGGGGTCCGAACAGCGCTAACACACATAGCGGCAAAACGCTTAAACTAATAGACATATTTACTATTTACTGTCATTTACGACATTCGATTATCCAGAATGGCAGAATTTCAACGTTTAAAAGATGCTGTCGAGAAATTACACGAAAGTGTCTCGAATTTTCATGTTGGAGCAGTTTCCTTGGACGATTACAAGCCCACTGAGGAAAGGATAAAAAATATACGAGATTCGCTTACACAATTAAATGCAAGATTATTAATGCTGAAAGCACAGAAAATCTATCGTATGTGTATGAACTATTACAAGAAGTTTTTCGTTCTTCTTTCAATGTACTCAATAATTTTACATGATTGTTCTAGAGAATACAGAAGTACCTGAGGAAAACATAGAAGACAGTGTAACAAAGTTGCACGAAGCAACATCGAATTCCCTTTTAAACAGTAAAGCAATTAAGATGTGCCTTCATTCTTATACGATTCAAAGTATTCTGAGAGGCGAAGAAGGTAACGAGGAGATGCGAATGTAAATCTTCAAATTCTCAGACAATGTAAACATAACTAGTGGTTTGCAATGAACTGCTTGAACATTTGACTTTAGGAAAATTGATACCTGTATGCGTAAATTATTTATTATCAACGACGAGACACTGGCGATACAGAAGGAGATCGAGGAAGCAGTGCAGCAGCAGCTGGACTTAAAGATTGAATGTCAGAATATGATATTCGACCACAAAAAGTTTCTAGAGGAACAAGAAGAAGTAAGAAATAGAAGGTTGCAAGAGACAAACCCTGAAACCGCAAGGTACAAACCTCTTTAGTAAATCTTGTTACAAATTACCGTAGAATCGATCTTACAATGCTCAATTTCTTTTTCAGCAACAAGAAGAAGCTAATCCAAACAGTAGATAAAATCAATATAATGAAGAAACTTATAGTCAACTTTATCGGTGCTTCGTACCACTTACTCATGGAAGAACCAGAGTTGGTAGAGATGCTAGAGAAACACAGAGGTTTAATCAATATAGAGACGATTTTAAAAATGGCCCAAAGTAATTGAAAAAATTAAAGCACCACTGTACGTGTTTCGACGTAATCTCGTAACAGTATTTTTTACAATTTTATATCAAATCATTAATATAATTACATATCATAATATATTATGATATATTATAATATAAGTACATAACGGAATTTCTCAACTGTCTTCGGTGTATACCTTCCTTCAAAATGCATTGTGACCATTGCAGCATGATCCATTTCTTGAATCATGATTCTTGGCGATGTATGAAGTGAAATGAGACTCTTTTCTAGGAAAAAGAAAGATGATAGCGAACAGAAAATGTGCAAAATAATTGGGCTCCATGCATATTTACAGGGAGTGATATCCAGCTGTCTTCTCCTCTTCGAAGCAGCATTATGAGATGGCTCTTTTCATATACACCTATACGTATTAACCCTTAGCACTCGTGTGGTGACTCCAAATATAGTTTAGATTATTAACACGTTGGTATCTAATCAATTACTAAACATTTAGGTACTGCAGGAGGCGGTTACATCAATTTCATATCCACAAAATGAAAAAAATCATACACAATGAAATAGTTCTAGGCCCGAAGAGATGTTTAATTTCCAGTTAAAACAGCTCCAACTGCAAAGGGTTAATCGTTGAATAACAGCTAGCAAGCCATTGGTCAGCTGAAAGATAGAACTCGAATCACAGCTCGCGGTATTCGCCCGCTTAGGGGAGAGGGGTGCGCATTTGTTGATAAATCAACTCGACGATCGTTTCTGTTTCTGTCCCGTGAAATCTCATTTTTATTCAATTATGGTCCTGTTGTGTGTTCTCAGTCTATTTGATTCCTGTCCACTTTTTCCCACCATTATCAACATGCAAACCGCTCTCCTCGTGATCTACACATTGAATCCCGCGTATATAAACACATATAGGAGTCAACCGGAAGTAGTACTCAAACAATTTAATTTCTATGTACATTAAACTTTTTTTCTCTTGTTGTTCTGTTTGCCTTCGTCTTTAATAGTCCATTAGCTTACGGGTGTTCACAGGGGGATGGAAATGAAAACGAACTCGCTAAAGACGGATTAACAGAAAAGAGGAAAAAGTACGGTCAAAGGATGAACATGATCATATTCATCCCCGGAGGGAAGGGGGGATGTGTGTGTAGCGTGTATGTTTCTCTCGCAAAAAAGAAAAATTCGTCGGACATCTCTCTTTTTCACCGCCCGTTCATTAAGCGTTCGTGGACGCGTACGAAATCGACCATTTTTGTCTGTATCTGTTTCTTTACGTCCGTGTAAATCGGCTCGTTGAATTAATTACTACTAATCACGATCTCTCACGATCCATTTCGCTCTTTCTCTCTCTCTCTCTCTCTCTCTCTCTCTCTCTCTCTCTCTCTCTCTCTCTCTCTCTCTCTCGCTCTCTCATTCTCTCGCCGTGATGAACACATCCGCTTTTTATATTTTTTCCACCGTCGTCGTGGCCACGTTGGTAAGAAAAATTCGTCGATCGCCATCGGGTTTCGCGTCGCGACGACGGTAAAACTACAGTGGTAAGAATATAGCTTATTAATTCGCCATTACTGATATAGTTTATGTATATATGTATATGTATATATAATTTGAAGCTGATACAATCTCCCTGACATTATCCGACACTCGATTATCCCTCGTTCTCTCTTTTCGTTCCCTTTTTCTTCGTGTATCCCGTGTGTGCGTACTCTTCTTTCTCTCCACAATAATAATTTTCTATTTACAAAAAGTGCACCGATACAAGTCCAAGTTTTTCATAGTTTTCCTTTACTCTTTTCTTTTTTCTACTTCCTCCGCTGCACGTCATTTAGTTAATTAGATTCTTCCTCACACCCTTACCCCTTCGCGCGTCTCTCCCTTTTGTTAAACAACGGGCCGTCATCGGAACACTCTCGTTTACACATGGGCACGCTATTGTTCATCGGTAATGCACGTGAGCTGCCAATTCCATACAAAGTGGCGAATAATCGGTCGAACACAAGCTACCGTAAACTCGTTCTCGGCGACAGATATACATGCTAGTTAAAAAAAAGAAAAAAGAAAGTAAAACGGAAACAATAGTCGTAGCGACTTAGTAGCAATTAATAATCGACGTCGAAACGCACTGCACAGATCGCATCGTTATTATCGTTATCATCTAAATCACGTTCCGGAGGGTGAATCGCGCGACGAATTTCCTATTAGAAAAGCACAAATGACAATGATTCCTCTTCCATTGCTTTTTACAATTGAAACGAGACGCGACGGGGACAGATAGAGGAAACGTCTCGATTCTCTCATTTGTGCGACTCACATATTCGATCGCGGGAAGCGTCCGTTTCCGTTCTCCGAAAGACGCGAAAGTACCGCTACAATTGAGAAAGAAGCACAAGGCAACGATAACAATTTTTACAATGAATCAACGCTTCTAGAGGATTCGAGACCGAATGCAGGAGTCGCTACAGGATTGCGCACTGAAGATAAAGACATAAACAGCGGATATTTATGCAGATAAAAATATTCTACTTGAATCACAACAAACCGCAGTCGCATAAAAATGTATTTTCCTTCTTAACCCTCTGAACTTGAGACAATTTTAATTTCGGAATCAAAACGTATCATTCAACCTACAAGATTTTCGTTCTACGTAATCTTTTTCACACTAATTAAACCTGTTTATTCTCATACGACATTTGGATTTTTAATTTAATCATTGACTGGTGCTTCACAGTCACCATTCTTTGAACTATCTTAACTGGAAAATTAAACATTTCTTCCGACCTGGAATATTTCCATTCTCAATGATTTTTTAAATTTGGTGGATACGAAATTGATACAATACCTTATACAATACTTAAATGTTTAGTAATTGATTAGATACCAATATCTAAATAATAACGCAAACAATACTTTAAATAATGTTACAGCAATGTTCAGTGGCGCCTCAGAGTCACCACTCGAGTGCAAAGGGTTAATAGGTTCAACAGATCGAAAATAATATGTATAACAATATTTTGAAATTGTTCTAATGATTTCGCTGTTCTAAATTACACCGGCTCACTATTGCCATAAACGCATAAAATCCGCTGTCTAGACATATTTGTCTGAACGCTTCACCTACCAGGGATTATAAAAATCAAGGATTACCTTTTAACAACAATGTCCAATAATATAGGGGAATTATTTCTTCCTCCAGACGTAACACAATGATTAAAAGGTCTAGACGAATGTACTCCACAAGTAGGTAAAGCGTTAACAGAAGGTAGTAGTAGATCATGCTCTCGTCGAGAACCGCGAGGAAATGAAAGACACACATATATAGACGTACGTTGAACTTGGTCCGATCTATTCGCACCAATTTACAAATATACAAATAAGTCGCGCTCGCAATAGAACATCACCGTTCCGATCGACAGACAGGAGGGTTGATCGCAGTCGTCGGGACGCGTGCAAACAGCCTTTCTTCCCCTATATGTCTCGTTTCTAACGGAGTACACACGAGAGTGAACAAGAACAAAATAAAAACATACAAGAAAAAATATACGACGTAAAGGTCGAGCAAAGAAAAACACAGGATCGCCGAAAAGAAAAACGATTCTCCTGGACCATCGGATACAAGGGGTTCGTAACGCGTCACCCCTCTCTTCTCTATTCCTTCCTTTTTGTTTTTCTTCGCTCACAACCATACTTAACCAGCAGTCAGTCGTGTTCGTATCATAAAAAGTCGGTGACGCTTTGAAAAATCGACTAAAAAAACTATAAACTAAATTGCAACGTGTAGTTGCAGCGTAGTCGCGCCAATGATCTGTGGCAGGGTAGCGATTTATATCATATATATATAAATATGGAGGCTCTCGTTTTCACCCACTTATTCAACCATTCGCTCATCCTTTCACTCTCCATGGAGGATATTACCTTGAATTTGGTGTACATGTGTGTATGGTTTGTGGGTGATCGTTTGCATGTTGCTGTGTATGTATATATCCGTCAAGAGATCATGCTTACAGACGAGATACCGTCGACGAAAAATAAAAGAAAACTTAAAGAGACGTCGGTTTAAGCATCCGTGTAAACGTAAAAGGACTCACTCTCTCGTTCTCTCTCTCCGCGGACACATGCGGACAAGCGGTGCCAAACGGGTGCCAAACTCTCTCTCTCTCTCTCTCTCTCTCTCTCTCTCTCTCTCTCTCTCTCTCTCTCTCTATTTCTCCCTTTCTTTCAGACACCAGATAACTAGCCGCACACGCGAGAGAGAAGAGATGTGGAACCTGCAGCAGTATTGAAATTGAAAAAAAATCAACTTCAAAAGGCCTATTTCTTTGTGAATATCTTATAGAAAGATTCATTTGAATATCTGCACAACGACGGAAGTTATAAAACATTGTTTCGAACTTTAAACGCATTCACCTCGAAATCATATTTTTAAGAGAAAATCATCGGACGCGTTTCCGCGAATGTATTTACCACAATTTTTGCCTGAATTCATTCAAAGAGCTCTCTGATTCTGAGCACAGAAATCATTCGCAATACATCATCTTTCTTCTGAAACTATGTACATACTCCAATCACAACTGCGCGCTCCGTAACTTCAACAATTCTCAACATTCTGACGATTATTTTCTTTTAGATTAGTCATAAATTTATCTAGAATTAACTATAAAATGTGTTAATACATTCGCGGAACTGTATTAAAGTAACCAATACTGCTGCACCCTGTTTAAAGTATCACAACAAGGTCGAAACGCTGTACACATCACCTACTCGTACTCTCTCTCTCTCTCTCTCTCTCTCTCTCTCTCTCTCTCTCTCTCTCTCTCTCTCTCTCTTTTTCTCTTTCTCGGTCGCTCGTTTTTCTCTAAGTACATACATAAGGGATCGTTCCTGTCGTCGGATGTGCTTGGCCACTGAAATAGTGGATGCAACGTGTACGGGCACTCGCGACACGTCAACACGGTACATTGCTATGGCTCGGGAGTGGCGTATACGCGATTTTTGACTTTCGGACACGAGGATCTTATTCAACGATCATCCTCGCGTGGACCAGTCGTTTACACCGCTCCTTAATTACTCTTTTGCAAGAAGAAAAACATATCTGCGCTGACTCGCCGATTCGACAGAGTAAAATTGAGACCGACATGGTTGATTATCAACGCCTGGAACTACTTTGTGGACATCGAATGATTTTCATTACGAGCTCCGAAGCTTATTGCTAGACTCGACGATCTCATGGTAAGGTAAATACTTTTTGAAAGACACGATTTGCGATTTTGAAAGAGAATTTTGGTCCGGAGCCGATTTACCAGTGTAAAAACGCTTAAAATGCGAGGATAAAATGATGTTTAAATATGGCGTTGATCGATCAACGTGTTCGGCGTCCAGTTCACTCGCCCCGGCCGGTTTTGTTACAAATCTGTTCTCTCGCGTTTCTAGGACGTCCGCTCTCTCCGCTGAACATTTTTACTCTAGAATGAAAGATCTATGCACATCGACTAACGCCTTTGTTTTATCGTTCTCTCCGGTGTTTCTCATCGGTGAACGGCATTTATCTAACGAGACGCATCACCGCGACGGTATTTCTCGGTTCGTTATCATCACTATCAGCTTAACGACAGCATATTTACTCCTTTGCAACTACTAATACACTTACGGCGATACATGCGTTTACTTTCGAACAGTAACTTTCTCGTACACCTACGCGTAATACAATGTTTAGTGGTAATATTTAGAGATAACGGACACGTTTAGAAAAATCGATTTCTCTCTCTCTCTCTCTTCTTTTTTTGTTCATTTTTTCACTTGACGAAGAAACGAGAGAATGTTTTATGACGATAGAGAGGACGAGGATCCTCTCTCATTATCACGATCGTCGCGTTGTCTCCTACTGTGTACGTGTGTGTCGCTAGAATTCCATCTAATTTCGAGACGCGAGAAAACGAGGATTGAACGTTATCGATGATCAGTCTGCGAACGAACGGACGACGCGAATTCCCGCGCGAACATTAAATCTAACTTGTGTTTCTTGCGGCAGAGAACGACGAACAAAAATTTGTAACAAAACGCCCGGAGGCTCGCGAGCCACGCTCTTACGCTTACTCGTTCAACGCTGAACGTACCGAGCGCTGAAAACGAATGGTGTACACATTGTTTTCTAAAAACGACGCCATCGAATGTATTTACATTTGCCCGCAAATCGGCAACAATCTATTTTCACACCTTTTCCGTACGTTCGATTCAAGAAACTCCCTGAACAATTCTGCGGTTGCAAGGAAAAACGCCGCATGTCAGAATTTCAAACAGTTTGAGTTTATGCATTCATTGAACTCTATAGTATAGGATCGATGTATTTAGCAGAAAAAAGTCATGGAAACAAATTCGAAAGGCTCAACAAAAATAATGCAATTTCACCGATGTCCTATGACAAAGCATTAGTGATCAAAACTTCAAACGGCAACCACAGAATTTCCCACGGGAGCGTGTAGATAATTTCTGTGGTTGTCAGGAAAAACACCGCATGTCACATAATTGCACTTTCGAGGTGTTGTTGCCGTTTAAAGTTTTGATCACTAATGCTTTGGTTAAATTACATTATTCTTTTGAGCCTTCCGAATTTATTTTCACGACTTTTCTTCTGGTGAAGGCGTAAATCCTATACTATAAAGCTCAATGATAGACTCCAATTTTTTGAAATAGTGACATGCGGCGTTCTTTCTAACAACCATAGATTTGTATAACGGTGAAATAAAAGAGTCCGGAACCGGTTGTACGACCCTCGGTAGTACGTTAGCGTTAATCGGTCATAAGACGAGATCCTTTTCCCTCTTCGGCAACGTCGGGTTTCGCGGGCACCTTAAGTATCTCATGATCGCTCAAGTGCGTTTCGAGAACATCCTACACGGATCTCTATCGTATATAATAATATTGTATATATCACTGCGCAACGCTGATGTCTCGGTCGACCTCGTGGTACCGGAAGTCTCCTCGACGTGGTTCCTCGCGAAAAAGAAGACACTGCACCACGTATTTTTTTCACAGTTCTCGCGAATATATTTCTATCTACTCCTCCCCCGTTCGAACGTGTCTTTTCCGAGTCGATTCCGAACAGGTTTTCTGTCTCGTTTCAGACGGTATCGAAAATCGGCTGGTAACGTCGACGATCAATTACAGGCGTGCTTTGGTTCTCTGTTTTTCTGTGTTTCTTTTCGCTCGTTCGCACTCTCGCGGTGCTCGAGGAAACGAATAAAAAGAGGAGACTCTTTCACACTCTCTTTCACTCTCTCTCTTTCTCTCTACTCGAAAATTCCTCGAATGTCTCGGCTTGTTCTCTTTTTTTCTCTTGGTAGAACACGGATGAACGGTATCGGTCTTGTTATATCATATGTATAGTTTCTCGCGACCTACGCCCTAGGAGATGTGTTCGCGACGGACATTTCTATCTATGGACAAGTAACTCTTACGTGCTTCTTCACTCTCGATATGTTATGTGAAAACGGAGCTTGGACTCACCGGCATATACTACGCTTTTCCGACGACTCGTCGTGGAAGGCGTGAAACTGAAATCAACCACCCGGGCTTCTATTTTTCTTTACTCAATTCAATTTTATTCGTTCACCGATTTATTCAACCGTGCACGCTCCTCAGGATTAAAATTCACCGAGTTTCTCAATTTTCCATAGATAGTCTCTCTCAATCGTCTGATTTATTTCTATTCATTTTGTAACGATGTACTCTCTCCGCGCCTCGCAAGTTATCTCCTAGCAAGTATTTAGCCGAATTATTGGCTAAAGTGTGTGAGTCTATTGACTGCGAGCAAGGACCCCCTTTGCCTCTGCGCCGTCTCGAGGGACAACTTGTGAAACACGGAGAGTACTACAGATACTACGTTTTTTGAAGTCTGCCGAACATAAGAGGACAAGAGGGACCGACGGTCAATGCACATAGGAAAGCTTTTTATTTTTCATTCTTTCTAACAGAACTTTTACCAACGTATTTATGAGATTTTTCGAATCAAAATGAGTCTAAATACCGGCATAATTTCTACCATATTTACCTATTTAAAGTGTGATCATAACTCGCTATGATGTAGGTAAATATGATTGAAACTCTGTCGAATTTGATCTTCTTTTTAATCAAGAAACCTCACAAATATGTTAGTAAAAGTTCCGGAAATAAAGAAGAAAAAATAAAAAGGTAACACTATCCGTAGAGACGAAAGTGACACTATGCGAAGGAAGACTGTACTTTTTGAATCAATTTGTATTCTCAATCCTTCGTGCAACTGTTTCCGAGAAGCGCGCAAAGTCTAATTAATCTTTGACTAATTTTCGTTTACGTTCTCTGCGAACATTCTCCCCGAGAACTTTAATGGAACTGTTCATGTAAGTATTACAGCACGTTGCGCTCATGAAGACTTAGGAAATTTACAGAGTCTGTAAACGTTCCTTTCTGGAACATCTTGTTGCTGAAGTTGTTGCTCAGTTCAAGACCAACAAAATGTTGACTTTCGGAGTTGAGGGGGAGAGGGTTTGTTATAGAGGAGTCCGTAGCACGAGCGACAATTAGCAACAAAAAGTTCCGTGGTGTTTCCTTTGGTGGATACACAGCTTTATTAAATAATATACAATTAAGTGAAACGCGTCGCGTACCCGACGCAGGATATAGCGGCTCCGTAGCAAAATATTTGTTCATACATTATGTACAAGTGCGGTGTCTTCATGAACGTATTGCTTGCGCAAGGTGTTCCGTAAACTTCGCGACCATAGCGCAGTCCTCTGCATTTCCAGTATAAAAATAAGAAAAAGATAACGCATTTATCAAAAAGCGATAACGAAATCATTCGTGATTTCAAAGTGACTCTTTGTCCTGGTCATAGTTATCATTTCCTGTATACCTAACGCTTTGACGACCGCTGTCGAGCGTACATCTTGCTAGCCATGTTACCAACTAGCATCACAATACAGTTCATTCTGAATACCCCTCGATAATTATAATAATTGTGCGAAAAGCGCCGACGGTACGCAAACGATCAGCGGCGATCAAAGCGTTCACATTAATCACTTTCTAGGTCCTACGCAAAATCGGACGCAAAATCGTCGCGAAATTTCTGGACACTTTGGATAGAGCGAGCGGCAGGCAGTGTGAGGCACAAAAGAAGTCGTGAAAGATAAAACGAATTAGCTAAAATTACGATCAACGCGATTATCAAGATCACATCTATAGCGTTAATACTGTTGCACGTTCGCTTTCTGCGGCTCGCGTACAATTCGAAACATGACAGAAACGAAGGAAAACAATAAAGGACAAACGAAGCAGATTATCAGAGAAATTCGACGGTAACGAAACATTCATTATTCATTAGTATGAACCTGTTCTTTCAGTTTCATGCCTTTCCAGCTGGATCGGACAGGGCGAGTGTGTTTCGCACCTCGACAGAAGCGGAAGTTTCAGTGAAATGAGATCTCGGCTTTGACACGACGATCAATCTACCGGGCGTCCGAGCGACTCGGCCTTAATTTCTTATAAAAATCACTTTCGTCGAAGCCTGGCTATTCGTGTCGCAGTTTGCGCGCAGATGTTTCTTCGGTTTATTCGTTTATTCAGCCCTTAACTGCCTGAGAGGATTCTTGCGAAGTATTTTTACATAGAACAATGTTTCTATTATCTAGCGAAGTTCGTATGTATATTAACCCTTCTGTAGCCAACCAAAATGTATAGATTATTGCCTTACAATATCGTGTCTGACTGGCAATGAAGATTCTGAACAGGTTCTGATAAAAATGTATGTTAATAACTTCCTTTAAACCGCGCGCGAAATAAAATTCTGTTTTGGTTTTGTTAATGTACAGCTATTGGAGAACGTAATAGGCATACAATAGATATAAATTTTCTCCTTTTTTAGGAAATTATAATCTACAAAAAAGTTCTAATTACTGAAACCGTAAAATAAATCGTAGGGAAAGGGGTTGAAACCTTTTGTATTTCACATATTTGCACAAATACTCATCTTAAGACTAGAAATTCATATATTAGCGAGCAAAGAATGCAGATTCAGAGAAATTTTGTAATATTTTTAGAGGAGCATTAACAAGTTATTGAAAGAAATGCAGTAAATTGGGTACCCGGTTGGCTACACAATGGTTAAGAATAAAATTGCCATTGGTGTAAATAATTTTACAAACTATCCGAGAGTCGATTAAGGCAGTCGAGGATCGATTAAATTGCCGTAACAGCCCAAGCTCTTTGAATCCAGGCGATCGTTCAAATAAAACCTCTGAAATATATCGCTCTGATCCGTCCGGTAGTTTGAGAAACGTCGATACAAGTATCGCAACACACTAGTAGTCGCAGCAATCGGCTATTTAATCATTAGCTGATCGCCAAGCCGGCGTTAACATGATTCAACAATAAGTGTGTGTGTATGTGTATATTGTGTGTCTGTGTGTGTGTCGTAGGCACGAACGCGTTCTTTCACCATCGGCACGTCAATTCCTTTAACGTTAGTTTTTTCTTTGTTTCTTTATTTTCTTCGTTACGCGCAGCTAGGTGCTCGGGTTTTACACCGAAATTTGCCGGGTAATATATATATTATGTATATATATATATATGTATTTATATATATAATATGTATATATGTATACTGAACTTTACCGAGGCCCTTGAACTCAAGGGCCCACGGGGTCGTCCTCAGTCAACGGTGGACACGAGAGAGTTTTACAATACGTTGAGAAATGGGTGTAAAGTTTTATAACATATCGACGTCGTGAATCGGCGACGATGATGTTGATCCAACAAACGATGATGGTGTTGTGTGTATTCGTGGACACGAGATGACAATGACAATCATATTTACGAATAATAATAATAATAATAAAATAATAATAAAATAATAATAAAATAATAATACAATAAATTGTGAAATTAAAGGATAATCAAATTGTAATGAGACATTGTAAATCGTAAAAGGAGAGACAAAAAGGAAGAGAGGAGCAAAAAAAATAGTTAATCGTGATAATAATCATGATAATAATAGTAGTAATAATAGCAGTAATAATGATGGCTGTATGGTGGTGGTTGGATTCGATTGCAGCGTTGTTTGCGACGTGTCATCGTGGCCTGTGACGACGAATCCCGAAGAATCGATCGATTTCCGGTCTTCTTCGACAGTATCCGCCATTTCGGTGAACCGACAATCCTCCGACGAAGATTCGGCTCGTTGATCCGCAAAGCCTCGACGACGTCCCGATCCTCGCAGACTCGCACCGCACTGTTACACGCGCACTGTACTGCCCCCCCAAGATCGACGACAACAGACAGTCACTTTTGCCTTCCACTTTTCTTCTTCTTCCGCTTGAAGAAGCAACAGCATCTGTAAAAAAAACCAACACTAATAGGACTTAGAGTCGTCTTCTTTCGTACGTCTTACGCTAGGACACCAACATGCAGCACGACAACGGGACGCAGGGGAGCACGCATTCCAAAAAAGCTTGGTTTTTCTCTTTTCTTTCGGTTTTGTTTGGTTTAGTTTCTGTTCTCTGGATAGAGTGATGGCTACAGGCGGTGTGTCCAGACACGGAGGCGTGTGTCGAAGAGCAGTATTAGAGCAGAAGTAGTTGAAGTGGGAGCTGTTGTCCTGGCTAAGGAACACTACTTGGAAGGATAGACGATGGAAGGATAAACGTCATTGACGTTTAGCTAAAGATGGACAGGGTTTAACTAGCAGATTTAATATAAATTTACAAGAATTAATGTGAATGAAGATGTACCATTTCAGGTCGGACAAGGGAGCCTGATTGTTTTAGTAACTCAAATGTTTGTGTGAAAGTTCCTCATGTCTCAAAGAAAAACATACATGCCCAATTTTATTTTAGGGTCTTTTTTTATACAATATAACAAGTTTGATTGAAACACTGAAATTATTTCATTGAAACAATAAGAATACTTGATGAATTTAACATTAAACCCAACGAACGTTAGCGATCGTACGACATTGTACGAGAATAGAGAATTAACCCTTTGCACTCGGAGCTATTTTAACTCGAAAATTATACATTTCTGCCGACCTAGAATAATCGTAATATATATAAAATAAAAAGTATAACACCTCATACAATACTTAAACGTTTAGTAATTGATACGATACCAACTTCTTTATTAATGTAAACAATATTTTGGAAAATGGTACAGCAATTCAGCATTCGAATGCCAAGGGTTAATAAAGAAACGTCTTCTCGACATCAAAGATGCCTGTTTCAAAGTGTTCGTACTCTTTTTTTATTTCTATTTTTTTTATTTCAATCCTCGAGACTCAACGGTGAAGCTTAGGAATATTGTACTTCGTTCGAATGTTAGACCGAAGGAATTTCTGTAATGGCCACTTGTGCTCAGCTAGTAAACCAAGTTCAGGAATCGGGTTGGAATGAACGGTGGACGTAGGAGTGCGTGAACTTCGGCGTAGAAACTTTCCGCATCCACGACAACGCTTTTTGTTTGTAGACAAAGATTTGATTCTGAAATAGGATAGATAGGAGATTTAACATGTATCATGCAGAAGGTATGAGTTATAAGTAGAAAAACCCTGCTACAAGAAACTGTTAACTAGGTTTTTTCGTTGCAATGGTGTGGGGAATATTGTTTGTTCAAGGTCGAGAGTCCTTTTTCTTATGGGCGTGGTGTAATGAAGCGGTGGGCGGTTGATCTGCGGTGCGAGCCACGCCCAGTGACCTTGAACAGACGATATTCTCCGCTACCGATGTTATAGGATCGCTGCTACCTTTCTACCATGTTAATTACGCTATTTAAATGGTCGTTAATATCCATTTATGGAGAGAACCCAAAGGCATGCGAATTAATGCGTGTCAACACTTCGACTGGAGGAAGTCTATTCATTTTCTACGAATAGGATGTATTTAAAAGAAGCTTGATCATTTTATTCTAAATAGCAATCTCGAAAGAGTTGACTAGATTATTAGATTTGTGAATGATATTGCTGTTGATCGATTTATTTAAAAGAATTGTTGATTTCTGTTATTTGGACAGACGTTGTACAGGCATTAATTCATGATTTAAGGGGGTGGACTCGTTTCTAGGATTGCAAAGATGGGGTTTTTCAGTAGTCAAAATTGCTACATCAATCTAGGTCGCAATCGTCCTCAAAAGTCCTATTTTTACGTTTATGAGACGTTATTTGCATTATTGGGCAGTATGTAGCTGTCGCAGCTTTATGCTTTATGCAAATTACGCCTTGTAAACGTAAAAATGGAACTTCTGAAGGTGTTTGCGGTGTAGGCTGATCTTTTATCTAACGCTTTTGACTACTGAATAAACCCATCTTGGGAAAAACGAGTCGACTCTCTTAATGAAACATTGAAACGGTTAATTGAGAATGAGATGTAGCAGAGTACTCTGAGAAAGATTCATGTATTGTCAATCTAGTGCGTGAGATCTACAGCCGATCTGGCCGGTCGATTAACAAAAGATCAAATTGATTAATACTAACTTGGTTTCGTCGACCATGTCCACCTCTTGCGGCGCTGTGATTGGTGTATTCGAGTGTCCTGCTGTTGGATCGTCGTTCGCCAACTCTCCGTTCGTCGAGGACACCACCTAAATATACAACAAGGATCATCGTGAGAATGATTTTCATGAGTCTTGCCGCACAACCGATCGCATAAACAAAGAAATAAAGAGAAGAGAGAGAGAGAGAGAGAGAGAGAGAGAGAGAGAGAGAGAGAGAGAGAGAGAGAGAGAAAAGTATGGTACAATACATAATGTATAAAAAGTACTGGAAAAAACGTGACGACCAATGGGATACTCTGTACACCGTGAGCCGAAAAACGATCTATGTATGTGGAGAACAAGGATCTAGCTACACACGTGATAACACAACGAGTACACGAGTATTTACGTGGAAGGATGTAACACATAATACAAAGAGTTCTCTAAGTCGCAAGGAACAAGATAGTAAATTTTACGTGAAAACAAGCGGCACTTTATATTCATGAGACGTTCTCAATACAAACGAAGTGAAACTCTAAGACGTGATATAACTAATTTAACTCGGTTAATAAGTCGCTGTCGGATGCCGCGCCGGCAGAAAAGCAAAAAAGAACGAACCGAAAGAAACGCGCGGAGAGAAACGCCGCGCAAGCAAGCGAAGGCGGTTCTCTTACCGGCGTTCACTGATTTTCCTTTTCGCGGTATTTCGCCTCTTTCGATTTTTTACTGGAAAACGCGCGTGTCGAGCGGTCGGGATTAGTGGCGGTAAACAAACGACTATGAGTCGATCAACGATACAAAGTCAACATGCTGCAACAAACCAACTCTCGCAACCTCTAAACTGACCATAATCCATTGGCGCTTCGCCTAGAAATAGAGCGAACAGTCAACAAACTGTCCGGGCGCTCGTGCGCGTTGTTCTCCTGGTCGAGACAGAGGAGGATTTGGGAGAACGAGAGTGAAAATTAGGGGGGAAGAGCGTCCTGTAACTCGTCCTTGATTATTTCTTCGGTTTTGTACTCGATAAAAAACAATTTCGAAAGAAAAAGCTCGGTGGCGATCGAGGAGAGAGAATAGTTCGAGATTTTTGTCATGAAAGAGAAATATGAACTGTGAATAGAAAAAAAACTGTTCGCAGTGCTGTTATTACAGCAAAAGTATAGATTAAATTATAATCAAAAATGTAATCGTTTCATGATTCATATAATTAATCAGCAATCACGAACATCGATTACAACAACTTTTGATTCTTTCCTTATTCGTTAATCAAATCCCCAGGCTTAATCATAATTTCAATCATCAGATTACGTTTTGCCCAACTCTAGCACAAGGTAGCACTATGTGCTATCCCCCCCACTATTTTCTACAAAAATGATAAAGTGTGAGAAGATATATTCCCCTCTCGTGACAAGAATTTACAGCACAGGATGCACGAAGACGCTTAAAAGGGTTCCACAATGGTGAAATTTCTCGAATCAAGATATTCAATTCTTTTCTCATAGATTAACGCTCCAGTCTTTCAGGAGCAATTGTAAAAAAAGAAAGACATTACTTTAGAACAGAGCCGGGAAAAACTTCTTCCCCACTCTTCACTCCTACCTTGACCTTATCTCTGGACTTATGGCTCTGGAGCCGGAGAGATTGTTTCGTAAGTCCGAATGGTGGGAGACGCTGGTGGGCACTGAGAAGTGGGGAAAGAAATGGTGTGCGGCTCGCGGGCCGTCAGTTGCCCGTTCTGCTCTAGAATCTATTAGACGATTGCATAAGTTCGTGTCCGATTTTCATACTGCACGGCGGAGTGTAAAAAAATATTTGGTATGGGAATAAGTTTCCGCCCTTTTGGAGATGTCGTTGTACTTAAGTACCGATCGCGTATTTGATGGAACGTAGTATGAACATGTTTTTGATAGGTCTATGTCTCAGCTTCAAAACGCAGTCAGTGGCAATTGTTTCGAGCGTGAACAGCAGTCAATTTTTCGCGCGAAAAATGTCGACTTTTGTTCCAAGTAAGCAGCATTTGCGGGAAGTAATGTTGCATTATTTTGTTTTAAAGAAAGCTGTTATATATTTACTATATTATATTTATTACATATTTACGGGGACGGTGCTCCTTTAAAAACCATGATTTCAACGTAAAAAAATTCGAAGATACAGATTTCCAAGCATTACTTGATGGAAATCCACGTCAAACACTTGCAGAACTGTCAATTGAATTAAACGTCGATCGATCTACTGTTGGAAAACGTTTTCACGCTATGGGAATTGTTTATGCGCTTCTTTTCAACAAAAAGGGACGGAAACTTATTCCCATACCCAATAATTATACAGTCACCATTCCGTAATCATTGAATTTTATTTCCAAATCGGGCAGGAACTTATGCTATCATCTGTGAAATAAAGCTTGTGAAGCCACTGTGCAACTCTTTGCAGAGGTTCCAGCCGAACAACAAGAAGAACCGTAGACTTTGCCGTTCTCCAAGTTTCTGTTCAAGAGAAGCGGATCCAACGCGACACGAACATATTCGAAACAGAAAACTGTGTAACGAGGGAAAGAAAGGAGAACGGACAAACGGACGGACACGGTATAAGGGATCCCGAGGTGTCCACTCACCTGTACTGAACCGTGCCTATCAGCGGGTGTCAACGTACCACCGGCTCCTGATTGCTTCACTGTATCCGGCCACGTGGTTCCCACCCCCTTACCGCCCCCGCCTCCCACCCCTGGTGCTGTCACATCCTAAAGGAACAAGCACGAGAATGTTGCGAAAATTTTCAAACCCGTTAGCGAATTACAAAAGAGGATTAATATATATTATATATATTTAAAAAAAGAAAGAACAGATGAAAAAAAAGTCGTGGCACCTTTTCAGAACTTGAGCACCACGTGAATACTGTCGATCGCGAATCGTGTGTTCGTTCAACTTTCCATATTTTGCTGTTCGATGCGGATGGATACGTTTCGATGCGTTTTTTCTTTACTTTCTACGTTCTTGATACGTGTGCGATAGCAATAGCATGATAGTATTTAAATAGATGAGTCTAGGTCTGAGTAACTACGGCACTAGCTACTGTACGATGTATTGTATGCGGTTGTGTGATTGATACTGGTGGATACTGCCAACTGGGAATACTTAATTACTGCTTCTTCTACGACGATTCTTCGTACACGCGCACAACGAAATTCGGTACCTTCGTTTTTTAATTAAGTGTTTTGTACTCGACTAACGGCGGTTAATTCGTTCCAGCGGTTCCCGCGGAAGTCTAAAAGGTTATTAACACGATCTGCTTTGTACATACTATATGTATATACTCGTGTGAAAGGAAAATTCAAACAAACCAACTATGTTCATGGAAAATTGATTAGCAAAATTGTAAGCAAAACTGACAAGCACACACTTATCTTCGCTTCTGTCACATATGTGTATGTACCGACAAAGCTTCCCGTTCTAGCAATTGAAAAACGAATTTCACAGTTCGGAATTGGTTCTCCAATTCGCTTCTAAGAGTCCGCGTAAGTCTAGGACTCACTGTACTGATTTTTTTTATTGACAAGAAAAGTGTAGTATTTTTTGTTCTTTTTAAATTATACTCGCAATCATAAGGCAGGAGTTCGATGAAAATCAAGAAGATGAATCGTGCACGAAGAACCGTTTACCAGCGATTTACGAAAATTAGTGTGGCTTACATAGTTGCCCTGCATTTCGATGTGAACCTCATCCAACATGAGGACAACATCCTCCTCAAAATCAT
This sequence comes from Lasioglossum pauxillum, assembly GCA_933228785.1. Taxonomy (NCBI): domain Eukaryota; kingdom Metazoa; phylum Arthropoda; class Insecta; order Hymenoptera; family Halictidae; genus Lasioglossum; species Lasioglossum pauxillum. The sequence continues at coordinate 18,471,844 of OW121704.1, read as the reverse complement.
CGCATTCCTACACACCGGGAATTCCCGTGATTCGCAAAGGAACAAGAATCGTTTATTGTATCTGTTTCTGTGTATTTCTCGCGCGAACGGAAACGGAAACGATCGACTTTTCAAGATACCGTCGAAAACACTTGTCCCGTACCCGGATTGGTTATATCAGTCTTCAAATCTCGAACGAACAATATATATGCTTTACACAAGAACGATACTAAAAAAAACAAAAAAAAATTGAAAATAAAAGGAAACAAGAAAATGTAAAAAAAACAACGGTGAACAAACGTATTTGTGTGTTTTGCCGGTTACGTGTGTACGTTCATGCGGTTATTCGATCAGTAAGTACTCAATGAAATAAAAAAGCTTCACACATCCATGCTCTGTTCAAGAGAAAAAAGAACAAAACTTCGTAACGAGTGTATAGGTGGAAAAATGAGGAAGACAAATTCAGGATCGCGTACCTTGTACGGATGCCGATCGCGATTCGGCGACACAATGATCTCCTGTCCGGTCTGCAATGATCCAACAGGTGTCGACTGGAAATCAGAAAAGAGGAAAGAATCGTTATAGTGAGACGATCATTGTACGCACATGGGGGCGGCTACTGCTTTCTCTTACTACACGTACATATATACATGATCAACGTCGTTATAACATACTTGGAACCAACGAATGAAACGATACTGTCGCTGATGTTACGTGTTCGACAGTGATTTATAGTTCGGGGAAGGCTGCTCTTCGAAACTGCATGGGGTATTAAGAATCTATGGTCTCGTTGGCGATCGGAGCAAAGGATTTAACGTGACATGGATTTTCATAATCTTACACGGTATCGTACGATTAATGCTATCTCTCTGTGAAAAGAAACCATCCAATTAAGTCCATCGAATTGGAGAATGATCAGGCACCTAAGTTCTCTGAAGTCTCCAAGCGTGATTCAAGCGTCTCTCGAAGAAGATGGGGAGGATGGACGTGTTCAGGAAATGATTTTTCTACTAGAGATCCCTATTTTACGTGTGTTGAACTTTTAATTACTCGCATATAGTACGTACAATCTGAAAACTTTAAATTTAGCGTTTCAAGCACGAACAAAGGTGTGGACTACACTAGCAAATATTTATATTGCATTAACGTAGTTATTTTATTGAACAAAAACATATTTATATTTGAGTAGAAAGTGGAGTGCGAGTAACTGAAGGTTAAATACACGTGTTCGAAACCACGATCTCTATTTTGTACTTGGACGTCCGTGTTTCAGCGACCAGCAATATTTGTTGTTACTCGGCTGTTCTCAGTTACAGATAATCTTCAGAGAATTTCGAATACTTCTGCAATGACATTTATATTCATATTTTACAGGAGGACACGTTGCCTTTAAATGTAGAATAAAGGTCCTTAAAATAATAGCCTTAACATTACCGAATAACGCAAAGAACTCTTAAGAATGAACGTGTACTATATCATTGATTTTCTCTGCGTTTTATTTTCGTTGAGTCTGTGCAATTCTACCGTTAATTATAATGATTGACTAGATTTTTGCAGAGGTCCACGACAAGGGGACGATTCGAGAAAGAAGAGGAAACGGAAGTGGGGTCGGAAGTTCTTCGAAACAGCTCGGAGATTGTAATGCTAGACGAAACAAAGGCCCGAAAGCTCCCAGTGTCGTCGGTTTACTGTTTTGCAAGCAGGGTTGTGCATGATCGCAGAGAGTTAGGCGCGAATTTCGGTCGCATTCGATCGCTGTCGATGGAAAAGCAACGCAGTGGTTCGCTGAAACGTGACCCACCTTGTCGGATTTCGTTTTCCCAATGTGAGAGGGAGGCGCGTTCCGCAGCAGTCTAAGTTGATCGAAGTTGGATGGCTAGAGATATATTGGGGGCAGCATGCAAACGTTAAAAATCAGTGAAATACGGTCTTTACCGGGGCGAGACGCAGAGGGGAAACGTTGGAGGAACACCCAGAGCGACTTTACTTACCCCGAAGAGACGATACCTCGGAGTTTTTTGTTCTGTTTTTCTCGTCGATAACGGTACAAAACCATACAGAGATTCAAAGAGGACTAACTCGGTAAACCGTGCTGATGCTGGGGACGACGAACTATTCCTCTAGAGTCCCGACTCGCTTTTACAAATAATTAGTTTAATCAAATACAAAATGATAAAGACATTAGAAGCATTTAATGATATAGTTGTATTTTCATTTAACTTCTGTTTCTATTTCTACTTCGGCAAGTAGCAATTTTCGATTTCTTTCCTTGTCATAGTTGAGAAGGTATTTTTAGTAATCTGAGAGAATTAAAATAGATTTTCCAACTGTACTAATGTCTTTCAGTATTCAAAGAAGCTGGTAAACATGGTAACTAGCTTTTCTCTCTTCCACATTTGCATTAGGAGGCGTTTTTAACTTGAAGAAAGATAGTGTTCGAAGAAGCTGTGAACCTTGTAACTAGCTCATTTTTAGCACAGCAAAAGTTCAAGACAGTCCCCTCGGCAGTAGCAACGCCTCTCAATATTTAAAGAAGCTATAAACCCGGTAACTAGCAACTCTCTTCTGCACATTTTCATTAAAAGGCATTCGACAAAGATTCAAAATAGACTCCATCAACCGACATTAACATCTTCAATATTCGAAGCAGCCGCCGTTACGAAAATACTCGAACGGTACGAAAAGCTATTAAGACCGTCTCGAAGGAATAGCTTCGCATTACACTTCTCCGTATCTCTTAAGATTGAAATCGTGTCGGTCTAAAACGAGTTCTGTCCCCATCATCTACTACTTCAAAAATGAATCGCCTAACAATTTCCAATGAGTCTGCTTCCCAGGATCAGCACAGTCCTCCAAGCAGATCAGTTCGACGCAGAAAGAGAATGGTAATATCATTGTTAATCTTTTCTCCTTAGAAAACAATCTTAGTTCAGACAGATCAATTCTTTAGATATCGACTCTTGCGATTCTTTCCCTGATACGAGCAGCATCACGACAATTCTTTCTTCGGTTCTTGCATGCTTTCTGCAGAGGGGGTGGTTTATTTAAGGGGTTCGGTGTGGAATCAAAAAGTGGTAAGATAGCGAGACTATTGAGTGGGGGTATGTTCGTTCTTGGGGAGGGAGGTTCTGGTTCACTTGACAAACGGGTCACGCACCATCGTCTTGCCGGTCCAGTCGAACTCGCCGTCGTTGACGAAACCCCGTTTCTCGTAGAGGTCCTGGAACAGGTTCCTCAGGTACTCGTAGTCGGGCGTCTCGAAGAAGTCAAGTCTGCGGACGTATCGCAGGTATTTCGCCATTTCCTCGGGATGCCCGTCGCAGAGGACCTCGATCGGCGTGTTCCGCTTCGTCTCGCCGATCTTCTGATACCGCTCCTTCAGCGTGTCCGCCTTCAGACCCTGCCAGGGCAGGCTGCCCCGCAGGAAGTACATGAACATGTGCCCCAACGCTTCCAGGTCGTCTCTTCTGCTCTGCTCTGATTACCGGAAAAAGAAGAATTCGCAGTCAGTACTACAGTCGTGTCTCTTTCTCTCTCTTGTTCTCTCTCTCTCTCTCTCTCTCTCTCTCTCTCTCTCTCTCTCTCTCTCTCTTTCGCTCCCTTTCTTTCTCTCTTTCTATGTTTTATGCTTTGGCGTTCTCGCGTGGGCGACCCTGCAGAACTTATGCATCTGTGTTCACCAGTATCCAAGCACTTTCAGGTAAAGAGCACACTAACGCTGCGATAATTAGACTGAGGACTTCACGCGCTTAGAAGAAAAACGAGCACATCGAATATGTACTAAACAATCAAGATGTTTAAAATACTATATTATTTTCTCCTTGTTAACGTTAGCGAGAAACTAAAGATTGGCAGTGAAACTGTTACACATTTTTTTTTGCCAATGACAGTACATCGTCTTTTTCCGGAAACTCGATATCGATCGAACGTGTTCCGCTGTCATTAGGTTCCGCTAGTCTGACGAATCTCTAGTCATTCCGTGTAATTACTCGAGTGAATAGATCCGGACAAACGGTCATTAAATCAGCCAATTAAATCCTGTAATCAGATAGACAGTCGATGAAAAGATTTCTGTGTCGGAACGGGACTGATTCAATTACATTGCTGTCTTGCAGGAACACGTATACATTAAAGCGACGCTCTAATTGTTTCGATGAGTAGTAGATAGCATAGACATTTGCAATGGCGATGCTTTTTGCTGTTTGCCGAGTAAAGACATTAGAGGACTAATGACATTGGAGACATTAGAGTAAAGACAATCGAGGTTAAGGATAAGCAGAGTGTTATAAACCGAAGGGTTCCTATTCAAAATCGTTAAAACAATTTAAGTGAATGCCTCAGTATTAATAAGAAGACAACGCAGATTTTTCGTTTTTGATTCTAGAAAATGCTAAGAAACTACGACACATCAGAGGATAATAAAATAATATGATTTTATTGTGCTACAGCATAAAAACAAAATTAATAAATTTGTTATCAGAAATTTCTTGTGTCAAAAACTTCGAATTAAAACTTCGTTAATATTTCTTCTGCTTTTGAACAAAATCGTCCAGAAAAATTTAGCGATACAAAAGACAGGTCGATCGTTTATCAGAAATAATGCGAAATAAATAACAGAATGCCTTCAAATTAATAAAAATCTTCCAAGTTGTCACTAAATATCCTTTTACCCTACTTATAACTATGTTTGAGTATAAGAATTCGGCTTTGTGATCATATGTACTAACTCTTGTGGTCGCCAATCACCTAGATGTTGATGCGTCCTGTATAAATAAGTAAATTAAAAAACGGAAAAATCGTTAAATATGCCGCGCGACACGTGGGAACGAGGCCCGATCGAGCACGTGGACTGCATTTTCGCATGTGCAGTCACGCGTGGAATTTTTCCGCCCTTGATCGAGCGGCGTTAAGACACCCGTCTAATAGACCCCCACGGTGTTTCTCGTTTTTGTTCTGTTGGCGCAATAATTCGCTCGCGATTGAATTACCAGTAGAGGAAAGACTATAGCCGATCGGTGAATTGCGGACTCGACGGATTTAGCGTGCTGCTTGCTCTCTCGCTAGCAACTTTCTCCGACGCCGTAGATCACTGATCTAGAGAATTTCCGCGGCTCGTCCAACACCGGCTCGATCCAAAACGAGAGCTCGATTATACTCGGGTAGACTGCGGATCTTTACGCAGAATAAAAATGTTCTGCATTGATTGTGAGCAGCAGGAGTAAAATAAAAATTGATTTCATCCCTTAATGACTTCGTTACACTAGAAACAACATCACCCAATCAATTTCTTCATAAATGCATAAAGATCCGCAGTCTCTTACTCGAGGATAGAAGCAGCTATAGAACTTTTGCATAGATTCTGTTCAAGTTCAAGAAAAATGTGCTCACGTTACAACAAATGAAACAAGTTCGAACATAAGTTTTGAACACTGTCTATTTCGATCCCCGATTATATTTTAGTCTTCTAATTGACGTCGTCGTTTGCACGCATGATCGACTAGTTATCCAGGGTAAGTATCATCTTGATTCTTATCAAGGTGTTGTACAGAATCTCGTGGTTACCTTTCCCAAGGTGCGTGTTGATGCTCATGTAACGCGCCGTCCCCGTCAGGCTTTTGTGTTCCCGATAGGGTATGTGCTTGTTCGTCTCCAGGTCTATGTACTCTTTGGCCAGTCCGAAGTCGATGATGTGGACGATCTTCTCCCGTTTGGTTGTGCACCGTCCGATCAGGAAGTTCTCCGGCTTGATGTCCCGGTAGATCAGGTGTCGACTGTGAACGTACTCTATCCTATGGAGCTGCGCAGACAGGTTCGATCGATCAATCATTAAGCCTCCTTCAATCTACGATCTAGACTAATCTAAACTACATTAACCCTTTGCACTCGAAACTATTTTCATTCCAACATCAATTTCTTTCAATCTAGAACATTTTCAAATGCAATTGAATTGATTGCTGTTTTCTCATGTAACACTTGAATTTCGAAGAACTTATTAGTAGACAGCGGATTTTATGCGTTTACGGGAAAAATGAGTAGGTGTAATTGAAAACAGTTATATTATTTTCAACCTATTGAACATATTAAGAAAGAATACAAACTTCTATTTCACTCGAGTTTCTTACAATTCGCATAGAAAATTTTTATTTTGCATAAACATCCGCTGTCTACTTATTGGAATACAGGCGAATTTAGTAGTATAAAAACTGTTTTGAATAATGGAAATTAAATCGAATAAATATTTCGACAGTTTTGAAAAGAGAGCATCCACCAGATCTTCATTGAACGTGATCCATGAAAATGTTACGAGTGGAATCATGATTGTACAGCGAATGAAACGCGGGATTCGGACCGCTGCGCGCTGAACGAATTTAGGCGACGAATGCAATCGACGAGCGTGGAATCACGAGCATTATTCATTATGCATTGTGTTCGTCGTTTTGCAAAACGCAGCCGTATTCGGTTTGTTGAAGAGCGCTGAGGAGATTAGCGCGCGTTTAAATTCGAATTTAGAATCCAGAGAAATCCTCTCGAGTTTCGCGGATTAATTGGTTAACTATCAATTCCGACGATCGTTTCGGTGTCGAAGGCTTCCTTTGTGGTCAAAGCGATTGACGCTTGTGTCTGAGCGCAGTCGACACGGTTGCCTTGGTCACCGGAAACGCTGTCCACGGTCAAACTGACGCTTTAAACTCTCCGCACGGACAATATCGTAGATCTTCGTTTACATAAATTTCGAACGAGTCCATAAATCTCTTAGCAATTTTTCGGAACCGATTTCTCGAAAAATTTCTCTAAAGTCTGAATCTCGGCGAAGTTTTTGGTACATCTGAGTCGAGACAGACCCAAGCAGCGCAGAGGAAGGATCAATTGTACTCACAAGTTGTGTGGCGATGTTCAGAACGGTCTTCAGGGTAAACCTCCTCCCGCAGAGGTCGAACAGGTCCTCCAAACTCGGACCAAGCAGCTCCATCACCAAGGCGTTGAACTTCCCACACGGGCCGAAGTAATATACTTCCGGAATACCCTCTGAGAGCAATTCACGAAATAATAAACGAGTCAAAACGCTGAGTCGATGCAGAACTCGCGAATGATTTATTTGTTGGCGCTCCGAAAGCGGAAGCGAACGATAGTTTCGAAATGGACTTGAATCGTTGCAAGGAAAGTGCATTGAAAAGATACTTTGCATCAGTGTTAAATTATGAAATCTGTGTACTTCAAATTTCTGTATTGAATCTATGAATTGTTAATTAATTTGGGATGTTCCAGGAAAATTTAGAGATTCAGTGTTCGACTCTGTGAATATTGTTGACTGTTATGGCATTATATCTATGAATTACTAATTAATTTGTGATGTCCCAGGAAAAGTTAGAAATTCATCTGTAGCGTTTCCAGAATGTTTGATTTTCAGTGTTCAGGATTATAACGAATGTACTCACCGTGTGAACCTAATAATTTGTAAAACCTATATTCTAAGTGCAGCTGTGGCGCCTTCGACCTCATTGGTTCCTGCAAAACCAGAAGAAAGACTCGAATTAAAGATGGAAATCTATTGCTGCACGCTTAGAATTCTTGAATAAGTAAAATCAATTCGCAAAGGATTTGTTCGTTCACTTTTTCTACGCAAAGCAGAACGATCAAACATGAATATTTCGTTCCGGGTCAAACTGACTCTGGGGAGTCGAATAATTAAACTCCATCTCTCATTAATTTTAATTTAACCCTGCACGCTTCGGAGGAATATCTCAGTGGATGTTCCGCGTTCTCGCGGAAGTCCATATTTCTCAACATTCTTTATTATGAATCTAGACGGAAAGAAAATGTATCCGGAAAACGAGCTTCAGCGAGAAAAGTTGCAACTGCCTTGCTGATTACTCGCGTCTTTGAAAAATTCAAGAATGGGAGTCGTTTGCACATCTGTCCTGCAGAAACGCGTTGGTATCGAAGTCGTAAATTAAAACCTTGATGTCATGTGTCTGCCACAGATTAACAAATACTATTCCATGAAAAGCTAACACGAAATTGTTCCTACAATTACATCAGGCTGCAAAAATGAAGTAATTTTAAAAATCATTGTAGAATTGCGAAACAAGAGAATGAAAGAATAAAACATTAAATTAAAAAATACTATTACATTGAAAGCTGACCGGAATTGCTCCTTCAATTAAATCAGACACAGAAAATCAAAATAAACGCGGACAGACGACAAGAACGGTACGGAAGAATATTGCTGTGATATCGAGGCAGTAATTATAAAAATGATTGTAGAATTGTGAAGCAATAATCGTCGAATAAATGAAAAACAGAAAGCGACGAAGAATAAAAGAATAAAACACGCTCGAAGCGAGAGCAGGGTTGATTTTAATCGATACCGAGTACCGATCGAAAGAACGTTTTGTGATAAATGCTGCTCGACTTACCATTTTAATTGCTACATGCTCGTTATTGTAGAGGTTCTTCCCTGCGAACAGAAAGAGAAGGAAAAGGTCAGTAGACGTGCGGGACGATAGCGCGGCAATTACGTGTGTCGCGCGCCAACAAGCTTATTAATACTTTTCCCGCGACCGCCACTGGCAGCTAACGCGCGCCGCGTTGTAAATATTTAATTACACTCCTCGCGACTGTTTTACGCAATCGCGGATATCATTCTGGGTGTGTTCCGCGGCCTGCGCCGATCGCTCTCTCATTAGGCTAAACGCTAATAAACGCTCCGGAGGTTGTACCGATTATCGCAGGCACCGCTATCAGTGTCTGCTCGCGTAATTGCCTCCGAGAACTTCGAAACGAAACGATGCACGAAAAAATTGCAGAAGATATCGCCCCATTTTGTAGATTACGTTCGCCATCGTTGACATTTTTCTTTGCGAAATGCTAAAAAGCAAGTTCTTAACACGTGTACGTTCTACGTCACAGGTGACGCGTTCGAAATCTTGCAATTTATCTAAAGATAGACAAGTTAATTTTATACACTTTTTGCTATTGAACAGTAGAACCACCGTCTTCAGACTTTTTATTTCAATAGAAAATTCATTTTCCTGCAGTTACAGGACTCGTCGACATGATTGGAATATAATTTTGTAATCTACGATTTACCGGGGATTACAGATCGGATTCAGGGTGCACGGTGTAACGATGGAACACTATACTCGAGGTTTCCGAGGCGCGACGGATGATCGGTAGAGAGAGGTTCATCCAGCAATAAAAAGACGATGCACTTGTCCTCGGCGATCCTTTCGCCGCGGAACGGCTACAACGACACGATCCAATTCCAGTAAGGAGATGCCTGACAATGGAAAATATGTCAGAGGGAAGCGGCGAGATCCGCGGTATTACCGCGCCTCCGAATACCGTGGAAAAATTGATTCGTCCTCGAAAATAGGCCGGCTCCCACAGCTGGGACGATAAATTCCGTGAGGTATTCCAGGAGCGTACCGCTTTCAACCGTTCGCGTTCGTTTCTCCGCCTAGAATCTCACGTTCTCCTTCTAGCCATCGATCGGTTGATTATCACTGTCAAAAACAATAGCTCGGACCCGCTGATCTTCGATTATCCCGAGAATTTTTATTATATTCTAACGAGAGACGTTCCAAATCGAATTAATGCGACATAATTATGCCATTAAATCATACAGCTCTCTTTGCGAGTTCATTATCACTAGACTGCGGATCTTCGTGCATTTGAAACGTTTTAGACTAGAATACACAGCCCAGTCACAGCAAACATTAATTATCGAAGACGAATCGTGTCGCCCACGCGTAATCGATGCAACAGTCAACTTGTTAATAAGATCAAGACACTGGATTTAGACACCTGCCGCAGCCTTTGCCTCAGATTTCCTTTCTAATCGATTTATTGGGTTGAGCTATAAATAGCATGCGGATGTTTATGCATGTATAGAACGTGCGAAGGTGAAAAAAGCGGTCCAATGAAAATTGTTGTCGAGTCCAACATGCTGTACCAATTACGAATTAATGAAAGCTATTTATACGAACATTTCGAATGTGTAAAATCAATTCTGCGGTCTGTTTACAACGAATCGTTTGTTCTGAAATCGAAAGTGCCGACTTGAACACCTTCTGCGTTACCATAATATTCTATAAAATATGTGTAATATAAATTTATAAACAATTCATAAACATGACATATACTTTTCCAGTGATCGAAACAAATATTCACCATCCTTCCGAGTGCAACACTGTTCAATTTGAGCAGATTTCTCGCAGCCATTGCTACCTCTTTCCTAAAAGAGACACGATTGCCGTTCTCTCTCGATAATTGCGAGCACGCAGATAGTATGCGAATATCCGAAACATCTCGACAAAATGACAAACGATTCGCGAAAGGGACTGATCACAGCCACCGTGAATGCCACATCGAAAATCGGTAATTAAACTTCGGTTTCGACGGCGTTTATCCGTACCGCGGATACATATTACTGTATTCCGATAATTCCGAGCGAAGTGGGAGAGATACCTTGAGGCATAAACCGATCTGCGGAGGATATCTCGGTTCGATTAATTGTTTAATTAAGCGTGGCCGATCTATGACCCGCGTTTGGTTCCGTTCTCATTGATTACCGCGTGTTTCTTTCTCTGTCTTTTGCCTCTCGATCGGAGGCAGAAGATCGGCTAGGAAGATCCGCGAATCGTTGGATCTAGGGATTAATGCTTGCCGAGGGCGAATTGAAACGGAAGCTCTAACGACTTCGTGGTAATGGAAAGCTTTCCGCTATTTGCTAAAAAACCAATTTCGTTCGCATCAATTTTTACTGGATTCATATTGCCTTCTGAACGTTCGTTTTCCTCGGGAACGATAAAAATGAATGTCGGGCATGTGTCCTGTAATATTTCAAAGACGAAATTGTTTCTCTTTTTCACGGTGCTTTAATAAGCTTAATTAGAACATTCTTCTGTGTTCAAAGCTTATACATTGCATTTGAAATACTTTATTAAAAGAGTAATGTTCATTCAATAATTCTTCCTTGTGCCATAAAAATTCGCTTTAATTAAATGAATGTAAATCAGTTCTGAGAAACTGATAGCAGTTTTTGATGTTTGATTAATTGCGCGATAATGGAAGTGATTCGATCAACAGTTAGGGACTTCTCTGTTTGTTCGGAGACTTGAAAAGCAAAGTAAGTGATCCACGGTCCGGCACGCATTATACTCGATTCACTCGGCTCGATTCGCTCGGCACGTGAGATCCGGCACTGATTCATCGCGACGGCGCACTCGTCGATTACATTCCCGCTTGATACGTTCGCGATCCGCGATCGCAATTGCAATTGTCGTCCTTAATCGCTCGGGTTCACGTGAGCCTGGCGAATCGCGCGATCCACGAGACTCCGCTTCGGTATTCTCAGCTGATCGCTCGCTCGATCGCTCGCATTTCTTAATCGTTTTCCGAGCGACTAAGTCACGCGAGTCTGACGAAAACCGTTCAGCCTATTCGAAAGATTGAAAGCTATTGTCTTCCGATGATGGCGACAAGGATACGCGATCGATGCCTTTCTCTTCGCAAACCTTCTGTCTCTGATCGTTCTGTGCTTTTTGTATTCTCTCTTTTTCCTTCTACTTGTTTTCTATCCTTTAACTCCTCCTTCCTCTCATAGATCCTCCCCTTTCTAGGGCGTATCCTCCCCTCTTCAGTCGTGGACACGCCCCTTTCCCCTTACGGATCCTCCCATTTGTAGTTAAGTACTTTTCCCTTTCTAATCATAAACACTCCCTTCTCTAGGCGTGCGCACACTTACAGGCTGACACGCCCTTTTCCACTTACAGCCACACCCTTTTCTAGTTCCACCCCTTTTTATTAATGTTAAATTAAGTGCTTAGAATTTATCCCGTTTATCTTTTATATTCACGCACTACGAATTCTTGGCATTACTTTATTTCATAATCTCACGGAAATTCGTACACCTTCTTGATCTTTCTGCTGTTTTAACGTAAATAATAATCTAACTAAAGTAATAGGAGTGTCTACTCTGTCATCTCGTCGGTGTACGAACCACCGTTTCCACTTGCTCCTTGTTTCTAGCATCTCGAGCCCCGGCCGAACGAAACGTGCATCAGCACTTTCCATCGACATTTTTGCATAAACAACGCTCCTCCCGCGGCACTTCGATCGTGGAAAGCAAGAAGCTCGATGATTTGAGAAATCCGAACGATCCCCATTAGCATATCCAAGCAATTAAACCATTTTTTTAAACCATTAGCCGGAGAAAGCGAGGAACAGCGGACCATGGAACGCTAAAACCAGAGGAAGAGCTCATCCGAACGATCTAGTATACGACTTCGGGAAACATAAAGGGATCGGCGCGGCGCTCGATCTGCGGCCACTGGAGGGTTAAATCGACAAACAACTTTCCTTTCCTCTGTAACAGAGTCTACTGTGTGTATCCTTTGCGACGACGAAAGGCCGCCACTACTCACAGAAGTTCGAATTCGCCGTTCCCGGACAAACGAAGTTCTCCGAGGTCGATAGGCAAAAGAGTCAAGGCGCTTTTCTCGGGGCCGATATCGCTGGGAACTGAATGGCGAGTTTGCCGGCCACTTTCTCTTGCTTTCGATCGCAGAGCTTCCAGACGATCGACGCCCATTACACGACACGAGGATTACGAAACGATCCCATCCGGCCAGTTTGTTTTTCGCACGGTTTCGCGCACCCGCTCGGCGACGCGCGAAACTCGTTTAAAATTCGATCCCGCGCCGGCAACCCTCCACAGTTTTGTCGTACCCGGCAATTAGCGAGCTTAGCTAATTGTGAATTAACCGTACGAGCACCTCGCTCCTCCCGTTCTAACCCGAAAACTGGTTGTTGATTGTTTCACGCACCAGACGCTCGATCGATCAGAAGTACACCGTGCGGAATTAGATACAACATCGGTGCGCAACGGTGCTAATTCAATTAATTTCTTTCTTAACCACTACTTTCTACGGAAGCTTTACCAACATAATTGTCACATTCTCCTGATTATAATGAGTCCAAACACGAGTGGTGACTCGGAGGCACCACTAATGATTCTTCTACCATTATTCAAAATATTTGTTGCATTATTAAATCTGTATTCAATAAATTACTATTTAATATTTTAATGAACTACTGACAGTATTTTACGAGGTATTATATCAGTTTTATATCGATAAAACTAAGAAAATCATATAAAATGGAAATATTTCATGCCGGAAGAAAAATTCGGTTTTCAAAGGGTGAAATCATCACGTCTCGATTCGGTTAATCGAGGTTTCACTGTATCGTGGATTACTCGAGTACATACACTCCGAATTGCATCGTGCTAGGTATCATTTTAAGCAGAAAAATCTCACGTGCACAATGGTAAAAGTATCATGAAAAAATTTCTTTAAATTAAGACGAATTCTGTTGACGTGTGCACGTTCACGAAAAATGAAAGCACGGTATATTTAGAGAATAAAATGAAGAACGGAAAAGGACGGAGACAAATAGCAGATACGTGTTGAACCATTGAAGCGAGAAACGGGCGAGTGTATCGGCCGAAAAATCGCGGTATCTTCGAAAGAAGTTTCCGCAACAGCGGCGACAGTGGAACAATGGTTGCGTTCATTCAGTGTTCCCAGCAACGGGGACAACGTTTTCAAACGCAGGCATGTTAGCACCCGTTAAGGGCCCGGCCAAAGCGATTCTGGAACGCGTCTATCGGAATTGCCACTCGGCGTTGATTCGTTCGGTGTGTGCTCGACGTCTTTGGCCTGGCGACGAGACCGGTGTACACAGGGAACCCTTTGTGACGCGCGCGAGACCGATAATTAGAGTCAGAGTTAAGTGTACACGCTTGATAATTAGAGCCGGAGTAAGACCATTACGCGGTGCGCCGACGGAGTACGAATTGCTGCTGCTCAAGCGGTATCGAACTTTCCCGAAACCCGGATTCCGATCCAATAAGAATTATGCTCGCGCAGGTACTTCGCCGATTAGGGTTGCAAGGTGCGCATGCATCTGATCTCGTGCCAGCCGTGTCAAATCTTTGTATTGCGATTTTATGATATTTTATGATCTTTTAATACACTCTTGATATAAATAGTTAATCGTGTATAAGGATAAATTTTACCCCTTTTCTATTTTCAATAGTTTCCCATGTATCCTAGTTAGAAAAGGAGAAAAGAACAAATATTTCAAGAAAGTGAAAGAAGTTCCAAAAATTGTCATAGAAGAGAAAAGAAAACTTTTATATTTTTTGTACGGCTACATTTATTTTAATGCTTAAATATTGATTGTGAACGAATCATTATTTCATCTAAAGGGAAAGGCATTTGTTAACATTGTTTTATAAATTAGGTCGAACCTAAACGCGGATCTAAATTTTTCGACAAAATTTCGAAAAAGTTGGAGGAGACCAGGTGGAGATATCTAATTTCTTTGCGAAACATTTGCTCGGTATAGCAAGATAATAAACACAACGAAAGCATAAACGGGAGGAGCTACAGTACAGTGTTTGGCGCTCGAAAAATATCCCCGAGTGGTTCAAGAGCGAAATTAATTTGAAAGGCAACTGGTTCGCCGGCTATTCTCCCATTGTTCTTGCGCTCTTTGACAAAACTCAAACGTTATGGTTGCAAAGGGATTCTTGTATAGTTCACAGACAAATCCTAGGACTAGCGATGACACGCAAAATTACTAACCGTGATTTATCACAGTGATCGAAGAACCACAATGATAGAAATATAAAATATACAATTTCTTTTCTGTACCTTATTTCAGTATTTCAATCAGAAAAACAATTCATTCTTCCTCTCGATTTCTAAATCGTAATATTTATTTAAATAGTATACAAGTGCAGGCAATATTTCATATATGAAATAGTCGTTGAAACGACTTACAAATCTAATAAATTTGGCTCTCCGCCAATCAGAAGCGATCACGAAAATGATGAATCACTGTAGAAAATCCTGAATGATCGAAAAGTGGCAGTTCACGCCGTCCTTGCTGGCGACTAGCTTAGTTAATGGCAAAGTTGAGAACGTCTACGGTTCTAACAGGGGCAAGCAAATGCAGCAGGACTCCATTTATCCTAATTGGATCGTGCGGATAATAAGGGTCAACTGATATCCCTTCCGACACAGTACAGTACAGTACGGTACAGTTCATTCCGTTCGTTCGCATAATAGAAGCTAGAAATACGAGCTCCGGTGTTTGGTAAGTCAGATTACAAGATTAGCTCGAATAAATGGAGCACTACTGTAAAATCATTTTACCTACGCCAATGGCGAAACGTCGCCGGCTAATAATCTAGACCCTGTTTTGCGAGAATCGTGTCCTATATTACGCTACACGGGTTTATTTAATAAAACTGCTCGTCCCAGTTGAAGGACTTCCCTGATAAAATCAGAAACCTGATTCACAACAATCTACCATCCAAGAAAATTCGATTTTCCTCGAGTTTATGTTCGACAACATCCTAGACTGGTCACGCATATGCGACGTTCACGATGTCACGGTTTACATCGTAGATTTTACAACAAGTTTACATCGACAAGAATTAATTACATCAGAAAATAATGCACGTTTATCTAGTCAACTTTCGTGAAAAATAAGCATCTACTGCAAAAATCAATGTTTTTATGGAAGTAGAAAACATTACTGAATAAAAATAAATTGATTCTACCTGTCTAGATTGCTGGATACCTGTTTGAAGCAACCTTTCAGTGAAATTCAGTGTTGCCTTGGCATCGGCAAGCGTGATCCAGTTAGGGGCGGCTTGTTTCGCGAATAATCTACTTTCTGGACGACGCGACGTAGAAGCGAGTCGCGAATCTGCGAATCCAATTAGGGGATTCATCGAGGAAACATTGCGGAAACTAGAGGCTAGAGAATCGAAAGGCCGGTGTAATACTCGAAGGCGATCGGTCGCGGTACCGGTCTCGAAAGGAACGAGCAATCAATCTGCTCTCGTGGCCGGCAGCTTTGCATTACCGGCTTCCGAGCTCGCTGATAACGGCCACGGCAAAGTATAAAAGGGCCCAGCGAAGCGGCAGACGAATGCTCGGGGCGAGAAAAATTCCTCGGGCTCTCTCCTCCGCCCGCCCCCCCCCCCCCCTAGAACTGCTCGTGCGAGAAACTGATCGATCAAGGCCTTCGCGTAAATAACTGAATGTGTCTCCGAGAGGCGACGCGACCTCTCCCTTCGGACCTTCGCGATAAAATATCCTTTCAACATGCTTCATAGAACGAACGATCAGGAAATTCGAATTATTGAAGATGGAACGGAACGAGGAAGCTTCCAGTGATCTCAGACGCATAAAAAGGATAAAACAGTGGGAGGATTAAAGAAGCTCAACAAAATCACAGTATTTTTAGTGACTTCATAAAATCATTAAAGACATCGGACACCTTCTAAATTTTAATTAATTATTATTTTTATGTTTTCTAACAGTTCAAATTTAAGTGGGGGAATTGTGTTCTCTTTTTTCCAACATCTAATCAAAATAAAATAATGAAATCAAGCTGGAAGATTGTTCGGTGATATAAGGACGGTAGTGTAAATTCCAATTCGGTCCCCACGACTTGCAACGAATGCGAACAATTTTTATTTTGCATAAAGATAGTAGCTGCGCGTGTTTCATAAATTCTGTTTGATATCTTCGTCGCGAGTCCGACTTGATTTTCCAAAGCAAGGGGTTAATTACGCCGATTACTCCCGTTTCTACGGCCACAACCGTGAATTACAAGAGCAGTGGACAGTTGACGAGGATGCACTCGGTATGCAGAGCGTTCTGCGCGAGCTCTAAAATATTATCCACTGCCAGAGAAACATCGGATACAGTTCCTGGCGCTCGGTATCCCAACCACTCGTAAACTTTCCCGTCCCGCGCCGCTCAAACAAACGCGTTAGCAACAGTTTATCCATGGACGCGGTTATTTTCGAGGCTGCACGGCTGGTCTCGTTCAGAAAACTTTCGCCGGAAACTTCGGGGAACGTTTCCGCGTCCACCGGTGCCTGTCCTTGATACCGGCGGATTTATTTTTCGTCGGACAGCATGAGTTATTCGCTCGATGACGATGAGACTATCGTCGCGTTCCTCGCGTACCGGACACGCGAGTGTGACGAAACGTTTGGCGAATTGGACCGACGGCTTGCAGAAGAGCCCGGAGACCTTGACGAATTCGTCTTGTGTTGGATTCGGTACGCTGAGATCGTCGACGCGCGGATTCCATCGAACGCTGTTCATTGAAATCGAGTTTGATCTGAGCTGTTGCCAGCTTGTAATGGGAGAGATGAACGTGGGGAGCTCTGGGAGGCGTGGTTTTGTTGTTGTTTGAATGCAGAGTGGCGTGAGAGGGCGTGGTTTCGTTCCTATCTTGATCTGGAATGACCTGAAGGCGTGGCTTTGTTATTGTTTTAATGGGGAGTTCCCTGAGAGGGCGTGGTTTCGTTCCCCTCTTAATCTAGAGTGCTCTGAAGGCGTGGCTTTGTTATTGTTTCAATGAGAAGTGCCATGAGGGGGCGTGGTTTCGTTTCTCTCTTAATCTAGAGCGCCCTGTAGGCGTGGCTTTGTTATTGTTTGAGTGCGGAGTGGCATGAGTGGGCGTGGTTTCGTTCTTATTTTAATCTAGAGTGCTTTGAAGACACGGCTTTGTTATTGTTTGAATGCGGAGAAGCTTGACTGGGCGTAGTTTCATTGATCTTTGGATAGAGTACTCCCCAGGGCGTGGTTTCGTTTCTCTCTTAATCTAGAGCGCCCTGAAGGCATAGCTTTTTTTGTTTGAATGCGGAGTGTTCTAATTGTAGAGTGCCCAGAGAAGGTGTAGTTTTATTGCTTGTTGTGTGAAGGAAACTGTGGGGCGTGGTTCCGTTGCCCTAATAGCCCTAAGAGGCGTGGTTTAGTAAAGTTTTAGTGGGAGAACGCTGATGGGCATAAAATTTCGTCCATCGCTTCTATCGCTCCTATCGCTGTTTGGATAAGCAAGGCAAATTGTACTCTACAAAATTGTCCAGCAGCTTTATCAATTTCATTTCTACTTCCCTCGAGTTCCTTTGAGTAAATACTGAATTCCAACAGATAGACAAAAACGTGGGGACCGTGATAAGTTGTCCAGGTAAAAACCTTGTCGTAAGTAAACGATGAAAATTGTCTGGAAGCATTTGTGTCATTTATCTTGAAACATTTATTCTACTTTTTCCACTGTTTTGAAGAATTATCTTTCATTTCATCGGATCGCTAATTTTCTCTAGTGCAGAGATTAACCCAGTTTCCTTCTTGAGAAAACAGGAATACGAAAACGTATTTTTAAGGAAATATGAAGGCACGGTGATAACGTATCTCTATCGTATCGATCGGCGGTACGTGGGAAAACAAATCGACCGTTCAATCTCCGTACACGGTGGAACGAGTCGCCCCAAGAAAATACCTCGCAGCCCTAAATTTCCCCGATAATCCGTATCAATATTTAACCGGTCAAATATTTTGTTTTGACTGCCCGCGATCCACTCGAGAGCGAGCCACGCACGGCGAGCCAGACGTACCTATAATGCATTCGGAAAAACACGTGAAATATTGAGTTCCACGGGGGACTGACCGCCACGGATAATTAATGAACTACCTCTGTATTTACAACGGATGTAACTGAATCGGACACGTCGAAACAAACATTCCCTTGATGCTGGCCGACCGACCCTTATTTTTACGCACCAAAACAATTCGCTGGGCGATACGCTCCTGTCATTAGCACTCACTAATTAGCTGTTGACTTAATTCGTACAATAGTTATTCGAAACAACTCGTTCAAACGAATTAACCAATAATCAGATAAAATAAAAACTTCACCCTCCAATCGCATACGATTTCTCGTTGTTTTGTGCTTCTGGAAAATCTGCAAGTGCTATTTCAGTGAAATCCGTAAACCTTTCTGCAGTAAATTAAAAAATCCCTAAACCTGAGGGACAAAAAATTTGATAATTGCTTTTTGAATCCTCTTACGAGGTCAGGATTCAATTGCAATTCAATTTCAGCCAAACGTAGACAAATATAATTCGAGGAAAGTATGAGTGACGGGGAACGTGTTAGAACAGAGGAAAGATTAAACCACTCCAATTAATGTCTCGGTAGTAAACAGATAATAACATTGCCGGTCTCGGACGAGTCCTAGCTCGGAGACAAGCGTCTTGGGGGCGAGAGCAACGTCTCATTTTCCGAGTTGCGTCACTTCCTTCCGCGAACAGAAAAATAAATCAGCGTCAGGACAGATTTCACCGGCATCGCCGCTTTTTAATTATCCCCGTCGAAGGATTTTCTATTCTCGCTCGTTATCTCTGTTCCGCCGGCGGCGAGTCTCGCAGGATGCAATAATGATCCTGCTGGTTTCTGATTCGCGTTCATCCTCGAGCGAGCTAGAAGGATCCTTGTTCGGTAGAACGTTCGATCGAGCAATTCGCGAAGTAACTCGCGAAATTTTCGCTCGCCGAATTCATTTCCGGTGGGACCCAGAGAGGAAAGGGGATGAACTTCGAGGAGGATGAAGGATAACGCTCGTGGAACACTCGATAATCCCGTTATTAACATCGCGGCGGTTCCGTGCTCGAGCCCAGACCAACGAAAGTGAACGCATCTCGCCGGAAGTTTGAAAGAAATCCGCTGGCAACCAGCCAAAAGCTTGCGGACAGCTAAGCTACGGCCGACAATCGAACCAGTTACTCGCTGCTTGCTCTCTTTTTCCCTTCGTATCTTCCTCTCTCTTGTTTGCTTCGAACGGTGGAGGTTTGGTAATGGCGAGGAGTCCGGGGTGGGAAGGTTTAATTCAATCAAAATTTCATCTGCAGCAGCGCACAGCGCCGTACTTAGATTGGAATTTGGGACAAAAATAAGGAAATACGTATGGCTTAGTAATAATTTATGGCTACATTTATCTTAATGCTTAAATATTAATTGCAAACGAATCAAATTTCATTTCATTTAAAAAGAAACGCGTAACATTCATGTTTGTTAGACTTGGTTGAATACACTAATGGAAGTTGTGGAATACTGTTTTAGAATTTTCCATTCTTTAACGCTGCATAAATATGAACGAAACAATAAGAGGCATGTCTTATGTATAATGTAAAGATGAAATATAAACTAATAGTGCATATATTATTCGATAAAAAACAAGTGAGTAAAACATTTTAATAAAAAGGCCTTAATGACTGTCTTGTTGCAGGAAACGTTCCTTAAAATCGCTCTCCTTTTCTCAACACTTCGATCAACCCGGTGCAAGGGTTTATGAGCATGTTATGTCAAAATTTAGAGTAAATGTCATGGTAGTTAATAGTCTAGTTTCTGTTTTGTATATGTCCAGACATGGCAGAAAAATTTAAACTTGTTCTACGACGATGATGGCTGCGATTAACACAATGTCTATGTTCATCAAGTGTGCCCAACATCAAAACACAATTTTGTGGCAATTTTCCGCACAGTATCATTATCCTCTCTTTTTTAGTACGTTTAAGAATTCTACAGAGACCTCCATTAGATGTATACCCATGATTAATACTCTGTTTTCTTGGTCTGCGGTTAATAACAGTATTCATTGGTCAAAGAACGTCACTCTTCAGTGCTACACATCCTTCATTTACCTCATTTTATTTTATCTTCTCCATCAATTAACCAATTAATTCTGTCTCTGTCCAATGATCTCTATTTTTTACTGAAAAGAAACTGCTTTGAAGATCGCTGGACGGATTGATGAAAATCCTCGGAAGTAGAAAGACCGAGAATTAAAAATGTATTTGTCGACTCTTCGGGCAACGTTCACGAAGTTCTACTCTATTTATCTTCCGAGCATCGTATCCGTGGAAAAGTTCTCTTCGAATCATTTATCATCCTTGATTTATTCTCTCTGTCCAAAGATTTCCACTTTTTACTAAAACACTTCCGCGGAAAACGCTGGATAGATTAATGAAAAATTTCTGAAGGAAGGATTGGAAATTAACCCTTAGCACTCGAATGGCGACTCTGAGGCGCCACCTAATCAATTACTAAACATTTAGGTATTGTACAAGGTATTATTTATTATACAAGGTATTATTATTTAATTTTCCAGTTAAAATCGCTCCGAGTGTAAAAGGTTAAAAATGTAGTTGGCGATTCTTCGAGGGACGGTGGCCAAGTTTCTCTTTTTCCATTCGTCCAAATCTTCTTTCAAGATCCGAGAGGACAAATTGACGAAAGAAGGTTCAGGGAAGAAAGAATAAATTTCTAATTTCCTCCAAAGGACGTTCGCGAGATTCTCTTTCACGGCTGACCCATTTATCTGTTTCGGGTCGCGTCGGTGGCAAGGTTTACCCGCGAAACCGAACTGAATCGGTGCTAACGAAGACGAATTGCACTCGAAGACGGACGCGCGCCTGCGGCACTCGTTGCGCGTGGATATCTGGAACATCGAGGAACGTTCAGGCGAACTTTCGTTTCGTAATTCCGCATTCACAATGGAAGGCCATCGCGAGGTCAACGATATGCGCCGAGCCGGAGGATAATTCAGGACATCGGCGAGGGGAGTGACCACGAAAAACTTGGCCAAAAACTTGGCCAGCCACTAGTAACTTCGATTAAAACGTTCCTCGTTAATTGTCCGCTCTTCGCGAACATCCTCTCATTAACGAGCTGGTTCTTCTAGATAAGAATGTACGACTTTGCTCGACTGTTTTATGGAACTATGGAAAATCAAGTATAACGGGCTCGATGAAACGAGCTGCAGCAAACTTGAAGACTGAATCTTCGTCGTGCTAGGGTAAATGTACCTGTAACTGAGGTATTTTTCCCCAATCAGATCAAGTCAGAAGTTCATTAAACCAGAAAGTTATGTCGTACTTGAAATAAGCAGGTAATTATGCTTGTAAATCAAAAAGACATGTTTGCTAGTGAGTGATTGGGAAACAGGAACTGATTTATCTGAAAGATGGCAATAAGTTGTTGCACAAAATAATGGAAATGATATCATTGAATAATAGTAAACATATATTTTTATAAATTGATTCAAATACGACAGAACTTTCCCTCCAACCTAATATTATTTTTATATTTTAATAATTTTAATATTATTTTATATATATTATTTTAATATTAATATTATTTTAACATTAATTTTAGCGAGCCAGCGGGGGTTAAAGGGATTTCTTGACCCTGGTGGGATTCGGGGGTGCAGGACGCGTTAACACCGGGGGCCATGCACCAACTGCATCGGCGTTATACATTCGCCAGCGCAGAGCTGCATCGATCGCCGGCTCTTCCGCCTCCATAGATCCCCATCAGCATGCGAAATATCACGGCGCGGCGTGGAGGTTGCGAGCCGCGTCGCGTCGGCGCCAGAAATCGCGTGTGTAATTCCGTGTAATTTCCTCGTGACGATCACCAATAATCCAGAACCCGCCGTCGGCGTTATTGGAAAAGCATATTGAATCTCGCGGAAGTATTATCGCCAAAGGTCCGGCCGCTTTTCTTTCTGTTTCCATCCTCAGCTGGTCGATCCTAACGAAACGATCCTCGTTATCGGTGATAGTGGTAATCTGAATCATTGGCGCGATTTCCCTGGGACCATTCGAGATTCGTTTAATCCATTGCGGTTTTACTCAATAATTGACGATTCTTCGCTGGAGAACATTTTTTACAATATTATGATAATAGTAGAACCACCAAGCAGTAATTGTAATTAAAATGATAACACTATATTAATAGATAGGCTTAACACATTCGTTAGCATTTACTGTTGCAATGTCCTGGTAAACGCAACATGCAACTTGTAAAATATGAGTCAAGATAATGTCAAAAAGACAAGGAGTGGCGCAGACGTCTTTTTCACGGTTCCGAGAACGATAAAGGCAACATTTTCGTCGCGACAACGATTACGCAAAACAGGATCCCCGTTTCGCCGAAAGCGCGATCGGCGCCAATCGAAAGCATAAGTGCACATTCCTCTGCATTCACTTGCACCGCGCGTGTGGCGCAAAAGACACAGCTGAGCAAGCCTGAACCAGATCCACGGATGACTCGGACCTCTTGCACCGGCGAAGGTCGTTGACTCCGCCGCGCAATTAGTCACTGCTTTCGCGTAATTAATGCGTCATTTCGCGGCCAGACCGGACCTGTGATTTTCCGATACTCCATTGTTCAGGCGTCTGCTTTGAACGCTGCTTAGATTTTAGTGGAAAATTTAGGAGATAATCGATGTCGTCTCCTCCGTGCCTCACAAGAAGTCTCCTGGCAGGAGTTAGAAAGGAATGTTACAGAAAGTCGTCCGATTGGGTCATTCTTATGGCATTTTCGGATCTAGCCGAATTATTGGCTAGAGTGTGTGACGTCACCTTGCCTCTGTGAACTCCCTTTGCCTCTGTGCCGCAGAGTGGGGTAAAGCGATGAATTATGTGTAAAAGTAAAAAAACTTTCGATAGAAGTGAAATAGAGCGGTGATTTCTTTTTTAATTAAAGCTGAAATATTGAAGAATATGGGAAAATAGAAAGAATATGGTAGGAACGTTTTTTAACCTTGAAAATCTGTGTTAAACTTGCAGTATTATGCAATAGTGATTTATCCAATACCATGTTTCGATTAGATTTTTTTTCTTCGCATGCTATGCATCATTTCCCGTACATTTTGTCACTCTGATTCCAAATCCGAACGTAAAATTTATCTACTACCTCAGGATTTTGAAAAAAAATTAATTTGTGTGAAGAAAACTAATAAAATCATAATTTTTTCGTTGAAATGATTATAATATCTCTATTTTTCCCACTATTCAGTAATATTTCAGCTTTGTTTTAAGAAGCACGGAGAGTACATCCGGTCCTAAACGTGCCGGATTGAAATTTGATGGAGAATAGAATATTTTCGTTATCGTCGTAGCTTGAAGTTTTTATCTGAACGATAAATCAGCTACGTTGGTCCTTGCAATAAATTTCTGAGTAGCGATTCCGTGGAACAAATGCGAACGACGCGACGCGCCGCGTCGCTCCGCCCGTAACCCCGTTTATTTGAACTTTCTCCATCGATCGGGCCGGCAATCGAGATTCTCTTTTTCCCGGCGGCTAATCTCGCGAGCCTCCATTATCCTCGTCGCGACGACAAGGCTTGTGCTCGCGCGCTTAAAAGCGTCGACTTCGCCTTTGTTTATCACACTCGGCGCAATTTAGCCGGCCGTTTTCTTGCTACCGTTCAAGAAAACCGGCGACAGAGAAGGAGGCGGCTGGCTCTATCCAATCCGTCGTACGGTTTCCCTCGTACGCAACGGGTTTGCCGGCGAGTGTTCGGGACACTTGTTCCAACGACGATTGTGTTCTATCGGCGGACAAGGATTTAATGAGATTAAATTGAAGCATTCGATTGGTTTCCGTGAAACACCACCTTTCGTCGGAAGCGATCTCTTTGGTCGATTTGTTGCGAACTTGACTTGTCTGCCGTTTCCATGGGAATCGGTTCTCGGTTGACTAGCAGGATATCGGTGTGGTTTTATTTTCGAGGGGTTCGGTGCGGTTTTGTTTTCGCAAATTAAGGACCGGAAAGCTGGCTTTCGTAGGAACCACGCCCGCTAGTCCGGACGCCTACCTGAGAATCATCTGACCCCGTAGACCCTCCACGGATTAGTGTTTCGCAGGAATTGATACCGGTGTCTCGAAGGATCTTCAAGTAGGTCACTATTTAGCTGCGATTAGACGAATCTTTCCAGAGAATTCAAAGTTAATTGATACACCAATTCTCGCAGAGAATTTAATTAGCATGGTAATCACTAGCGGATCCTTATGGAAAATAAAAATTTTTCACCTGAATTACAAGGAACTGGAGTGATATAGAAATTTATTTTCTTTCTTAATATGTTTAATAGATTAAAAGTAATATAACAGTAGAAATAGAATAATATGATCTACGGAACAGTAGAAATGTAATAATATGATTGACGTTGGAATAGACTAAACTACGTCGAGCAGAGTGCATTATAGCCGACCAAATATTTGACCGGCAGGATCCCCCGGTGAACAACAAGAAAATAAAAGACCAACGGTCCATTGTCTCGCCACTCGGTTAGATCTCGGGACCCTAACCATATAAAAGCTGAAACATCCATTCCCATTTGTTACAGCAAAAGAGCCAATTCCAGTGAGGATCGAACAAGTGATCAAATATTGCGTAGCGGGCGCACCGAGCGAACCGAGATAAATCATCCGTGGTGCACAAACAAAGTGCAACAGAAAGCGGTGTGTGTCTCGGGTTTCACCGTTAAGGATAAAGGATTTGGAAGTCGCGGCTAGGATCTATCTCTCGCGTCTCGCCGGCTACCGGCGAGTGGCGCGTCGTGTGGATTTTATCCGTGGCCGGTATCCGTTGGGCGGGTACAACCTGTCCTACCGGTGCAAACGAGACTGGCGGCGAGCAAAAATCGCGGCGACAAGCTGGAAGTGAATCGGCCCGACGCTGCACCGTCCTATAGAAAGCCATGAGGCACGAGGATCATGTTGGAGTATAACCATAATGGTTGCAGCGAAATGAGAGAGGCAATTGACTAAATATGTAATTACAAACTCAAGCAGAAAGTGAGTCTGTTTAATAAAATAGGTAGAAATTGTTAGTTACGACAAAAAACGAGCTGGTGCAATTTTAAGCAGCAGAAACATTACTGTTCTACAAAAATTAAGTAACAAGACGATGCCCTTTCTGGGCACTCTACAGAGGGAAAATAACGAAACCACGCCTCCCAAGGTGCTCTACGTAGGGAAACCAACGAAACCACGCCTCCTAGAGTACTCTACATAGGAAATGCAACGAAACCACGCCTTCCAGAGTACTCTACATAACAAAACCAACGAAACCACATCTCTCGGAGCACTCTACTAAACAGACGCAACAAAACCACGCCCTTAAAGGGCACCTTGCACAGAGAGAGAGGAAACACCACGCCCACTAGAGCACTCTACAGACAAAGTGCTGAAACAATGCTCACTGAAGACACTCTATAGAAAAAACCAATGAAACCACGCCTACCAGGAGGCTCTGTGATGCCTCGAAAGTGATTCGGGAAGTTCGAGAGGCTGCCGGCGATCGTTTCGATCGTGTATTCAGAACGTGACACCGGTTGTGTCTGCCGGTTGTTCCGTCGACGAGGAGAGGATCACGGGCGCGTAACAAACGCCGGGGTCGGCTCGGCTTGGTTCTGTATGTGTATCGTGCCGATTATATAAAAGAAAAGGATACCCCGTGTGGTAAAAGTGGGTCAGAGCGTCGACGAGCTCCTAATACGCCTCGCGTGTACACGCTTCCTCGTGCGACCATTGGCCGCGTGCAACGTCCTCGTTTTCAAAAGGATTCGGTGCGCGCCGATGATAAATCACGCTCGTGCGAAACGACATCGTATTCACGGATTGAAATCGCACGAGGAGGAGGAGGTGGAGAAAGAGGAGAAGCAAAACGCGGGGACGAAGAGGCGATGCAGGAGAAGGAGGAGGTGGGTTGCGCGCCGCTTGATTTCGAGTTTCAGGCCGAGCGTGTTTCCCGGAGAATCGATACGAGCAACCAGCAACCCCCCGAGTTGCCGCCGGTAGTCGGACAGGGTGGTAACGCTATTTTAAAGCGCGACACGAAAGTGTAATAATAACGACGCGACGGGTTTCAAGCGGTTTGACGATCTACCCGCCGAGTTAACACGTTATCTCGAGCTAGTCGAACGCCGTAGTGTTGACTCTAGGCGAGATTAGCGCTGACGAATTAGCGCTCAGAGCTTTGAGTGGTCGTGTTTACTCGTGTTTGAATGAGACGTTTGCTAGCAGGCACCAGTACATTTTAAAAAGGATGTTAAAGATGCTGTACTTGCATTACATTAGGTTGGAGGATTTTAGGATTTTTCTGTCTATCCAAGGGACTGTTTGAAAATGTTTGGAAATACTTGAACGCGTCGGTGTACAAGTGTTTCTACCGGGTGGTAAGAGACGTTGGCAGAGGTGATCTAAGTTTGGAGTTGTTTGACGGTGTTTGAGTGAACGAAATCGTCGACGATTTTGATTGGGGGATGATTGTCGATCTCGTGGGTACTTGCAGGGATCTATGCCGGATCGGAACAGCGTGGTTTGACCAGGTATGGCTCGATATGACGCGGTGTGGCTAGGTGGGCCGGTATCGGGCCGGCGGATCGCTCGAGATAATTAAGAGCCGCCGAACGGACGACGGTCTCGAGAAACCGGATGACCAACAGCGGAACGAGCGGTGCCGGGGTCTGCGGAGGGCGACGGGCAAACGTGGAAGTAGGCGGTGAAAGGGAAAATTATGTTCTAGCGTGACTCGAGACAGGCCACAGAGAGATGCACGTGCCACGAGCACATTCGACTTTCCAGCCGCCCGATAACCTCGACGGAACCGGGCGGCGGGAGATCGTGTCCGTTCCAGGATACCAGGCCGAACCTAGTAGGCAGCGGATGGCTGGAGGTAGGTGGGTATAGGTGGACATAGGTGGGTAGAAACAAAAAAAGGAAGATGGAAAAACAGGTTGGAGGTGGACACGGTGCAGACGATGCAGTCCGAACGCGGTGAAAAATGTTTCGGGCTTGAAATTTTATACAATGGTGCATCGCAAACATGTGGGACCCACTTGAGGACACGCGTCCTACTTCACGTTTCAAAGCTTAGAATTTTTCTTTTGCATTACAATCTTAAATGAAAGTATTAGATGACGTTATTGAGGCTGTTGAAGGTTTCATTAAAAAGTGATTAGTAATGAACCATAGATTTCTCAAAATTATGCAATAATCACCGGTCGGTAATGTGTTATCAAACAGAAGACAGTACATCGCTGGCTGTTTTATAAAACTCTATTTCAGGTTCCTTTCGTATCACTGTTTCAATATTCCTGTTGACAAGTAGCAAAGTTATTGTAGAAGAATTCGTGTTCTTGAGAAGAATATTGTTTGGCTGCACCGAATAAAAAGTGGGCTGCGCAGGGTGCGCAGGGAAGGTGGCCGGCGTTCTCGGCGTCGGGGAAAGAAAAGAGAGGAAGGAACGGAAAGGAAAAACGGTTTCCCAGGGTCCACGTGTCGGGAAGTGGCGGCGGGTAGACGCTTTTAACCCTCTAACCTAGTCGGGACAGGTTTCTCGTAGAAACCATCAGCCAACCAGCGTGTGCTGAGCGCACGACCGAGCAACCGAGTCACAGCCCAAGCCTTCCTCTCCACGCCGCTCTCCGTGCCGGCTAGAAAATCGAAGTGGAACGTACGAGCGAGCGGAGGCAACATCGCTCTCATCGATCGGCCTCTGACTCTATTCCATCCTCGCCCGTTCCCTCCGCTACCCTTCTCTTCTCTTCTTTCGCCCTCCTTTCCAGCGATCCTTACCCTCTTTCCTCCTTGATCGCCGCCACCCTTCCTTTAATCTCATCCGAGACCACGTTCCGCACCCTCCCGTTGTTTTTCCACGCGGCAGGTCCCTCAATCGCTGTTGTCCTGCTTTTGCAACACCTTTCGACTTTTGTATCCTCTTCGACTGGCACCTTCTTCTTCTTCCCTCTTCTCAAGTTACAGGTCGCGTTTGCCCTTCTTTCGGCGATTCTTATCCTGGTTTCTTGTAATTTTGTTTCCGACCATATTTCGCACCCTCATCTTGCTTCTGTTCTACACTTGCGACCTTTTGTCTTCGTTTTTCTGTCCCGTTCCTCAAGTTTCAGAATGGAGCGATAAGGGGGTAAACTCGTTTCTAGGATTGCAAGGGTACGAGATGCGCCTTCTCATTTCTCGATAATGCGTGCGATGGGGTTTTTTCAGTAGAAGTTTCAGTAAAACGTTCTACCTGAATTACAACAAGCTGCGGTGAAATAAATATTTCATTTCTTGTTGAATATATTTAATAGGTTGAAAATAATATAAATTCTTCAAATTTTTTTACTGTCAGAAATTAGACCTACACATTTTTATCATAAATGCATAAAATCCGCAGTCTATGCTTAAAATATATTTATATAAATGCCGGCGAATGAATCCTATTCGCTCACAAAGTGACAATATCAACGAAATAAACTGGACGAGAATGACAAAGAAATGCTGCAAAAATCGCGACAGAAGGGTCGAAACGAAGCTGCCCGTCAACCCGTGCTCTTCCACCAGTACAATCACCGATCTCTTCAAAACTCGAATGATTCACCCTCGCTCCTCGACGAGCAGTCCTTCTGCCACGCAACCAAAGAGAGAAAGGGAGAGCAAATAGGCCAAAGGTAAAACCCGGAAAGACAAAAGAGAGCCCCCGGATACCGGCCGTCAAAATCCATCTCTATCGTTGAAACGGCGAACGAAGGGCACTCGAACGGGAATTCGATTTCCGGTGGTTTCGGGGCCGCGTGTACAAACGGCACGCGCGTGCGGGAAAAACGCGCGGAAAAGGAACGGTCGTGGCGGGTTGTGCGTGTAGATTGCATCGGATAGAAGCTGTGCAGAAAACGCAGTGAAAGAGAAAGAGAGAGAGAGAGAGAGAGAGAGAGAGAGAGAGAGAGAGAGAGAGAGAGAGAGAGAGAGAGAGAGAGAGAGAGAGAGAGAGAGAGAGAGAGAGAACCAGGGCCGAAGTGTGACCAACGTCCGATATGGAGTGGCACGCGTGCGTCGTTATTACGGGAGCGGGCCGACAGAGAGGTTCTGAACATCGGAGGGGTGCGTGGCAGCTCTCGACGAAAGCGAATTGAACAGAGAGAGAGGCTGAAGGGGAGACACTGAGGGACAGAGACAGAGAAATCGAGACAAAAGGGTCGCGAGAACGGGGCGGAAGTAGGGGGTGACGCGTTGGAAAAACAACGGGAGGGTGCAGAATGTGGTCGAAGATGAAATTAACCCCTTACAATGCTGTTTATTTGCAGGCAATGGGGACTAGACGCGCGGATTTATTTTTCTTGATTTTGTCGAGAGGTTAACGAGAAATATTAGCAGATGTTTATGCAGTTTTCAATTTTTATAGAGAAATTTTAAGAAAGTGGTACCAAGTAAAATCCGATTTTCATTGGTCATAATATTTGTAATTGATACCTGATGAATTGAATTTGATAGCCCAGCATTTTTGCATCCACAGTCTAGTTATTGATAAATACTTCAACGTAAAAATTGTTCGCGACAATTACAATGAGAATCGAGCTGCAATTTTCTAGCCGACGATCGAATTCTTTTCCCTGCCCGTCGCCTAATGTTCTGCAATTTCCTTTCGCTCGAAATCTGCCTGCACACCGCAATGTTTTTTCGCAAAGCGGAATTCCTGGAGATGCACGGCTTCCAGAATTTCTTGTTTCATTTCGCGTAACAAACGAACGGCAGAATCGAAACGAAATTAGTTGGCTTTGACTCGAGGAAGATACGGCGTGGCTTGAAGCTCGACGAAACGAGGGCGCGTTCATCAAGAGCGAAAAACGCGTAAGAATGCATAGAAAGCGAGAGATAATTGCGCGTTTAATTAAAAATCAAAATCGCGTTCAGTTGCCGAGCACGTGGATTTTTTTCTCCAGCTGTCTGGTCGTATTTGTTGCTCCCGACCGCGCTAATTGCTCAACACGACCGCGTTAAATAATATTCGCAACAATTTACGCGAGACGTTCGATCATCCGAGACACAATGACGAAACCAGATGCAAAAGATTGATGCCGTTTCCTGTTAGCAGACGCCCGTCATACGGTTTACTTATTCTGTTAATAAAATTTATATTTACATTGCTGCGAGTGCCGTGCGACAAGCACTATAAATGTTTACCGGTTTATAGTATCGTTCAGATGCGATCCACGTGGCTCGGACGTAGTCACGCGGAAACGCCCGGAGCACAGGACGCGTTAAGTACCAAAGCAAAGTACAAATATTGTTGGTGGAACATCACGTGAACGCCGCTCATTCTTTGCACGAGTCCAGTTTTTCTTCCACTCTCGCGCTGTTATCGCGATTTCCCTGCGCATCTCGGCGTCTTCCACTATTCGGAATTCAATTATATCGATATGTTTATGACTGTTACGTTGCACTGATATTTTATAACCGTGGCAAACAATATAAAAACCGCAGCGCTGAAATTCTATTTAAGTTTCCCCGCTTAACGATTTTAATTAAAACCGTCTACTTGCTCAGTGCCAATATTAGACTTTGCATTTTACGTATTTTATTTTAAATCCTGTTGCTTCAAGCAATTTTTATTTCGCTCAGGGATGTGCAGTTTATTAATTATTTTTTCAAAGAATGCTCCGACGTACTCTTCGTTAACTTCGAGAATTTCAGAGGGACTTCCAGAATTTATCGCAGCAACATCAGTCGGCATAAAAACTTGAAATTTTGCGGCTCTATTTACCGTCCTTCGGGGAAAACGAGCAAATTTTTTGGAGATATAATATTAACTTTTTGTAAGGTTATGGCTGTTCAAACATAAAATTTGTTGAAAGCCATCGCACTGGACTGCGCAAGGGATTATCTTTCCAGGATGCAAGAGCGCAGGAAAATGCGAGATAAAAATTTGATTAAAGCCGAGGCAGTGGCCTGCGTAAGGAGTTAATGACTCGAATCGAGTAACACCTGCACCTCGTTCGCGATCGGATAATGCAGAGTGATAGGGGTGCGGGTATCGGGAAAGTTCGCGATTCGCTTGTTATCAGCTGACAGTGCCGGTATTCCCTGGCGGGTAATCGGACCCGAGAACCGGCGGAACGTAACGATGCGTGGCTCGTTTCAAAATGCGAACGAGCTCCCTCCGAAGGAGTGACATTACGTTCTGGTAAGAGAATCTACGAGAACACACGACACCTTCGATCCACATTCGAATTAACAAATCATGGACATTGTTTATGTCCCTTCTTGATCATTCTAATCAGTTTTAAATAAAACATTAGTACTTTTCATTTCTTTAAACATGCTATGGAATTTTTCAGGAGTGATTAGCAGGCAGTCGACGTGTTAACACATTATCTACCGGTGATTATTCCATAATTGTTGAATGTCTATGGTCCATGGCTGAGGATTTTGTAAAAGAATCATTCAATAGCAACGGCAACTTTAATCATAAACCAACAACTCACTCTCGATAATAAAATCCAATAATTTCCTTCGGGATTATTCCGTAAAAGAAGCTTTTTAAGCTTCCATTTAGTACAGATCAAAATATTACATAAATATGTCGGTCAATCAATTACTAAACATTTAGTTATTGTAATTGTATAAAATTGAAGAAATCATGAGGAATGGAAATATTCTAGGTTGGAAGAAATGTTTAATTTTCAAGTTAAAATTGCTCCGAGTGTGAAATCGTATTCACTGCGACTCTGTTAAACATTGTACATCAAAAATAGTAAATTCCTGCAATTCTCGCAGCAATTAGAAAGTTCGCCAGAAAACTTACAGTTAAATTATTCGCGTAGCACGATAACAGTCCCCGAGAGCGTGTCCATCAAGCTTTGTGTAAGCCATAAGCGTTCTCAGCTTGGAAATTGCTGCAGTTCCGAAAAAGTGGAGGTCCGCGTGCGAAAACTGCTGTTTCACGTGTGTTGGTAAGATAAAAAGTTGCAGGAATCGCAGACGGGCTACTCGGGAAACCCGCGACGAAGTAGAAGTTCGCGTCTTCAATTAAGGATCGCGCAACTGGGTCAAAGATAAAAACAAAAACCGCGAGATTACGTGTTGTTCAAGTTCCCCCCCGCGTTATCAAGCGACACATCTTCGCCTTGTCCAACGAAAAAGTACGAAATTCATAATCGAATGGCTACTCTAAATTCCTCGTTTGTATTGATACTGTGCGTTCCATTCAACGCAGTTTCCGCTAACTAGCTTGCGGATTTCATTAGTGGGAGCCGTCTAACGTTTCTGTTGAATCTTTTACCGGACAATGTATGTATTAGGTCGGAAAGAAAGTTCTTACGGTATTTGTTATTTTGATTTTATAATAAAAACCGCAAGAACTTTTTTTCCAACCTAATAGTTATTAGTTGGCAAAAGGGAATGACCGAGGGAAGTGTGCGTTCATGTGCCCATAATTAGGAAAGTGGTCTAATTGTAAGTGAAAATTTCACATCACATTATTTGGAACTAAATGAATTCAATGTAATTTCTACGATATTGTCGAAAATGGTCATTTAGTGTTAATATCCTTCTCTTTTAAATGTCTCGAAACAAGAAATACACCCGTCCCTCAATTTACGCGGCACTTTTTTACGCGGGTATGTATTTGTTTTACGCGGCAAATTTACCTCAATTTACGCGGAACTTTTACCTAAATTTACGTAATTTTACCTAAATTCTCCTAAATTTACGCGGAAAGGAAGGAAAACGTTAGGAGTATTTTTGGCATCTGGAACCTTATCAAGTTTACAAATTCAATTTACACGTTTTTTTATTCACGTAAAACAAATCCACGGAAATTGAGGGACGGGTGTATATGACTTAGACCACTTTCATAATTATGGACGCATAGTCATTGAACACTTTCAGCGATAGGTACATCGAGTAAGAGACTTTTAGGTGGATTCAAATCAATTTCGGAAAAGCCAGTAAAGTTTGAACACTTTTGAAGCAAAATAAAAATGTTCTGAGCATTTCTCGAATTCGATCGAACCGGTGGTGCCACCGGTCCGCCATTGTGAACGGAGACAGCCGGGTTTCGTAAGGTGAAAAATGGTTTCTAGAATGAAACGGCTCGTCGAAAGAGGAATTTCGAAAGCGTGGCAGTCGATGGCGGACCTTGAGGATCCCTCCGACCGTTACCAGGGACAGCTGTCCGCGTGCAACGCGGTGCACCGGCTCGGCTGACGATCCACGGAAACCCAGGCAACAAATGAACGAAAGAACAAGCTACAGGGAGAAAGAGAGAGAGGATATAATAAAGGGAGAGAGGAAGAGAGAGAGAGAGAGAGAGAGAGAGAGAGAGAGAGAGACGCGCAGGTGTCACGATCGAGACGAGTCTGCGGTGCACGCTGCAGCCAGGAGTTGCACTTTGTGCGTTGCTCATCTACTGTCTCCGTCTTGCTTGACGCTCTTAATGCTTCTGTTCATTCCCTTCGCCTCTCTCCTTCCCTCTGCCTTTTTCTACTGTCTACTGTGCTACTCCTCTGCCCCTCGTCCTAGAGCTGCTTCCTACGCCGCATGAAGCCCCGTTCACACGGTACCTCGACCTCCTCCAGAGGTTTCTTCTTCCTCGAGATATCCTTCTGAACAACTGCCACCGGGTCAGGGATGAAAAGAACGCTTTTACGAGCCTCACCTCCAACACAACTACCGGCGATTGTTTCTTAACCCCGCTAGTTACTCTTGCCGGGTGCAAGGACGACGGTGAGTTTGGCGCGAGGGCATAGGTTCGTCATGTCAATTTGGGTTACCCTAACACTGTGGATGCTTTTGACGACGTTATGCTAGCTAGACTCATTCACAGTCTGGAACTCTCGGAGTACATTCTATCTCCACAGATTTGTTTTCGAAGATCTTTCGAGGCTCTGAGTTAGCGATTAAACAAAAATTGTTGAAGTTTTGAATCACATCGATCAACCTTCAACTTACCTTGTAGTCTAAGTGAATGCCTCAATACGGAAATAAAACATTGTCTGTGTTCTTAACTTCTTAAAAGCTACTGATCTGTATAACAAAATAGGAAAATTAACACTACACTCAGAGTTGGGCATTAATCCATTAAAATTTTAATCAAGATTGATCAATTAATGTGTACGATTAAAAAAGGTAATCATTGAAAAATCAACAATTGATTCAATCGATTGATGAAGTTAAACGTCAATCGTTGATTAAAAAAAGAAATCATCGAAAAAAGACATAAAAGCACGTAAACAGAGTTTGTATTATAGTAGACCAAATTACAATATGTACACCTAAACTCAGTTTACATTTTTTCAGTATTCATACAATTTTGATTACGTATTTCATTCCGAAATTTCAGCACTTAATCATTAATCAATTATCCGATTGACAATTACGATTGAAAGGAATGTAATCATTAATCGCAATTAACAACTAAAGTAGAAATTTAACCGTTATTCCTAATTAACGATTAATAAGTATTTAATCGTTAACCGCAATTAGCGGTTAATTAGTATGTAATCGTTAACGGCAATTAACGACTAAACTAGGAGATTAATTGTTAATTGCGATTAACGATTGAAGTAGAAATTTATTCGTCAATCGTTGATTAAATTTTTGCCCAACTCTTACTACACTATAAACTGCTATAAATTGTATCAGCTCTTCCATGGTCGCTAATGACCTAGTAGTTGACGCAATCTTAATCTTAATAAATAAAAAAAGCACTGCTGAGGAGGCAAAGGTAACCTGCGGAGACTAGGTAACGCAGTTACAGTTTATTTTGCGTTAGGAAAAGATTCAATCGTATCCACCACAACTAATGGTGGGTTTCAATATTTCATTCATCGATGTTTGGCGTTCTTCTTCCGGTGGTTTCTCGGCGTCGAACTTTTGAGCGCAAGTGTACTGGATAGGTTCTAATAGGTTGATAGGTTAAAGACTTCGGGGACGATAGGTCGATCGATCCGGACGAAACTGGCTCCGGTTTCGAGGGATCGTTGACATACAGCTCGGATGTGCCCGGGGCTAAATCAGATAGGAAATAGCTCGCGAATACGATTGATCGCGGAGTCGAATCCGATAGGTGTGGCGGAGAGCTTGAACCTGCGAAGAACGGGGGGTTCCTTAAATCGAATAATCGGCCGAAGACCCGTGGGAAAGAGGTACGAAATGAAGATCGATGACATCCTTTCACTGCTCTAAATAACTACACGAATTTGAATCTCTGTTCTCCTGAAACAGTCGCGAGGACCATTCATTGGAAATTGGGAATTCAGATGGCTACATTTAGGTGGACCACCCTGTATATTTGATTGTGTGTAGTGTAATAAAACAAGGCTTGCAGAGAAATTTCATAAAATTCTTATGACGCGAGTGAATCTGCAGTATCCAGTTTAAATTGTACATTCTCTGGCCTTTATGATACTAATACGGATGTGGACATACTTCAGCGACTCGTATTAAACACCGTGATCGACTAATGAAGAACACAGAGCTCGTAAATGTTGTAAATATGTTGTATTTATTTTCTGTCTCATATTCTGAAATTGTTTTTTCATCTTCCTTCTACTGTATAATAATCGGTACAATCGAAACATGGACTGAAAATTGCTTTGATTAATTCCGATATGAAAACTCTGTGTACAGAAGACTGGCATCTCTATTGAAAATTCAATATTCGCCCGTGAAAAAAAAGAGAAACAGGAAGTTCCATCGCGATAGGATTGTGTTTCGTTGATACACGAACAAAATAAAAATGAACCTCGATAATCTAATTCTCACGTGGCGAGCACTGGCAGATAACAGTACACGATTCATTCGCGGTCTGTGTGCACAACTGAATGGAGAACGAACGTGTTATAGCGTTGCCAGCTTCGAGTCAATGATCACCTTGTGGACTTTGCTATGCAGATAATGGCGGCGGCTGTAATGCAACAATTTCGAACAACAACTACCCAGTGAGAAAATAAACTGGAGTAACCAAACCGGTATCGGAAGATTCTATTCCCTGATTTAGTCGGTTCGTTAACAGAATTCATCAAATTCACAGTTCAATAATCAGTAGACGGCGGATTTGATGCATTTATGAGAAAAACGAGTAGGTGTGATTTAAAAGAGAGAACACTAGAAGAATTCAAACACACTGTTACATTATTTTCAATCTTATTAAACATATAAAGAAAGAAAATATATTTCTATTTCGCTCCAATTTGTTGCAATTTATGTAGAAAATTTTTATTTTGCATAAAGATCCGCAGTCTAATAATAATAAGCGACGTCCAGCAACGCAATTTCATGCAGTGGCAGTTTACTGTTGCGCGATAATCAAAGAGGTTCGCAAAAGTGAATTCGTGGGAAATCAATGTCCGGGAGGCATCCGAGTTTTTGCATAAAAGATGAAAGGAGCATTCGTCCGAGGAGTCTCGTGCGATTCGATTTCTGTTCGTTGCGTCTCCAGGAAGGAAACAGGAATCGTCGAATGATAGGACATTGAACGGGTCTCCAGCCCTGGGGGCGTTCTGAAAGAGATGCCAGAGGAACACGTGTTGGCGAAGCCCCAGAACCGTCTTTCGCACCGAATCCTTAGGATCTCATAGTTCAATGCGCCATCGCATCCAAGCCCCGACCGCTACGATTCGCGTGGAAAAGTCGCTCGAGCGTGGACGAGATTCTCCGTCGTAGTCGAGCTCGACCGAAAAATGATGGGTGTTATTGGCCATGAACGATCGCGTCTCTTCAGCGATTCAACACGTTCAACCACCGACCCACGAATCCAACTCTGCGCCCGATACCAAAAATTTATTGTCCTCGAACGTCAGCGGTTTCCTCGTGCCGGTTCAACCCTTTCCGATTCATCCCCACGGTTTTTGTTAAAGTAAATAGACAGTAACGACTAGACTGCGGATTTTATGCATTTAATATTTATCATATTTAAAAAATTTCAGAACATGAACCTATTAGTGTCAGTTTAATAAAATACTGAAAACAAGAAAGAAATTTTTAGTTAACCTCTGTGTCTTTGAATCGACGAAGACATTTTTTATTTTGCATAAAGATCCGCAGTCTAGTAATATAAGAATTATACTTTATACATCGGGAATCACGCGTATACAATATACAACCACAGATCGATCAACTCAATAATCAATCTCAGACGCCATACTGCACGCATACTTTCTCATCCAAGAATTTTAACTCTGAGGCGCTAGTAAAAATTGCCATACCATTATTCAAAACAGTTTCGATATTATTCAATTCGTCCGTATTCTATAAATTGTAAAAAGCTCAACTGTTGTATGAGAACACAGGTTCAATTCGACGTGCACAATGTAAAAAGATGACATAGAATGAAAATGATCTGGGTTGAAAGAAATGTCTTGTTAACTTCCCGATTTTATAGGGAAGTTATTGTAATTACCCCGAAAATCGAAAATCGATTTTTTAGCAGATCTTCACGTTTCATGGTCATTGGAGTCATTTTAGACTATTTTTATCAAAATGTTCGCGCGCGCGCGCGCGCGTGTGTGTGTGTGTGTGTGCGCGCGCGCGCGCGCGTATGGCCGTTTCTATGTAATCAAATTTTTCGTTAACGTTTCCAGAAAAAGTAACAACGCGATCAGGATGATGAATGATGCAATCGATGTGCCCCGTCGTAACTTAGAGCTGATTAGATTTTGGTCCATATTGGTCAAGTAGTTTTTTAGATTTTTACTTTTTTTCGAAAAGAGTTGATTCTACAATGCAATTTATAAGGGAGGACGAAAATTTTCCACCAAAGAACCAAACGCAATTACATAAAAATTTTTTTTCTTAATTTTTTTTGATTAAAAAAAAATTTTTTTTAACTGATGCTAATGTTACCGCTTGGAATAATCGAAAGTTATTCCAATGCAAGAGTGAATATATCATCTCTATTCCCAAGAATACATTTTGGGAGAATATCGATGAAAGTACAAAAAAAAACGATGTTAGCGATGTTGGCGAAGGAGTAACGAATCGGGAAGTTCTTTGTGTGACTCTTGGAGAGTCACACACCAAATAAAAAACATTAATAGCAGTAGGCCCTACTAGCCATGCGTATCACTAACCCTCTCGCAAGAGCAGTCCTACCCGCGAACTTGCGAAGCGAGCGAGCAAAAACAACCCTACTCGCGAGCGAGCGAGCAACAATAGCCCTCTAGTTTTCAAATTAAAATTGCTTCGAGACCAAAGGGTTAACTGTGGATCCAGTTTAATCTTAATTAGGTTTTAATTTGAATTGTAGAATTTATAGAAGTAGTGGAAGAAGTGAGTATAGCGAGCAAGATTCGCACAGTGGTTGCGGAAAGCTTCATTGCGCCTAAATATTTAACGTTTTTGCGACCATAAGATAAATTGTTCCGTCCCGACCGGTCTCAGCCCGTTTCACGAACTCCCTCGATATTACTTCGATTTATTTATTTAACGAAGAAATCCCTGCTTTCGTTGAGCCGCGGCACGATCCAGATCCTCGGGCGTATTTCATCTTGATTTACGATCAGCTGTTATCGCTCCGCGAGACGAGTAAATTGCTCCGATTCATGAAAACAAATGGGAGTACGGAAAGTGACTGAAGATTCTCGATATTTTCCATCGAGTTTCCGACGTGTCTATTCGAGATTGTTCCGATAAAATTTCCACCGACCAGCAACAATTAAAACACGTCGTTGTCGAATGAACTTGATACATCTAAGCAGAAAACGCTACGAGCATCGTGATACGACGAGTGATATTTTATAAGCAGGATTGTGTTCGATTAGATCAAGAGGTCCGGACGATACGTTTCCACGGTAACGAACTTAAAAATTTTGTTTAACGTCATCCGGTTTAAATCGCGTTTGCCGGCGGACTACGGTAACGAGATTTGCAAAGACGAGCACGAGCTTTTTGTTTAAGGATGTAATCTCATTGATGACGAAGCACCTGCTGGAATGCCGCCGTGGCCGCGCGTCCGCATTCGATAATCGGCGAGTCGAAATCACCGGCGATGCACATACATATTGTGCCAACGAAAACCATTTGAACACTGGATTCCTCATGTTCAACAAATTATGCTCAACTTACCGTGACGGTAAAACGTCTAAAAAATCGAGACTTACTTAGTTTCTGTTTGTGCAGAGATTTATAGAAATGAATGCTCTTGAAACGTGTAGAGCAGTGTCTCGAATTGAGTTTGCAATCTCGCGCCATGTTCAAGGATTTCGTTCTTCGATCTAATATATATTTACATAATATATATTACATATGCATGTATGTGTAATAGTATAGAATATATAATACAATATTTATTAAAAGAATGGCATTTAAATAAAAAATTATTTAAGGTTTCGATTTTGAATTATTAATGAAGTTAAGTATAGGTAAAAATTATTTAGAACGAATTATACATATATAAACGAGTTGTCTGTAAATATAGAGCTGTGATTAAAGACAGCTTTAAATAAAACAAAATTTTCGTTTGTAGAAGTTTGAAAATATATAATCGTCAAATGTAAAGACTACCCGACAGCGGAAAAGCTTGTTCAGCCTCAACGCTTGTAGGTCGAACAGTTAGTATGAATGCAACATCGGGAGAGTTCTATTATATAAAAACGGGACTTCAATCAAAAAATGCAGGATTAAAAAATGACGTGGGATCCTGCGGGATTGCAATCCTTAGTTTGAAACACGTTTCGAGAGTCGACAAGCCGATTCCGCGAATATCAGCTGAAACCAGTCGAATAGTTGAGGAGTGGCAAAACTCCGGTTCTGTAATGGCACTGTTTTGCCACGGGATTAATTGGCGAGGGTTAGAAGGCAGGGTTAAGTAATTTGCGACAAAGTCGCGCGGAAGTTGGTCCATCGAAGAGACACGTCGACGTCTGTATGCATGTAGAACAGAACGATGGAAGTTACCAGGAGCAGTGCGCCACGGATCAAAATGGTAAACGCGTATTGTGGAACGTTCCTGGATTGGGCGAGTTCGCTAACTCTCGCTTGGCTAATTAACCCGATCCAATTAGTATGACTAGTAACCGATTTATACTAAAGCAATTAGACGTTGATACCCGGCGTTCGACGATACGAACGTGTAGTAGATACACAACTTCTTGGTGACGACACCGTGCGGACTTGCATAATCTCGCACTTGAGGAATCAACGAGCGTTCAATTGAATGTTGCAGCCTCGAGTAAACACTCGAATACAATGTATGGGATCTTGTGGTGCTTAGAAGCCTTAGACTTTGTTCCGAGATCAATCGAACGGGTTGTCGGAGATTATTAAACGCCATGGAAAAACTATCGGACGGATTGTCGGAGATTATTAAACGCCATGGAAAAACTGCTCGGACCAGTGTCCCGTGAGAGTGGAGATGGTGCTCGTGAGAAATCGCTGGGAAACCGTGCTATGTACTTAGAATTCGATGCAGTCTAGAACAATTTAGACAGTGTTTCTTTCAATCACAATTGCATCGAGCCCTCTCTTTAGTCTGTGCCTTCATCGAGATTCAATGATTAATTCATCATTGATACCAAAGTACTTCCAGAAAGATACAAATATCCTAGAAAAGTGCACAGAACGTATCAATTTCCATGTACAAGTAAATGGTTCGACTAAGAACAAATTAATACGTTCAAGTAAATCTACATCTATATGTACCCATAATTATGAAAGTGGTCTAAGTGAAAATTTAAAAACAATGAGTTTATCAGTTATTACTGTTTACTGTTATTCCACGTTTTGGATCTTTCACCTAAAAGAGAAAGATCAAAAATATACGGAAATATTAACTTACTTCCATTATAAACCACCAATAGACCAGCAACGGAAGAGAAACATAAAGATATTATGTGTTAACTACCCTGCATCCCTAAACCAACATTTTCGTACGAGATTTGCAGAAAATTTCATAATAAATGTTCATTGATAAAATTCTAACTTAAAATGTTACATAATATACAAATATTTTGTAATTTGTTCAAATGTAATCCTTTAAATATCTCTAAACGAGAAATACACGATTTAGGCCGATTTCATAATTATGCGAGCATATAGATTCAGAGAATTTCGGGTTCAACCAAATGTATTCTTGCGCATCGATTGCTCGACGTCGACATCTTGAGTCTCATAGATTCTTTGGAACTCTCGCGAGCTTTCTGGAAGTGCACGAAGATCCGCAGTCTAATCATAGCTGCGCTACTTTTGTTAGTTCAGAAGTTCGTCGAGGAAAAATCGATTCCCGCATCCGAACTCGACCTATCCAATTTCCAACCGTCCGTCAGACGCGGTCGAACTAACGACTGGCTTCGTTTTATCGCATCCTCTCTATGGAAACGTTTTCCCGTTTATGACTTGGACAAATAAAATACTGGGAGCTGGCGCGACGTTTCATCTAACCCGAACTGTCTTTCAAAACTGAAATGGCGGCCGAGACTGGATTAACACTGGATTGTTATCCTCCTCCAAAAAATGTTCCCATCAATTTTTCGCGGATGATGATTTTGAAAACGGGAATAAACGGCTGATCTCGCAATGCACTTTAAATCCTTTCCCGCACGCCAGATTATTCTAATTTATTCTCCGCTGGCCGGGCATCGGGGAATTGTTATCTTACACAGGATTTCCATTAAAAAATCTGGAATCCTTCCGCATCGGACAAGTCTCATCTCCTAATAGACAATCCACGTAGTCGCAATTTGCTACGCGAGAGGCTAACGCAACTTCCTGAACAGCTTACAAGGATAAAAAGGCTAATGCTTCGGATTCCTCGCATTTCAGCTGCGGCGCGCACAATGCATCCGCTGGGTGAGCTGCAGTGGGAACGTGCATCGGTTGAAGTATGGCCTGGAATAAACTTCCCATGGAAACGGAAGATGCAGCGAAAACGCGAAGAGCTCTAAGAAGCTCTAGGACGAGAGCGGTGTATGTTGTGTTGGCCCGTGCGTCTCGGCCGGAGGAACGCGGAGAAAGTGTGGGATTGAGTCACTCGGTGTTGCCAGGTGGATAATCGATGGCCGGAGGAGGTGCATGGTGCATGCTGCGGAGGCGGGTGCATCCGAGCAGAAATTTGCTTTGAAAACGGACCGGACACGCGTCCTCTTCGAACCTTTTCACCGGAGGACGGTGTACTTGAGGCGATTTCCTCATAATGCAAAAAATGACATACATATTATGTATACGCAACAGGCTCTTCAAATGGTAATCGTTGCACTTAAACACAATTTGGGGATGAACTCCGATGTGTGAAGTCTGAGTTCAACACAGACACTTTCGACAAATGCATTACTCTAATCTCGGTAATCGACAAACAAGAAACTGGTCATTTGAAAGTGGTAAGTTCAGGGCGAAAACAAGCGATGAAAATCGCAGTGTAACCGCAGCCTAACGTCGTTTTAATTACTTGTCCTCCTATCAACAGATCGCCTCGTAGCTGGCCGGGGCTTCACGAGGTTCGATTTATCGATCCTCGGCCTCCTTCGACGACGTTTTTCTCGAGAAGTCGATTTCAATGTCGCGCAAATAAATTCGTTTTTCTTCACCGACAAATACATATACGACTTTCGATGGAGAAATTTATTTACATTCTAATCTCGTAGAGTAGTCGGTAGACTGCGGATTTTATGCGTTTCTGATAAAACTGGGTTGGTACATTTTGAAACAGGAGAAAAATTAAGATGATTCAAAAATAAAGATACACATCTTTTGCAGTTGGCGGAGCAAATTTTTATTTTGCATAAAGATCCGCAATCTAGTAGTCAGTTTCGATGATTAAGCTATTTGCGTTTGGATCGCGAAGAAATGTGAAAGCATCTTTTACGAGTTCATCAATCGTGGAATATAAACTCGGAATATCATTTGAGCCGGTATGTATTGTGGTTTGAACTTGAAATTTGAAATTAAAGATAAGAGTATCGTAGAAGAAAAACGACGAAGACTCGGCCGAGGAGATCTAGCGGGGCAGAAGTGTACCGTTCTTAAACCTAATCAAGGGAGGGATCACGGTGTCGGGAAAAAAAGAACTGGTTAATTGCAGCGGCAGAAGGCCGGCGCCTTGATTAACGGAATAATTAGCCTCGAAACGACGGTAATGCAAAAATGAGAGAGTAGAAAATTTACAGGCGGAACAGGCTAATAATTACGAGCAACGCGATCGTCCTATCTGCATTTTTAATTGAACCCACCGAACGTAGAAAACTTTCGTTGCGCTGTGATTTGCCCACAATAATGAATCTCTCTCTAATTATTGTTACGTTTTTTAATTCCCTTCTCGGCCGAACGGAGCCGGTGATTCAGACAAGCTTCGACCAAACGTGAACGCTTTGGGAGAGAGAACGAGAGAGAGATACTTTAGTTACGCGTCGCCAGCCTCGTTAATCGCGACACGTGTTTTCCAGCGTTTTAATGACGTTGTTATTGTCCTGCGAGATAAAAAGCCGACAAACAGGGAAAGAAGGGCTGCGTTATCGATTTATCTTCTCCCCTGCTCCTTTGTCAACGCTATGCTCTTCTTCACAAAGCCTCGACTTTGACTTACTTCGCAACTGAAGGCTGCTATCTGCCTTGCTGATGTTCTCCTGATTTTACAGCTATTCACATCGATCTACTACTGCCTTTTAACTTCAA
Source organism: Lasioglossum pauxillum (assembly GCA_933228785.1). Classification (NCBI taxonomy): domain Eukaryota; kingdom Metazoa; phylum Arthropoda; class Insecta; order Hymenoptera; family Halictidae; genus Lasioglossum; species Lasioglossum pauxillum. Next base: position 18,427,751 of record OW121704.1, on the reverse strand, counting down.
TCTACCCCCTGCAATTTTATTCTTTTTATTTGCAAAATGTGTGACACTTCAATCAATCCTATCTTTAATCCTTCTGTATGTCTTCGGAGATTCGCTTAAACATTTTAACACGGAATGATTGCAGGATTATTTTGCTCTAACTGTAACTATCTTCCTGCTCACTTATTCAGCAATTTATTTATTCATTCACGTCTTTATTTACTCATATAATAAAATTCTACCCCCTACAATTTTATTTTGTATTTGTAAAATGTGTGCCACTTCAATCAATCCTATCTTTAATCAGTCTGTATGTCTTTAACTGCAACTGCAACTGTTCTCCTCCTCACTTATTCAGTGACTTACTTATTCATTTGCATCCGATTCTACATGAATAAAATGAAAATGAATAAAATATCTAGTTACTTGATCGCTTTTCCTCGATACCTTGAAATAATAATTATTGCATTTTTCGCAGACGTGTCACTCGAATTCCCTTCGAAATCAAGAAGCGGTGTTTCTGCAGCGATTTACTCGTCAGAAACGTTCCAAGCAGCGGTGCGATTTTCCCGGTGTTTTTCCGACGGCTCACATAATTTTTCCGTCGAGTTAATTAACGAAAAAGCACGCTACAAGATTGTTAGAGCGGCGAGCAGCGAGGTTGGAGTAACGACCCGAGATTATGGGCTACTTCACCGTGAAAAATTGTGCGCGCGTGACAGAGAATGGCAATTGTCCTGAAATTTACGAGAACCACGGATGATTTCCTCGCATTTTCGTGGATCAAGGACTCTCGTCCGAACGACTCTTGCCGAGCGCCTCCTAGAAACGAGGCGGCGACGAGCAAAACGAACGAATGACCTGGATATAGGCTCATGTGTGAAAGATGCTCGTCCTATAAATAGGTAATGAAACTATTCATTAAAGAAGATAGAATGTTCGGCTACACCTGCACGCCCCGACGACGGACTCCTTAAACCTGTTACCGGGCTTCACAAAATGTTCCTTGTCTTCCAATCAACATGATTCATGTTTTTACAAATTGTTGTTACTGTTACATTATTTTCCTACCCTATTTAACTCCAGCTTGTTGTAATTCAGTTAGGCAATTTTTATTTTGCATAACAATCCGCTGTTTAATAATTATAACATTAAAATCGCTACTTAATTGATTTCTTAAACGATCCTTTTCGCCAAAAAAGAATTATTTGATCGTTCGTCCGCGGTTCAACTGCAACTGAACTAAATAAGGATTATTTTGGCCACGATGTACGAAAAATTTTCACGAATGGTTCTGTTTCGGCCACGTCCGAGGAGATCGGAGATCTTGATATTAGCCGCGGCCAAAGTTTCCAGTAGCGGCTTGTGCAATTTGTTTCGAAAACACGTTTAATTCCGCGGAACAATTAATTATCAGTGATCAATATGCAAATAGCCGGGCGATTCTCGGCTCAGATAGGCCACGGTGAAAGTATTAAACGAAACGGTGCGCTGCTGGCCGGAAGATATCGCTGTATCGAGGGTCTCACGACCAAGTCCTTGAGCGGACCGCTTTAAACCCAGTTCCTCGTGAAAAATCGCTATTATCTCGCCGGTCTATCTGCCGGAGCCGCGAATCGACCGTGCAAACAGTTTGCGCGGAATCAGCGATTGCTGCGTCCATCGATCAGCCCGATCGGACTGATATTTAATCTAAACTAATCGCTGCGTGTTTTATTGAATGGGAAGACTCATCAATTCCCTGGACGTTACGTAACGATACTACGGAAAACATTGCTCCTCCGTGCGATTTTAAACTGTGTTGAACTCTGCTGAACTGTGGAGATTAATCCTCAGTCAAAATCACCGTATCATTACTTAAAACAATTTTGAAATTATTCAATTCTTCTGTATTCTACAAATTGCTAAAAATTCAAATGACGCTTGAGAAAACAGCATAGTACAAAAAAGATTACGTAGAATAAAAATCTTCTAGGTTGAAAGTTAAAATTGCTTCGAGTCCGAAGGGTCAATGGACGACCGAGTAAATCCGTAAACACATAGAAACTTTTGGTAGAATCGAATCCTTGCAAACAATCGGCAGATCGACATGTCAGCTCGCGAAAAAATGGTGCGTCAGGTGAGCTAATGTAGGGAAACGGAAGCAACAGGTTCGATATGACGAGAGGACGAGAACTACAGCCGTGACACACGCGAGAACCGAGGGTTAGTTTTTCATTCGCGGGGCACAGTCGGGAATGTAGGCCAGAGGCAATTTCGAAAATATTAAATCAGACCGGCCAGTTGCCAGGCAATCGGACGGTCATACGATCGACCGTCGTCGTAGACGTAGAGTTAGACGACGTAGGTGTGAATGTAGGTCAGGGTACCAACACGTACAACCGTCGCGGAAGAATACGAATCGCGAATTCCGAGGAATTAGTTCGTTTGATAACAATTGGCGTACTGCACCGGGAATTTCGACGGAGAACGCCGGTTCACCTTCCGCGGAATCCTCGCTGCAATTGTGAACTTGCGGATATTCCAGCGTTTCTCAAAGTTTTCATCGGCTCTTTCTGTTGCGTATATCTTTTATCGAATTTGTGGAGTACGTTCAACTCACTTTAATATTCATTTCTCTTGGCTACTATGTAGATTTTTATACGAATTCAGTAAGATCACTGGAATTCAATTACGAACATTTTAGATGAACTTGAGATTGAGTATGTACCTATATTCAATGTACGATAAATTCGAATATTTATTTTTCCCAGCTAATAAAATAAATTTTTCTGTAATTCTATGAAGATGGAACGCATTCAATCGTTCTGTATGTTCACGGCCAATTTAATATTCGTTTCACCTAGATATTTTTCAGGAATATCGTTGCAGAAGAGTTTTCGAGTGTTTCTTCCCCGTTCTCGAATTTTCGCGGTTGGCTTTCGAAACCTTGACGAGATCCGCGCCGGATTCGAGCCACAGGCTCCCGGATTACACAAAAGCGATCCTCACCGGTCTCTCTCTCTCTTTACAGCCTTAGGGCAGGATCGATAGCATCTATCGTGGAGGATGTGTTCCTCTGAAACCGCCGTTTCACTGAAACACGCTCAACAGGATATTTCCACAGTTCCAGGGTCGATTCTTTAAACTTTTATTCTCTACTATTATTCGCCAGAATGTTGAAAAATTGCTAGCCAAGACCCCCAAGCAAAATTAAAGCAGATCAATGATCGGAAGTTGTCCCTGTTTGCGATAGATCAATCATTTTCAATGAGGGTTTCGCGTGGAATATTAAACGCGGAGCCCGATGCACTGGGACGGAAACAATCAACATATTTTAGCATAAATCAATAGCATAATCCTGTGGAAATACGAAGGTGTTTGATCGAATTCGTAGAATTAAGGTCTCGGTTAGGCCAATTTTGCAGATAGGCATGGGTCACGTCCTCATAATAGCTGTCCAGTCTACTCGTGTGCTACGAGTCTAAAATAGTAGGGGTGGAGCGGACAGGTATTATGACTTGAGGTGTCTTCTTTCGAAAAGCAGAAAATCAAAGCTGTATCCAATTGAAAAAAAATATTGTCAGTCACGTTAATAGTACATTAAGATATCCTGACAATTTCAACCAGATCGACACCATGCATAGTTCGGAATAAATTCGGAAAAATCGGTAATCTTCGGTAGCTTGCAGCAGGGTTCGCCGTGAATTTCGCGCGAAAATCTGCGCAGCAGGGTCGATTAGCGGTAAGCTATTATCGATAGCGTAGCCGTGGAGGCTTATCAGCTCGTTAAATAATTTATATCCTCCGTCGAGATGGAATCAAGGCGCGGAATTGCAGCGTCGAGCGTCGGCTCACGGTGTACACTGCGAAAGATCATTAAGAGGAATTGCGTGGTCTAATAGGTCTTGTGCAATTGAGTCTCGGGCCACCCGACGACTCCTAAGTAGTCCAATCCGTAGTTATCGCATCAATTTTTCCGATTCCTATTCGCGCACTCGTTTTAATTGCTGCGCCTCGAACGGAAACGATCGACATCGAGAGAAAAACTTGATTCCTGATATTTTTCATCGACTCACCGGCCACGGAATATATCTAAACGCCGTTTGCGAAACATCTGTTAATGTCGCGGCTGACACTTTAATGAAGCATCAACTTTTGGAGGTCTAAGCTCCGAGACTAAGCTGCTTATCTGTATTCCGACGTTTTTATTCGCGATGCTCTCTTTCAGCTGCAGTGTCTTCGCCAGGATAAAAACACTGCTTCCGATGCTGCGGGCCTCCGCACCGAACATTACTAGTTCTGCGGGAGTCTGCTGACACCTATCATTTATTCTTAATATTACGTTACGCTTAAATATGTAGATAAACATTGATGATGTATACGGTATGTTTACCGTAAGGAATTATTCACTCGATCAATCAATTTGTTCCTCATCCTGGTTTTCTAAAATCATACACGAAAATTACGCCTCTCGTGAAGATCAACAGTCTTAATTCATCAACAGATTAATTTCATTAGATGAAAAAGAAGAGAATTTTTGAATAATATATTTCTCAGTCAGCAACGATCAAAATGATCAGCAATTTCGTTACGAGATGAAGCGGAAGCGAACTTTTGCATGATAATATTTGTCGGGTTCGCTAGAGGATGATCCGGATGCAATAACCAGAGGAAAATATTTTTAATCGACTGCTGCAAAGGGCAAGCATCTAAAAAAACGAGTTGGTACCGTGTAAATGCCAGCCTCGGTGGTCTAAGCGCAACGTTCAATTATCAAATAAATTTCCTCTCGAGCCACGGGTAAACGTTTTTAACGGATAATCCGCTTTCGACGACTCCCGCCGCGTGTAATCTACAATCAACGGGTAATTCGACCGTCTCGAACTTCGTAATTCGCAATTTTCCCGCGGGACCAGGAAAAGTTGCATCGCGCGATTTCTCTCTCTTTCTCTGTCGCTCTCTTCGTATTCGCCGGATAGTTTGCAGAGGTGATGACGAATTTCGAGGCAATTTGCGAGCCGCAGTCACGTTCGCGGGCCTCGCGGAATTAATAATTCGAACGAGGAAACGACGACGGCCGACCGAGTCTCCGTGCTCGATTATTCAGATTGTTCCGACCGTCATTAACCGCCTCCAATAATTTATTCGCGGCCAAACGAATCCGATTGCGCTGAAAACGCCGTCGATCCAACAGCGAGAAACCTGCGCCTTTTCTTCTTCAAACTTCCTTCGGAAATTCCACAAATGCGCACAATTTCGATACCTGATTCTATACGTGCTCGCTGTGGATCCTGAACAGAGAGGAATTCAAGGTATTGATTTTTAAACAGCTCGAAGAACAGTCAACAGTGCGACTTAGCAAAAAATAGTAGTGAACACGTTTTCAACTAAACAAATAAAACAGTTCTGGAAAGAGCTGAAAATCCAAGAATTGTGCTTTGTCGCCTCTGCTGTTGCAATGTAATGTTTTTTTATTCGCCGTTATCATTAACAATGAAGTTTAGTTTAAAGTTACCCGTATATTTCATTAGGTCGTCTTTTAATTAGAAAGGAACTCCACTCGAATCACACCGTCCAACAGGAACGAACACAATTTCGATTTTGAAGATTTATTGCATACGAAAGAGAAATGTTTTTCGAGTCCCTAGTGAAAATTAGATTGATACATCAACAGCAAATAATCCCAGGGTGTCGATGGCAGCCGCATCGATTTTTCAGTCACGTCCGATTACAGTTGACCTGAAATTTTCGACAGCCCTGGTGCATCGGGGCAAATCTGCGCAGGACACGGTTCGAAACAGACGCGGGCACCGCGTCGTGATCGATCCTCCTATGGGATTCCGAAGTTGCTGCAAACTGCGGCTGCTAACTTCCCGCGAACTTTGACCCGCGGGGCGTGAACCGCGCGATCGTTGCTTCTAGCCCTGTGGTTGTCTTAGAGTCCCCTTTTAAAACCCAGAAATCCGTCAAAGGGCCAACCACGACCCTTGTAAGACGATCGTCGCAGTCCCAACGTCTTAGCGAATTTCATTTGCACGTAGCAACGAACTAAACTGAACCGAACGAACCCTTTGCACTCGGAAACTGCATCTTCCGAAAATTCATTAAGTAGTTTCAAATAATATAGTAGAGCGTGGGAAATAATTATCGTATTTCAATGAAATTTGGTACGTGATCGAGTACGAGAGTCCAACCATAACGCCGATACGTTTTTTCCGATGAGTCATAGGCCGCGCATCTCGGAATATTATATTTCAATCACCCACTCCACTTATCGATTTGTAATCTGTCATTAATAATTTATACCCGACGCTGCTCGATAAGAATCATGTAACCCAACGGATGGAATATTGATTAGATTCTATTGTGCTCTATATGCGAAATGTGGGTTATAGCACACATCGAACCTTTTACCTGTAGTAGAGGCACTATCCTCGATTGGAAAAATTCTGAATTAAATTCTCTGTGCGGCGATGATTAAACTGGAAATATTTATGCAAAATAAATATCGTCGAGAAGGGGACTCAATTAGAAAGTTGCTTCTTTCTTTTTCAAGAATATTCTGAAATTCTTTAAACGTCTTTACCGTTTTTCATTCCGCGAAGCCGCAGCGATTATTAATTAATGCGGCTGTATTGCTAGCGAAGCAGCGCGAAGTTCTAATAAATACGAAGTGCCCAGGTCTCGGTGAACGTGATATCGAACATTGTATTTCGCATTATGTATTTCCAACGGGATTCTTTTCATTCCGAAGTCAATAATCGAAGTCGTTCGATTTATTCGATAACCGGTCCCTGTCGTAGCTCATTTCGTGTTTCGCGTTCCCACGATGGTTCAATTTCAATTCACCGGATCGATGTTTATCATCGGCTTCGTCAATATAAATAGATACACGTTGCTTCTCGGCGAGCCGCGGAAAAGTGAAATTTCGATCGAGCTAAGTGAAAAGGGCTTTTCCCCATTAACGTCGCTCTCTTCGGCAAACAGGGATATTTCCTTCTCGGTGTACTTCCCCGATTCGAAGGGAATAAAAGCGCAGAGACGATAACGATGTTCGTTTATTTACGCGAAGATAAACCGATCCATCCCGAGTTTCCGGTATCGAGTCCGGCGATCGTCGATCGTCCAAGGCGAATTAAATCGTAGCTGTCGTCGCTCCTCCTGATCCACTTAATTATGTTTGCCGCGGTGGGGGCAGTGACGCTAATTAAATGCAGATTGATAAGGCGATGGGTGTTCGAATGGCGGGTCGAGATCTAATTAGGGAGGAGTCCGACGATTTAATTACGCTCGAATCTCCAAGAAACAACTCGCGCTCGGAGAGAGACAGGAGAGCTGGCTAGATTTCAAATTAGCGGTGATCATCGCCGCGTACTGCCACCATTATACCCTGGCTAATTACCTAAAATTCAATCATCGATTACGCGAGCGAACCCCGTCCAACCGAGAACAATCGGAGAATGAGTAGGGTAAATATGAACCACTATATGAACCCAAATATGAACCACTTTTTGTTGATGTAATTTTTTGATTATTTTGAAATGCTCTTTTTCGTCAAAAATATTACCAGTTGTAGATGCATTTCCTCCCTATAAGATTCTGGGGACAAGTTCGTTCAAAAATTAATACAGCTTGGGAAAAATCTATTTTTTTGTGGTGTCATTTGCAAGTTCCAGCGAAAGGCGTTCTTAATCTGGTACACCATCAGTCCCTAATATGACACCAAGTACCATATTCGGCACCCACATCGAGAATGTCAATAGCTATACCCATATTAGGGGACCATTGGTAGTGCCATATTGTGAACTCCACGTGGTCTGATAATACTAGCTACTGACAAAGAGAAAATGAATTTCAGCCCAAACCAACAGTTGGCAAACATTAATATAAATGAACTGAAACTACAGATATGTTCAAACATTTCAAAATCACATACCTCCCTCGAAGAAGATACAATCGAAAATCTAACCACAAAAATATTCAACACGTGGTGACAACTGGCGGAGGATCGAATAACATGGTACCGTAAACATGGTAAACTAACGTTTGAGGATTTTCTCACTGGAGTGCGACTTCTCCTTTACAAGAGACAAGGTAGTGCTATAATAAGCGACTATACCATATTTGAGCTCTTTACCCTAAAAACTTTAGTCCCTGTCTACTCGGCGTTTTATCGCGTCGTTTATCCAAGATCATTTCTCGAAGGAGTTTAATATCGCCGCGTGTTAAGGTTATACGATTTTATAAAGCTATAAAGTAGTGGGATTATGACACGTCTCGACCTATATCCGCGAAAAATCGGCGAGGATCTAGTAGGGGGTAGTGGATTCTGTCTTCTGCGTGGTCAGGGTGTTGATGTTTTGTTCTGAATTAGGATCGTGCTTCCACATCTGGCAAATTTGTAGGAGTACGAAAAACTCCTAACTGTTGACTGTTTTACTTAACTTTTATTGACTCGCATACAGTACTTACAATCTCAATCTTGCGTTAAAGTAGTCATTTTATTGAATAAAAATTTATTTATGTTCGAGTGATATGAAGTTCCACGTAAATACTTATGTAGAAAGTGGAGTGCGAGTAACTAAAGGTTAAAAATGGGAGATCGATCATAGCATCCGATTCGTGGACGAAAGCATGTCGAATAAATTATACTATGTATACTGGAGTGTGAATGAGACTTCAGTTCTAGCGATGGTAGACTTCCACGGGGTCAGGGTGTTGTCATTTTGTTCTGAATTAGGATCGTGCTTCCATATCTAGCAAAGTAGGAGTACGAAGAACTCTTTTACTTAAGAATAGAGGATTGATCACAGCATCCGATTCGTGGATGACAACTAGTCGAATAAATTATACCGAAGTGTGAACAAGACTTCGGTTCTAGCTGTGGTACACTTTTGAACTGACACTATCGTCGAGGCGCTGATAGTCAACCGTGACGCAACCGAGCGTATACATCGCGCAGCAATGCCAAAATTGTCAGTTCGTCTGGAGCTTGCCAGGGGAACGGACCTCTCCAGGCGCTCGGAGAAGTTTCGGCTGGTTGAGATGATTGCGAAATATAATACATACATAGAACCTTCTCACGCCCAATCAGTCGTTTCAAAGATCAAGTTCGTGCGACACATTAGAAATCCGACATTTCAAGTCACACAAGCTAATTATAAAGCAGCGTGCCAGCATACCGAGGAGAATTAAATGAGAAGTGTATATTTAAAATTGAGGAAAACACGAGAACCGTGAAGGTGGAAGCCAAAACCGGTGCAGTGGCCACAACCGGTGCATCTACCCCACGGGCCGCGCCAACCAACCCGACGCAGCAGACCCTCCTCTCTTCTCTCCTCCGGATAAAATTTCACTAGAAAAACCAGCTCCCGCGGCGAGGAGGCTGCGTTCGCTACAAGAGCCTCTCTCTCTCTCTCTCTCTCTTCTTCGTATAGCATGTTACATGTTTCAGAAAGCGGAAACGTTGCGGGACGACGCCGAGATGATCTTGGCCCGGGAATTCATCGCTTGAAGCACAAGTTTATATAGCGAATCGCTGTTTCGAAGATACTTTGTTAACGCCTACTTTTAGCTGGCGGAAGTCTATTAATAGTTCCATTAATAAATGGCTCTGGTAGAAAGAAAAGGCCAGCAGCCAATGATTCCGACTCGATGCTCCGCGATCGAAGTCTAGAAGTATTTATTATAGTAGGTCGTTCGGAAAGTAATTTCGTTTTTTGTGTAAAGATGGCATTCCTTCCATTTGTTGACGTAATTTCCTGCTTTGAGGACGTCATTTCCTGCCTTGTAGTGCTTTCTAACCTTTCAAGCATTTTTTCGGTCATCGCATCAATTCTAAATCGTAAAAAATTGGCTTTCATTTTCCCTTGAAAAAACTTAGCCTAATGGAATAGATTTATTATAGAACCGTGAATCGCTCTGGTTTGTAGAACTTTTAATCTGGCGTGTAATTTATGGAAAATTAAGCGAAGTTAAAGTGATTGAGAGAAAACGAGCTCAGTACCAAGACTACAATCAATTATAATTTGAAATTTCTTGCGTAAATATTTTTCCCGAGAACACAAATCTGGTGTTTCCAGCAAGAGCACGAAGAGTCCCGAAGGAAATATTGAAAACGAGTGGCCGGATTGCTCGTGTGAGAGTTAAGGAGGAAAGGAAAAATCGCCGGCTTTAATAAAAGTCCGTGGAAATTGGTTCCCGAGCCGGGAAATCTTGAAAAACCGCTTGTTCCAGTGGCCTTGTCCGCCGCGATGGCCGGAACGATCGAAGCCGGATGGAAGTTAGACG